>JBBGZY010001357.1:257500-857500 GCA_037952925.1 Lithobates clamitans | reverse complement strand
CAGTATATATACTATACGGACTGCACTATATACTCTGCAGAAAAATTGGGCCTTAGGTGTTGGTGGTGTCAGAACAGGGTAACCCTTCACAGTTACTCTTGTTGGGCGCAAGAATGGCCCTGCTGTTAAATATAATTTCAAAAATTGTAATGACATGCCCCTGTTAAACAGGGGCAGAAACACTGGGCTTTGGGTGGTGGTGGTGCCCTAAACCAAAAATATTGTTGGAAGCTAGCATCATCATGATTGAGGAGGAATATGATAGGCAGCATAGGCAGTTTTCAAGGGATCCCAGATCCATATAAAATGTAATCAGTTACATCAGCATCAGGTGCTTGACAGCTGCTGATCCAGGACTGATTCATTTTCGTAAATATGTCAGCCTATAAACAGTCTGTGGACAGGCGCGCTCTTTGATCCATGACAAACCCTCCAGCAGCACAGAATGTGCATTCAGAAAGCACGCTGGATGCAGGACAGGGCAGTAGCCTAATTGCATATTGAGCAAATTCTGGCCAGTGGTCCATCCTCAAGACCCAGTAACCCAGTGGATGCACTGTTTGAAAGGTATCCAAGTCCGCTCTTGCCCCTAGATATTCCTGCACCATATAATGCAGAAGCTGGTGATGGTTGCTGGAACCTATCAGGCCTTGGCGCTGAGGACTGAAAAATTGTTTAAAGGCATCGGTCAGCCGGCCACCTTCTCCACCGTTCTTCCTTTGATCGGACAAAGCCTCAGGAACATGTTGTCCAGCAGCAGTAAATGGTAAACTCCCAGGGTCTGGAAATGCATTACACAAACTTTTCTTCAAGGCCTCCTGAAGATGTTTCATCCTCTGCTCCCTCTGCAAAGGCAGGATGAGTTCTGGAAACCTAACCCTTGTAACATGGATCAAGAAGGGTTGCCGGCCAGTAATGATCCCTCTCCTTAATACCACGAATCCTAGGGTCCTTTCGCAGGCTTTGCAGAACCAGGGAGGCCAGTGTAAGTTTGCAGTGGCATTCGATTCTGAGTCCTCTGGTTAACTAAGGATCACAATATCCGTAACTTCCTCCTCCCAACCACTTACAACTCCTTGGGTTTCTGGGGACTGAAAACCATCCCTTGAAGACTGCTGCGTGTTATCCTCAACATCCATGCTGACACAATCCTCCTCTTCTTTCTGTGTGTTTGGTGGACCCGCCAGAATGCTATCTGAATAAAGGGGGCCTTGAGAGGAAAGGAAGTCCTCCTCTTCTTCCCACTGTTCTACCTCAATTGCCCTGTCCATGATACCATGAAGCGTGTGCTCCAGCAGGAAGACTAGAGGGACTGTGTCACTGATGCATGCATTGTCACTGCTCACCATCCTTGTGGCCTCCTCAAATGGTGACAGGACAGTGCATGCATCCTTAATCAGTAGCCACAGGCGTGACGAAAAAAAGCCAAGCTCCCCTGACCCTGTCCTGGTGACATACTCACACAGGTTCTCATTGATGGCTCTCTGCTGCAGCATTGCCAATGTTGAATTTCAACCAGTGGTCATGTCACAAATGAGGCAGTTAATGGGTGGTTTGCATTCCCTTTAAATGTTAGCCAGCCAAGCACTGGCATTGTATGACTGGTGGAAATGACCACAGACTTTTCTGGCCTGCTTCAGGAGATCTTGTAATCCTGGGTACCTGGTCAAGAAATGCTGCACCACTAAATTTAGGACGTGTGCCAAACATAGAACATGGGTCAAGTGTCCCTGTCGGAGGGCGGAGAGAAGCTTGGTGCTATTGTTGCATAGAACCATTCCTGGCTGAAGCTGGCGTGTTGTCAACCACCTCTGAGCCTGCCTGTCAGGCATGGTTCCTCCTGCTGGTAGTATTGTCAGACATTGGGCGTGCAGTACTGATGTCCACCAGCAGGTGTTTCCTGACAGTCTGGAACTGTCAGGGGAGCTCTCTCCGGCTGATGATATTATTTGATTTTTGGGCTGCAGTACTGGTGCCCACCAGCGGGTGGTTCCTGGCAGTGTGGATCCGACATCATCTCCTGCAATCAGGCATCACCTGAGCCTGATTGCAGGAGATGTTTATAATTACCCAGCAAAGCACACACACACTTTGCCTTGGTATCTTCCTTGCACCCTGACTCTGTGAGCCCTAAACCTGATCCTAATCCAGAACCTGAAACTGAACCTGAACCTGTTTCTGAACCTGATCCTTGTACCTGAACCCTGACCCTTTTACCTGTCCCTCCTGTAATCCTGGTAACCTTACCTTTGCTTTTCAGTCTTATCCATCTATACTCTCCTTGCCCTGTTTGTTCCCAGTCCCCATCCGCTGACCTCCCGTTGATGGCCCTGGCCTGGCTACGTTTACGTTTCTGGCATTTCCCTATTATTGCATATACTTGTCTGACTGTGATTATTTGTGGGTCTTTGTTTGGTATTGGTTGTTGTGCACTGTGTGCACGGTGGTTGTATTTATATATTTTCACTTATCTTTAATAAATCATAATATTTTCACCTTGCATGCTTTTTGTTCCTCTGTTGCTGTCCACACAGTTCTGGTCACACCTGATACGTGACAGTATACCAAGGCCAGAAATGGCTGCACAGAGGAACCATCTTGGTTCTGTTGGCTTTGCTGAGATGATGCCTAATGTGATTTCTTATTATGTTCTGCTGGCATCAGAGAGTGGTGAATGTCTCCACCAGACACTGAAAGAGTGGACCAGTGACCAGCTGCTAGAGATCATCCGTTTGGCTCACTCCCTGGTTGATCAGGACTAGGGATGAGCCGAACACCCCCCGGTTCGGTTCGCACCAGAACCCGCGAACGGACCGCAAGTTCGCACGAACGTTAGAACCCCATTGACGTCTATGGGACTCGAACGTTCGAAATCAAAAGTGCTCATTTTAAAGGCTAATTTGCATGGTATTGTCCTAAAAAGGGTTTGGGGACCCGGGTCCTACCCCAGGGGACATGTATCAATGCAAAAAAAACTTTTAAAAACGGCCGTTTTTTCGGGAGCAGTGATTTTAATGATGCTTAAAGTAAAAAAAAAAAAGTGAAATATTCCTTTAAATATCGTACCTGGGGGGTGTCTATAGTATGCCTGTAAAGTGACGCGTGTTTCCCATGTTTAGAACAGTCCCTGCACCAAATGTCATTTTTAAAGGAAAAAATCTCATTTAAAACTGCTTGCGGGTTTAATGTCATGTCGGGTCATGGCAATATGGATGAAAATCAGTGAGACAAACGGCATGGGTACCCCCCAGTCCATTACCAGGCCCTTTGGGTCTTGTATGGATATTAAGGGGAACCCCGCACCCAAATTAAAATAAGGAAAGGTCCCTATATACTCTGAACAGCAGTATACAGGCGGTGCAAACAAGACAGGGACTGTAGGTTTGTTGTTAAGTAGAATCTGTTTGTAATTTTGAACATTTTTAATGTGTTTAGCTCCAGCCAAAAAATCTTTTCTAAGCTTTTTGGAAAACATAGGGAAGGGTTATCACCCCTGTGACATTTGTTTTGCGTCTTTCCTCCTCTTCAGAAGATTTCACCTCACTTTTTTGTCCCAATGAAAAATGTTTTTTGAAAATTTGTGTTTTTTTGTGGAACAAGGATTGGAAAGCATCAGTGGAAAGGAAAAATTGTTTTCCCATATTAACTCTTACAGGAGAGAATTTCCCTTCCTTAGGGGTAGATTTCATCTCACTTCCTGTTGTCTCCTTCCGTTTGCAAGTAGGAGTCGTTTGTAAGTTAGATGTTTGAAAGTAGGGTCCTACCCTATATACTCAGCAGAAATTTGGGCCTTAGGTGTTGCTGTGGCCAAAACACTGTAAGCCCTCACAGGGCCCTGCTGTGAAATATTAGATCAAGAATTGTAATTACATGCCCCTGTTGAACAGGAGCTGAAAAATTAGGCCTTAGGCACTGGTGCTGGTGCCACAACACTGCAACCCCTCACAGACACTCTAGTTGGAACGCAGGAACGAGCCCTGCTGCAAAGTATTGCATCAAAAATTGTAATTACACGCCCCTGTTAGACAGGGGCAGAAAAATTGGGTCTTAGGCACTGGTGCTGGTGCCACAACACTGCAACCCCTCACAGACACTCTAGTTGAAACGCAGGAACAAGCCCTGCTGCAAAGTATTGCATCAAAAATTGTAATTACACGCCCCTGTTAGACAGGGGCTGAAAAATTGGGTCTTAGGCACTGGTGCTGGTGCCACAACACTGCAACCCCTCACAGACACTCTAGTTGAAACGCAGGAACAAGCCCTGCTGCAAAGTATTGCATCAAAAATTGTAATTACACGCCCCTGTTAGACAGGGGCAGAAAAATTGGGTCTTAGGCACTGGTGCTGGTGCCACAACACTGCAACCCCTCACAGACACTCTAGTTGGAATGCAGGAACAAGCCCTGCTGCAAAGTATTGCATCAAAAATTGTAATTACACGCCCCTGTTAGACAGGGGCAGAAAAATTGGGTCTTAGGCACTGGTGCTGGTGCCACAACACTGCAACCCCTCACAGACACTCTAGTTGGAATGCAGGAACAAGCCCTGCTGCAAAGTATTGCATCAAAAATTGTAATTACACGCCCCTGTTAGACAGGGGCTGAAAAATTGGGTCTTAGGCACTGGTGCTGGTGCCACAACACTGCAACCCCTCACAGACACTCTAGTTGGAATGCAGGAACGAGCCCTGCTGCAAAGTATTACATCAAAAATTGTAATTACACGCCCCTGTTAAACAGGGGCTGAAAAATTGTGCCTTAGGCACTGGTGGTGGCGCCCAGAACCAAAAATGTTCTTACAAGCTATCAGCGTGATGATTGAGGAGGAAGAGGATAATTACTCAGGGATAGTCACTCAGCATCAGCATAGGCAGTCTTTGAAGGGATCTGAGATTTCAAAAAAAATTATTCGGTTACATCTGCATCAGGTGCTTGGTAGCTGGTGGTGATCCAAGACTGATTCATTTTTATGAAGGTCAGCCGATCGACCGAGTCGGTGGACAGACGCACCCTGTGATCGGTTACCACGCCTCCAGCAGCACTGAATGTGCGTTCCGAAAGAACGCTGGATGCAGGACAGGCCAGTAGCTCAATTGCATACTGTGCAAGCTCTGGCCAGTGATCCATCCTCAAGACCCAGTAACCCAGAGGATTTTCGGTGGGAAAGGTGTCCAAGTCTGATCTTGCCCCTAGGTATTCCTGCACCATGTAAAACAGACGCTGGCGATGGTTGCTGGAACCGATCATACCTTGGGGCTGCGGACCAAAAAATTGTCTGAACGCATCGGTCAGACGGCCACCTTCTCCACCGCTCCTTCTTTGACTGACCGAAGCCTCAGCAACACGTTGTCCAGAAACAGGAGTTTGTAACCTCCCAGTCTCTGGGAACGCGTTGCACAGACCTTTCTGCAAGGCCTCCCGAAGATGTTTCATCCTCTGCTCCCTCTGCGATGGCAAGATAAGGTCCGCAACCTTACCCTTGTAACGTGGATCAAGGAGGGTTGCCAGCCAGTATTGGTCCTTCTCCTTGATACCACGAATACGAGGATCCTTACGCAGGCTTTGCAGGATCAGGGAGGCCATGCAGCGTAGGTTTGCTGAGGCATTCGGTCCGGAGTCCTCTGGGTCACTAAGGACAACAACGTCCGCAGCCACCTCCTCCCAGCCACGTACAAGTCCATGTGTTCCTTGGGACTGATCCCTTAAAGACTGCTGATGCTGAGTGCCAGGCTCCACCTCCATACTGACACAATCTTCCTCCTCCTCCTCCTCCTCCTCCTCCTCGTCCTCTTCCTGTGTGATCGGCGGGCACGCAGGAACACTGTCTGGATAAAGGGGGCCTTGAGAGCTAAGGAAGTCCTCCTCTTCCTGCCTCTGTTCTGCCTCAAGTGCCCTGTCCATTATCCCACGCAGCGTGTGCTCCAACAGGTGGACAAGGGGGACAGTGTCACTGATGCATGCACTGTCAGTGCTCACCATCCTCGTGGCCTCCTCGAATGGTGACAGGACAGTGCATGCATCCCTGATCATGGCCCACTGGCGTGGGGAAAAAAAACCAAGGTCCCCTGACCCTGTCCTGGTGCCATAGTCGCACAGGTACTCATTGATGGCCCTCTGCTGCGTGTGCAGCCGCTGCAGCATGGCCAACGTCGAGTTCCACCTGGTGGGCATGTCACAGATTAGGCGGTTCTTGGGCAGGTTAAACTCCTTTTGGAGGTCCGTCAGCCGAGCACTGGCATTATATGACCGGCGGAAATGCACAGAGACTTTCCTGGCCTGCCTCAGGACATCCTGTAAGCCCGGGTACCTGCCCAAGAACCGCTGCACCACCAAGTTAAGGACGTGAGCCAAACAGGGCACATGGGTCAGTTGTCCCTGTCGGAGGGCAGAGAGGAGGTTGGTGCCATTGTCGCAAACCACCATTCCTGCCTTAAGTTGGCGTGGCGTCAACCACCTCTGAACCTGCCCCTGCAGAGCTGACAGAACCTCTGCCCCAGTGTGGCTCCTGTCCCCCAAGCACACCAGCTCAAGCACCGCATGGCATCTTTTGGCCTGCGTACTTGCGTAGCCCCTTGAACGCCTACGGAGCACCGCTGGTTCCGAGGAAGAGGCCATGGAGGAAGAAGAAGAGGAGGGGGTGGAGGAGAGAGGTGTGTCACAATCAGCATTTTGGAGGCGTGGTGGCGGAACAACCTCCAACACTACTGCACCTTGTCCTGCATCCTTCCCAGCTGCCAGCAGAGTCACCCAATGCGCCGTGAAACTTAAGTAACGTCCCTGTCCATGCCTGCTGGACCATGAGTCAGCGGTAATATGCACCTTACCGCTGACCGCCCTGTCCAGCGAGGCATGGACATTGCCTTCCACATGCCGGTAGAGAGCCGGAATCGCCTTCCGTGAGAAAAAGTGGCGTTTGGGTACCTGCCACTGAGGAACCGCACATTCCACAAACTCACGGAAGGGGGCAGAGTCTACCAACTGAAAAGGCAGCAGTTGAAGTGCTAGCAATTTTGCCAAGCTAGCATTCAACCGCTGGGCATGTGGATGGCTGGGAGCAAACTTCTTTCGGCGGTGCAGCAGCTGGGGCAGGGAAATTTGCCTGGTACAATCTGACGTCGGTGTACCCAAAGCAGATTGCCCATAAGTACTTGGCTGTGACACACCTAATTCTACACCTTCATTCCTCTCACTGCAGGTCGCAGAGAGGACTGAAGGTCTAGTGGGGTTGGAAATCTCAGCTGATGAGGAGCAAGGAGAGATCGTCTTTGTTCTTTGGTGTGGGTCTTTTAGATACGCTTGCCAACGAACTGCATGGCAGGTCAACATATGTCTGGTCAAGCATGTGGTACCCAAGCGGGAGATGTTTTGGCCACGCGAGATACGCTTGAGACATATATTGCAAATAGCAGCGGTGCGATCTGATGCACTCGTCTCAAAAAAGGCCCACACCAAAGAACTTTTTGAATAACGCGCAGAGACTGCAGCGCCCTGCACATGTGGAGCTTTGGGGTGTGATGCAGTCAATGTGCTGCCCTTAGGCTGGCCCCTGGAGGGCATCCTGCCTAGTTGGTGATGTGCCACCTCCTCCTCCTCCTCCTCCTCCTCCTCTCTCCTATCAGGCACCCACGTTGAGTCAGTGACCTCATCATCCCCTCCCTCCTCATCACTGGAGCAAACCTGGCAGTATGCTGCAGCAGGGGGAGCATGACTGCCAGATTGCTGTCCTTCTTGGGCACCCCCTCTGTCCGTGCTCATGTTACTGCCTTCATTGAGCTCAGTATCATCATCAGAGCCTTCCAAACGCTGGGCATCCTCCTGGAGCATGTACCCAACACTGTGGTCAAACAGTTCGAGGGAATCCTCAGGAGGACATGGTGGGGCTAGGGAAGGAGTCACTGATGACATTGAGCTGAGGGAAGAGGCCGCTGCTTTGCCAGACAAAGCACCCTGGGCATGGGTGAGAGAGGATGAGGAGGATGAGGACGGCTTGGTCATCCACTCGACCAAGTCTTCCGCATGTTGCGGCTCAACACGGCCAGCTGCCGAAAAAAAGGCCAAGCGTGTCCCATGGCCACGTGCTGATGAGGATGCACCGTCTCCACGACCAGCACTAGACACAGAGCCTGCTTGCCCTCTCTTATTGGCTTGTGACTGTCTGCCTCTCCTTCTTGGCCTTCCAGACATACTAATGGCCTGTAGCTGCACTAAGCTGGGATAGAACACCTGTAATTTTCTTCAGGTAGCTTTATATACTGTAACCAGACAAGCCTGCCTGTCAGTAGGAAGATAACAGGAACGGATCTAGCTGAACACTGTGAGCAGGACGCACTGCACTGAATGTAAATAGCAGGAACGGATCTAGCTAAACACTGTGAGCAGGACGCACTGCACTGAATGTAAATAGCAGGAACGGATCTAGCTGAACACTGTGAGCAGGACGCACTGCACTGAATGTAAATAGCAGGAACGGATCTAGCTGAACACTGTGAGCAGGACGCACTGCACTGAATGTAAATAGCAGGAACGGATCTAGCTGAACACTGTGAGCAGGACGCACTGCACTGAATGTAAATAACAGGAACGGATCTAGCTGAACACTGTGAGCAGGACACACTGTACTAAATGTAAATAGTCTAGCTGCCTGACCGTGGTACTAATAGGATCAAAAAGAACACCTGTAATTTTCTTCAGGTAGCTTTATATACTGTAACCAGACAAGCCTGCCTGTCAGTAGGAAGATAACAGGAACGGATCTAGCTGAACACTGTGAGCAGGACGTACTGCACTAAATGTATATAGCAGGAACGGATCTAGCTGAACACTGTGAGCAGGACGCACTGCACTGAATGTAAATAGCAGGAACGGATCTAGCTGAACACTGTGAGCAGGACGCACTGCACTGAATGTAAATAGCAGGAACGGATCTAGCTAAACACTGTGAGCAGGACGCACTGCACTGAATGTAAATAGCAGGAACGGATCTAGCTGAACACTGTGAGCAGGACGCACTGCACTGAATGTAAATAGCAGGAACGGATCTAGCTGAACACTGTGAGCAGGACGCACTGCACTGAATGTAAATAACAGGAACGGATCTAGCTGAACACTGTGAGCAGGACACACTGTACTAAATGTAAATAGTCTAGCTGCCTGACCGTGGTACTAATAGGATCAAAAAGAACACCTGTAATTTTCTTCAGGTAGCTTTATATACTGTAACCAGACAAGCCTGCCTGTCAGTAGGAAGATAACAGGAACGGATCTAGCTGAACACTGTGAGCAGGACGTACTGCACTAAATGTATATAGCAGGAACGGATCTAGCTGAACACTGTGAGCAGGACGCACTGCACTGAATGTAAATAGCAGGAACGGATCTAGCTGAACACTGTGAGCAGGACGCACTGCACTGAATGTAAATAGCAGGAACGGATCTAGCTAAACACTGTGAGCAGGACGCACTGCACTGAATGTAAATAGCAGGAACGGATCTAGCTGAACACTGTGAGCAGGACGCACTGCACTGAATGTAAATAGCAGGAACGGATCTAGCTGAACACTGTGAGCAGGACGCACTGCACTGAATGTAAATAGCAGGAACGGATCTAGCTGAACACTGTGAGCAGGACGCACTGCACTGAATGTAAATAACAGGAACGGATCTAGCTGAACACTGTGAGCAGGACACACTGTACTAAATGTAAATAGTCTAGCTGCCTGACCGTGGTACTAATAGGATCAAAAAGAACACCTGTAATTTTCTTCAGGTAGCTTTATATACTGTAACCAGACAAGCCTGCCTGTCAGTAGGAAGATAACAGGAACGGATCTAGCTGAACACTGTGAGCAGGACGTACTGCACTAAATGTATATAGCAGGAACGGATCTAGCTGAACACTGTGAGCAGGACGCACTGCACTGAATGTAAATAGCAGGAACAGATCTAGCTGAACACTGTGAGCAGGACGCACTGCACTGAATGTAAATAGCAGGAACGGATCTAGCTGAACACTGTGAGCAGGACGCACTGCACTGAATGTAAATAACAGGAACGGATCTAGCTGAACACTGTGAGCAGGACACACTGTACTAAATGTAAATAGTCTAGCTGCCTGACCGTGGTACTAATAGGATCAAAAAGAACACCTGTAATTTTCTTCAGGTAGCTTTATATACTGTAACCAGACAAGCCTGCCTGTCAGTAGGAAGATAACAGGAACGGATCTAGCTGAACACTGTGAGCAGGACGTACTGCACTAAATGTATATAGCAGGAACGGATCTAGCTGAACACTGTGAGCAGGACGCACTGCACTGAATGTAAATAGCAGGAACGGATCTAGCTGAACACTGTGAGCAGGACGCACTGCACTGAATGTAAATAGCAGGAACGGATCTAGCTGAACACTGTGAGCAGGACGCACTGCACTGAATGTAAACAGCAGGAACGGATGTAGCTAAACACTGTGAGCAGCACGCACTGCACTGAATGTAAATAGCAGGAACGGATCTAGCTGAACACTGTGAGCAGCACGCACTGCACTGAATGTAAATAGCAGGAACGGATCTAGCTGAACACTGTGAGCAGGACGCACTGCACTGAATGTAAATAGCAGGAACGGATCTAGCTGAACACTGTGAGCAGCACGCACTGCACTGAATGTAAATAGCAGGAACGGATCTAGCTGAACACTGTGAGCAGCACGCACTGCACTGAATGTAAATAGCAGGAACGGATCTAGCTGAACACTGTGAGCAGGAAGCACTGTACTGAATGTAAATAGCAGGAACGGATCTAGCTGAACACTGTGAGCAGGACACACTGCACTGAATGTAAATAGTCTAGATAGAAGATAACAGGAACGGATCTAGCTAAACTGAATACAGTGTATATATATATATGCAACACCTGGGATGCATATATATACACAATACACTGTAAGTGCAGCTAACTGACTGACTGTTCTGCCTAATCTATCTAACTCAAATCAAATGACACTGTCTCTCTCTCTCTCTATCGCTCAGCACACCGGAACACACACTACACAGGGCCGCCGTGCAGGCGGCCTTATATAGTGTGGGGTGTGTACTAAATCCCCTGAGCCATAATTGGCCAAAGCCACCCTGGCTTTGGCCAATTACAGCTCTCTCTACTGACGGCGCTGTGATTGGCCAAGCATGCGGGTCATAGTGCATGCTTGGCCAATCATCAGCCAGCAATGCACTGCGATGCCGCAGTGAATTATGGGCCGTGACGCGCCACACGAATTTGGCGCGAACGGCCCATATCGTTCGCAATTCGACGGACGGTCGAACAGCCGATGTTCGAGTCGAACATGGGTTCGACTCGAACACGAAGCTCATCCCTAATCAGGACTGTATGTTGTTTGGGGATGTGCAGCCTTTAATCCAAATGTGTGCTGAGCTAGCCCTGTTCTGTGTTCCAAAGGCCTGTGATGATTTTTCTCCCCCTTTCAGTGCTGATCAGGTAGAGTCTCTGGTGTGGCTGTTAGAGGATGATTCTGCAGACTTTTTTGAGCGCTATTCAGCTTGTCCTCAACAAGTGCTCATAGAGTGTATTAACTCAGTACAGGCCCTTATTAGGCCCTTATTAGACAGGCAGTATGTGAACTGTTCTTTGTCCAACCAGTGCTGCAAGCATGGTCTAATATATTACAATCATCCTCAGCCAGCTCACAAGAAACCTATTCTGCTACCAGACACCTGCCTGCTCAAGTGTTTTCTCCTCCATCACCCATAGCAACCTCAGTTTCAGCCCAGTACACTTTGCTTCCTACCAAATACCAATACCCTGTTTCTACTCCCTGCGCCTATCCTGCCTTTAATCTACCTGCCTCTTCTCTGCTGCCTGCAACAACTCCACAAAAACTTCCCCTAACCACTGTTCCCTCTTCCCTGCCATATTCCAGCCCTTCTCTCCAGTCTGCTTCATCCCATACCTGCAGTCCTGCAGTTACTTATAGGACTTCAGTAGCCAAGCCAAAAAAGAAACGTAAGTTCTTCCCAACTCACACAATCCTGCCAGTATCACAACCTGCCTCCTCACCAACCAATTTGCTCCAGTCTACCTCTGATGATACTGAACCTAACCCTGACAAACTTCTGCCTGCTGTCCTGCCTGAAGTTCCGGTGCCAGTATCCCAGCCTGAAGTCCTGGTGTCAGTGTTCCAGCCTGAAGTTTCAGTGCCTGTGTTCCAGCCTGAAGTCCTGGTGCCAGAGTTCCAGCCTGAAGTCCCGGTGCCCGTTTGCCGGTCTGAGGTTCCGTTGCCCGTTTGCCGGTCTGAGTTTCCATTGCCTGTTTCCTGGTCTGAGGTTCCGGTGCCATTTCTCTGCCTGAGGTTTCGGTGCCCGTTTCCCGGCCTGAGGTTCGTAAGGTGCATATTACTGCTGACTCATGGTCCAGCAGGCATGGACAGGGACATTACCTATCTTTCACCGCTCACTGGGTGACTCTTCTGGCAGCTGGGAAGGATGCAGGACAGGGTGCAGTAGTGTTGGAGGTTGTTCCAACACCACACCTCCAAAATTCTACTAGTAGGGATTCTGCCACACCTCTCTCTTCCACCCCCTTCTCTTCTTCTTCCTCCATGGCCTCTTCCTGTGCTGATTTGTCCTCGGAACCAGCGGTGCTCCATAGGCATTTAAGGGGCTACGCAAGCACGCAGGCAAAAAGATGTGCTTGGGGGACAGGAGCCACACTGGGGTAGAGATTCTGTCAGCTCTGCAGGGGCAGGTTCAGAGGTGGTTGACGCCACACCAGCTTAAGCCAGGTATGGTGGTTTGTGACAATGGCACCAACCTCCTCTCCACCCTCCGACAGGGACAACTGACCCATGTGCCCTGTTTGGCTCACGTCCTTAACTTGGTGGTGCGGTTCTTGGGCAGGTACCTGGGCTTACAGGATATCCTGAGGCAGGCCAGGAAAGTCTGTGTGCATTTCCGCAGGTCATATAATGCCAGTGCTCGGCTGGCTGACCTCCAAAAGGCATTTAACCTGCCCAAGAACTGCCTAATCTGTGACATGCCCACCAGGTGGAACTCAACGTTGGCCATGCTGCAGCGGCTGAACACGCAGCAGAGGGCCATCAATGAGTACCTATGCGACTATGGCACCAGGTCGCATAAATAATGCAGCCAGCTGCAGTATTTACAGTTAGTGTAGTACGTCCTCTGCACAGTGTGCACCTAAAGCTACCTGAAGAAAATCGGTGTTCTTCTTATCCTATTAGTACTGCAGGCAGCTGCAGTATTTACAGTTAGTGTAGTGCGTCCTCTGCACAGTGTGCGCCTAAAGCTACCTGAAGACAATTGCTGTTGTTCTGATCCTATTAATACCACAGGCAGGCAGCTACATAATTTACAGTTAGTGTACTGTGTCCTTTGCACAGTGTGCACCTAAAGCTACCTGAAGAAAATTGGTGGTGTTCTTCTGATCCTATTAGTACCACAGGCAGGCAGCTACAGTATTTACAGTTAGTGTACTGTGTCCTCTGCACAGTGTGCACCTAAAGCTACCTGAAGACAATTGCTGTTTTTCTGATCCTATTAATACCACAGGCAGGCAGCTGCAGTATTTAGTTAGTGTACCGTGTCCTCTGCATGCACAGTGTGCACCTAAAGCTACCTGAAGATAATGGCTGGTGTTCTCATACTAATAATACTACAGGCAGGCAGTTAATTCTGCTAGCTGCAGTATCAGTATATATATACATCCCAGCTTTGTGCAGCTACATCTCACTGCAGGCCATTAGTATGTCTGGATGGCCAACAAGGAGAGGCAGACAGTCACAACCAATAAAAGAGGGCAAGCAGGCTCTGTGTCTAGAGGCAACAGTGCTAGTCGTGGAGACGGTGCATCCTCATCAGCACGTGGCCCTGGGACATGCTTGTTCTTTTTTTCTGCAGCTGGCGGTGTTGAGCCACAACATGCGGAAGACTTGGTAGAGTGGATGACCAAGCCGTCCTCATTCTCCTCATCCTCTCTCACCCAGGCTCAGGGTACTTTGTCTGGCAAAGCAGCTGCCAATGCGGTCTCTTCCCTCGGCTCAATGGCATCAGTCACTCCTTCCCTAGCTCCACCATGTCCTCCTGAGGAGTCCCCCGAACTGTTTGGCCACAGTGTTGGGTACATGCTCAAGGAGGATGCCCATCGTTTTGAGGGCTCCGATGATGGTACCCAGCTAGAGGAAGGCAGTAACGTGAGCCCAGAGAGAGGGGGTGCCCAAGAAGGACAGCAATCTGGCAGTCATTTTCCCCCAGCTGCAGCATACTGCCAGCTTTGCTATAGTGATGAGGAGGGAGGGGATGATGAGGTCACTGATTCCACGTGAATACCTGATAGGAGAGAGGAGGAGGAGGAGTAGGCACATCTCCAATGAGGCATGATGCCCTCCAGGGGCCAGCTTAAGGGCAGCACACCGACTGCATCACACCACAGAGCTCCGCATGTGCAGGGCGCTGCTGTCACTGCGCGTTATTCCAAAAGTTCTTTGGTGTGGGCCTTTTTGGAGTGAGTACATCAGATCCCACCACTGCTATTTGCAACATATGTCTCAAGCGTATCTCGCGTGGCCAAAACTTTACCCGCTTGGGCACCACATGCTTGACCAGACATATGTCGACCTGCCATGCAGTTCGTTGGCAAACGCACCTAAAAGACCCATACCAAAGAACAAACGGACCTCTCCTTGCTCCTCATCAGCTGGGATCTCCAACCCCACTATACCTTCAGTCCTCTCTGAAACCTGCACTGAGAGGAATGAAGGTGTAGAATTAGGTGTGTCACAGCTAAGTACTTGCGGGCAATCTGCTATCGGTACACCGAAGTCAGATTGTACCAGGCAAATTTATCTGCCCCAGCTGCTGCACCGCCGAAAGAAGTTAGCTCCCAGCCATCCACATGCCCAGCGGTTGAATGCTAGCTTGGCTAAATTGCTAGCACTTCAACTCCTGCCTTTTCAGTTGGTAGACTCTGCCCCCTTCCGTGAGTTTGTGGAATGTGTGGTTCCTCAGTGGCAGGTTCCCATACACCACTTTTTCTCACGGAAGGCGATTCCGGCTCTCTATCGGCATGTGGAAGGCAATGTCTTAGCCTCACTAGACAGGGCGGTCAGTGGTAAGGTGCATATTACCGCTGACTCATGGTCCAGCAGGCATGGACAGGGACGTTACCTATCTTTCACCGCTCACTGGGTGATTCTTCTGGCAGCTGGAAAGGATGCAGGATAGGGTGCAGTAGTGTTGGAGGTTGTTCCACCACCATGCCTCCAAAATCCTACTAGTGGGGATTCTGCCACACCTCTCTCTTCCACCCCCTCCTTTCTTCCTCCATGGCCTCTTCCTGTGCTGATTTGTCCTTGGGACCAGCGGTGCTCCATAGGCATTCAAGGGGCTACGCAAGCACGCTGGCAAAAAGATGCCATGCGTTGCTTTAGCCGTTGTGCTTGGGGGACAGGAGCCACACTGGGGTAGAGATTCTGTCAGCTCTGCAGGGGCAGGTTCAGAGGTGGTTGATGCCACGCCAGCTTAAGCCAGGTATGGTGGTTTGCGACAATGGCACCAACCTCCTCTTCGCCCTCCAACAGGGACAACTAACCTATGTGCCCTGTTTGGCTCATGTCCTTAACTTGGTGGTGCGGTTCTTGGGCAGGTACCCGGGCTTACAGGATGTCCTGAGGCAGGCCAGGAAAGTCTGTGTGCATTTCCGCAGATCATATAATGCCAGTGCTTGGCTGGCTGACCTCCAAAAGGAATTTAACCTGCCCAAGAACTGCCTAATCTGTGACATGCCCACCAGGTGGAACTCAACGTCGGGCATGCTGCAGCAGCTGCACACGCAGCAGAGGGCCATCAATGAGTAC
Organism: Lithobates clamitans; assembly: GCA_037952925.1. NCBI lineage: Eukaryota > Metazoa > Chordata > Amphibia > Anura > Ranidae > Lithobates > Lithobates clamitans. The sequence continues at coordinate 841,622 of JBBGZY010001357.1, read as the reverse complement.
CTAAGCAAGTATGGCACCAGGACAGGGTCAGGGGACCTTGGTTTTTTTCCCCACGCCTGTGTGCTATGATCAGGGATGCATGCATTGTCCTGCCCCATTTGAGGAGGCCACGAGGATGGTGAGCAGTGACAGTGCATGCATCAGTGACACTGTCCCTCTTGTTCACTTGTTGGAGCACACGTTGCTTGGAATAATGGACAGGGCACTTGAGGCAGAACAGAGGGAGGAAGAGGAGGACTTCCTTACCTCTCAAGGCCCCCTTTATCCAGACAGTGTTCCTGCGTGCCCGCCGATCACACAGGAAGAGGACGAGGAGGAGGAGGATTGTGTCAGCATGGAGGTGGAGCCTGGCACTCAGCATCAGCAGCAGTCTTCAAGGGATCATTTACAGTCCGAAGAAACCTATGGACATGTACGTGGCTGGGAGGAAGTGGCTGCGGATCATGTCGTCCTTAGTGACCCAGAGGACTCTGGACTGAATGCCTCAGCAAATCTACGCTGCATGGCCTCCCTGATCCTGCAAAGCCTGCGGAAGGATCCTCGTATTCGTGGTATCAAGGGGAGGGATGATTACTGGCTGGCAACCCTCCTTAATCCACGTTACAAGGGTAAGGTTGCGGACCTTATCTTGCCGTTGCAGAGGATAAAAAATCTTTGGAAGGCCTTGCAGAAAGGTTTGTGCAACGCGTTTCCAGAGTCTGGGAGGTTACAATTTCCTGGTCCTCCTGGACAACGTGTTGCTGAGGCTTCATTCAGTCACAGAAGGAGCGGTGGAGAAGGTGGCCGTCTGACCGATGCGTTCAGACAATTTTATAGTCCGCAGCCCCAAGGTCTGATTGGTTCCAGTAACCATCGCCAGCGTCTGTTTCACATGGTGCAGGATTACCTAGGGGCAAGATCAGACTTGGACACCTTTCCCACCGAAAATCGTCTGGGTTACTGGGTCTTGAGGATGGATCACTGGCCAGAGCTTGCACAGTATGCAATTAAGCTACTGGCCTGTCCTGCATCCAGCGTTCTTTTGGAACGCACATTCAGTGCGGCTGCAGGCTTTGTAACCGATCACAGGGTGCGCCTGTCCACTGAATCGGTCGATCTGCTGACCTTCAAAAAAATGAACCAGTCTTGGATCACCAGCTACCAAGCACCTGATGCTGATGTAACCGATTGATTTTTTTTTAATGTGAGATCCCTTCAAGACTTCCTATGCTGATGCTGAGTGACTATCCTGTTATGCTGAGTCACAATCCTCTTCCTCCTCAATTTTCATGCTGATAGCTTGTAAGAACATTTTTGGTTTTGGGCACCGCCACCATTGGCCAAGGCCCAATTTTTCTGCCCCTGTTTAACAGGGGCGTGTAATTACAATTTTTGATGCAATACTTTGCAGCAGGGCTCATTCCTGTGCTCCAACGATAGCAACTGTGAGGGGTTGCAGTGTTGTGGCACCAGTGCCTAAGGCCCAATTTTTTTGTCCCTGTTCAACAGGGACATGTAATTACAATTCTTGATCTAATATTTCTCTGATCTAATATTTCACAGCAGGGCCCATTCCTGCACCCATCAAGAGTAACTGTGAGGGCTTACAGTGTTGTGGCAATACCACCACCACCACCAAAGGCCCAATTTTTCTGCCCCTGTTCAACAGGTGCATGTAATTACAATTCTTGATATAATATTTCACAGCAGGGCCCGTTCCAGCACCCAACAAGAGTAACTGTGAGGACTTACAGTGTTGTGGCACCAGCACCACCACCACCACCAAAGGCCCAATTTTTCTGCCCCTGTTCAACAATGGCATGTAATTACAATTCTTGATCTAATATTTCACAACAGGGCCCGTTCCTGCGCCCACCAAGAGTAACTGTGAGGGCTTACAGTGTTGTGGCAACACCAACACCTAAGGCCCCAATTTCTGCAGAGTATATAGGGCAGGCCCCTACTTTCAAACATCCAATTTACAAACGACTCCTACTTGCAAATGGAAGGAGACAACAGGAAGTGAGATGAAATCTACCCCTAGGAAGGGAAATTCTCTCCTGCAAGAGTTAATATGGGAAAACGTGTCTCCTCTTCACTGATGCTTTATCACCAATCCTTGTTTCACTAAAAACCCCAAATTGTCAAAAAACATTTGTCATTGGGACAGAAAGTGAGGTGAAATCTTCTGAAGTGACAGCAAAACAAATGTTACAGGGGTGATAACCCTTCCCTATGTTTTCCAAAAAGCTTAAAAATAGATTTTTTGGCTGGAGCTACACTTTAAAAATGTACCAGTTCAAAATTAAAAACAGATTCTACTTAACAACAAACCTACAGTCCCTATCTTGTTTGCACCGCCTGTATACTGCTGTTCAGAATATATAGGGCCTGGGGGCCCCACGCCTTTCCTTTTTTAATTTGGGTGCGGGGTTCCCCTTAATATCCATACAAGACCCAAAGGGACTGGGGGGGTTACCCATGCCGTTTGTCTCACTGATTTTCATCCATATTGCTGGGACCCGACATTACATTAAAGCCACAAGCAGTTTTAAATGACTTTTATTCCTTTACAAATGTCATTTTGTGCAGGGACTGTTCTAAGCATGGGTAACACGCGCCACTTTACAGGCATACTATAGACACCCCCCAGGTATGATATTTAAAGGAATATTTCACTTTTATTTTTTCACTTTAAGCATCATTAAAATCACTGCTCCCGAAAAAACGGCCGTTTTTTTTTAAATCTGGGTCCCCAAACCCTTTTTAGGACAATACCATGCATATTAGCCTTTAAAACTAGCACTTTTGATTTTGAACATTCGAGTCCCATAGACTTTAATGGGGTTCTAAAGTTTGCGCGAACTTTCGGTCTGTTCGCAGGTTCTTGTGCAAACCGAACTGGGTGTGGGGGGGGGTGTTCGGCTCGTCCCTAGTGGCTGTATTTAGGCAGTTGTGTCAACCCTCCTTCCCTATTCCAATCCTTACCCCTTTTCTTATGTGGCCGGGAATTACAGCCATGTAAGAAACTAATGCCGCATACACACGAGCGGACTTTACGGCAGACTTTGCCCGGCGGACGGGATTTCGTCGGACAATTCGATCATGTGTGGGCTCCAGCGGACTTTGTTTGCTCAAAAGTTGGACCGACTTATATTTGAAACATGTTTTAAATCTATCCGTCGAACTCGAGTCCGGTCGAAAAGTTCGCTCGTCTGTATGCTAGTTCGACAGACAAAAAGTCACGCTAGGGCAGCTATTGGCTACTGGCTATGAACTTCCTTGTTTTAGTCCGGCTTACGTCATCACGTACGAATTTGACGGACTTTGGTGGATTGTGTGTAGGCAAGTCCGTTCATTCGGAAAGTCCGTCATAAAGTCTGCCGTAAAGTCCGCTCGTGTGTACGTGGCATAAGGCTGTTGATGCCAGTGGTTGCCTGAAGACACAGCTGGGATTCCCAGCCATATAGGTGAGTGGACCAGGTGACCTCACTGGTTGCTAAAGACACAGCAGGTACAGCTTTAGCATTCATTGAAAGAAGGAAGCTGTCATGTTCATCCATAAAAAAATGCCCTACATGATTGGCGTTAAGACAAATCTCTGAACAGCAGAGAACTTACTTTCAAAAGAGTCATTCAACTCATCCCTATTGAATAGAAAGAGTTCTGCACTTTGGGCCTTTCTTAACATATGAACTAACAACAACACTACTATAGTCTGCAGCCTTTACCTGCAGTGTATCAGCCACGGTAAAGGAACAGCCATTCGGGTGCCACATGCATGAGGAAACACAGGATTATGCATCAAAGAGCCTGCTTGTAATTTTCTTTTTTTAGTTCTGCTTTAAGTTGTAGACAGAATACCAATCCAGTCTCAAAGGCTTACGGTTCAGGATAAACTCTAGGCACAGAGTCCTAGTAGTTAATAAAAAAAGCACAGTTCCTTGCCTAAGTCTGCAGGATCCCATTTAAAGAAATATGTACTTTTTCAGGATCAGTTAGTTACAGGGTCCCTCTGTTATAGCCAGATCAAGCAGAGTCTTTTTTAAAGTAAAATGTTTAAGCTGAATTAAAATGGTACAAACTTCTGACTGGCACTTTTTAGCAAAACAAAATGTACACTCACTTGCTTATAGGGTTTTATAAAGAGTCAAGCCACATGCCCTTACATAATGGGGAAATTGAATTTCATGCAACTCGCTATGGTGTTGATTTACTAAAACTGGAGAGTGCAAAATCTGGTGCAGCTCTACATAGAAACCAATCAGCTTCCAGGTTTTCAAAGTTTAATTAAACAAGCTGAAGTTAGAAGCACTCTCCAATTTTAGTAAATCAACCCCTATGTGTCACAGCAAGTTTACCCAACGGAGAATAATCCAGTAGCAGAAGAGTGTGTTGAGACTGATTCCCAAAAAAAAACTTTAGACTCTGGATATTTATATGCATGTAAGACTGAGTAGGTGAGACCTGCTATTTATCTAGCAGGGAAAAAGAAAATTGAGGAGCACTATCATCTTTGTATTAATAAATAAAAATAATATATATGTTAACAAATAACTGACGATTCAACAGCCTCAGCTACTCAGCAGTACACCCCCTTTGCTCATTAATAATAGATTATTTATTAACAACTATTATAAAATTATTTATTTATTACATTTATGTGCAGATTCACCTGGGAGATTTTTTTTTAAAACCATAATTCCTTCCTCCTTGTAAGTATGGCCAGCAGGCTTAAAAAAGCCGCTGGCCTTTGAATTTCTGCATAGGCCAGCCCCTCGCTAAAAGTAGAAGAAACAGAGCAGCAATGGTATTGAAAGTTTCTGTAGGGAAAAGTTAAGGAAAGCTGACAAAATACATAGGGAGAGATTAGAGTAAATTAGGTAACTGCACTAATGTTTATTGGTAGCTGGATGGCCAATCAAACTGCTTTGCTACCTTGTTTTTGTTCTTCGTATTGGGTGATTTACTGTCTTATTTTATTTTGTGGTTCATTTTAAATCAGAGATCACTTTTAGCTGCTGTCCCATCCACAGCAAACATTTGTTTGAAGAAGTAGTATTTTTGGTTGCTTTTTATACATTTCTTCCTGGGAGTGGCATTTTGGGGTTTTCATTTGTTTTATATTGTTTTAAAATAAATGTTGATCATGCATTTTTTTCCTGTAAGACTTCTTTTACAAAAGGCAGCCTATTTTTCCAGGGTAGTAGAGTTAATTAAGTGTAATTAAGTGTAATTTAATTTGAGGGTTTCTTGATTTTATTAATGAAGTTTTAAACACTTGCTTACTGGGCACCTATGCAACACTGTACTCATATGAAATTTGTATAATTTTTTAGAGACAGATAGAGCTTTCTTTTGGTGGTACTTAACCACTTCAGCCCCAGAAGGATTTACCCCCTTCCTGACCAGGCCATTTTTTGCGATACGACACTGCGTAATTTTAACGGACAATTGCGCGGTCGTGAGACGTTGTACCCAAACAAAATTGCTGTCCTTTTTTCCCACAAATAGATCTTTCTTTTGGTGGTATTTGATCACCTCTGCAGTTTTTATTTTTTGCGCTATAAACAAAAGAGCTCCAATTTTGAAAAAAAGCACAATATTTTCTGCTTTTTGCTATAACAAATATCCCAAAATTTAAAAAAAATAACATTTTTTCCTCAGTTTAGGCCGACATGTGTTCTACATATTTTTGGTAAAAAAATCGCAATAAGCGTATATTGATTGGTTTGCGCAAAAGTTATAGCGTCTACAAAATAGGGGATAGATTTATGGCATTTTTAGTATTTTTTTTCTACTAGTAATCAGCGATTTTTATTGTGACTGCGACATTGCGGAGGACACTTTTGACACTTTTTTGGGACCAGTGAACTTTTTACAGCGATCAGAGCTAAAAATAGCCATTGATTACTGTATAAATGTCATTGGCAGGGAAGGGGTTAACACTAGGGGGCAATCAAGGGGTTAACTGTGTTCCCTAGGTGTGTTATAACTGTGGGGGGATGGGACTGACTAGGAGAGGAGACCAATCAGTGTTCCTACTTAGTAGGAGCACACGATCTGGCTCTACTCTCCTGAGAGAACTGGGATTTGTGTGTTTACACACACAGATCCCGGTTCTCGCTCTGTCACGAGCGATCGTGGGTGCCTGCCGGGCACGCACATCAGATCCGGGGACACGCTGCGGGTGCGTGCATGCCTGCTAAAGCATCTTAAAGAGCCGACGTACAGCTACGACGGCACGCACATGGGAGCCAACCTGCCTGCTGGTCCGGAAGCGGTTAATCACCACATGGTTTTTTATATTTTGCTAAACAAATGAAAAAATACAGAACATGTTAAGAAAAACAACAACTTGTTTTAGTTTCTGTTATAAACTTTGCAAAAAAAGTAATTTTTTTCCTTCACTGATGTGCGCTGATGAGGCTGCACTGTTGGGCACTGATAGGCTGCACTGATGGACACTGATAGGTGGCACTGATGGGCACTAGTGAGGCTGCAATGATATGTGGCACTGATGCGCACTTATAGGCGGCACTAATGGGCGCTGATAGGCAGCAATGATGAGCACTGCTAGGTGGCACTGATAAGAGGCATTGATGGCCACTGATAGGCGGCACTGATGGGCACCGATAGATGACACTGATGAGGAGGAACTGATGATGGGCACTGATGGGCAGCACTGATAGGGCTGCATTAATCATCTGGGCACTGATGATCAGTGTCTGATGATCTGTGCACATGTCCCCTGTCAGGATTTCCGATTACCAGCTCTCCTCTCCTCATGCTGTGACAGCGCGTGAGAAAAGTACTGCTGATAACTGGCAAGTCTGTTTCCACTGTGATTAGTTATAATTGGACAATCACAGTGGCCCTTTACCACGATCTGTGATCAGCTGTGTCAGAAGGACACATTGATCACAGAGTTCACCAGATGCGTGCCCCAAGGGGCACACAAAAGGTATGGTTCTGGGAGGGCATCCAACAGAACCTCGCTGTAGCCATCTTTCACCTACAGCGCGAAAAGGAAGTGGTTACATTTCGAGTGCTCTGCATTCACTCATTACTGGTCATCTGTTCTTGGAATTGTCTGAAGGGCACCCCTGCACTGTTCGTAGAAAAAATAAAATAAGTGCAAAGACAGTCTGCACCTAAATCACCCCAGATTATATTAGCCACATTCACTGCATCCTAATAACCCCATAGTAAAAAATAAGAGCTAGACATACACTTGTTTCTTTGATTAAAAATTGTCCTACTGCTGGAAAATTTGACACACTTGATCCTCTGAGGTGTCTTTCTTGTAATAAAACCCCAGCCTGTGTTGTTTGTCTCTAGTAAATTTGGGCCTAATTTTGCTCATTAACCACTTCAGCCCTGGAAGGATTTACCCCCTTCCTGACCAGAGCACTTTTTACACTTTGGCACTGCGTCGATTTAACTGCTAATTGCGCGGTCATGCAATGCTGTACCCAAACGAAATTTGCGTCCTTTTCTTCCCACAAATGGAGCTTTCTTTTGATGGTATTTGATCACCTCTGCGATTTTTATTTTTTGCTCTATAAATGGAAAAAGACGGAAAATTTTGAAAAAAAATGATATTTTCTACTTTCTGTTATAAAAAAATCCAATAAACTCAATTTTAGTCATACATTTAGGCAAAATGTATTCGGCCACATGTCTTTGGTAAAAAAATGTCAATAAGTGTCAATAAGCGTATATTTATTGGTTTGCGCAAAAGTTATAGCGTCTACAAACTAGGGTACATTTTCTGGAATTTACACAGCTTTTAGTTTATGACTGCCTATGTAATTTCTTGAGGTGCTAAAATGGCAGGGCAGTACAACCCCCCCCCCAATGACCCCATTTTGGAAAGTAGACACCCCATGGAAATTGCTGAGAGGCATGTTGAGCTCATTGAATATTATTTTTTTGTCCCAAGTGATTGAATAATGACAAAAAAAAAAAAAATACAAAAAGTTGTCACTAAATGATATATTGCTCACACAGGCCATGGGCATATGTGGAATTGCACCCCAAAATACATTTAGCTGCTTCTCCTGAGTATGGGGATACCACATGATTGGGACTTTTTGGGAGCCTAGCTGCGTACAGGGCCCCGAAAATCAATCACCGGCTTCAGGATTTCTAAGGGCGTAAATTTTTGATTCACTCCTCACTCTGCAAAATACTCACTATACCTCTCAGCAAATAGCTTGGGGTGTCTTCTTTCCAAAATGGGTCATTTGGGGGGGTTTTGTGCCACCTGGGCATTCCATGGCCTCCGAAACTGTGATAGGCAGTGAAGAGTGAAATCAAAAATTTACGCCCTTAGAAAGCCTGAAGGCGGTGCTTGGTTTTCGGGGTCCCGTACGCGGCTAGGCTCCCAAAAAGTCTCACACATGTGGTATCCCCGTACTCAGGAGAAGCAACAGAATGTATTTTGGGGTGTAATTTCACATATTCCCATGGCATGTTTGAGCAATATATCATTTAGTGACAACTTTGTGCAAAAAAAAAAAAAGTGTCTTTTTCCCGCAACTTGTGTCACAATATAAAATATTCCATGGACTCGACATGACTCTCAGCAAATAGCTTGGGGTGTCTACTTTCCAAAATGGGGTCATTTAGGGGGGTTTTGAACTGTCCTGACATTTTATGCACAACATTTAGAAGCTTATGTCACACATCACCCACTCTTCTAACCAGTTGAAGACAAAGCCCTTTTTGACACTTTTTGTTTACATGAAAAAATTATTTTTTTTTGCAAGAAAATTACTTTTAACCCCCAAACATTATATATTTTTTTAAAGCAAATGCCCTACATATTAAAATGGTGGGCGTTTCATTTTTTTTTCACACAGTATTTGCGCAGCGATTTTTCAAACACATTTTTTGGGGAAAAAACACACTTTTTTAAATTTTAATGCACTAAAACACACTACATTGCCAAATTTTTGATGAAATAAAAAAGATGATCTTAGGTCGAGTACATGGATACCAAACATGACATGCTTTAAAATTGCACACAAATGTGCAGTGGCGACAAACTAAATACATTTTTAAAAGCTTTTAAAAGCCTTTACAGGTTACCACTTTAGATTTACAGAGAAGGTCTACTGCTAAAATTATTGCCCTCGATCTGACTTTCGCTGTGATACCTCACATGTATGGTGCAATTGCTGTTTATATTTGACGCCAGAAGGATGCTTGCGTTCGCCTTTGCGCGAGAGCAGGGGGGAACAGGGTTTTTTTTTTTTCTTTATTATTTTTTTGCTTTTTCATCTTATTTTTAAACTGTTCCTTTCATTTTTTTTTTTAATCACTTTTATTGTTATCTCAGGGAATGTAAATATCCCCTATGATAGCAATAGGTAGTGACAGGTACTCTTTTTTGAAAAAAATGGGGTCTATTAGACCCTAGATCTCTCCTCTGCCCTCAAAGCATCTGACCACACCAAAATCGGTGTGATAAAATGCTTTCCCAATTTCCCAATGGCACTGTTTACATTCGGCGAAGTCTAAGTCATGAAATGCTCGTAGCTTCCGGTTTCTTAGGGGGGTTTTGAACTGTCCTGGCATTGTATGCACAACATTTAGAAGCTTATGCACACATCACCCACTCTTCTAACCAGTTGAAGGCAAAGCCCTTTTTGACACTTTTTGTTTACATGAAAAAATTATTTTTTTTTGCAAGAAAATTACTTTTAAGCCCCAAACATTATATATTTTTTTAAAGCAAATGTCCTACAGATTAAAATAGTGCACGTTTCATTTTTTTTTCACACAGTATTTGCGCATCGATTTTTCAAACGCATTTTTTGGGGAAAAAACACACTTTTTTAAATTTTAATGCACTAAAACACACTATATTGCCAAATGTTTGATGAAATAAAAAAGATGATCTTAGGCCGAGTACATGGATACCAAACATGACATGCTTTAAAATTGCACACAAATGTGCAGTGGCGACAAACTAAATACATTTTTAAAAGCCTTTAAAAGCCTTTACAGGTTACCACTTTAGATTTACAGAGGAGGTCTACTGCTAAAATTACTGCCCTCGATCTGACCTTCACGGTGATACCTCACATGCATGGTGCAATTGCTGTTTATATTTGACGCCAGAAGGACGCTTGCGTTCGCCTTTGCGCGAGAGCAGTGGGGAACAGGGTTTTTTTTTTTTCTTTATTATTTTTTTGCTTTTTTATCTTATTTTTAAACAGTTCCTTTCATTTTTTTTTAATCATTTTTATTGTTATCTCAGGGAATGTAAATATCCCCTATGATAGCAATAGGTAGTGACAGGAACTCTTTTTTGAAAAAAATGGGGTCTATTAGACCCTAGATCTCTCCTCTGCCCTCAAAGCATCTGACCACACCAAGATCGGTGTGATAAAATGCTTTCCTAATTTCCCAATGAAGCTGTTTACATCCGGCGAAGTCTAAGTCATGAAATGCTCGTAGCTTCTGGTTTCTTAGGCCATAGATATGTTTGGAGCCACTCTGGTCTCTGATCAACGCTATGGTCAGCTGGCTAAATCACCGGCTGCATTCTCAGGTTCCCTGTTGGGACAGGAGAGCCAGAGAAGAACATGGAAGACGGTGGGGGGGGGTTGGGACATTCCCTCCCACTGCTTGTGAAAGCAGTCTAGGATTGCTTTTACATGAAAGCCGACCGCTGGCTGAAAAGAATGATACCAAGATGATACCTAAACCTGCAGGCATCATTCTGGTATAACCACTCAAAGTCCAGCAACATACCAGTACGTTGCTGGTCCTTGTTGGGCATATATTGTAATTTTTTTTTTTCATGCAGCCTGTGGGCTGAACGAAAAAAAGAGATTGATTGGTGGGTATGCCCATCATTAGAATACCTCCCTTCATCCACCCACTTCTAATGATGGGCATACATGCACCATTTATTTATGCTGAAGCATGGGGGCATCTGCCCCAAAAGTTTGGAGCAAATCGCCCCTCCACCCCTGCTGCCCCCATGCTTCGGCATATATCACCTCCGCTGGAGTCACGGCTTTATATATCGTGGGAGCAAACGCTGTTGCTGTCAAGATAAATAAATCCGCTCTGCAGCTAAATGGCGTACCTGAAGACAAAAAAATGGTTAACAATAAAACACAGTTAACAGTAAAGTATAAAAAATTGCATACCTGAAAAGCAAACATGATAAAACATAATATCAATAAAACATTGCAGAATAGAATACAGTAAAAAAAGAGCAGAACAATAGAGAGAGAATAGAGAGAGAGAGAACAATAAAAGGACAACTATTTTTTTTTCATTTGATATTTTTTTTGTGTTTTTTTTTTACACTTTTTTTTGTAACTGTAACTTTTATAACTGTAACCGGTTCCAGGTTCGGGTCTCTCAAAATGCGATGGCATCTTGGGAGACCCTGTGAAAGTGTGCCTAGTCTGTGCAATGCTGTACCCTACGCTAATACTCACAGTGTATGGTAGCGTTCAAAACATTCACCAATACAAAGACCCGGATTGTCAGGACAGGAGGGACAATAATAGCGGGTGTCACGCCTATATCTGCGCTTGCTGCAGACACGACACCTTTTTTGGGGGGGGTTCGTTGGGTAGGGGTACTCGGGAGGACATAAAGAAAATGCCTCTCATGCAGCTGACTGCATTTGGTTGGGGATGTGAATGGGGGAAGTACGGGTGCTGCTACTGGCACTAACCTGATGCTGCCTGGGGCTGGTGCTTGCCAGTTCACCAAAACGCTACCAAAAAAACTGTTAGTGATCGCAGGTATCAGGCCTGACTCTGCAAATGCTGCAGTTATGCGTTTAGTGTTTTGTAAGTGACGGTGATCGATCGATACTGCACTTGGGTGGGCTGGGCTGGGCCGGGCGGAGGGGTAAAACGCAGGTGCTAGCAGGTATCTGGGCTGATCCTGCTAACACTGCGTTTGTGGGAACCCTAAACTGCTGGGGACGCTAGTATAGATCTGATCGGATCAGATATTGATCCGTTCAGATACTATATCACTAAGGGAGGTGTATGCTGCGTGTGTGGGGTACTGGCGTTAATCTGATGCTGCCTGGGGTGACACAGACCCTATCTGACCCTAATACCTAACTTATATCACCGCCGGGAGATCAGGGGGCTAAACCTTTATTAGGTAATAAACGGCGGGTGCCCTGACACTATAAAAAATAAACTAACTAACCAGCATCACCCGTAACAGTTATACGGTGATCACTAGTGAAAGGGTTAACTAGGGAGCAATCAAGGGGTTAAAACCTTTATTAGGTAGTATATGGGGGTCCCTGACGCTATAAAACGCTGACGGCGAAACTATATATTTACCTCCCTAACTAGCGTCACCAGTGACACTAATACAGCAATCAGAAAAAAGATCGCTTATTGACACTGGCGACGGGGGGGTGATCAAGGGATTAAAACTTTATTAGGGGGGGTTAGGGGGGTATCCTAGACCTAAAGGGGGCTAACACTAACTGACCCACCACACTAACTGTCACAAACTGACACCAATGCAGTAATCAGTAAAAAAAAAAACTGCTTGGTGTCACTGTGACGGGGGGGGGGGGGGGTGATTAGGGGGTGATCAGGGGGTGATGAGGGGGTGATGGGGGGTGGAAAGTGTGGCTGGTGGGTTTTACTGTGTGTGTAGTGTTTGTGCACTCACATCGATGTCTTCTCTCCTCGGCGCCAGAACGGAAAATACCGAGCTGAGGAACGATAACATCACTTCCTCTGCCGCTGTTTACTATACAGCAGCAGAGGAAGAACCTCATTGGCTGGGAGCGATCGCGAGGGGGTGGCCACGAATGGATGGCCTCCTCCTCACCTCTGATCGCTCCGGGACAGAAGCTGACCGACTCGGGCACCGGGGGGGTCCGATCGGACCCCACGCCCACGGGAGGCAAGTAACGTACCTATACGTTACTTTGTCTGCCCGTGCCATTCTGCTGCAGTATATCTGCGTGAGGCGGTCGGCAAGTGGTTAACCACTTCAGCCCCAGAGGATTTTACCCCCTTCCTGACCAGAGCACTTTTTGCGATTCGGTACTGCGTCGCTTTAACTGACAATTGCGCGGTCGTGCGACGTTGTACCTAAATGAAATTGACGTCCTTTTTTCCCCCCACAAATAGAGCTTTCTTTTGGTGGTATTTGATCGCCTCTGCAGTGTTTATCTTTTGAGCTATAAACAAAAAAGAGCGTCAATTTTGAAAAAACGCAATATTTTTTACTTTTTGCTATAATAAATATCCCCAAAAAATATATTAAAAAACAATTTTTTTCCTCAGTTTGGGCCGATATGTATTCTTCTACATATTTTTGGTAAAAAAAATTGCAATAAGCATACATTGATTGGTTTGCGCAAAATTTATAGCATCTACACAATAGGGAATAGATTTATGGCATTTTAATTTTTATCTTTTTTTATTAGTAATGGCGGCGATCTGCAATTTTTATTGGGACTGCTACATTATGGCGGACACTTCGGACACTTTTGACACTATTTTGGGACCATTGTCATTTATACAGCGATCAAGGCTATAAAAATGCATTGTTTACTGTGTAAATTACGCTGGCAGTGAAGGGGTTAACCACTAGGGGGCAGTGAAGGGGTTAAGTGTGTCCTAGGGAGTGATCCTAACTGTTAGGGGGCTGGGCTTTAACACACAGGACAGTGATCACTGCTCCCGATGACAGAGAGCTGTGATCTCTGTCCTGTCACTAATCAGAATGGGGAAATGCTTTGTTTACAAAAGCATCTCCCCGTTCTTCCTCTTCGTGACATGATCGCGGGCACCTGGCGGACATCGAATTCGCGGGACTCACAGTCACGGAGTCCGCGGTGGGCGCATGCCCGCGACACCGCTTCTTAAAGAGGATGTACCTGTACACCCTTTTGCCTACTAGCGCCATTCTGTCGACGTACATCGGCGTGCGCTGGTCAGCAAGCGGTTAAAATTGTCCTCCTGCTGAAGATACACTGCTGTATCCTATGCGGTCTCTAATACTTATAGTAAAACACCTGCCTGTGCTCTTTTTTTATATTTTATTTCAGACAATTTTTCCTTACTAAAAATGTCCTGCTGCTCGACATTTTTACAGAGCTGTATCATCTGCAGTCTCTTAACTCTTAATTAGATTTTGATAGAAATTGGCCAGAGGCAGGACAGTTTTACACCAGTCAAAAGAAGAACAGTTTTAGTGAAATACTGGCTAATTTCTATCTGCCAGTTAAAGTGGGCTACTAACCTTAAATAAGAAAAAAACATGTGTCGTTGCTAAAACAGCCTTTTTTTTATCAAACTGAAATGAATCAGATTGGAGTGCAGCTGCTGTAGGCCAAGTTAAGTGTAAATTTAAAAAAATTAATTTGGCAGCCAAATATGTGCTGTCAGTTAAGCTGTCAATGAAAATCTTACTGTTCCATAACACCACATACAGCTTTAAAGTGGTTGTAAACTCTTACGTTTACCCTATGAAGATACTATCCTTAGGTGATACACAGAGATTAAATAAATCATCCTATATAAGTTGTACCTGTCTATCTGCAGTCTTCTCTTCTCTACATCCGTTCAAAGTGCTGAATTTATAAGCATGTCTGAGAGTTTAGAAAAATGGGGCGTAGTGCTGAAATTACACTCTGCAGAGCTCAGAGAAGAGAGGTCTGAGAGCTGATTGGAGGGAAGAAACATGTCCCCTTTACACAGCACACAGGAACAGAGCTGAATTTGTCAATCTGCTGGAGATCCCTCCTCTGTCAGCATTTTTCTCTTGGGGTCAGAAAAAAATTGTCAGAATTGATTCATGCTGATAGCAGAGGAGCAAAGCGGCAGACAGAAATGACACTTAGTGCTTTTAACTGAGACAAGTACACACTATAGGGGGATATGTTTTTTTCATATTTCATGTCTGAGGTTTACAACTACTTGATACAAGAGTTTTTACTTCCACTCCCAGCTGAGACGCACGCCGCGCCTCCTGCTTCACGCACAAAGTGACAGACCAGCCGCTGCCTCATCCCTCAGCTGTGCTGCTATCCGCTGTACCTTATATAGGCATGTAAGTGCTTTTTAATAAAGACAGTATTACACTATATTGCCTCTCTGTGGCTCGTTTATGGGGGAGCCAATTTCCACAGATTTAAGGAGAAGGAGCGTTGGATTTACACTTCAGAGTGTAATATTTTGAGGAATTACCATTCACCATCTATGATTGAACGAAGTTTGATCGACACTGGAAATAGTCGATTGGAGCTACATGTGGCTTGGAAGACCCTAGCTAACTGAGGAAGGTTTCCCTCTACTATATGCCTGGTGGTCACTTAGTGGCCAGAGATATCTGGTGAGCAGATTTATATGACACTTCGGTGAAACACTTTTGTTTTTTGCAAGATTCAAGCACACTGCACTTTAGGAAGGCACAGTGTTGGAGATATAATATACACAGAAGAATGAAACTAATATATAGTTTTATTTATATTTATGTTGGACTGGTTTGACACTACATTTATGGTATATTTGCTGCTAAAAATGTTACACTCACCTAGGTTTAGGTGATTTTGATTGATATATATATGTATATGTGTGTGTTTTGTGCCCAATCTTTCATCACTTTAAACTTGGGAAACAGGGGCGTAGATGTCCCATTAGGACGAAACGCGTCGGACAATGCTTACTGCTCCTCACATTGTTTTTAATCACTGTGATCACTTTTTATGTACTATTGGTTTTAATAAACCTACTCTTTTGACCTGCACCACTGGAGTCTCCTCTTTCTTCTTTTCACACATATTGATTTTGAGGAGAGTTGTTGTGGCGTTCCTTTTTGGATTCGCACTTCCAGTCTGGCAAAGTTCCATGAGGTCGTTTGGAGACATCCGTGGAGATGCCGGACTTCCACTTTCATCAGAGAGAGCCACCGATCCGATTATCCCAGCTTTTACGACCTGGTGTCGCTGACATCCGGGTCCATCAGCTCTGGTAAGATTACCCAATCCTATTTCACTCTTTTGGATTCACCACTGTTGAGGCTTTACATAATCGTTTGCACAATAGAAGATTGACACTCGATTTTTGTGCTCATCTTTTGGACTTTTATTTATTTTATCTTGGACTTTTGTTTGGAGAATCACAGTCACACTACTGCCCATTTTTCATATTTATTGGGTTTGAAATATGTCACATTCTGTGTAGCAGCTGGTATTTTTAGTCATATATTTGCGCAGTATTACTTCACCTCCCTCCGTACTTTTACCACCTGCCGAAAATACATAAAGGTATCAATAACCCACCAGGACGGCCCATCGTTGCTTCAATGGAAAGTGTCACCAGTGGCTTTTCCATGTATGTGGATTGCTTCTTACAACCTCTGGCAGAGAATCTTCCATCATACATCAGAGACGGTACACATCTACTAGACAGACATGTTATCATTCTACTCCTGGGAACTCACGTACATATGGGCATCCCTGGATGTCACCTTCCTTTACACATCCATTCCCCATGATGTAGGTCTTATGGCAGTAGAACACTTCCTATCCACCAATCCACTTATCTTATAGCAGCTCTTTTGCATGTGATGTACTAATGCCTGCTAATATGAAACACCTTATTTATCAACATTTACTATCTTTTATGTGCTGCCAAGCTAATGTATATGTATGTATTATGTTTATGCCATTGTGTATGTATAAATATGAAAATACTTTTTTACTATTGTTACAAATAAAAAATTATTACTATATACTCTAACTCCACAAGTCAATTGCCTCATTTAAAGTCACACATTCCCCTTTTTTATATACCAATCCACTTATCAACCCACGACAAACACACTTCATACTTGAGGCAACAACGTTTTGCCTCAAGCATAATTACTATGAATTTGAAGATCAGTTCTATCTACAAACCCAAGTCACTGCCATGGGGGCTAACTTCGCCCCAAGCTATGCAAATCTAATGATGGGCTATTGGGAACTCCACCACATCACACACAACAATCCCTTTGCTGCCAACATCATTTTACAGATGTTACATCGATGATGTAATAATCATCTGGGATGGCACCATGGAGAACCTCACGCAGTTTGTTTCCCGTTGCAATCACAACAACTTGGGACTCTCTTTCACCTTTATAGTGGACCCTGACAAACTGGCCTTCTTGGATCTAGAACTCTACCACAGTGGCACACAAATAGATGACACCAACTACTTGAAACCCACTGCAGGAAACTCATACATTCACTACCAGAGTTGTCACCACCCCAGATGGAAGAACAATATCCCCAAGAGCCAGTTCCACAGGATCCGACGCAATTGTACCAGAGATGAGGATTACCAGACCCAAGGCCAACTCTTAACCCAAATATTTCTGGACAAGGGATACCCCCCAGCTCTCATAGATAATGCTGTCCATCAGTATCAGGCTAAACCGACACCTAAACCCAACACGCCAGAAGGGGGGCTCCAGCCAACAAGGTTTACCACCCAGTTCCATGACCGCTACAGACAAATGGAAAAAATCTTCATCAAGAACTGGCCCATCCTGCTGGAAGACCTTTTTTTGGGTTCCACCCTAACATCTTACCCCAAAGTTTCCTACCGCAAGGCCAAAAATATCAAGAGCCGAATTGCACCAAGTAAGATCCGCAAACCCAAGCCAGGTCCCACCACCTACATCCCCCGATCCCACTAGTGGGCATGTTTCAATGCAAGAAAAAATTATGTATGATGTGTAAATTTGTCCAGCATGGACAAAAAAGCTTCTCTACAAAAGGAAAAACTTACCCTATAAAAGAGTTTCACAATTGCTCCAGTGATCATGTAGTATACTGTCTGACGTGGTCTCCTATATGTTGGCCAAGTCATTTTTTGACTAAACATCAAAAGTCCAGTGTGGGTCATAGAGGCCATCTCCGGAGGTTTACCTGCTGCGGAGCGTTTCAAACGACTCTGCCAGCAGGAGACTTTCTGGATATATTCCCTCAATGCCCTCTCGCCAGGGGGGACTCCTTGAGGAGTTAGATGCATACACCTTGTTATAACAGATCACACGCCCATTTCTGGTTTGTTCCCCCCCCTCCTTCCTACCTTCCCCTTACCCCTATCTCTCCTCCCCACAAACTGGTCTGTCTCTGCTCTACCAGTCGGGAGTGGTATAGTAAATATATTACATTAATATTTCATATATATGTATATATATATATGTGTGTGTGTGTATGTATATATGTGTATGTGCAGACATATATGCATGTTGCATGATCCATCATTAGGAGGTGCACCCCACTTGGTATCAACACCATGAGGGGACACACACACATATACATCCCTTGTATACCAACAAGGGGGAACACAGCACCAACTTTATCTTTACTGTTCATTATTATTATTATTAATTCTTTACACTACAGCCTGTTCCCCCTCCATCACCTCTTCATGTTTACATGCATACAACCCCTTTTTTTCATTTTTTTTTCTATTTTACTTGCTTGGCCCTTCATACATCATCAACCTCTTCAATAGGCTTCTATACATATAGAAGAGAACTATGCTTCAAATATTTCTATGTGTATCATTTTTTTAATTTTTTTTCCTTTTTTTTAATTTTTTTTTTCTATTTTATTTTATATATATTTTTTATATATACATATATTATTATTATTTTTCTAATTATATATATATTTAAAATTTTTGTCAATCCGAGACTGTTAACCCCTGCTTCACCTTGCCCCTTGCTATAATTTATTGTTTACTGATTGGTCTGCTGGAAGTTCCAGTTCCACGGCCACACCCACATGCTCTCCATTGTGTATATATAGCTGTTTTCCTCTAGAGGGCAGTAGGCAAATAGAAGGAGCAGTCAGCTCCGAGCGTGTAGCCTTTCATCACTGCAGCCCTGATTGACAAGATTCCAGCCCTGCCTAGGTCCAGTCAGATGCCGGTGACATCACTTCCTGTTCCACCATCCATGCTGGTCTGTGTGGAGCTGCTTGGTTCCTTTGCTCCTGGAGAAACACTGTGATACATTCCAGCCAGCTGCTCAATCCTTTTCAGCTATCCGGAACAGCGGTGGGATCCACAGAGCCATGTGGAATGCCAGGATTGCACTTTACTTTGACGAGCATGCATCTTCAATCATCTTGTAGGTGTTTTTAATCTTATCCTATTAAAGTCATCATTTTAATACTACACTCAGGTCGGCGCCTCCCCCTCCCTGTTTTTTCCTTACCTCCCAGTAATCTGTTCACCAGATCCATAATGTACCCGGTAGACAACATACTGTTCGTCACTTCAGGTCTTTGTTACAGATTGGCCTCTCTGTCCTTCTAAGAATTGAGTCCCCTACCACCAGAATCTGTCTTTCCTTCACTTCCCCCTGCTTTCACTGTAGGAGTTATTCCCCCGGCAGCTAGGAGAGTCCCTCAGCTCCCTCAGCTCCAGCAGTGCTGGTCCCTGACTGGTTTCACCAATGTCACTCAATGGAGCGTACTTATTGGGATGCTCCAGCCCTGGATCGGCCTCCCTGGCACTTCCCCCTCTACCCTTCCTGACTGTCAACCATCTACTCTTTGCTAGTGCCTGCACCTCTTTGTCTCCACCCGCATCTGTGCTGGCCCTTGCCAGCAACTGCCGTGTACGTTCCTGGCTCTCCTTTAGTATGGAGGGACTTCTCAGTGCTGACAGTTACTTCCCCAGATTCAGAACCTGGGCTTCCAGGGAAACAGTGTGCTTACATTTTGCACAGCAGTATTCACCCTCGATCAGATGATCAAGGAACGCATACATGCCGCAAGATGTACAACGAGTCGCCTCTTCACACCCGCCGGGCATCTCACCTATTAAATTTAATGAGGATTGGGGATTATACCCTATCCAAATTACCTAACAACTAGCTTCCTGACACTAATACTCAACAAGACAATACACAGGTACTCAACAAGACAATACACAGGTACTCAACAAGACAATACACAGGTACTCAACAAGACAATACACAGGTAATGAGTGGTTGAACTGTAAGCAGGGAATAGTATAGACGAACCTCCCAATCCCTAAGTGAATAGTATACAAATAAAAAGAAAGATATTACTCTTTCAAAGGGGAATGGGATTTTTCAGGGAGATAATACGTCTATTTGTAGTAGGTATAGATCAGTCAGATCAATAAAAAAATATGGATTTTTATTTAAACATAATTAAAAAATGCATATCAGACAAAACATATACAAGAATATGACCGTCCAGTAGTATATTCAAAATTAATTCGTGACTGTCAGCCAACATGTTTCGCAAAGAGTTTTTCGCTTCATCAGGGCATAAAACGACATCACTGATTCATTTTGACTGTATAAACAACAGATAAGCTATAGTTACATGGTGGCCATACATAGTTATATATCAAAATATAATGCAAAAAGTCTAAAAAGGATTCATTTTCAAAAAAACTCTCACCTACTAGTGCAAGTCTATAAGCAGAGCAATCACCACCATTGCCAAACGTCATCTATTGTACCAATTGGTGCAAATTATCCCTGGGTGCCAGATCCCAACGGATAATGCCAACAGGGGAACTGGACCACACAATTGCAGGCAAGAATCTAATAAAGCATATAATAAAGAAAACAGAAACTAATAAGTTCCCTGTCCGTGGAGAATAGTGATTATATACATCAATGATGATAATTCATTTATCTAAGATAGTACTGACTTGGTAATCACTCCAGTCCAGTCTAAAAGAAATATTCATGGCCATATATATATATATATATATATATATATATATATATATATATATATATATATATATATATATATATATGGGCTAGGGAGCTATAACAAATATGAGAAGCATGAAAAAACATATTTGACTATAAGGCTGCTGGCTAATTCTCGGCATTGCAGATAATGTTATCCATAGGGAGAAGGGGAGAGGGTTGATATCAGGACAGCTATACAGAATATATATAGATATATGTTTAAATTGGTTATGGCAGCCTGGAGGGGTAATAAAACCCCCAAAAACATCTACCGGGCAGTATGGTGGCCACAATCTCAAAACAATTTAATAATAAATAAGTGTAACTGTCACTGAAGTCTCCCCCATACCGACCAGATGCCCCCGCTAATGTTAGAAAGAAGTACAGCATACTGTTTACCTATAGGAGGGAGTAACGTAACTATAGGCTACCCATCGTCACTGACAGGAACTTACTCTCCCGGCTAGGGGTTACGTTACTCCCTCCTATAGGTAAGCAGTATGCTGTACTTCTTTCTAACATTAGCGGGGGCATCTGGTCGGTATGGGGGAGTACTATCTTAGAAAAATGAGCCGACCGGCTAGTGCAGACACCCGTCCCACGAACGGCACACACGTTCGTGGGACGGGTGTCTGCACTAGCCGGCCGGCTGTTTTGCTTTTATAATCTAGATCATTGTAAGTGACATTCTTTTTAGTTAATAAATATCGATTATCAGTATTATGCTATGGTGATCCTTTCTCGTTCTGGGAAACATCTGAATGGTACCAAAATCTGCCCACATATTTGATCCGTGATTGGCGAGTTTGGCGGGCTCTGCTCTGTATGCTGACCATCTTGTGGGGTTTGCCTGGATATCGCCCTTTTGGTCCTCATTTGGATAAAGGCCCTGGCCGGGTACAGGTTGCAGGCTTATAGAGCTTGCCGTCCGGTAAGCGAGCATTTTGTGTGGTGTATCACTGGTGTTGCGGTGGAGGATGTACCCAACCAATTGAACTACACTCACTTTCCGGATAATTGTTTGAGCACTGCCTATCTTATGAAGATGGACTTTTATTTTATATAGTTTTCACATTTATGTTTTGATACTGCACATTGTAAAACACTGTTGGTATGTTTTTTATTCAATAGTAGGTCTAGCGCTGCTACTTATTGTCCTATTTATGTTTGTGTCAATCTCACTTTTAGCAGCTGCTTTTTTAGTTTTTTATTTTATTTTATATTATATGTAAAATTTTGCATTTCATAATTTTTCTCACTATAAGCTTTAAGAATATTTTATCTACAGCATGTTATTTTTGCATAATTACTCCTCTTCTGTGTCCTGGTCACAGGTTTCGGCCAGGATGGAGACGATAAAATTATCTGAATGAATACATCACACGCTGTATGATACAATGCACTACTTTTACAGGAAATGGGAACACTGGAACTTCTCACTTTGAAAGTATTTTTACTTCAGACAATAAAGTGCCCAACAGGCTAAGTGCTACCAAGTTTGTCAATATTTTGTTTGTGTTTTTTTTTCCTCTTCCTTTTCTTTTTTCCTGTTCCACGTCTAACAAGGTTCATTGATCTCGTTGTGTACTTTGCTCCAAGCTTAACCCATGCCTAATAGAGCTTCCTCTCAATAACTCCCCTTTCACATTGAATTTTGCCTATGCTTTTACCTACTATGTATGTATGCATATTATTTGCTTATTATTTTTTGTATGTCCATTGATCTTCCAATAAAAATGTTTCTACTAAATTAATTATTTTAAATGTATTTTTTTTTTAATTCAAATTCGTGTTTGGGTTATCATCTGCATATTTCCCATTCTATAAAGATTCTGCAAGAGAATTGCATGTATGCTTCTACCCATGTGTTTCTAAGGAACATTTCTAGGACAGGTATCTCATTTGAATGTGCCTTACCATGGCTATACATACTGTTACTATATAGTGCATCGGCACCCTAGGAAGGACACCATCCTTCTTTTTTGTATCATCAACCAAAAGCAAAAGCACATAATTAATATACAGAAAAGACAGTAGCTTTTCCTAAGCAGCCAACCTTGTTTATTTGTTGGAAGCCGAATATTAATCTTATGTCAACTTTCAAACTTGTAAGATGAAGGAAATAGTGTTCTTCCTAAAACTGAGATGGAGTAAATAATAAGTAGTCAACCAAAGGCTACATAAGTTAGGGCAAATCTAACCTCAAAGTACCATGAAAAATACACGTTTAATGCAGTGAAAGCTGACACCTTTCACCGCCTCTTAGATTTCACTACTCTTACCTTAAATAGAGGATACGAGAACCCATTTTTTTCTTTTTTTTATAAGGTAACAGTTAAAAGAGCCAGTAACACAAAGCTTCCTTGTGGCTGTTTCCCGAGAACTGGACAAATTCCAAGAGTTTCTGACTTATAAAAAGCTATATTATTTATTCTTTGTTCTACTGAACACGTGTTTATTTATGTATTTTAGATACACCTTCTGTTTGGAGCTTTTAAATTAACTTATTTTGTTCTTAGTATACACCTTTATTATTGATAATATCCTAAAATCAAGCTATTGGAGAGACGATATATATATCCTTTTATATCTTTTCATGCTACATCAAAGATGTGTGCAGTTTTGTAAGCTACAGAGACTATTACTTATTATTTATCATATGATTCTTAGGCTGTGTTACAGTAATGATACAAAGAGTAAACTATGTTGCTGGATTATGCATTATTGGGTGGCACAGCAGCTTTGCGGCTCTGTGGCTCCTTTGTTAGGACTGTTACCTCACAAAGCTGGCGTCTTGGGCTGAAGCTGGAGTCTGAGGCTGTAACTGCAGTCTTGGGTTCAGTTCAGTTTAGTGGTCAGTTTCTTCATAGGGTTTGAATACTCTTCCAGCGTTTGCAGGGATTTCCTATGGGAACTCTGGTAACCTAACACAATCAAGACAGTATACTGTTAAGGTAATCGTAATCGGCTTGTGCTTAAAAAGAAACTATAGTCATTTTAAATTCTGTTAGATACTTCAGCGGAGGTTTTTTATTTAAATAATCCCATGGAAGAGTTCATATACATATTTCAATTTGATTATAGTTACAAAGGATCAAACCATGTGTGTGTAGCAAACCCCCGGAGGAGCTGCTTTTGTTTGTTCAGTCTGTTACCCTGCCTTTCAACCCCAATGAACTGTCCCGGCCCCTCTGGCACACCCAGCAATGTGATTAATGGAATAACTCAACAAGAATACACAACACAGTTCTGTTCTTCAAATTTACTTGGAGAAAAGTAAAGTTTAGGTTAACATTAGTCAGCCAAGACCTGTATAAGTATCCAAGACTTGGTTGAAACAGTTTAAAGAAACCAGTCAGTAACACAATGCAACAAATACAGAGTAAATAACAGCATACACAGATTAAATGGACTCCTCAAACAAGCTTTTGATGTATGTGGAATGCTATGGCTAAAGGGGAACCCCAGGCCGGCCTATGTTACCTCTAATACATACAGTGTATTACAAAGTGATTTCAATACCCGTGGTGTGTCCCCTTTAGGAGCAACAGCGGTAATGTCCTATGAGCAAAGTTTTGCATTTGTTATCTTCACCGGCGATCTAGGAGCTCTGTAAACAAGGGTCCCTCAATATAACAGGGTGATGAGAAGGAATGTGCAGTAGCTGGTTATGTACTGTGGCATTCTTCTGTGTGACTCCAGATAACAGGTGTCTGTGCACATTATTTATATGTGGTATCTTAGGGAAGGCAATAAAGGTTCCTGGGCAAAACCCCTCTCACCAATCCTGTACGCAATCAGAAGTCCTCCACAGAGCAATCGATCGATTCTCCTGGATGCAGGTGTGTCGCAGTGACATTCAGTCTCTGAGTTGTTGCAACGGCCTCTTCTGAGACTTAGCACGCTGCTGCAGGGTGTCCTTCTCTGGCATGGACGATCTGTTCCTCTGGGCTGGAGCACTGTGTGCCCCTTGGTAGGCCGCGGTTTCCCTCACACACAGCAGCTGAGGAGCTGCTCTCCTGCAGGGATCCAGGAATGAAGAGAGCTTTTGCCTAGTTCCTGTGTGCTCTTTAGCCTCTCCCACAGACTTCCTGCTACCCACAATGCAGCCTGGCATTTGCAGTCCTGCTGCACACTTCAGTCAGTCAGGCTGCATTTTGCTGGACTTCCTATTCCACAGTGTTTTGCTGCTGCCTGATGATTGGCTCAGTCTTTTCTAATAGGGAGGTTTCTACACAGCAGTTCTGAGCGTCTGTGTGAAGAGAGGAAGGGGGTTAAAAAATACCTACGTAGCTGCAGCAGAGAGTTCTCTCATGTATTCTACCAGCCTTGAGAGATACCTGCTACATGTGGTTATGTTGTTAATAACTTTCAATTCGTTTTTTAAGCCAAAATCAACAGTGGGACAGTGGCGGTGTTTGCTCCCAAGCAATCTGTGACCCTTTCAGACTTCTAGTTAGCGAGTATTCACTGCCAAGACAGCACAGACAATGACATTGTCATTGTCATATAATACAGAGTCCAGCAGAGGAAGTGAGTAGTGTAAGTGTTCCTCTGCCCCGGCTGCTTGTTTACATGTGGCAGCAGTGATCAGTTGCTGAGACATATTGAACTCTGCTACTTTAGGACCTTGTAAGTCTTGAATGAAGAAATTACACTTGTTCTGAAATATAAATTAAACAAATACATTATAGAACGAAAATATTAAGAACAATATCAAACCCATAACAACAAAGGAGATACAATATCAAAAAACTGCCCACGAAAGCAGAGAGTCCAAACATTACAACCAATGTAAAAAAAAAATAAAAAAATAATTTTGGCTCAAAACTCTCCGTATTTTTCCCTACAGCAATGTGAATAGATCTCACTACATTGGGACAGGTGAAAAATGCCCACCGGCCCGTGAGGAGACCCTGCAGAAATACCATACTAAAGACATCTCCATGAAAAGAAAAAGGGTAGAAAAAAATATATAAGGATCTGGGACCCTGATCTTACCAACAAAGCACAGAAAGACACTGAATGGGGCAGAAAGAAATACCGTATTTATCGGCATATAACACGTGCCGTCATATAACACGCACCCCAAGTTTAGGAGGGAATTTTTAAGGAAAAAACCTTTTTAAGGAAAAAAACTTACATTTAAATGCCCATCAATGCAGCCTTATCAGTGTCCATCTGAAGCCTTGCACAGCGTTCATCTGCATGCTTGCCAGTGTCATTTGCAGCCTTTGCAGCCTTGCCAGTGTCATTTGCAGCCTTGCAGCCTTGCCAGTGTCATTTGCATCCTTGCAGCCTTGTCAGTGTCCATCTGCAGCCTTGTCAGTGACATTTGCAGCCTTGCAGCCTTGTCAGTGTCCATCTGCAGCCTTGTCAGTGTCATTTGCACCCTTGCAGCCTTGTCAGTGTCCATTTGCAGCCTTGTCAGTGACTTTTGCAGCCTTGCCCAGGCTGCAGTTAAACTGCAGTGACTTGTCAGTGTCACTGCAGTTTGAAAATGGCGCCGCCAAGATACACAGAGCCGGTCCTTGTCTCCTCTCGGCTCTTCTCGGCTCCTCTCGTAGTCCCGGCCAGTCCCGCTCTATGATGGACATAACACAGGTCCAATGGCGGGACTGGGCGTGACTGTGAGCGGAGCCGAGCGCTGCTAATATACATACATAGCCAAGTGTACTCAGCTAGGTTTGACTAGCTCCGCTCACAGTCACGCCCAGTCCCTGTGTTATGTCCATCATAGGGTGGGACTGGGCGTGACTGTGAACAGAACTAGCCGAGCCTACCCGAGTACACTCGGTTATGTATGTATATTGGCAGGTGGCGCTCACTCCGCTCACAATCAGCGGGATGATCGGTGGGGATCGGCGTATAACACGCTCCCACGATTCTCCCTTGGTTTTAAGGTGAAAAAAGTGCGTGTTATATGCCGATAAATACGGTAATAAGAAATAAATAGGAGAAAAGAAGTACAAGTAACCTTACTTACCATGGGGACATTTGTATCAAAAAATTGTGGTTTGCCAGTGATATATGAAAGAATAAGATGGCTATAAACAAATAAAAAGAATATTCATCAAAAGGGTAGCCTAACAAAGAAGTGTTCCAAGCTTTAATATAAATATATATAGAGATATGGATAGGCCCATAAACAGCATCCTACCTTTATATTCACACAGGTTGCATCAGTAGGGACAGTAGGTCCCCAAATAGGTAGCTAGTCTTCCTAGGCCAAACAAGTGAGGCACTTAAATATGCACCTGTTGTCCCCCAGAGGCCACCCCCACAACATGGGTGGATCTGTGTGAAGCCAACAATAAAATGTCCTCCACCAATCCATGTCAGTATAGAATAAGGATAATTAAGTGCAGCTTACATAACCGAGCGTTTTTGCTTTTTGAGGTAAATACAGCATGAATAAAGGGGAAAAAAAGCTGAAAGTCCAAGGAATTGCTTGTGGATAAATGGTGAACAATTCAGTCTAATAACAAACACCAGGGTGAATCAAAATAAATCAAACGTGCTACCACCTTAAGAAAAGCCTGCTTACCAGCTGGCAGGCAAAATCGGGCAATTGGCTTAAACCCGGCCAGGGCCTTTGCTTGTGAGGAAGATCAGCTGATGGACTGGAGGTTGGATGGTTAGATGAATGGATAGATGCTCAGACCACTCCTGACACCACACGACCTTACACAGACCCCGAGACCCAGCCATAAACAGAGGGAAGAAAGCCATCCATAGCGTAATACTGTCACAGCTAATGATTTATTGAATAGATATTGCACTTACATATAGAGATAAAAATTTTGCATGTAAAAAGCAGAGCCAGCCGGCTGTAAACGATATCCCATCCTCCTAATGCAGGAGCGTGGTGACGTCAACACGTGTCCTCGCCCAGATGCGTTTCGTCATAAATGACGTTATCAATGGGAACGGGAAGCGTGTTGAATCACCACCTTATAAAATACTACCAAGCCTCGTTCTGAGTCCAGTAGGCAGAGTCTCAAGACGCCATCTTAAGTATGGGCGACAATTCCCAATCTACAAGAGATGTATGGGAAACAGAAAAGAAAGATTTCCCTAATAGAAGGAAAAGAAAAAAACAAAAAACAAACACCAAGAAGATGCCACCATTACACTAGTGTCAGTGTTAATAGTGCATAAATGACCCAAAGATCGGCTTGCACTGGGTAAATCTTAAAAAATATAAGCATGATAAGATATTATCAAAAAATTAAATAGCTAATAAATGATCAAAAATAATAAAATAATGCTGGGAATAAATGAAAACCCGGGTGAACCCAGGACTCATATATATAATTAAATATATAAAATCCATGAATATCCAATGTATGGATGGTAAAGTGTATGAATACACAAATCCGATAATGGAAAATATTATACTATTTATCCATTTGAAGTGTAAATATGCATATTATAAATAATAAATAATAAATAAATATAACAAAATAGGAAGTGAACCTACCATATAAGGAATCAATCAATATATAAATACCCAGAATCTTTTAATTATTAGGATAAGTGAATATTTAATCTATGTGAATGTTAAAAATAGTAACAAATAAAGCAAGAAAGATGAGTACTAAAATTTATAAATGAAAATAAATAAAAAAGGGAAAAAAGGAAGGTGATAGATAAAATTAATGTGCTAATTAATATGTGTACTAGTAGATGTAGAAATAACATAATAAGTTGATGTAAAAAAAAAAGAATTAAAATTAAAAATTTAAATTAAAATAAAAAAAAAATAAAAATAATAAAAAATAAGACATAAAAAATGATGAATGAACAGGCCTAATCACAGACAACCACCTGTGTAAAAATCTTGTCTATATAGACTAATAGGCCAAGCCCAATAATAATATACAATAATTTATTATACCATCATATAATAAAATAAATTATTATGAAAGTAAACATAAAAATAAGATCCAAATCTTTACTAGTAAACTCGCCAACGTGACTCAGATCAAGTTCACATCAAAAAAGAGACATAGGAGAAAAAAAACACAGAAATCATATTCAAATAATAACAGACAGGGGGCTAGGAATTATCTATAAAGGCATTAACATCAACCTCTATGTTTAACCCATATAGTGTATATGTTTTAACCTTATGAATCCACAGCATTTCAAGTTTGGAAATTTCCCGTACCAGGGAACTACCCCTCCAATTGGGACTATATTTATCAATGCCCAAAAATATTGTGTTGGAGGGATCCCTGTTATGGACAAAATGGTAGTGTTTTGACACTGAGTGTTTTTTAAAAACAGACTTGATATTTGTAATATGTTCATTAAGTCGGACTTGCAAGGGGCGTTTCGTTCTGCCTATATACTGCAGCCTACAAGGGCATTGCAGTAGATAGACCACGCCCCTAGTAGTGCAGGTAATGAAAGGACTGATGGCATGTAGTGCTTGTGTGTGTCATGTGATATGCTTTAGTGAATGGAACTTGGTATGGTATGGTGTTAGTTTAACAAGCACATATCTACTGTATATGTTTATATAGACCTATAGTATATAGTGCTATAGAAACTGAATTGAAATTAAACTAAGCTTTAGTGATTAGCTTCAGGTCTGGGTCAACCATGAGTTTGAAATGAACCCAAGCTGTTCGCAGTTCACTGAATGTGTAAACTAAATAGCTGGATTTGGCCAGGTTGTCCCTCCACCAGAACCTTCAGCTGCTGATGCCAGAAGTTAGTGGAGGCATTGCTTCCGTTATTAAATAACAGCTTTCAGACACCTGCCAGCTTGTTTCAAATTGTGATGTAACTGATCAAATAGGCCATGTTGGTAGCTCATTCATTGTATTTGATTCTGGATCTACAGTGATGGGTGATATTATTGATATTGGATTTACATTGAGGCTATTTTTTTACTTTGTTTTTCAATAGTATGGGTGTTTTTATTTATTATTTACCTTTTTTTGTCAGTAGTAAAAGGTACTATGTACCACATAATCATTCACATAATAGGAGGACAATATCTGGTGGTCCCCTTATTTTTACATAGTTACATAGTTAGTCAGTTTGAAAAAGGATACAAGTCAATCTAGTTCAACCAAAAAAAAAAAAAATAGAAAACCTTCATATACACAATCCTATATCTACAGATGACCAAAAGGAAGGAAAAAAAACAGATAAAGCATTATCCAATTTGCTCCAGTAAGGGAAAGAAAACTCCTCCCCAATCCTCCAGGAGGCAATCAGATAAAATCCCTGCATTAAGTACCCCTGGTGTTTATATCTATAAATGCTAGTATCCAGTTATATATATTTTTTTAGATCTTTATTTAGGGAAAGCAGATTATACATAAATGCAGTGAATCAGACATGTTCATCAATTTACATCTGTAATTAGGCTATTACATTAGCTCATCAGTTAAGTCAATATACAATGCTTGGGTATCAATCAAGGTTACATTTCAACTTTAACAAAATAACTGTGTTTAAAGACTCTGCAATCACTGTATATGCAATTTAACCAGGACAGCATAGAGTACTCCCTAGCCAAAAGGACCTGTGTAAACCGTTCCGTCTGAGCACTAGGGAAAAAGGGGGGCCCCCAGTATGTAGAGCGGGCTTATCCCTCTTTGTACGGGTACCAAGCTATTACGCTGTAGTGTGCTGATCCCAAACACTTTATCCTGGATTCCCAGGAATGGAACCAGTATAATACTGCAATCCGGGGGTATTTTATTGTTTTTAGGAAAAGAAAGAAAGGGTGACACCATTGGTGTCAATGGGGAGAAAACTATAGAAGAAAAAAAGAGTGAGCAGAAATGTGGGAGTAGGAAAGAAGAAAGGAAAAGAAGGAGTTCCGGCAAGGCCGATGATCCAGGGCCCCAACCCACCCTTAAGTAGGGTATTTAAATATAGGTCTTATATTCATCTGAGAAACTAAAGAGATCGCAGTGTATCCAGCGGGTATTATGTTCCTCCTCTCTTTCCCCTAGGGCAGCTGTAAATTGCTCCATCTGCTGAATATTGCGAACCCTAGCAAACCACTGGGCTACAATTGGTGGGGATTGCTGCTTCCATACACTGGGGACGCACGCCCTGGCCGCATTCAAGAGGTGCTCCAGTAGCGATTTACGGTATCGTTTTCTAGATACGGGGGTCAGGTTTAAGAATATTGCTGCCGGGTTATCCTGGAGTGATACATCCGTAAGTTTGTAAATGATCTCCAGTACCTGTCTCCAGAAGGGAGTCGGAACCGGGCACTCCAAAAAAATATGGAGTAAAGTGCCAGTCTGAGTGTCACATCTCCAACATAGAGGACTGTGACCTGGGAATATGGACGCCAAGACAGATGGAGTCCTGTACCAGCGTGTCAAGATTTTATATGTGATTTCTTGGTATTTGCTACACAAGGAGGACTTTTGTGCAAAAAAGAGTATTCGATTCTTTTGGTCTTCGGTGAACGTAATGTTAAGGTCTCTTTCCCACTTCCTCAGGTAGGAAGGATCATTTTGAGATATATGAGTAAGTAAGATGTTGTATGAGTAAGAAAGGGATTTCCGTATTGGCCCCCTTCGCCTAGGCACAAGTCTTCGAAAGACGAAGGCTGTCTACGAAAACCGCTGACTTCCGGTAGGGATCTGAGGAAGTGGGAGAATTGCGAGATCTTCCATCTACCCAAGATGGAAGTATTAAAACTGGGATAAATGTCTGAGGGGTCACTCCAATCAGAGGGATCTAGGAAAGAGGAGGCCCTGACTTGGCATTCCCCATAAGAAGATTATCATCACCTCCTTTCCCTTATATCCGATCCCAGCGGATGTGACACATTTATTATGAACTAATTAACTGCACGAAGGCAATTTAGAAATTAGTGCACTTGGACTCTATTATGGAGATCGTTATTTATTCATTCATTCACCTATTTTTGCACAGTTAAGTTATAACTTCCCACTTATGTCATTGCATTTTTGATTATGTGATAGATTTGAAGCGCGAAATCTCCTTTTTTGTCATATCATAAGACTTACAACGTGAAATGGACCTGACGTGTGCCCTGGTCTGATGGACGGTATGCCAAAATAAGGGGGCATACCCAAGATTAGAAATTAATATTTTGTGAAGAGAAATGAATTTGAGAAATGCCCTGAAAAAGGGGATGGGAGGGTGGGTATCGCGCACAGGAAGCCGACAAAGACCACAGGCGAGCGGGCTGGTTAAATACCCCCCGGGCTCCTCCCATAAATTCAGGCCACCATACTGGCCTTCTTACTTATGGTTGAAGCCCTATGGCCGATACGGATATGAACAAGATAGACTTACCATAAAACTTACAACGTGAAATGGACCTGAAGTGTGCCCTGGTCTGATGGACGGTATGCCAAAATAAGGGGGCAAAAACATTCAGGTAGGGGTGTAGTATTATTAGTTTTCAGTGTTATTCATTGAGCAAGTTTGGTAAATGCTTGTTCCATTTCCATCTATGGATTGGGGATGTACCGGGCGAAGCAGGCAGACTTCCACCTGCCTAGTGTCTAAATGACATGAAGTGGGACCTCATGCTGAGACGCAGTCGAGGCTGCTCCAATACGGAAACAGTGATCGGAGTACTGACTGTGGTTGAGGTGTAGGTTGCGAAGAAGAATCCTCACATGTTTGACGTACTGGCAGGCACTCAAGGGTTTGGTCGGAAAAGGTATTAGGGGACTAGAGGTGAATGTCTACCCTGGAGCCTGATTGTTGGGTTTCAGACACTGCAAGGTGTAGGATGAAATGATCTTGGTAGCGAGCCAGGTGACGTCTACGCAAAACTTGGCCGGCGGGGTTGCTGTGAGTAAACTCGCTGGCCGCAAGAACCCGTAGTAAGCTAGGTGGATGGCTGCTTGTACGACCAGGCTGGGGAGAAGGCCAAATGGTGAACTAGCAAGAATAGTATACATGTCCTGGAAGACGGCCTTTGTTATGAGCAGACATTTGGCCTTGCTCATGGATTGTCATTTTGGATGCCGCGTAAGATGGCTCGGATCGTATGGGATGCGACTAAAGGTGGTTTTGGGGGATCTGGTAAGGCCAGAAGGTGCTGGACACTGGCTAAGTATATTTAGGGATATCTCTGGAAGCCATGGTCCTGTAAACCAATGGTGGCCAAAAATTGCAGCGAAGCCTGTGGAGGCTGCGGCATCTGTCAATACCTAGGATGATAGGGGCGATATTGGTGGTATAAACATTGATATACCGTTCCACATAGTACGGAACACTCCAACATTGATAGGTCCGCTACTGCCGCGGTGTCTAAGTAAGTATCTGATCGGGGTCCTGTGTCTGGGAGCGTTAGACCAGGAGGCTTGACACAAAGATCGACCCTGGGGAATGACCCGTATTGCAGAGTTGAGCATTCTCAAGAAAGACTGAAGCTGCTTCTTAGTACACCCCTGTGTATGGGTGAAGTCTTGGAGAACTGACCTGATGGGGGTCAGCTTGTCAAGGGGGAGGCTGGCCTGCATGGAGTTGTTAGTACGAAAGAGGTTAATGTAGACCTCGGGTCCGGATTGTTGAGTTTTGGAGACTGCAAGCTGAAGGACGTAATGGTTTTAAAAGCGAGTCAGGTGGTGTCTATATAGTACCTGGCTGTCAGTGCCACTAAAGATGAATTTGCTAGGCCATAGAAAAACTGTAAAGGGCCAGGTAGCTGGCCGCTTGGATGACTAGACTGGGGAATGTTGTGATGGGCAAGCGTTTGCCGTTGGCTATGGGCTGATGCTTCTGGATGCCACGTAGAAGAGATCTTACTGTATGGGCCGTAAACACAGACGGCTCTCCGGGATCCTGTAAGGATAGGAAATGCTGGACGCTGGCTAGGTATAGCTCGATAGTGTTACGAGAAGAAGCCAGCTGCGTGTGGCAATACGATACCTGGTGCAGGACGGAAGCTGAACTCAACTGTCCTGAGGGAGAAATGACAGACAGGAAACGGTGAGTGGCTCGTATGAAGATGCCACTGGAGACAAGTGGCCAATTAAGTGCCGCTGAAAATGATGTGTGGCTGTTTGTGTGCCACTGGGAATGTGCTTGCAACGATTGCAAGAAGTTATGTCAAGTTGCGTGCCTTGCAACGATTGCAAGAGTTGTGCTTAAATGTGTGCTTGCAACGATTGCAAGGGAGTTTATGTCACTGGGTATGTGTTTGTAGTGACTGTGAGAAGTTCGTATTACTGCATGTGCTTGCAAAGACTGCAAGAGTTGTGCTTGAATGTGTGTTTGCAACAATTGCAAAGAGTTATGCTTGGATGCGTGCTTGCAACGATTGCAAGGAGTTATGTTTGAATGCGTGCTTGCGACGATTGCATGAAGTTATGCTTGGATGTGTGCTTGCAACTTTTGCAAGAAGTCTATGCTTGGATGCGTGCCTGCAACGATTGCAAGAAGTTGTGATTGGATGCGTGCTTGCAGCAATTAAAAGAAGTTATGTTTGAATGCGTGCTTGCAACAATTGTAAGAAGTTTGTGCTTGGATGTGTGCTTGCAACGGTTGCAAGAAGTTTGTGCTTGGATGTGTGCTTGCAACGATTGCAGGGAGTTATGTTTGGATGCGTGCTTGCAACGATTGCAAGAAGTTATGCTTGCATGTGTGGTTTCAACGATTGCAAGAAGTTATGCTTGGATGCGTGCTTGCAACGATTGCAAGAAGTTTGTGCTTTGATATGTGCTTGCAACGATTGCAGGGAGTTATGCTTGGATGCGTGCTTGCAACAATTGCAAGAAGTTGTGATTGGATGTGTATGAAATTAATCTGATATGGATCGGTTGTAAGTATGAAATGAATCCTATACGAATCAGTTGTATGAAATTAATCTGATACGAACCGGTTGTAGAGTGTATAAAATTAAGCCAATATAAATCGGACTGTGGACATTATGAAATGGATCCGATACGAATCGATGTGCTGCTGACGCGACTGGATTTGAATCGGGCTGTAGCATGTATGAAATGAAACCGATACAAATCTTTTGTAAATTGTATGTAATGATTCTTGATACGAATCGGTTGTAAAGTGTATGAAATGACACCAACATGAATCGGATTGTGCAACTCTAAGGGGAAGTAGCAGTGAGGCGAATGAATGAAAACGAATGAATGAAAACGAACAAATGAAATCGAGATCATGACTGAACTTCGAAAGAAGATGGGGTGTGTGTTTTTTTTTTTTTTTTTTGTATCATAGAGGCGTCAGAGGTCGAACTTCCGTGGAGCCATGTTTTTTTTTTTTAAATAGAAAATGCACAAAGGATTTGATATGAAGTGACTGCCAGACCTGGGGGAATGACAGGCAACATGCAAACTATACCTGTAAGGCTGAAATGATGGGAGCGGATCGATGCGTTGTTGGTTTGAGTGGATTCGACTCAAGCGACAAGTGTGTGAATTGAAATGAGTGAAATGTTTTGCCGTGATATAGGCACGAATCGGAATGCCGCGACTGCTACAAACAACGAGTCAGACTGTTGAGCACAGAATTAAATGAGGCCACGACAACTGGGGCGTGCCGTGACGAATCGGTGCATCGTGGATGCCACTGGATTCGAATCGGGGCGCGGCACGTAACAGTGAAATTAATGAAATGATGAAATGATTTGTCATGACAGAGGCACGAATCGGTGTACCGTGACTGTGACAAGTAACAAGTTGAACTGTGGAGCACGGAATGAAATGAGGCCAAGCCAACTGGGGCACACCGGGACTAATCGATGCATCGCGGTTGCCATTGGATTCGAAACGGAGCGCAGTACGTGACAGTGAAATAAATGAAATGTTTGCCATGACAGAGGCATGAATCGGTCGTGCCGCGACTGCGACTGACAACGAACTGGACTCTGGAGCATGTACTGAAATGAGGCCAAAACAACTGGGGCACACCGGGATGAATCGGCGCATCACGGATGCAACAGGATTCGAATCGGAGCGCGGTACGTGACATTGAAATGAATGAAAAAATGTTTGCCATGACAGAGGCACGAATCGGTCATGCCACAACTGCGACTGACAACAAACCGGACTCTGGAGCATGTACTGAAATGAGGCCAAAAAACACCTGTGGCACGCCGGAACGAACCGGTGCATCACGAATGCGACTGGATTCGAATTGGAACGTGATATGTGACAGTGAAATGATTTGCCATGATAGAGACTCGAATCGGTGAGCTGAAAACTGCGACTGACAACGAAGCGTGCTCTGGAGCATGTACTGAAATGAGGCCAAAAAACAACTGGGGCACGCCAAGACGAAGCGGTGCATAAGGATGCGACTGTATTTGAATCTGGACGTGATACGTGACAGTGAAATGATTTGCCATGACAGAGGCATGAATCGTTGAGCCGAAAACTGCGACTGACAACGAACCAGACTCTGGAGAATGTACTGAAATGAGGCCGAGAAAAAAACAACTGGGGCACACCGGGACGAATCGGTGCATCGCTGATGCCACAGGATTTGAATCGGAGCGCGGTAGGTGACAGTGAAATGAGTGAAATGATTGAAATGATTTAGCCACTGACAACGACCTGTCTGTGGAGCATGGTACAGAGATGAAAAAACATTTGAGACACGCCTGAATGAAGTGGTGCGATACTGATGCTACTGGATTAGAATCGGAGTGAGGTACGAAAATGAAGAAATGTTTGTTTATGATACGGTACGAGTGAGTGGCTAACGCTACGGCTATGTGTAGGGTTTCTAATGAATGACTCATAAGTTTCGATATCGAGGTCTGGTGACAAGATATCTAACAGATATGCATGAAATGAAAGGTCAAACAACACCCTACCTGCGACAGCCGAGCCAGACACGTTTGTACGAAAAACTGCGAACGGTAGCCAAAAGCCTCTGCAGGTTTCGAACGCGCAACTCACAAACGCCAACGAGTTGGAAGAGTCGGCCTAGTGACGTAACGTATCGCGCACAGGAAACCGACAAAGACCACAGGCGAGCGGGCTGGTTAAATACATCCCCGGGGCTCCTCCCATACATTCAGGCCACCATACTGGCTTTCTTACTTATGGTTGAAGCCCTATGGCCGATACGGATATGAACAAGATAGACTTACCATAAGACATATATATATATATATATATATATATATATATATATATATATATATATATATATATATATACACAGTGGGGACGGAAAGTATTCAGACCCCCTTAAATTTTTCACTCTTTGTTATATTGCAGTCATTAGCTAAAATCATTTAAGTTATTTTTTTTTCCTCATTAATGTACACACAGCACCCCATATTGACAGAAAAACACAGAATTGTTGACATTTTTTCAGATTTATTAAAAAAGAATAACTGAAATATCACATGGTCCTAAGTATTCAGACCCTTTGCTGTGACACTCATATATTTAACTCAGGTGCTGTCCATTTCTTCTGATCATCCTTGAGATGCTTCTACACCTTCATTTGAGTCCAGCTGTGTTTGATTATACTGACTGGACTTGATTAGGAAAGCCACACACCTGTCTATATAAGACCTTACAGCTCACTGTGCATGTCAGAGCAAATGAGAATCATAAGGTCAAAGGAACTGCCTGAAGAGCTCAGAGACAGAATTGTGGCAAGGCACTGATCTGGCCAATGTTACAAAAAAAATCTGCTACACTTAAGGTTCCTAATAATCCTCCATAATCCTTAAATGGAAGATATTTGGGACGACCAGAACCCTTCCTAGAGCTAGCCGTCTAACCAAACTGAGCTATCGGTGGAGAAGAGCCTTGGTGAGAGAGGTAAAGAAGAACCCAAAGATCACTGTGGCTAAGCTCCAGAGATGCAGTCGGGAGATGGGAGAAAGTTGTAGAAAGTTAGCCATCACTGCAGCCCTCCACCAGTTGGGGCTTTATGGCAGAGTGGCCCGACGGAAGCCTCTCCTCAGTGAAAGACACATGAAAGCCTGCATGGAGTTTGCTAAAAAACACCTGAAGGCCTCCAAGATGGTGAGAAATAAGATTCTCTGGTCTGATGAGCCCAAGATAGAACTTTTTGGCCTTAATTCTAAGCGGTGTGTGTCCAATACAGTCCCAACAGTGAAGCATGGTGGTGGCAGCATCATGCTGTGGGGGTGTTTTTCAGCTGCAGGGACAGGACGACTGGTTGCAATCAAGGGAAAGATGGTTTACCTTCCAACAAGACAATGACCCTAAGCACACAGCTAAAATAACGATGGAGTGGCTTCACAACAACTCCGTGACTGTTCTTGAATGGCCTAGCCAGAGCCCTGACTTAAACCCAATTGAGCATCTCTGGAGAGATCTAAACATGGCTGTCCACCAACGTTTACCATCCAACCTGACAGAACTGGAGAGGATCTGCAAGGAGGAATGGCAGAGGATCCCCAAATCCAGGTGTGAAAAACTTGTTGCATCTTTCCCAAAAAGACTCATGGCTGTATTAGATCAAAAGGGTGCTTCTACTAAATACTGAGCAAAGGGTCTGAATACTTAGGACCAATGAGGAAAAAAATTAAAATTAATGATTTTAGCAAATGGCTGCAATATAACAAACAGTGAAAAAATTAAGGGTGTCTTTAAGTGACTTAAACCAGCCTAGGTTGTCACAGCTCTAGGCCATACCTGGCACCCCAAACATTTCATCTGTGCTCATTGCAAATCTCTTATCGGAAGTACAAACTTCTTTAAAAAGGACGGACAGCCATATTGTGAGAAAGATTACTTTGATTTACATGCTCCACGCTGTGCCCTGTGCCATCTACCCATCCTCAAGAATTTGGTGACCACTCTTGGCTGTACCTGGCATCCTGAGCATTTTTGCTGTAAAGTTTGTAGGAAACAAATAGGGGAAGAAGCCACGCTGCACAGAGGGATGCCCTACTGCTAGCTGGACACCCGGATTCAAGCCTACAACGTGCCTGGTTTGTTTACCATCTGCTATGCTGTTTAGAGGGATGCTTCATTGCTAGCTGCATACCCGGATTTGGGTCTACATAGGTGCCTGTTGTGCTTGCAATCTGGTAAGCGCATATTTTAGGTGGTGGAGGATCACTGTGAGGGGTGCTTCTATTTCCCACCTTTTAAAATTGGCTTTCATGGAGAGCTATCGGGGGATTCTTCCCATCTCTATAGAAGATTCTCTGGATTTCTGAGTTCATGGACTTTGCTATTATTTTTTACACTCATGATTTGATGTATTTTGATGTTTTTTTTATATATTTTCAATTTATTTTGCATCAATTGATTTTTATGCACCTTTTCTTATTTATGGTATAGTGCAGTTTTTTCCTTGTTGTTTTCTTATATAGACAGGTGTGTGGCTTTCCTAATCAAGTCCAATCAGTATAATCAAACACAGCTGGACTCAAATGAAGGTGTAGAACCATCTCAAGGATGATCAGAAGAAATGGACAGCACCTGAGTTAAATATATGAATGTCACAGCAAAGGGTCTGAATACTTAGGACCAAGTGATATTTCAGTTTTTCTTTTTTAATAAATCTGCAAAAATGTCAACAATATGTGTTTTTCTGTCAATATGGGGTGGTGTGTGTACATTAATGAGGAAAAAAAAAAGAACTTAAATGATTTTAGCAAATGGCTGCAATATAACAAAGAGTGAAAATTTTAAGGGGGTCTGAATACTTTCCGTCCCCACTGTGTGTGTATATATATATATATATATATATATATATATATATACACACAATCTTGTGTATATATATATATATACTCTGCATCCAGTGTAGTCTATATCTACAGTGCATTCGGTGGTGTACGGTTTCTAATACACTTCAGGTAGTGTACATAGTATCTTGTTACAGTGTGTACAGTTTCTACCACACTTCTGGTGGTGTACACAGTATGCAATACAGTGCAGCTGTAGTACAGTTTCTAATACAGTGCAGGCAATGTACAGAGTATCTAATACAGTGTGTACAGTTTCTGCTACACTTCTGGTGGTGTACACAGTATAAAATACAGTGCAGCCGTTGTACAGTTTCTAATACAGTGCAGGTACTGTACACAGTATCTAATACAGTGTGTACAGTTTCTAATACACTTCAGGCGGTGTACACAGTATCTAATGCAGTGTATACAGTTTCTACTACTCTTCTGGTGGTGTACACAGTATACAATACAGTGCAGCCATTGTACAGTTTCTAATTCAGTGCAGGCTGTGTACACAGTATCTAATACAGTGTGTACAGTTTCTACTACACTTTTGGTGGTGTACACAGGACACAATAAAGTGCAGCTGTTGTACAGTTTCTAATACAGTGCAGGTGGTGTACACAGTATCTAATACAGTGTGTACCGTTTCTACAACACTTCTGGTGGTGTACACAGTATAAAATACAGTGCAGCCGTTATACAGTTTCTAAAACAGTGCAGGCGGTGTATACAGTATTTAATACAGTGTGTACAGATTCTGCTACTTTTCTGGTGGTGTAAACAGTATCTAATACAGTGTGTATAGTTTCTAATACAGTGCAGGTGGTGTACACAGTATATAATACAGTGTATACAGTTTATACTACTTTTCTGGTGGTGTAAACAGTATCTAATACAGTGTGTACAGTTTCAAATACAGTGCAGGCGGTGTACACAGTATACAATACAGTGTATACTGTGATAAGCACCTGAACGACCACAACATACAGGGATATACAATGTAATACTGACATATAATCACACACATAGATTGGACTTGATGGACTTGTGTCTTTTTTCAAGCTCACCTACTATGTAACTATATGTAACTATGTAACTAGCTGTTCTCCTCCTGGAATGCATCCTGCATGCATGTATAGAGATCTACTGCCCGCTAATGCCTCTAAAGATTATGTATGAACTTCCTGCCCCTGGGTAATAGGCTTTGAAATCCTAGAAGGAGGAAGTGGGGGAAAAAAAATACTCAGCCACTTGTCCTATCCATGTTACTAAATGATAGACCAGAAGTGACTTTTGTACACTTTTAAGCAGGGATAATGAGTTCCAGTCCCTCACACCCATTACTTACCCCTATTATTTAGCTATAATATTATACCATATATGGTTATGTCTCTTCATAGATCACTATTGCATTCACCCCTGAAGAGTTGGTATACCACAACGAAACGCGTCGGTCCTACATAAGATGCATGATATCTATACAGATATTTTTTATGTCTTTGACATTGTTCCACTCAATACTTTTAAATACCATCCAGCCCTTCCAGTGGCCTATGTTGTGTAGGACTTGTCTTCATTCTATGATATGCCTAAGTACCATATCATCAATATGTATATGTGGTTTTTAGCATTTCTTGCATTTATGCGATTTTGTGTATGCATTTTTTGTCATTGAGTATGCTGTATATGAGCTCACAAGGTACAGTGAAATGTTCTTTGCAATGACTGCTTTTTGGTATATATCTCTCATTTAAAGTCCAAAAAAAACCCCTTTTTATCGAAAATTATGTAATAAACTCGTAATACTGTGCTTTATATCCTATGTGCTTACTCTATAAGTAATCGACCTCATTCAAAGTCCCCCTGACCAAAATTCTCTTTCTTTCTATCCATATTACTAAATCCTGGACCAGAAGTTACTTTTATACAATTTTAGGCAGGGATAAGCTGACTCTGAGTTTCAGTGCCACACCACAGTTCCTACCACTTAGAAGTCCCATTCCATGCTGGTCGGACAACAGTTGGAGGATAACCCCATGACTGTTGATCTTGTCTTCAGGTCCCCGACACAAAGACTGATGTCACATCATCCTTAGGGGCCCCTTCGACTGGACTTTGCTGAAGTATTCATCTTGAGGTATCTCTATTAATAACTACATACTGTATACCCAGGTATATGTGCACAAATCCATTAGGACAACTATCGGGTCCTTCTGCTGATAGATGTTAGTACAGAGCATGTGTGTCCTGTTATTAATCTCTTCATTTAAAAGGTTGTGCTATTTCTATACTGGTGTGCATCTATGTACTTATGGTTATGTACTCATGGCTGTGTTGTAATATTTCTATACTGGTGTACATCTATGTACTTATGGTTATGCATCTATGTACTTATGGTTATGTACTTATGGCTGTGTCTTTGCATCACCTCCAGCTACAGGCCTCCCAATCAAATCTGTGTCTCTGCAGTGTGTTCATCACCTCCAGCTACAGGCCTCACAGTCCAGTCTGTGTCTCTACAGTGTTCATCACCTCCAGCTACAGAGCTCACAGTCCAGTTTGTGTCTCTGCAGTGTGTTCATCACCTCCAGCTAGAGGCCTCACAATCCAGTCTGTGTCTCTGCAGTGTGTCATCACCTCCAGCTACAGGCCTCACAATCCAGTCCATGTCTCTGCAGTGTGTCATCACCTCCAGCTACATGCCTCACAATCCTGCCTGTGTCTCTGCAGTGTGTTCATCACCTCCAGCTACAGGCCTCACAGTTCAGTCTGTGTCTCTGCAGTGTGTGTATCACCTCCAGCTACAGATGGTGGCGCGGTTAGATGCAGCGGCTACTCCGGGTCTGAAAGACGGAGCTTTTATGACTTTTAATATTCTCTCTTTGTCTTCAAATAGTCTTACCTTACCACAAAGTCATCTGGAAACTACTTTAAAACATAACTACGATTGCTAAAGTCTCTTGGATATCGGCAATATACACAAACATCAACTTTAACCGGCGGCAATCGAGAATCTACGAGACCTCTGTTTGCTGAAACCTGACCCCGAGAACGCGGTTTCGCCTACTGAAGCTACCCGCACAAGGTAGCAATGCAAGTGGTATGAGAGGAGCCGGAAACGCAGTAAGCGTGGAGGTAAACGAGCTAGGCTAAAGGCTAACCCCACAAGGCTGGCTCTTCCAAAACTTATACTCTCTAATGTTCGCTCATTGGAAAATAAACTGGACTTAATTCAACTCAGTCGGTCTACACAGCATGAGTTTTTCTTTGTTTCTGTTACAAAATTTTGTTTTCTTCTTCACTGACGGTCACTGATGAGTCAGCACTGATGGGCACTGATGAGGTGGCACCAATGGGCACTGATGAGTTGGCACTGATTAGGTGGCACTGATGGGCACTGATGATGAGGCACTGATAAGTAGAATTGATGGGCACTGATAGGCGGCACTGATATGCAGCACTGATGGGCACTGACAGGCGGCAATGATGGGCACTGACAGGTGGCATTAATGGGCACTGGCAGGCGCACTGATGGGCACTGACTGGCGGCACTGATTGGCACTGATAGGCGGCACTGATTGGCACTGATAGGCGGCACTGATTGGCACTGACAGGTGGCATTGATGGACACTAAAAGATGGCACTGATGGGCAGCACTGATTGGGCAGGAACTGACAGGTTTTAATGCTGGATACTGACTGGCACTGTGATGGACACTGATTGGCACTATGGTGGGCACTGATTTGCACTGTGGTGGGCACTGATTGGCACTTTATTGTGCACTGGCAGGGGGTTATGATGGGGCACTGACTGGGCACCGATTGGCAGCTTATTGGTACATTTGATGGGGCTGTGCTGATAATCAGTGTGCTCAGTGTATCAGCACAGACCCCCCCCCCTGACAGGAAGAGCCGCCAATTGGCTCTCCCTGTCAGCGTGAACCGAGGAATGCCGTTTACCGGCAATTCCTGGTTCTCGCAATGATCAGCTGTGATTGGTCACAGCTGATCACGTGGTAAGAAGCCACTGTCAGAGGCTTCTTATCACGATTGGAGATGCGGTGTGTCAGACTGACACGCCACACTCGTGACCGCCACGCTGCGTGCCCCCGTAGGCGCACACCGACATTTTATCCTGCTGGACGTCATATGACGCCCAGTCAGGATAAGAGAACCACTTCCTGGCCATCAATCTGTTATAGGCCGGCGGGAAGTGGTTGAAGAGGCAGCTACTTACAACAATCATACCGACTTACAAGTGTACACTGAAACAGTGACTGCTTACATCAAATAGTGCATAGATGCTGTGACAATCACCAAGGTTATCAACACATGTGCCAACCAGAAGCCATGGATGACAGCAGAGATTCGTGAGCTGCTAAAGACCAGAGATGAGGTATTCAGATCAGGCGATAAAGCAGCTCTCAAAACAGCAAGAGCCAATCTGTCTCATGGCATCAATAAAGCAAAACAACAATATGCTCAAAAATTCAATAAACACTTTAGCGACAGCAAAGATACTAGGGCCTTGTGGCAAGCCATCCAAACCATCACTGACTACAAGCCCCTGCCAAAGGCCAGTGACAATGATACTTCTCTCCCAGATACACTCAACCACTTTTATGCACGGTTTGAGATGCAGAACCAAACACCTTCACAAAAACTACCCATATCCCGGAACGACCGGGTGCTCTGCTTTTCTCCAGCCGACATAAGGAAGACCTTCTTCAGCATCAACTGACGGAAGGCTACTGGTCCTGATGACATACCTTGACATGTGCTGAGAGACTGTGTTGTACAGCTGACAGATGTCCTTACAGATATCTTTAACATTTTGCTGAGCCAGGCGGTTATCCCTACATGTCTTAAATCCACCACCAGAATTCCAGTGCCAAAGAAGACACCTGTGTCCTGTTTAAATGACTATCATCCTATAGCACTAACTCCAATAATGATGAAGTGCTTTGAGAGGTTAGTCATGCATCACATTAAGTCCAGTCTTTTAAACACGCTGGACCCAGATCAGTTTGCATACAGTCCAAACCATTCCACGGACAATGCAATATCCTCTACCCTCCACTTAGCCCTTACCCACTTAGAACAAAAAGACTCTTTTATTAGAATGCTGTTCATTGTCTTTAGCTCAGCATTT
The DNA here is from genome assembly GCA_037952925.1 of Lithobates clamitans. NCBI lineage: Eukaryota > Metazoa > Chordata > Amphibia > Anura > Ranidae > Lithobates > Lithobates clamitans. The sequence continues at coordinate 797,059 of JBBGZY010001357.1, read as the reverse complement.
AATACAATAATTCCTCAGGAACTTATCACTAAATTGAACTCGCTGGGCCTCAACCTGCCCCTCTGTAATTGGATACTGGGCTTTTTTACTGGAAGACCTCAGTCAGTCCGTGTCGGCTGCAGCACCTCGAGCACTACCACACTGAGCACAGGTGCCCCACAGGGATGTGTGCTCAGCCCGCTGTTCTTCACACTGCTGACCCACGACTGTGCTGCCAAGTTCAGCTCCAACCATATCATCAAGTTTGCGGATGACACAACTGTGGTAGGTCTCATCAGCAACAATGATGAAACACTCTACAGAGAGGAAGTGGCACAACTGGTTCAATGATGTGGTACAAACAACCTGTTGTTTAATGTAAGCAAAACAAAGGAGGTTGTGATGGATTTCAGGGGAAATTCTGTTGATCACCCCCCACTAACCATCGACAGCTTGACTGTGGAGAGAGTAAGCAGTATTAAATTCCTGGGAGTGCACATCTCAGAGGATCTTACCTGGACAACCAACATCATGTCACTAACCAAGAAGGCACAACAGCGCCTATATTTTCTCTGCCACCTTAAAAAAAGCCAGTCTCCCTCCACCCATCCTTAATACATTCTATAGGGGAACCATTGAAAGTGTACTGACCAGCTACATCATTGTCTGGTATGGGAACTGCAGTTCTGCTGACCGCAAGACTCTGCAACGGCTAGTGAAGACGGCTGAAAAGATTATTGGTGTCTCTCTCCCCTCCATCCTGGACATTTTCCATACATGATGCTCCAGCAAAACTATTAGTATTGTGAAAGATCCTACCCAACCCTCCCACAGTCTCTTCCATCTCTTGCCATCAGGTAGAAGGTAACGGAGTATCAAAACCCGGACTGTCAGACTGCTTATTAGTTTTTTCCCCCAGGCTGTGAGAGCCCTCAACTCCAATCCTCTTTGAAACCTCTTTTACAACCTATATATCGTGACCAGGAACATCTCACTTCCCCTCCTTTTTACTCTTGAATATGCACTAGACACTTTTCTAAACGCTTTCTGCTACAAAGACTTTTAGAAATATATAGTATATGTACAGTTACGTAGTTCCCAGATTTGTATAGGTTTATTTTTTTTAAATTATTTTAAGTTCTTCGCTGTGTTTTATTCTTTGAATATTTATAATTATGTTTATTCATATGTAGCACAGTGGCCCTGTGAGATGCGACATTTTGTTCCACCATATGTCCTCACGTGTATTATGCCCTGTACACATGGTCGGATTTTCAGATGGAAAATGTGTGATAGGACCCTGTTGTCGGAAATTCTGACCGTGTGTAGGCTCCATCACACATTTTCCATCGGATTTTCCGACACACAAAGTTTGAGAGCAGGATATAAAATTTTCTGACAACAAAATCCGTTGTCGGAAATTCCGTTTGTGTGTACACAAATCCGACGGACAAAGTGCCACGCATGCTCAGAATAAATAAAGGGATGAAAGCTATTGGCTACTGCCCCATTTATAGTCCCGACGTACGTGTATTACGTCACCGCGTTTGGAACAATCGGATTTTCCAACAACTTTGTATGACCGTGTGTATGCAAGACAAGTTTGAGCCAACATCCGTCAGAAAAAATCCTAGGATTTCGTTGTCGCAATGTCCGAACAAAGTCCGACCGTGTGTACGGGGCATTAGAATGACAATAAAGCTTGACTTGACTTGACTTAATGTTATATGTTGGCTGTAGTAGATCTTCTACTCCTAATTACTTTATTTAGATTACTGATTAATTTCCCAGGAAGGAAATCCCGTTTTCACAGAGGCCCTGTCCTGTGTGAAGTCACTGCCAACTTTAATATTAAACCCATTCTTCCACTTAGCAAAGGTTCTGGTTCTCTTATTTATCTACAGTTTTAGTGCAATATCCTGTTTGGGGAGGTCCAGTTCTCATACCCCCCACTCCAAAGGTGGGCTACCTGTGTTTTTAGCCCCCAAATGCATAAGTTTTCATTAAAGGGCACTTTTCCCCATTCCTGCCCAGGCCAATTTTCAGTCTTCACCGCTGTCACATTTTGAATGACAATTGCGTGGTCATGCAACACTGTACCCAAACAAAATTTTTGGATTCTTTTCCCACAAATAGAGCTTTCTTTTGGTGGTATTTGATCACCACCGGGTTTTTTTTTTTTTTTTGCACCACAAATAAAAAAAGACCGAACATTTTGAAAAAAAAGTTCTTTCTTCGTTTCTGTTATAAAACATTGTAAATAAATACATTTTCTCCTTCACTGATGGGCACTGATGAGACTGCGCTGATGGGCACTGACGATGAGGCACTTATATGCAGAACTGATGGGCACTAATTGGCGGCACTGACAAGTGGCACTGATGGGAACTCATAGGTAGTACTGATGGGCACTCATAGGTGGCACTGATGGGCACTGATAGGCGGCACTGGTGGGTACTGATAGGCAGCACTGGTGGGCACTTATAGGTGGCACTGATTGGCACTGATAGGCGTCACTGATGGGCACTGATAGGCGGCAATGATGGACATTGATGGGTGGAACTGATGGACGGCACTGATGGGCACTGACAGATGGCATGATAGGCAGCACTGATTAGGAGGCACTGACAGGCAATCACTGATGGGCACAGATTGGCATTTCCATGGGCACTTATTGGCATCCCTGGTGGGCTCTAGTGGGCATCCCTGGTGGTCTCTAGTGGGCATCCATGGTGGGCTCTAGTGGGCACCCTCGATGGGTCTGCACTGATAATCAATGCGCTGATTATCAGCGCAGACCTCCCCCGTCAGGAGAGCAGCCGATCGCCTATCCTCTACTCATGCCTTGTCAGCGCGAGTAGAGGAAAAGCCAATTAATGGCACTTCCTAGATACTATGTGATGAGCTGTGATTGGACACAGCCCATCACACGGTAAAGAGCCTACATCAGGCTCTTTAAAGGGATCGGAGATGTGGTGTGTCAGACTGACACACCACACCACAGATCGCTGCACTAAGGGGCGTTTATCCTGCTGAACGTCATATGATGCCCAGTCAGGATAATGTAACCACTTTCTGCCCATCATTCTGCTATATCGCAGGTGGGAAGTGGTTAAACCTCATCTGCCACATAGTTGCCCAATTAACCACTTCAGCCCTGGAAGAATAGGTTGCTCAATGACCAGAGCACTTTTTACAATTTGGCACTGCGCTGCTTTAACTGATAATTGCACGGTCATGCAATGTTGTATCCAAACAAAATTTGCATCCTTTTTTCCCACAAATAGAACTTTCTTTTGATGGTATTTGATTGCCTCCGAAAATTTTGAAAAAAAAAATATTTTCTAATTTTTGTTAGAAGAAAAATCCAATAAACTCAATTTTGGTCATACATTTAAACCAAAATGTATTCAGCCACATGTCTTTGGTAAAAAAAAATGTCAATAAGCGCATATTTATTGGTTTGTGCAAAAGTTATAGCGTCTACAAACTATGATACATTTTCTGGGATTTACGCAGCTTTTAGTTTATGACTGCCTATCTCATTTCTTGAGGTGCTAAAATGGCAGGGCAGTACAAACCCCGCCCAAATGACCCCATTTTGGAAAGTATGTACCCCAAGAAAAATGCTGAGAGGCACGTTGAGCCCATTGAATGATTTCTTTTTTGTCACGAGTGATTGAAAAATGACAAAAAAATTTAAAAAATTTAAAAAATTACACAAAGTTGTCACTAAATGATATATTGCTCACACATGCCATGGTTATATGTGGAATTACACCCCAAAATACATTCTGCTGCTTCACCTGAGTATGGGGATACCACATGTGTGAGACTTTTTGGGAGCCTAACCGCGTACAGGACCCCTGTAATCTGACGCTGCCTGGGGTGACGCAGTCCCTATCTGACACTAAAAACTGATATCACCCGCCAGGTGATCAGGGGGTTAAACCTTTATTTAGGTAAAATACGGTGGGTGCCCTGACGCTATAAAAAATAAACTAGCTAACCAGCGCCACCCGTGAAACTTATACAGTGATCACTGGTGACAGGGGGAGATCAAGGGGTTAAACCTTCATTAGAGAGGATAGGGGGGTCCCTAGACCTATCTGGGCCTACTCTAAGTACCCTAACGCTTATTGTTGTCACTAATGACACCAGTACAGAGATCAAAAAAAAATATGAACACTGCACTGGGTGACACAGTGACAGGGGGTGAAGAGGTTAACTGGGGGGTGATCGGGGTGTGGCAAGTGTATCTACATGAACTGGTGTCAGTGTATTGTTGGTGCACTTACTCTGAGATGTCTTCTCTCTTCTCTCTGGAACGAAAAGGCTTCCACGAGGAGAGATGACATCACTTCCCCTGCTGTGTTTACATTTACCCGTGCAGGGGAAGGATCTCATTCACCAGGAGCGATCACCAGGTCCAGGCCAGATAACATTGGCCTGGGCCTGGGGATCGATCGGTTCTAGATCAAATCTGATAATTTCGTGACGTATAGCTACGACGATTCGATCAGCCGGACCAACCTGCCGCAGTATAACTGCGGCGGCTGGTCCGGAACCGGTTAAACAGTGCATTGAGGTCAGCTTGTAAGATGGAGAAATCCTGTAAGGATGTTACTGCACAGCATAGCCTGGTTTTGTAATCTGCAGAAACTGAAATGGAATTTTTAATCCCAAACTCTATATTAATTTATAAATAGGTTAAAAAATAGGGGTCCCAACATTGAGCCTTAGGGTACACCACTTATAACCTTAGACCCTTCAGAGTATTAACCACTACTGAATACCATATTTTAGCCAGTTTTTTATCCTTTTACAAACTGAATTTTCTAAGCCTCTAGACTTTAACTTACACATTAGCCATGTGTGGGGAAAGGTTTTGCAAAATCCAAGTATACAGTACTAATCCATAGTAATGACAAAAAAAAACAAAAAAAAACAAAACTTTAAACCCCCCCCCCAAAAAATCATTTATCGGGGGCGTGGCTTGACTGGAGTCCGAAATGGCCGCTTGAATACAGAGCTCCGGCCACTCGAGGATTAAAATCAGCTTTTACTGGGGTTTGACGCAATTTTCCACGATGGGAAAACCCAATAGGAGTGCCTCAGCCTCTCGGACACCGAAAGAGCCGACAACCCAGCTCAGTCGCAATATCCCGGAGATTTTCCGTACGCTCCGGTCCGGCGACCACGAGGCCTTACAGATACCACAGGCCTCAGGCTCCATCTCACCAAGTCATGACTCAGACTCACAGCTAACAGATGGGGACACACGAACCCACCGACATAGCCAAGCTGTAAATCTCTCGGATCTACAACATGTCGCAGTGGATATTACCAACAACATCACAGGCACCCTGAAAGCAGCCATTCTAGACCTTAAGATGGACATTCAAGCAGTTGCGGCCCGAATCACAGATGTAGAGCAAACCACACAGCTTCACACAGCAGCTATCAGGCAAGTGCAGCACACTTATGATGCTCAACTCTCATACCTTTATGACCTACACCGCCAGGTCGAGGACCTCGACAATCGAGGACGGAGACATAACATACGGGTCAGAGGGGTACCGGAGAGCTCAGAAGCTGGATCATTGCCTCAGATCGTATGTGCCATCTTTAATGACCTATTGGACCGTCCCCCGGACTCCCCTATCGAGATGGAAAGATTACATCGCGCCCTCAGACCTCCCCCCCGAGACAACGAGCCCCCAAGAGATATCATATGTTGTGTGGTGAACTTTCCGTTAAAAGAGGAAATCTTGAGAAGAGCTAGAGAAAGGGGTCAAATACACCACAATGGCACTGAAATCAAGCTTTTCCAAGATCTCTCCCCCACCACCCTGCAGAATAGACGAGCACTGCGCCCCCTACTGGACCAACTCAGAACGCGGAATATACCATACCGCTGGAAATTTCCTTTCTGTTTATCCGCCACCGCCAGAGGCCGCACTGCGCTCCTGAGATCCCCAGACGATCTAGCAACGTTCTGTGATCAGCTTGACCTACCGCTGACGGAGCTTCCGGACTGGTGCACGTTCCACTTCCCGTCCGAGCCATGGAGACCAGTCTCACACAATCCTTCACCTAAGGCACAGAGGCATCGCTCCAGACGAAGAAGATCGGGACCCCCATCTCCCGGTCCTCACGCTTCCCGCCGAGATTCGACTTACCGCGACTTGGGACAACCAGTAACCCCCCGAAGGAATAACCAGGAAGCCTGATATACACAGCTCCTGACGGTACCTGAGTATCTCAGTTCTTTCTTTTTCTCCGGAGAGACTTGCACCACTACTATTTTTTGTTTTTTGTTTTTGGTTGATTGACCTAGATCGATCTCTGCTTCCCAGCTCAATCCGCAATGTTCTCAACACTCACACAAGGAAGCGCTGCAGCCTGCCCTGTAAGCAGCAGAAAGTGACTTGCCCATTGACTACAAAGCGGACCCCGAAGCACCCGGACAGGAAGCAAGACGCCACCATGCTGAGAAGAACGGAGTGCAATCCGCCTACACGAGACCGGCGAGTAGAAACACTGCACAAGAAGACAGCAAAGACAAGAAAACGGCCAAGGCAGCCATAAGGTCCGGAGATGAGATCACTGTTTGGACAATACAAGCTGCAAGACCCACCTAGCAAGATATAGAATCAACACTATGTCACCGATGAAGTCACCCACACAGGAGACTCTTAGAACTATCCCATCCCACTAAAGCAAATGAAGATGACCATGTCAGGTGACGAGTAGACATACTGCTCTTAGATTTAGGGGAATAACCATTGCAGTGCCATTGAAATCTCTGGGCCACTGTTCCCCTTCACTACACCTCCCTTTTCCCTCCCCCATTCCCCATCTTCCTCTACTGACCCCCACCCATTGTCCTCTCCTTCTCCCCCTTATCATCCTTGTCTCTATCCCCACCTTCTCTCTCCTTTTCCCTCCCCTTATCCCTGTGCCCTTTTTTACCCTGTTAATCCTCAATTAGGGTCATATGTATTTAATGTTATTGTGTTTTGATGATAAGAATACACATGGAGGACCAGAAGTCGCCGAGGCAGCCACAGGCAGATCCCATTCCTTTCTAAAATGACGCAGACGCCTCTTACAGCATGCATAGAAGAGGCTACTGTTACTTAAATGACCTGGGAAATAACACCCCTCCATATTCCTTACCCATATTCCCTATTAATACTGTCCATAACTTGCCCAACCATGCATAGCACACCATTTGTACTGCCTTGGTGACTCCTGGGACCACAGCTACTTTGATACTGTTGAAGCTTGCAGATACAGAAGCATGATCTCAGATCTCCCTGCAGATAAAAAGCAAGGATATAAGCCACAACCTATGTCTTCCTGTACTCTTCTATAGAAAGATTAGATTACGCTCGCCGATGTCGATGCAGATGCCAGACACTCACAGGTCGAAAAGTTTATCACTAAGAAGCATGAGTTTTGATATTTAGGTCTATGTTTACACCGATACCTGCTTTACTGTTTAACACACGGTTTGAAAGATTTTTAGTTATCTCTGGAAGTTCATGTTCATGTTTGCATTGACTCACTATTGGCAAATACTCAGGATATACAACCCCAGGTGTCCGATAGCAAAAACCAAATGGGCTATCTCTACTGTTGCCCTATTCCCCATTATACCGCTACTTAATCTATATCCTCCTAGTGGCCATGGAGTAGGATTCCAGACACCCTCACCAACCCCCAGCAGCAGCACTAGGCTCTAGTCTGCTGACCATACGGCCCTCTTTCCAATAGGTGAATTGGCATCCCCATTTTCACCTCTGGTACCCCCCCCTTCTTTACATCTCACTTGTTCTTTCTGACTTTTTCTTTCCTGGTCTGTCGGGCTCGACGCGGGGCTCTCCCTCCTTATTGATTAGTACCTACCCCTTATACTCTATATAAGAACCTCCACATCACCCCCCCTCTATAGCTATTGTCCGGGACACTCCGTTGTGAATTGGTCTTCATATCGGAAAATAAACGCAAAACCCGGGCACTAAACCTTACACTAGAAACCAGCCACTTGATTACGTACCAAAATGCCCTCTCCAGCTCCTCTATCATTAAAATGTGTCTCTTTAAACGCAAAAGGACTGAATGTACCTGAAAAGCGTTCGCAGGTCCTATCCTCCCTCACTAAACAAAAGGCTCATTTCATCTTCCTCCAGGAGACCCATTTTAGATCTAACTCCATACCAAAAATGACTAACAACATATACCAAACAGTTTTTCACGCTACGAACCCTATTGCAAAAACCAAGGGAGTATCTATACTCATTTCTAAACATGCCCCATTCAAACATACAGATTCTTTGCTAGATTCAGAGGGGAGATTTGCATTTATCAAGGGTACCTATGCCTCCAGACCGATCACATTGGCCAACATATATGCTCCCAACGAACACCAAGTGTCATTTTTTAGGAAAGTGAGTGATCTTCTATTCTCTTTCAAGGAAGGGATAGTGGTTGTGGGGGGCGATTTCAATGCCCCCCTCAACCCAGACATAGACACTTCCTCAGGCACCTCAGCATTACCCTTCCGAGCTTTAAAGCAAATTAAATTACAACTCCAAGCCCTGGCACTACATGACACTTGGCGCACACTGTATCCATCCGTTAAAGACTACACGTTCTATTCCATCCCCTTCCAAAAATACTCAAGACTAGACTATTTCTTCCTCTCTCAACCGGACCTGACCTACCTTTCGCAAGCCACAATTGAACCCATGTTTCTATCCGACCACCACCCTATATCTGTTACACTGACTTTCCCAGACTTGACCCCAAAAACCAAAACGTGGAGACTTAACTCCTCCCTATTAAAAGATGAAGTTTTCACTAAACACCTAGCAGCCACCATTAACTCCTACTTTAAGGAAAACTCTACCCCCGGCATATCACCCACTACTCTATGGGAAGCCCACAAGTGTGTGATCAGAGGGGAGCTGTTGACCCAAGCAGCGAAAGTAAAAAGAGCCCATCAAACAATTCTAGACGATCTGATCACCAACATTAAACGGCTGGAAGCCACACATAAAAAATCTCAATCACAACAGACTTTACAGGAGCTGACACACCTGCGTACAACACTCCTGGAAGAACTAGGTAAACGCGTTAGACGCAGATATGTCCTGCACCAACGAATTTTTTACGAACAGGGTAACAAATGCGGCAAATTGCTAGCCAGGGCAGTACGAACCTCTAAACCGGTCAATACGATTCACCACATTAGAACCCGCCAAGGCACTTTGTTGTCTAAAAATGAAGACATAGCTCGGGCCTTTGAACAATACTACAAGAAACTATATAACCTTGACCCTCTTAACACAAACCCTACCCAAACGTTGCGCAGAAAGGAGGAAATACAAAACTTTTTGTCCCAATACAGCCCACAACCACTCACACAAACGCAAGCTGAAGACTTAGAACAACCCATCTCCACAGAGGAATTACAATTGGCTCTGAGACAGATGAAAACAGGCAAAAGCCCGGGCCCGGACGGGTTTACCTTACAATATTATAAATGCTTTGTCCAGATTCTAGCCCCTAAAATGTTAACCGTCTTTAACGCGCTAGCAGATCCTACAATGACTATGGGGCGCATGCTAGAGGCACATGTCACAGTAATACCCAAGGAAGGAAAAGACAACACCCAAATACAAAACTACAGGCCAATTTCACTATTGAATGTTGACATTAAGATCTACGCAAAAATTTTAGCCAATAGATTGTCTACCCTACTGCCGGGACTCATCTCACTAGATCAGGTAGGCTTTGTCCCCGGCCGAGAAGCTAGGGACAACACTATTAGAGCACTAAACCTACATCATGGGCTCACGTCCTCAAAAAAGCAGGGCTTTTTCCTGTCTTTAGACGCTGAGAAGGCGTTCGACAGAGTGGCCTGGGACTATATGCGTGAGGTCTTAAAAAAGATTGGCCTCCACCCGCGCATGCTATCTCATATCTCGGCGCTGTACTCCAACCCGAGTACGGCTGTGAGAGTAAACGGCCACCTGTCGAGCGCCTTCCCCATAAGCAACGGTACACGCCAGGGCTGCCCCCTTTCACCTTTAATTTTTGTTTTGTCCCTAGAACCCTTCCTGAACAGACTAAGGGCTAACTCCGACATTGCAGGCATCACAATCAAAGGAAGGGAATACAAGGTCTCAGCGTTTGCAGACGACATTTTGCTTTCCCTGTCCTACCCAATCACATCGATTCCCAACCTGCTCAAAGATATCGATCACTTTGGGACTTTATCACACTTTAAAATTAACTATGCAAAATCTCAAGCCCTAAACATTACGCTCACGCCACAGGATCTTGAACGGTGTCAATTCTCCTTCCCTTTTCAATGGAGCCAACGTTCGATAACATATTTAGGAATTCAAATCCCCACCAAACTAGCAGACCTATATGATACCAATTTCCTCCCGGCCTTGAAAAAAGCTCAACACGACTTGACAGCCTGGGGCCCCCTCAATATCTCCTGGTTCGGTCGTTCAGCCCTTTTAAAAATGATAACTCTACCACGACTCTTATACTTCATCCAATGCATACCTATCAATTTACCGGCTGCCTTTTTTGCTACTTATAAAAAGATGTGTACACTATTCTTGTGGAAAGGTTCCCCCCCACGCATAAAATTCACGCGACTTACGCGACCAAAACTCCTGGGGGGCATAGGTCTCCCAGACCTTTATAAGTATTTCCTGGCTGGTCACTTGGCCCGGGTGGTGGACTGGAATGTCCACGAGTCGGGCAAAATCTGGGTCACGCTTGAGAAATCATTCTCTCACCTTCCCCTGGAATCTCTGCCCTGGATTCGACCTAGCCAAATCCCGCAGCAGACATCAGCACATCCACTTATATCAGCCTCGCTTGATTCGACCAGAAGAGCAGCCAAATTCTCTTACATATCTTCCCTGCCGGGTCCCTTAACCCCTTTGAGAGGGAACCCTGATTTCGAACCCGGGCTATCACAATCCTTCCTTAAACACACATGGCCCTATGACAAATTACTAGCGTATCAGTTTTTTGCAGACAAAACCCCTAGACCATACGAGAACCTAATCGACCTCTCTCCGCTCAAATCCTTCCCCTTCTGGACGTACAGACAGATCCGACACTTTCTTTCGACTCAAGGGACCACCTCGACCTGGACCAGACAATTAACCCCATTTGAAGAACTATGCACTCGCACCTCTCCACTAAGGCATCTTATTTCCCTCCTATACAACATACTCTCAGAAAGCACCTCCTGCACTCTTGACTCAGCACATACAGCCTGGGAAACGGATCTCCAGATGACCTTCACGGAGGAAGACTGGACAAGAATCAATGAGTATATACACAAGGGTTCCCCTAACGTAGCCATTCAGGAAAATGGATATAAAATCCAAACGCGCTGGTACAGGACTCCTTCACTCCTACATAAATTTTGCCCTACTGTCCCAGACATTTGCTGGAGGTGTGGGAAAACCAAAGGGACCATGCTACACATATGGTGGGACTGTGACCTACTACAACCCTTCTGGAAGGAAGTACATGACCTTATCTCACATATAACAACATACACTTTGACCTTCTCACCTGCTCAGTATCTTCTCCACCACACTCACCTAACGAAAAGTGAGTACTTTAAATCTTTGGCTATGCATTTGGTGAATGCGGCTAGGCTCTGCATACCGACACACTGGCGATCCACGACCATCCCCACAATTGGAGAATGGTTCCGGAGGATCTCCAAGATAGAGGAAATGGAGGAGTTAGTACATATCTCTCAGGAACGTATTCAAAAATACACGACCACTTGGGCCTGCTGGACTTACTTCAAATCAACCCAGCGATACAGCTCAATCCAACCTTGACAACTGGGTCGGCCTATTTAAGAGGTCAAACAATTAGATATACAACTGTATTCCCCAAAACCATTTCAATTTTAGAAACGTGGGGGGGAGCCCCGTGTTGAGAAACTAGACGGACCAAACTTCCTCTTCTCACTCCTCTCTTTATTTCCTTTCTTCATTCTCTTTCTGTCCTAGTAAACACATTCCATATCCCCGTAGGGGGGCTATTTATACCCCCTCCTTTTCTCTGAACAAACTATGAGAGGTTACGATCAATACCATACGACTGTAATGAACAAAGAGTGTAAACTTGAATATACATGTATCCATCTGCATTAATGCATTACATATGTAACCTGAACCACTATGTACAATAGAAATGTATAGCAACCTGGATTTACTGCAATTGTTGTAAAACTAAATCTGCTAATAAACATTATTGTGGAAAAAAAAAAAAAAAAAAATCATTTATCAAAAACCTAAAATTGGTGAGTTGACTGCTTTGATAAATAATTTCTTGGGGGTTTTTATGTTTGTTTGTTTTTTTTGTGTCATTACTATGGATCTAAGTAACCAGAAAATATTCCACCAAAAAAGCAAACTTGTTTGTTTTTGTTGGATATGTACTAAATTACAAATGTTAATAGAATATTCTAGCCTAAAAAAATAACATCTATAAATTTAAAAATTAAGCAAAAAAAATGCATTATTTATGATTGAAAACACTGTGTTGCTTTTTCATAAAGCAGTAAATACAGTAGTTACTATTTTTTTCCATGCTGCTTTTGTCTATGACAGACCGGAATTAAATTACAGAAGGCTTTTGTATGCAAGCAGCATGCATATTTTTATGTTTTCTCATCAAGCATAACCTACATCTCGTGTTCAGAACTACTATACAACAAAACATTTCACTGCAAGTATTCATCAGCCACACATAAATCTGCAACACTTTACTAAGGTAAAAAAAAGAGGTATTCTTTACAATAAAATGTAGTCTAAAACAAAAAAATGAAAAAAAAAAAAAAGATAAAATGATTCACTATCCATCAGCAGTTCCTTTTATGGAGCTGTTTCTGTATTGAAGCTATCGTTTAAAATCTAGAAAAAAAATACTACTCATCTTGCAGACATTACCTTAGATAACCTCTCTCCACATAGTGCTGTATTACCGCCTTTCCAAATCATACAAATTACTCTCAAAACCACACATGGAACAAGTCCAAAACTGAATTCTTGGCCCACTTCATCATCCTGCATTTTGGGCTTTTGCCAGCTCCCTTTCCTTGTGCTTTTTTCGGGTAGCTTTTAAAAATGTTTACACATGTCATATCAAACCCTGGCAATGCGCTTGTTTCCTCCGCAGTCACACTGGCTGGCAGCTACTAGTAGGTATAGGGAATAAGTAAGTGAGCCGTGCTTCAATAATCTGCGAACATCATGTTCATTTGTCATCTTTAATAATAGCTGATGATTGGATTGTTTGAATTGCTGCTGCAACAAACAACATGTGCACTCAAGATTTGACACATGACATTAAACATAATAGATATTAAATAAGAGACGGGTGCAACCTTACATATTCCGAGCCTGGAAATTTATTGGATGTTAAAAAGATATAAACACAGTCTCAACTGGAAAGGTTTAGAGGAAGATTAATGTAAATACCACATGTATAAACTCATAGTGTTTTATTGTTTCGGAATGATCCGCTTGTAGCTTGCTATCATTGTATGAAAATGGGTTTTCCTGGGAAGGGATGGGCGCCTCTAATCTCTTCCATCTTCTTTAATACTCAGGATTTATATACATTTTTCCAAGTCAGACATTTCCTAATGCAGAAAAGATTTGTTGTGAACGTGTTTGCACAAGAGCAGGAAAATTACTTTGTGATTGTTGTACTACAAATCTCAGGATTTTCAACAGACTGCTTAATTCTGCTAGAGGAAGCCCTTCATATTCCTGTTATCCAACCCTACTGTATGCTACCCTTCCATGGCATTAAAGAGAACCAGTTGTGGCAGAACTGCATTTGGATTTTCAGTTTTACAATTATTATAACTGTGTATCTTTTTATATTAATTACTTTCTTTTTATTTTGAGTTAGGGGTCTTCCAATGTGAGCCAATAGCTGCCTGTAAACTGTCTAAGTTCATATAATCATGTATTATGCAATAAGCAAGCTATTCTATACAATAATTATATAATATTTTATATCCACTTGCTTACTGGGCACTTAACCACTTGAGCCCCGGACCATTATGCTGCCTAAGGACCAGAGGTCTTTTTCCAATTTGGCACTGCGTCGCTTTAACTGCTAATTGCGCGGTCATGCAATGCTGTACCCAAACGAAATTTGCGTCCTTTTCTTCCCACAAATAGAGCTTTCTTTTGATGGTATTTGATCACCTCTGCGGTTTTTATTTTTTGCGCTATAAACGGAAAAAGACCGAAAATTTTGAAAAAAAATGATATTTTCTACTTTTTGTTATAAAAAAAATCCAATAAACTAAATTTTAGTCATACATTTAGGCCAAAATGTATTCGGCCACATGTCTTTGGTAAAAAAAATGTCAATAAGCGTATATTTATTGGTTTGCGCAAAAGTTATAGCGTCTACAAACTAGGGTACATTTTCTGGAATTTACACAGCTTTTAGTTTATGACTGCCTATGTCATTTCTTGAGGTGCTAAAATGGCAGGGCAGTACAAAACCCCCCCAAATGACCCCATTTTGGAAAGTAGACACCCCAAGGAAATTGCTGAGAGGCATGTTGAACCCATTGAATATTTATTTTTTTTGTCCCAAGTGATTGAAAAATGACAAAAAAAAAAAAAAAAAAAAATATTTACAAAAAGTCGTCACTAAATGATATATTGCTCACACAGGCCATGGGCCTATGTGGAATTGCACCCCAAAATACATTTAGCTGCTTCTCCTGAGTACGGGGATACCACATGTGTGGGACTTTTTGGGAGCCTAGCCGCGTACGGGGCCCCGAAAACCAAGCACCGCCTTCAGGATTTCTAAGGGTGTAAATTTTTGCTTTCACTCTTCACTGCCTATCACAGTTTCGGAGGCCATGGAATGCCCAGGTGGCACAAAACCCCCCAAAATGACCCCATTTTGGAAAGTAGACACCCCAAGCTATTTGCTGAGAGGCATATTGAGTCCATGGAATATTTTATATTTTGACACAAGTTGCGGGAAAGTGACACTTTTTATTTTTTTTTTTTTTTTTTTTTCATAAAGTTGTCACTAAATGATATATTGCTCACACAGGCCATGGGCATATGTGGAATTGCACCCCAAAATACATTTAGCTGCTTCTCCTGAGTATGGGGATACCACATGTGTGGGACTTTTTGGGAGCCTAGCTGCGTACGGGACCCCGAAAACCAATCACTGCCTTCAGGATTTCTAAGGGTGAAAATTTTTGATTTCACTCTTTACTGCCTATCACAGTTTCGGAGGCCATGGAATGCCCAGGTGGCACAAAACCCCCCCAAATGACCCCATTTTGGAAAGTAGACACCCCAAGCTATTTGCTGAGAGGCATGGTGAGTATTTTGCAGCTCTCATTTGTTTTTGAAAATGAAGAAAGACAAGAAAAAAAATTTTTTTTTTTCTTTTTTCAATTTTCAAAACTTTGTGACAAAAAGTGAGGTCTGCAAAATACTCACTATACCTCTCAGCAAATAGCTTGGGGTGTCTACTTTCCAAAATGGGGTCATTTGGGGGGGTTTTGTGCCACCTGGGCATTCCATGGCCTCCGAAACTGTGATAGGCAGTGAAGAGTGAAATCAAAAATTCACGCCCTTAGAAAGCCTGAAGGCGGTGCTTGGTTTTCGGGGTCCCGTACGCGGCTAGGCTCCCAAAAAGTCTCACACATGTGGTATCCCCGTACTCAGGAGAAGCAGCAGAATGTATTTTGGGGTGTAATTTCACATATTTCCATGGCATGTTTGAGCAATATATCATTTAGTGACAACTTTGTGCAAAAAAAAAAAAAAAAAAAAAAAAATTTGTCTCTTTCCCGCAACTTGTGTCGCAATATAAAATATTCCATGGACTCGACATGCCTCTCAGCAAATAGCTTGGGGTGTCTACTTTCCAAAATGGGGTCATTTGGGGGGGTTTTGAACTGTCCTGGCATTTTATGCACAACATTTAGAAGCTTATGTCACACATCACCCACTCTTCTAACCACTTGAAGACAAAGCCCTTTCTGACACTTATTGTTTACATGAAAAAGTTTTTTTTTTTTTGCAAAAAAATTACTTTGAACCCCCAAACATTATATATTTTTTTAAAGCAAATGCCCTACAGATTAAAATGGTGGGTGTTTCATTTTTTTTTTTCACACAGTAATTGCGCAGCGATTTTTCAAACGCATTTTTTGGGGAAAAAACACACTTTTTTTAATTTTAATGCACTAAAACACGCTATATTGCCCAAATGTTTGATGAAATAAAAAAGATGATCTTAGGCCGAGTACATGGATACCAAACATGACATGCTTTAAAATTGCGCACAAACGTGCAGTGGCAACAAAATAAATACATGTTTAAAAGCCTTCAAAAGCCTTTACAGGTTACCACTTTAGATTTACAGAGGAGGTCTACTGGAAAAATTACTGCACTCGATCTGGCCTTCGCGGTGATACCTCACATGCATGGTGCAATTGCTGTTTACGTTTGACGACAGACCGCCGCTTGCGTTCGCCTTAGCGCGAGAGCAGGGGGCGACAGGGGTGTTTTTTTTTTTTTTTTTTTTTTCTTTATTATTTTTTTGCTTTTTTAATCTTACTTTTAAACTGTTCCTTTCATATTTTTTTTTTTAATCATTTTTATTGTTATCTCGGGGAATGTAAATATCCCCTATGATAGCAATAGGTAGTGACAGGTACTCTTTTTTGAAAAAATTGTGGTCTATTAGACCCTAGATCTCTCCTCTGCCCTCAAAGCATCTGACCACACCAAGATCGGTGTGATAAAATGCTTCCCCAATTTCCCAATGGCGCTATTTACATCCGGCGAAATCTAAGTCATGAAATACTCGTAGCTTCCGGTTTCTTAGGCCATAGAGATGTTTGGAGCCACTCTGGTCTCTGATCAGCTCTATGGTCAGCTGGCTGAATCACCGGCTGCATTCTCAGGTTCCCTGTTGAGACAGGAGAGCCAGAGAAAAACACGGAAGACGGTGGGGGGGGGGGGGGCATTCCCTCCCACGGCTTGTAAAAGCAGTCTAGAGGCTAATTAGCCACTAGGATTGCTTTTACATGAAAGCCGACCGCTGGCTGAAAAGAATGATACCAAGATGACACCTAAACCTGCAGGCATCATTCTGGTATAACCACTCAAAGTCGTGAATGGCGTACCTGAAGACAAAAAAATGGTTAACAATGGTTAACAATAAAGCACAGTAAAGTGTAAATAATTACACACCTGAAAAACAAACATGATAAAACATAATAACAATAACAATAACAATAACAATCAATAACAATAACAATAACAATAACAATAACAATCAATAACAATAACAATAACAATAAAACATTGCAGAATAGAATACAGTAAAAAAGAGCAGAACAATAGAGAGAGAGAATAGAGAGAGAGAGAACAATAAAACAACAACTATTTTTTTTATTTCATATTTTTTTTTTTTTTTACACTTTTTTTGTAACTAACTTTTATAACGGTAACCGGTTCCAGGTTCGGGTCTCTCAAAATGCGATGGCATCTTGGGAGACCCTGTGAAAGTGTGCCTAGTCTGTGCAATGCTGTACCCTACGCTAATACTCAACTAGTGAATGGTAGCGTTCAAAACATTCACCAATGCAAAGACCAGGATTGTCAGGACAGGAGGGACAATAATAGCGGGTGTCACGCCTATATCCGCGCTTGCTGCAGACACGACATCTTTTTTGGGGGGTTCGCTGGGTAGGGGTACTCGGGAGGACATAAAAATGCCTCTCATGCAGCCGACTGCATTTGGTTGGGGATGTGAATGGGGGAAGTACGGGCGCTGCAGAAGCGGTGGGTTCCCAATTAGGATTGGCGAATGCAGCAGGAAGGGCATTATGGGCACGACGGGCCTGTGTTTGTCTTTTTGGTGGCAGCGGGACACTACTTGTGCTTGCCACCTCACCAGCTTGAACTGCACTTATGGGACTCGCCACGTCACCAAGTGTTACTGCAGTGCTGGTTTGACCACGACCGGGGTGTACTAGGCCGCTGGTGCTTGCCAGTTCACCAAAACGCTACAAAAAAACTGTTAGCGATCGCAGGGATCAGGCCTGACTCTGCGAACGCTGCAGTTATGCGTTTAGTGCCTTGTAAGTGACAGTGATCGATTGATACTGCACTTGGGTGGGCTGGGCCGGGCCGGGCGGAGGGGCAAAACGCAGGTGCTAGCAGGTATCTGGGCTGATCCCGCTAACACTGCATTTTTGGGAACCCTAAACTGCTGGGGACGCTAGTATAGATCTGATCGGATCAGATATTGATCCGTTCAGATACTATACCACTAAGGGAGGTGTATGGTGCGTGCGTGGGTGTTAGCGGTACTGGCGCTAATCTGACGCTGCCTGGGGCTGGTGCTTGCCAGTTCACCAAAATGCTACAAAAAAAACTGTTAGCGATCGCAGGGATCAGGCCTGACTCTGTGAACGCTGCAGTTATGCGTTTAGTGTTTTGTAAGTGACAGTGATCGATCGATACTGCACTTGGGTGGGCCGGGCGGAGGGGCAAAACGCAGGTGCTAGCAGGTATCTGGGCTGATTCCGCTAACACTGCGTTTTTGGGAACCCTAAACTGCTGGTGACGCTAGTATAGATATGATCGGATCAGATATTGATCCGTACAGATACTATACCACTAAGGGAGGCGTATGGTGCGTGCGTGGGTGTTAGCGGTACTGGCGCTAACCTGACGCCTGGGGCTGGTGCTTGCCAGTTCACCAAAATGCTACCAAAAAAACTGTTAGCAATCGCAGGGATCAGGCCTGACTCTGCGAACGCTGCAGTTATGCGTTTAGTGCCTTGTAAGTGACAGTGATCGATCGATACTGCACTTGGGTGGGCTGGGCGGAGGCACAAAACGCAGGTGCTAGCAGGTATCTGGGCTGATCCCGCTAACACTGCGTTTTTGGGAACCCTAAACTGCTGGGGACGCTAGTATAGATCTGATCGGATCAGATATTGATCCGATCAGATACTATACCACTAAGGGAGGCATATGCTGCGTGCGTGGGTGTTCGCGGTACTGGCGCTAATCTGACGCTGCCTGGGGCGACGCATATCACCGCCGGGCGATCGGGGGGCTAAACCTTTATTCGGTAATAAACGGCGGGTGCCCTGACACTATAAAAAATAAACGAACTAACCAGCGTCAACCGTAACGGTTATACGGTGATCAGTGGTGAAAGGGTTAACTAGGGGGCAATCAAGGGGTTAAAACATTTATTAGGTAGTATATGGGGGTCCCTGACGCTATAAAACGCTGACGGCGAACCTAAATATTTACCTCACTAACTAGCGTCACCAGCGACACTAATACAGCGATCAGAAAAATGATCGCTTAGCGACACTGGTGACAGGGGGTGATCAAGGGGTTAAAACTTTATTAGGGGGGGTTAGGGGGGTACCCTAGACCTAAAGGGGGGTAACAGTAACTGTGCTAACACAGTAACTGTCACAAACTGACAGCTAGCAGTTATCAGGAAAAAAAAAAAAAAAAAAAAAAAAAAAAACTGCTGGTGTCAGTTTGTGACAGGGGGGGGGGGTGATTGGGGGGGGATCGGGGGGCGATCGGGGGGGGGATCGGGGTGATTTGTGTGCCTGGCATGTTCTACTGTGTGTGTGTAGTGTTGTGCACTCACATACTTGTCGTCTCTCCTCGGGCCGGAACGGAAAATACCGACCCGAGGGGAGATGACATCACTTCCTTTGCTGCTGTTTAGCATACAGCAGCAAAGGAGCGTTTTCATTGGCCGGCGGCGATCGCGAGGGGGGGGCCACGAACGGATGGTCTCCCCCTCATCACCGATCGCCGCTGGACATAGGACGACCGCCTCGGGCACCGGGGGGGGGTCCGATCGGACCCCCCACCCGCGGAAGGCAAATCACGTACCCTGTACGTGATTTTGCCTGTCCGTGCCACTTTGCCGACGTACATCGGCGTGAGGCGGTCGTCAAGTGGTTAAACCCCTTTCCTGCCCAGGCCAATTTTCAGCTTTCAGTGCTCTCACACTTTGAATGACAATTGCGCAGTCATGCTACACTGTACTTATATGGCATTTTTATCATTTTTTTCACACAAATAGAGGTTTCTTTTGGTGGTATTTAATCACCACTGGGGTTTTTATTTTTTGCTAAACAAACAACACCAAAAACAAAATCTCATAGTTTGTTATAAAATTTTGCAAGCATGTAATTTTTCTCCTTCATTGATGTGTGCTGATGAAGCTGGGCTGATGGGCACTGATAGGCTGCACTGATGGACACTGACAGGCTGCACTAATGGCCACTGATAGGCAGCACTGATAGGCACTGATAAGGCAGCACTGATGGACATTAATGAGGCTGCAATGGTGAGCACTGATGAGGCTGCACTGATAGGTGGCACTGAAGGGCACTGATAGGCGCAACTAAAGGGCACTGATAGGTGGCCCTGATGGGCACTGATAAGCAGCACTGATAGGTGGCAATGATGATAAGGCATTTATGTGCACTGATTGTCAGCACTGATGGGCACTGAGAGGTGGCACTGGCGGGGAATTGATACGTGACACTGGTGGGGACTTCTTAGCAGTGCTGATATGCACTGGTAGGTGGCACTGGTATGTTCCACTGGTGGGCACTGATAAGCAGCAGTGAGTCTGGAGTGTGCGGGACCGATGTTCCGTTTACCCCAGATGGTAATCTGCTTATTTTTTCTCCTCACCCTGTCAGTGTGAGAAAAAAAAGCCAATTACCGGCTTTGTTTACATCACATGAGCCGCTGTCATTGGATGACAGCTGATCACGTGGTAAGGGGCCGGGATCGGGATCTGTGATCAGCTGAGTCTCATTGACTCACTGATCACAGAGTGAGCAGTGGGCAAGCAGGCAGCTCATGCACGGGAGGATGTACATAGACGTCCTCCCGGCAGTTTAGGCACGCGATGTCTTTCGGCTATTCATCTGTTCCCCCTATTCAGGCACCCGGGCCCACTTCAGGTGCCGGGCACCTAAATTACAGTGGCGGGGGGTGTTTTTGAAGCATCTGATTAGAGCCATATGCTTTAATAGGCGTCTAAAAAGGTAAACAGCGAGCGCCAAGCTTGGCACTCACAGTTCACCCAGGTGTGTTAGAAAAGAGAAAGAATATTAGCTTTCCTAACACTGAACTGCCTCTCCGCCAATCAGGTGCTTGGGTCTGTTACCCGTCACCTGATTGGCTGAAACTACAGACGCTGTGATTGGACGCCTATCAGGCGTCCAATCATAGGAGAGGACGGGAGGAGGCATCGAAGAAATGGAGGAGCATGGAGGACACCACTCGCCACCATCACCCGCTGCCCCACCGAGACAAGACAAGTGCCAGGCAGATGGCGGGAGCGGGCGTTTGTGGCAGCATTTGATTGGCACAGTGGCTGTGTTTGATGGCACAGTGGCAGAAATTGATGGGCACAATGGCTGCGTTTGATGGCACAGTGGTTGCGTTTGATGGCACAGTGGCTGCGTTTGATGGGCACAGTGAGGCTCCAATTGATGTTTTTTTTTCAGAATTTTTCAGTTTATTTGCACCCCCCCAAAATTTTTGAGCACCAGCCGCCACTGCCTGTCAATGAAGTGACTGGAAAAACAATAAGGACTTTTTCACACCAGCCTGCATACTGAAACATGCAAGCACTCTGGTGTAAAATGTGTAGGGGTGGTGAGGTGTGGAGTGATGCATTGTTACAATGCATAGTACTGTTTACTTTTTTGAACTTGATTGAAGTGTCAAACAATAACTTCATTAAGTCTATGCCCTGCAGTGCACATGCATTTTTATGCAGCACCACACATCTCAATGCAGTGTTATTGCGTGACCAGGGCACATACAAAGCAATGCTTTCCTATGTACCTTTCCATTGATTCCACATTGATATATGCAGATTGTACCAATAGGTGCTAATGATCATCAATTACATATGTAGGTTGAAACACAGCCATTAACTGAAACAGAAACAGCTGTGTAGGAAGCTTAAAACAGGGCAAGGAAAAGCCAAACTCTGCTATTAAGGTGAGGTTGTGGTAGACAGTTTCATGTCACAGGTCATGGCACAGAAATATTGTATACATATGTTCATGTGCGCTCTTTCAGCTCAAATAGAGAGAAATGGGCGATTAATATACTCTCTATAGTGGGAAGTCCATGCATGAGAGTTCAAATGAGACACCATTTTGAAAAAAATAAATAATGTTTTTTACTTTCTGCTTTAAAACACATCCAATAATAAAAAATAAAAAAAATCTCATTTCTTCATAAATTTAGGCCAATATGCATTCTGCTACATATTTTTGGTAAAAAATCCCAATAAACGTATATTGATTGGTTTGCGCAAAAGTTATAGAGTCTACAAACTGTGGGATATTTATTTATTTTTTATTTTAATTTTTTTACTAGTAATGGCGGTGATCAGCGACTTATAGTGGGACTACGATATTGTGGAGGACAAATCAGACACCCTAATGTTAATATAGAAGATAAATCCTTCATGGATAACTGGTATAATTTCTTCAACCAGTGCGAGAATGAGCTACTACAAATTATAGTACAAAGGAGACTATTTAAATTAAGGTTTATAGAGACTAAAATTCTAGAAATTACCAAACCAAAAGGAGTATAAGGATAGAGAAAGGGATTTACAGGAAGCAATAAAGAATTATGACATAGAAACTCAAACTAAATGGCAAGCACAGGTTGAAGATTTGACTAATGAAATAGAAAATATCTCCATGACTGACAAGTCAGGAGGAGTTTTAGAAGAAAGGGGGAAACAAGGAAGAAACCTCGAGACACCTCATTTAAGACCACCACTTATCCCAATACTCAGACAGGGAGGCCCTCCTAGAGTATTGAATTATCAACCAAGGGACCAACATCAAGAAAGGGGAGAATATCACAGAACCCCTGGATGGAGGTCTCCAGCAACCCCTAGATTCACTAACAACAGATTCTCCCCACTGAGAAGGACGGGTCAATACGCCCCAAGAGGAGATTTTGATAACAGAAGGAACTATAATGATGGGGGGATTTTTTTTCAGGGAGCACACCGAGGGAGACCTCCGAGGAATCAAGTTAGATATGGTCCACTCAGCACCCAAGGCTTGAGGGGACCACCCAGATATACAGAGGAAAGACGGGGATGGTGGGACCCCCCCAGGAATACAGGAAGAAACCAAGGGTATATTGGGAATCAGAGATATCCCTATTCCCAGAGGTCAGGGGACTTTAGGCGGGATACATGGATGGACAACCAGGGGAGGGGTCCAGAACATACTTTCAGGCATATGAGATGAGGAAGAGCAAACGGACAAGAGGAAAATGAGAAGGGAAGAAGAAAAAGAAGAAGGGAATATTAAGAACTTAGTTAATTTTTCAGAAGAAGAACTTAGAATTTTGGATTTGGGCCTCAAATATGTTCCGGATAAGGATATAGATACATTTGAGGTGTATATAGACTTACCAGTTCATGAGAAAACTTAACCTCAAGAAACATTTTGCAGGGAAGGATGGGAATCAACAACAAGAAACCACTGAGTTTAAACACACTACACTGAGGAATAATTTGGTGCTTAACCTCAAAGTACCCAGAATTGAGTATCTGGGTGCCTTTGGAAGGATGGTGGAGGACGATTTAAGAAAACTGGAAAAGAAAGGATCCAGGAATAAAGACATATGGAAGACCATTTAAAATATAGTAACAAAGAAAGAGGTTGTCATAGGTTCGGCGGACAAAGGTGAAGGACTGGTTATATTAGATAAAAAAGATTATGAAGAAGAGATGGAAAATTTACTCAAAGTGGAAAATACCTACCAATGACTAGCGTTTAGAGAAAACAAGTACTGTGAGACTTTAAGGGTAAACTTTTGAAGACACAGTATTTTAGAAACATAGAAAAATGTATTATTTCATAAAACAGTATGACGATGTGAAACAACAACATACATAAAATAGTACATGATATCCATATATAATATGAAAAAAAAGCACTTCTCCTATAGTCTGACGCGTTTCAGGAAATTCGGGGTAAATCCCTTTTTCAAGGGCATGAAGGTGATAATAGTTGGAGATACTCTGGAATAGAGAAAACAAAGTCTAGATTTTTAGAATACAACATGGCAAACATTGTGTTAAAACACATGCACATACCAGTACTATATTCATGAAATCGAATGTTTGTTAAAAAAGTTGTTAGGATGGAGCTGAATAGGTAGAGAGACACATATCCAAAGTAAAGAGAATAACCAAATGGATGGCAAATACTCTAGGCTTGGAAAATCCCTCACAAGGATCCCCAAAGTAGGTCCCAGCAGCTGACTCATACAGTCCAACATGTAACTGGAATTGTGGGAATATCAGTCCTACAGGAAAAAATACATTTTAACGATGAATTTTATCTAGACTAGAAATTGGAACTGCATATATATGAAGATCACCTACTAGTAGGATGGCTTAATATAATGGTTGTTTAATCTAGACAATCAATGGATGGCTGGAATAGAAGTCCAATTCCAGTCCCTCAGATCACTGTTTTAAACAAAAAAAAAGGGAAAATAAAAAAATGCTATGGTTGCATATGCAGCATGTATGTCTTTTACTTTAATAAGGAATGTTGGCGTTTGTCTCCCAGGAAACCCCAGAGCAGCAGCGCCCGCATGGAGCAGATGTGCCGCCTGGGGTTATAAGAAGATGCCGGTGCATGGGCAGTGCAGAGCGTGGCAACATTACGCGTCACTGCGGGAACGTCACGGCGCTCCACATGATCACCGTAGTCACATGGTAAGACAAGGTGTTTGCTGGCATCATGCGTTATCGCAAGAACATGACGATGCTCCGCATAAACACCATTGTCACAGAGAGAAATGCGGTGTTGTTGATATGGCAATGAAATTAGTGTTGTCACGTTCTTGCAATGATGCCAACAAACACCATGTCTTGCCATGTGATTACGGTGATCATGTGGAGTGCCGTGACGTTCCCGCAGTGACGGGTGACGTCGCAACGCTCTGCACTGCGCATGCGCCAGTGTCTCCTTATAACCCCAGGCGGCGCATCTGCTCCATGCAGACGCTGCTGCTTTGGGGTTTCCTGGGAGACAAACACCGACATTCCTTATTAAGGTAAAAGATATACATGCTGCATATGCAACCATAGCATTTATATTTCCCCTTTTTTTGTTTAAAACAGCGATCTGAGGGACTGGAATTGGACTTCATTTCCAGCCCTCCATTGATTGTCTAGATTAAACAACCATTATATTAAGTCATCCTCCTAGTATAGGTGATGTTCATATATATGCAGTTCTGATTTCTAGTCTAGATAAAATTCATCGTTAAAGAAATGTATTTTTTCCTGTAGGACTGATATTCCCTCAATTCCAGTTACATGTTGGACTGTATGAGCTGCTGGGACCTACTTTGGGGATCCTTGTGAGGGATTTTCCAAGCCTAGAGGATTTGCCATCCATTTGGTTATTCTTTTTACTTTGGATATGTGTCTCTCTACCCCTTCAACTCCATCCTAACAACCTTTTTAACAAACATTCGGTTTCATGAATATAGTACTGGTATGTGAATGTGTTTTTGGGCTGTGATGCTTCCATATTTAACACAATGTTTGCCATGTTGTATTCTAGAAATCTAGACTTTGTTTTCTCTATTCCAGAGTATCTCCAACTATTATCTCCTTCGTGCCCCTGAAGAAGGGATTTATCCTGAATTTCCCGAAAAGCGTCGGGCTATAGGAGTGCTTTTTCTCATATTATATATGGATATCATGTACTATTTTATGTATGGTGCTGTTTCACACCGTCATACTGTTTTATGAAATAATACATTTTTCTATGTTTCTAAAATATTGTGTCTTCAAAAGTTCAACCTTAAAGTCCCACAGTACCGGGGGGTACTTGTTTCTCTAAATACATAACATATCTGGGATGGTGGCAACAACAAATGGAGTTTTTTTATTCTCCATAATGGTTCCCTGTCTATAATACCAAAGACTAGCGGATAATCCTAAGAAATAATATGAGAAGAAACTGAGGGCTTTCATCAAGAAAGGGAAAGATAGGGGCATACTGAATAATAAATAGCCTAGGTAACTTTTACCTGAAGCAGCTAAAACCCTGTAATATATTATTTATCAAAAATTCATAAGAGGCTTGAAAAACCTCCAGGTAAACCTATTATCAGTGGAATTAATTCACTGTTCTTGAGGTTGGGAGAAGACCTCGACCAATACTTACAACCATTGGTTTGGAAAGGGAGGTCTTACTTTAAGGATAGTACACAACTGATTTCTTAATTGGATCACATCAATGGGGCTGATAAATGTCTTTTAATCACCACTGATGTTAACTCATTATATACTAGTATAGTTTAGAAGGGTGGTTTAAATGGAGTTGAAAAAGCACTACACAAACAAACAGACTTCAAGCAAGAAGAGATTAGATTTATTCTCGAAGGCCTTAAGATGGCAATGAAGAGCGATTATTTCTGGTACAAGAACAACTACTATGTACGAACAAAGGGAGTGGCGATGGGAGCTTAATATGCCACCAGTGTCACCAATTTGTTCATATTCCCAACTTCTAGAACCCGCCCACTGCGACATTCTCTCTCCCCTAGAAAATTCTACCCATTCTTTACAAAATAAACATAGAATAAAAAGAAGATTTTTTATGTTTATCTTTATGTTTAGATTACAATTTAGAATATTCCGCATCCTGCTAATTATTAGCCTCTCAAAATATATATATATATATATATATATATATATATATATATATATATATATATATTTATTTATATATATTTATTTTGATTAGATTGGAGATTAAATTCATTTATATGCATGTACAGGCATGTACAGTACCTTGTATATTTCTTGTATACACTTTTTATATATATATATATATATATATATATATATATATATATATATATATAATTATTTTAATATATGTGGAGTCTCGCCTGGTAAAAACTGGATTATTGTTTACATACAACTTTTTTTACATATGCAATACCTACCATCATTTTATTGTACATTTACCATGAAGTTTTACATAGTAATATCTGGGTTGATTTAACTAGTTATGTATAGCACCCTTTAGAGCGTGTGGTTTGCCCGACAGGATTCCGGATTTTATTTACCCTTATCTAACCACCAGAAGGCCTATATATAAGAATCGCCATGAGGACAGGTTACACTCAGCTGTTTGCCACACTAAATTTAGTCTGTAATGATTAAAGCTGCAAAGTGAATAATATGCACTGGCGTAACAGGCTTAATTCAAATATGACCACCGATGTGTATCGTTGCTGGGCAACAGCACTGTATAAAGGGCGTGAGGCACTCAGCGGTTAGTTATTTTAGAAAGAAAATCAAGCCTTCACAATAACTTTAAATATTGTACCCCATGTGCTGTTACATTGAGATAAGTAGGTAATGATGTGGTAGTGGTAATGGGCAAACTGCAATATTCTTTATTATCCAATCAGATTTTGAGTTATTGTAATGACATCATCCTGTCCCTCATCTTTGATCTTGAAGCTACAGTAGCTTTCCAACCTATTTACAATAGAGGAGTTATTCTTATCAGAAGATAAAGCATTGTTATACAGAATGTTGTAAAATAATTGTGTTTCTGGAAAGGCAATGTCAGACAGTGAGGAGCAAGGGAATCCCTTATGTACCCTACGCAAGATCTGAAGTGAACTGATACACCAGGGTGAGTACAGTTGGTATGAATCACTTCACCCAGCAGATTAGACAGTTTTCATCTGCAGCGTGCAGTATTTCTTACATATAACGGAATATAAAAATACAGTGTAGCGCTAAAGACATGAAAATTATTATGTACTGAGACCATACCAAAATATGCAATCTGTACATATATGATCGCTGTGAAGAATAAGAAAAACAAAACACAAATAAAGAACAACTTAAATGTCCAAAAATATATAATAGTGATTCTTCACTCAAAAGTGATAGTGTGAAACAAGTGGTTGACAATAAAACAATGTGGATGGAATGCAGAATCCTCTGTCATGAGACAATGGATGCATACTCTTACCAGATGTGGTGGACCCACTTACCGGCAGTAGTGGGTCAATCGAGCTTGTGTGGGCCGAATGCCTCACAGTGTGGATCAGACAGGAAAAAGGGGATCACCCCAGAGGGATACACCCAGACTTCAGTGATGGCAATCCTGGCACGGTACCTGGATCCTTGTGGTTCACCAGTAGTAACACCGAATCTCCACTCAAAGTGGTGACTTTCGGAGTGTCAGAATGTATGAAGGAGGCTCAACCAACCGGGGCAAAAATGAAAAAGAAGGGAGAAGGCTCCATATGATGCAGGTCAAACCAATTAGGTATATTTAAAATGGCGGTACATCAGAATACAATAAGTACATAAAAAGTGATCACGGGTAATTAAAAAGTAGAAAAAGCAATATAAGAAGCATGCATAACGGTTTGCTTTTTTAGCGCTTTTTTAGCGCTAGACTGTATTTTTATATTCTGTTTGGACTTTGTTTAAGTGTTTTTTCACTATTTATTGGTTTAGCACAGTAATTTCCAACCTACAGTAATTTTCTTTTTACATATAACTGCCTGGAGGGATTAAACAAATCTGTAATAGTGAAGATTCCATGTTGGCTTAAAAAATAGTAGGGCAGGTAGGTAGTCCTAGTTCCAAAAAGAAGAGGAAATCCTAGCTAGTACATGAATGGCACTGACCAATCAGAATCCTTCTGGTCCATACTGGCAATGCAGGACGAAGGAGAGAGAAAGCAGCAGAGATATCAAATTCTCAGACCATTGGAGCCGTTTGCCGGATCAGGATTGTGGGAGGTAAGTACGGGGGGTTAGGGAGTTGGTCCAGTATTAGGTCACCTTTAAAGACTTCCTGGTGAACCTACACTTTAAAGTGAAAACGTCACAGGTTTTCCTCTACCTATGAGTCACAAGAAGGCATGGATAACCTATCCCCCTCACTATAAAAGGGTGGGCTCACAGCAGCCATATTATCAGTGTGTGTGGTTGTTGTTAGGGAGAGTTGACAATTCTGGATATTCCATTCCCAACCTAAATGTGGGCTCCATTTACAATTCTGTATAGGGAAAAATACTGTTCTATACTGTGCTTATAAAGTGGAATTAAAGCCTAACCATTCCTAAAAAATGTTCCTTCCCCCCTCCTCCTACCTAGCCTGCCTACCCTGTATAAAAAAAGATCTGTAAACATACCTTTTTTAGTCTGCTACGGTGCAGTTGTGTGATTCTGCTGCTCTGGCTCCCCTGGTCAGTGAGTGGCTACTGCAGAGGAGAGGAAGGAGGGCTGACAACAGCTGGGACAAAGGAGCCTATGGGTGACATTGCGGTTTCTGGAATTCCCAGCCATTGATATGTGCTCCATAACGCAAAGAGCCAGCGCTGCAGGATCATGTGACCTAGTTAGCCTCTAGTTAACCTCTGTCAGATTTTTATTGCTCATTTCAAATAAGCCATATCCTCCATCCCACCCTTTTAATTTTCTCACCTGATTCTAGGTGAGTAGCCAAGGAGACACCACACAAATTTATAGGCGCTTCACTGTATGCTTTGTCATTGAAATCTCAGTAAATATTTGAGTTTCTCTTTTTGGTTTGCTGGCCATTTTTTTTCCAATATACTTTTTGCTTATGGGTTTTATTGTTACTGTATCTGTTTTCTTTATGGGGAGATTCACACTCTCTATTTGTCCTAGTCCCCCCTCCCTTTCAGTTCACATATTTACCCCGGACCCTTATGCCGCGTACACACGAGCGGACTTTTCGACCGGACTTGTCCGACAGACTATCCGACGGACTTTCGGCGGACTTCCAACGGGCTTTCCCAACTAACGAACTTGCCTACACATGATCACACCAAAGTCTGACGGATTCGTACGTGATGACGTACGACCGGACTAAAATAAGGAAGTTGATAGCAAGTAGCCAATAGCTGCCCTAGCGTCGGTTTTAGTCCGTCAGACTAGCATACAGACGAGCGGATTTTTCGACTAGACTCGAGTCCGGTCGAAATTTGGATTTTTGGACTAATGCAATTTTTAACGAAAAACAAAATAAATAAAAACGAATTTCGGGAGTAACTAAATAAATTTATTTTTCGGACGAAAACGAAATTTTGAAACGAAATATTTCAGTGTGCACATGTCTATACAAAAGTAAGTACCCTTAGTTATAGTAACAACTGTTAGTCTAAAGTTATACCATCACCATATTCAATAATATAGAATGTCTCCTGGTTTGTTGTGGTCAACTCCGACATCATTTATAAAAAGTGTACAAATATGAATAATCTTTATTTTCATTATCTTTTTCATTTTTAATCTTCAATTTTTTTCTACTTTTTTTATTATTAATATTATTTTTTCCAGTAAAATTACCCCCCGACCACCCCTTTCACCATATACCCATACACATAATTTTTCCATTTGATCTATACTTTGTATGGTCAATCTCATATTTTACAAGTATCTGTAATGTGTTTTTTCAATGTGTGTGTGTTCTCTCATAGTGTGTTGTTTTACTATGCTGTTTTATAATGCTGTGCATGCACTGTAAACGCGTTACCTATTGGTTCATCATATTCCGGAAGTGACGTCATCCCCTGGCTCGCTGTGCCTTCCAGATCCAGGAAGTGTCGGTGACCACCGGCGTGGCCTGCTCTGAGTCATTAGGAAGAAGCTCCATGGATGTACTCTTTTCACGGACAACTGGCAATTTGTGCCCAATGGCTGTTACTACCTCACACTTGTGAGTGCCTATACCCGTTTGTAAATTAAATTTACTTTCATACTGCACTTAGAGTGGCGCCTGTGTTTTATCCTTAGCTCTTCCAAAAGTTTCTTCTTACCTTCCACTGGGCTGCCTTTCAGGTGCTATTACATGAGCTTTATGGAATTTTTATTAGTCGTTTTTTAAATTCCCCCTGACCATCCCCATCTCCCATGATGTTAAATAGGCTGGTGTACTAACACTGAGCCTATTGCAAGCACCAACTTATTTCTGTGTGTGTGTCTATTTGTACTAGTGACCATTGTCTCTAGTACAGAAAGTATTGAGAAATCACAGGAACAATAGGTGAGGGAAAATTTTCCAATGATAAAACCTGTTTCAGGGATAAGGTGATATCCACTTACATTTGGCAGATTTCATATTACTTCCTGATTTATTTCTTGGATGGAAATAGAAGAAACAACACAAACAGGAAAAAAAGAACAGAAATCCCAACCATTCCCTACTATATACATATCCAAACTTTGCCATAATATTAAAAAAATGATATTGCTTTAATTAAAAACAGATTCTATTTTGTATTGTGCTACCCACCAAACCTCTATCTTCCACTAATTGTGCACCCCCCTTCCCATGCGTATTGTTTGTTATTTTGCGTGTGCTGACTGGAGTTGACATAATGACATTGGCACTGCTCTCTGCATCAATACTATGGGATTGATTTACTAAAACTGAAGCGTGCACAATCTGGCGCAGCTCTGCATAGTAGCCAATTAGCCTCTAACTTCAGCTTGTTCAATTAAGCTTTGGAAAAAAGACCTGAAACCTAATTGGTTTCTATGCAGAGCTGCACCAGATTTTGCACTCTCCAGTTTTAGTAAATCGCCCCCACTGTGTGTTCAGAGCACCGTGTTTATGCTATTCAGAGCACCATAATAAAAAAAAATGTACTACAGGGGACATCTCTGGATTAAAAGAAGAATATGTAAGCCTAAACTAATTATTTCTTTTACCACTGGCTAGGGAACCTTTTTAATTCCAAAAAATTAGCCAGGAGTTGAGTTTTAAATAAAAATAAAACACACAGTATTTATATACGGTAACTGTTTTATTGGGTGAATTGCATTATGTATTTTATAGCTACTTTAATTACTATCTTAATTTTTCTCTTTCATTTTAATTACTTTATCCTCATAGCTAGCCACAACATAATAACAGACAGAATTAATAATGTACAATACTATTCTCTTAATAGCAAATAACACTGATTACGAACCATTAATGCAGAAAAAATACATATGTATTTCGTTTCAGTACCTAACCATTACTATATGTTTTATAACCGCACAAATACTTCATTTTGAATAATTACTAATTACTACCAAAACGGTCACTTTACATGAATAAGATGGATTAGTTTAATTATCTTGCTCCACCTGATCATTCAGCAGTTTATGATCCATTAATGCAATTAGCTCAGAGAAATAAGCATTTCCAAGGCAACAAGTTCTCTTCATATTCAAGCATACATTTTTTTTTATTATTATATAGATGGAAATGCACTATTAGATGAATGAAAATGAACTTACACCCATAGTGCTTTCATTTTCTGTACTTGGTGATTTACTGTAGCTCTTTTTTATTTTAATTTTATATGCAGTGTCCTGAAATCACCTTTGTTATCTAACAGTTATTAGCATTATTTAGATACTGCACAAGCTTCATCAGTTTAATTAGTACTAATGAGACTACTTGCATTTTACACTGCATTTCTCTGATATACATTGTTTTTGCTTATGAAAATATATTAGAGTTAGCATAAATACTTAGAGTGTTTATGCAGTAGATGTAGAAGAAACAGGCATGTGTAGTGCTACCCCCATAGGAGCCATTGTAGATTTAACCAGTTCTTTCCCAAAACATTGCAGAGGCAGCCAGGCACACAGCAACACTCCATTCACTCCAGCTCATTGAACAGTCTAGCACATGGGTGCCCTTTGATGTGCCCCGTGACCTCCTGCTCTGGGATGGAGGGTCAGCAAGCCCAGATCAAGCGTCAGTGTTGTGAATTGAGCTGGCGGTCGAAAAAGCAAGTGGCTGTGGAGCAGAGCCGCATAAGCCAATGCTTCCTGTTTATCGCCGGCTCCTGTGACAGGTGGAGTGGTACCAAATGCAGTCCGTCTGGGACAGCAATAGCCGGAGATAACAGAATGGAAGACTGTTGTTAAAGGTCAGTTTATTTCAAAAGTCACAGTGTATATATGGGTATATCTGTTCTGCAGTAGTTACTGGGCTGCTTTCAAACTGATCCGCAGGTGGTATGCAGTGCCCCTGTGGGTCACCTGCACAGAGTTATAGACTTCTGTTATTACCTAGGGGTTCACTGCGCTATCTGAAAGTGCACCAAACCTTCTGAATGCAGGAGTTTGTGCTTTCAGAAAGTGCACCAAACTCGCAGGATATAATAGAAATCAACAGCAAAGTGCAGCTAACCCGTAGGAAAGCCACAGGTGCACTGAGCAGCACATCAGTGTGAAAGCAGCATTAGTGCCCTTTCACATGATCGATCCAATCGGGTCTGCCTGTCTGTTTTTCAGGCGGACCCAATCGGACCCTCCATTCACCTCTGTGGAGAGGCAGATGTAAATGGACATGTGTCCGTTTACACCTGCCTACCTCCATTCCGATTTGCTTAATAAAAACAGAAGGGGATCCGTCCCCTTTTTTCTGGGTGGATAGGATCGGAGGGCCCATGGAGTAGAGCGGATTGTGTCTGTGTCCACTCTGCATATGCAGACAAAATACGGACCTGTCATCCGCCCTCTATGCTCACTGTGGCCTGCAACTGGGTACCAAGTCGCTTAAGTGGACCTCGTTCTTCAAAAGGTTGGGCACCCCTGGTCTAGGGGTTTGTCTTTTTGTATTTTATTGCTTGTAGAAACTTGGGAGGGGATTTGGGGTGATGTGAGATACTCCAAAAGTGCTTGAGCACACTTCTGCAGAGGATAGTTCTCTCTCTATCTCTAACAAGCAGCAGCGCAGTCTTTCACTTAGAGCTGGGAACCATGAGGTAGTTTTGCAGAACAAGTGTAGCTAAACTGGAACGGACTGGAATGACGGGGGGCCATAAAGTAGGTTTGAGCACAAGTTAAGGTAGACTGGGACAGTCTATAGGTTCACGGCTCATAGATTTGAGAACAGTAAAGGTAGACTGGTACAGTCTATAGGTTCATGGCTGGGGACCATGAACTGAGGTGCAGCAGAGAAAAGAGGCTCAACTTGCAGAATCCTGGAACAGGATCAGTCCAAAGGTGCAGCCTCTTGTAAAGTAACTCAGCATTAAGTTCCAAGGGCAGCAGGGGCAAGCCGCCCCCCCTCCTCTCAGCTCACTGATCTACTCCCTCAGGGGGAAAAAAAGACAATCTCCTAAGTAGGGATGAGCTTCGTGTTCGAGTCGAACCCATGTTCGACTCGAACATCGGCTGTTCGACCGTCCGTCGAATTGCGAACGATATGGGCCGTTCGCGCCAAATTCGTGTGGCGCGTGACGCCCATAATTCACTGCGGCATCGCAGTGCATTGCTGGCTGATGATTGGCCAAACATGCACTATGACCCGCATGCTTGGCCAATCACAGCGCCGTCAGTAGAGAGAGCTGTAATTGGCCAAAGCCAGGGTGGCTTTGGCCAATTATGGCTCAGGGGATTTAGTACACACCCCACACTATATAAGGCCGCCTGCACGGCGGCCCTGTGTAGTGTGTGTTCCGGTGTGCTGAGAGATAGAGAGAGAGAGAGACAGTGTCATTTGATTTGAGTTAGATAGATTAGGCAGAACAGTCAGTCAGTTAGCTGCACTTACAGTGTATTGTGTATATATATGCATCCCAGGTGTTGCATATATATATATACACTGTATTCAGTTTAGCTAGATCCGTTCCTGTTATCTTCTATCTAGACTATTTACATTTAGTGCAGTGCTCCTGCTCACAGTGTTCAGCTAGATCTGTTCCTGTTATCTTCTAGACTATTTACATTTAGTGCAGTGCGTCCTGCTCACAGTGTTCAGCTAGATCCGTTCCTGCTATTTACATTTAGTGCAGTGCGTCCTGCTCACAGTGTTCAGCTAGATCCGTTCCTGCTATTTACATTTAGTGCAGTGCGTCCTGCTCACAGTGTTCAGCTAGATCCGTTCCTGCTATTTACATTTAGTGCAGTGCGTCCTGCTCACAGTGTTCAGCTAGATCCGTTCCTGCTATTTACATTTAGTGCAGTGCGTCCTGCTCACAGTGTTCAGCTAGATCCGTTCCTGCTATTTACATTTAGTGCAGTGCGTCCAGCTCACAGTGTTCAGCTAGATCCGTTCCTGCTATTTACATTTAGTGCAGTGCGTCCTGCTCACAGTGTTCAGCTAGATCCGTTCCTGTTATCTTCTAGACTATTTACATTTAGTGCAGTGCGTCCTGCTCACAGTGTTCAGCTAGATCCGTCCCTGCTATTTACATTTAGTGCAGTGCGTCCTGCTCACAGTGTTCAGCTAGATCCGTTCCTGCTATTTACATTTAGTGCAGTGCGTCCAGCTCACAGTGTTCAGCTAGATCCGTTCCTGCTATTTACATTTAGTGCAGTGCGTCCTGCTCACAGTGTTCAGCTAGATCCGTTCCTGTTATCTTCTAGACTATTTACATTTAGTGCAGTGCGTCCTGCTCACAGTGTTCAGCTAGATCCGTTCCTGCTATTTACATTTAGTGCAGTGCGTCCTGCTCACAGTGTTCAGCTAGATCCGTTCCTGCTATTTACATTTAGTGCAGTGCGTCCAGCTCACAGTGTTCAGCTAGATCTGTTCCTGCTATTTACATTTAGTGCAGTGCGTCCTGCTCACAGTGTTCAGCTAGATCCGTTCCTGTTATCTTCTAGACTATTTACATTTAGTGCAGTGCGTCCTGCTCACAGTGTTCAGCTAGATCCGTTCCTGCTATTTACATTTAGTGCAGTGCGTCCTGCTCACAGTGTTCAGCTAGATCCGTTCCTGCTATTTACATTTAGTGCAGTGCGTCCTGCTCACAGTGTTCAGCTAGATCCGTTCCTGTTATCTTCTAGACTATTTACATTTAGTGCAGTGCGTCCTGCTCACAGTGTTCAGCTAGATCCGTTCCTGCTATTTACATTTAGTGCAGTGCGTCCTGCTCACAGTGTTCAGCTAGATCCGTTCCTGCTATTTACATTTAGTGCAGTGCGTCCTGCTCACAGTGTTCAGCTAGATCCGTTCCTGTTATCTTCTAGACTATTTACATTTAGTGCAGTGCGTCCTGCTCACAGTGTTCAGCTAGATCCGTTCCTGTTATCTTCCTACTGACAGGCAGGCTTGTCTGGTTACAGTATATAAAGCTACCTGAAGAAAATTACAGGTGTTCTATTTGATCCTATTAGTACCACGGTCAGGCAGCTAGACTATTTACATTTAGTGCAGTGCGTCCTGCTCACAGTGTTCAGCTAGATCCGTTCCTGTTATCTTCCTACTGACAGGCAGGCTTGTCTGGTTACAGTATATAAAGCTACCTGAAGAAAATTACAGGTGTTCTATTTGATCCTATTAGTACCACGGTCAGGCAGCTAGACTATTTACATTTAGTGCAGTGCGTCCTGCTCACAGTGTTCAGCTAGATCCGTTCCTGTTATCTTCCTACTGACAGGCAGGCTTGTCTGGTTACAGTATATAAAGCTACCTGAAGAAAATTACAGGTGTTCTATTTGATCCTATTAGTACCACGGTCAGGCAGCTAGACTATTTACATTTAGTACAGTGCGTCCTGCTCACAGTGTTCAGCTAGATCCGTTCCTGTTATCTTCCTACTGACAGGCAGGCTTGTCTGGTTACAGTATATAAAGCTACCTGAAGAAAATTACAGGTGTTCTATTTGATCCTATTAGTACCACGGTCAGGCAGCTAGACTATTTACATTTAGTGCAGTGCGTCCTGCTCACAGTGTTCAGCTAGATCCGTTCCTGTTATCTTCCTACTGACAGGCAGGCTTGTCTGGTTACAGTATATAAAGCTACCTGAAGAAAATTACAGGTGTTCTATTTGATCCTATTAGTACCACGGTCAGGCAGCTAGACTATTTACATTTAGTACAGTGCGTCCTGCTCACAGTGTTCAGCTAGATCCGTTCCTGTTATCTTCCTACTGACAGGCAGGCTTGTCTGGTTACAGTAGATAAAGCTACGTGAAGAAAATTACAGGTGTTCTATTTGATCCTATTAGTACCACGGTCAGGCAGCTAGACTATTTACATTTAGTACAGTGCGTCCTGCTCACAGTGTTCAGCTAGATCCGTTCCTGTTATCTTCCTACTGACAGGCAGGCTTGTCTGGTTACAGTATATAAAGCTACCTGAAGAAAATTACAGGTGTTCTATTTGATCCTATTAGTACCACGGTCAGGCAGCTAGACTATTTACATTTAGTACAGTGCGTCCTGCTCACAGTGTTCAGCTAGATCCGTTCCTGTTATCTTCCTACTGACAGGCAGGCTTGTCTGGTTACAGTATATAAAGCTACCTGAAGAAAATTACAGGTGTTCTATCCCAGCTTAGTGCAGCTACAGGCCATTAGTATGTCTGGAAGGCCAAGAAGGAGAGGCAGACAGTCACAAGCCAATAAGAGAGGGCAAGCAGGCTCTGTGTCTAGTGCTGGTCGTGGAGACGGTGCATCCTCATCAGCACGTGGCCATGGGACACGCTTGGCCTTTTTTTCGGCAGCTGGCCGTGTTGAGCCGCAACATGCGGAAGACTTGGTCGAGTGGATGACCAAGCCATCCTCATCCTCCTCATCCTCTCTCACCCATGCCCAGGGTGCTTTGTCTGGCAAAGCAGCAGCCTCTTCCCTCAGCTCAATGTCATCAGTGACTCCTTCCCTAGCTCCACCATGTCCTCATGAGGATTCCCTCGAACTGTTTGACCACAGTGTTGGGTACATGCTCCAGGAGGATGCCCAGCGTTTGGAAGGCTCTGATGATGATACTGAGCTCGATGAAGGCAGTAACATGAGCACGGACAGAGGGGGTGCCCAAGAAGGACAGCAATCTGGCAGTCATGCTCCCCCTGCTGCAGCATACTGCCAGGTTTGCTCCAGTGATGAGGAGGGAGGGGATGATGAGGTCACTGACTCAACGTGGGTGCCTGATAGGAGAGAGGAGGAGGAGGAGAAGGAGGAGGAGGAGGAGGAGGAGGCGGCACATCACCAACGAGGCAGGATGCCCTCCAGGGGCCAGCCTAAGGGCAGCACATTGACTGCATCACACCCCAAAGCTCCACATGTGCCGGGCGCTGCAGTCTCTGCGCGTTATTCAAAAAGTTCTTTGGTGTGGGCCTTTTTTGAGACGAGTGCATCAGATCGCACCGCTGCTATTTGCAACATATGTCTCAAGCGTATCTCGCGTGGCCAAAACATCTCCCGCTTGGGTACCACATGCTTGACCAGACATATGTTGACCTGCCATGCAGTTCGTTGGCAAGCGTATCTAAAAGACCCACACCAAAGAACAAAGAGGATCTCTCCTTGCTCCTCATCAGCTGAGATTTCCAACCCCACTAGACCTTCAGTCCTCTCTGAGACCTGCAGTGAGAGGAATGAAGGTGTAGAATTAGGTGTGTCACAGCCAAGTACTTGTGGGCAATCTGCTTTTGGTACACCGACGTCAGATTGTACCAGGCAAATTTCCCTGCCCCAGCTGCTGCACCGCCGAAAGAAGTTTGCTCCCAGCCATCCACATGCCCAGCGGTTGAATGCTAGCTTGGCAAAATTGCTAGCACTTCAACTGCTGCCTTTTCAGTTGGTAGACTCTGCCCCCTTCCGTGAGTTTGTGGAATGTGCGGTTTCTCAGTGGCAGGTACCCAAACGCCACTTTTTCTCACGGAAGGCGATTCCGGCTCTCTACCGGCATGTGGAAGGCAATGTCCATGCCTCGCTGGACAGGGCGGTCAGCGGTAAGGTGCATATTACCGCTGACTCATGGTCCAGCAGGCATGGACAGGGACGTTACCTAAGTTTCACGGTGCATTGGGTGACTCTGCTGGCAGCTGGGAAGGATGCAGGACAAGGTGCAGTAGTGTTGGAGGTTGTTCCGCCACCACGCCTCCAAAATGCTGATTGTGACACACCTCTCTCCTCCACCCCCTCCTCTTCTTCTTCCTCCATGGCCTCTTCCTCGGAACCAGCGGTGCTCCGTAGGCGTTCAAGGGGCTACGCAAGTACGCAGGCCAAAAGATGCCATGCGGTGCTTGAGCTGG
Organism: Lithobates clamitans; assembly: GCA_037952925.1. Taxonomy (NCBI): domain Eukaryota; kingdom Metazoa; phylum Chordata; class Amphibia; order Anura; family Ranidae; genus Lithobates; species Lithobates clamitans. The sequence continues at coordinate 757,866 of JBBGZY010001357.1, read as the reverse complement.
TGTGCTTGGGGGACAGGAGCCACACTGGGGCAGAGGTTCTGTCAGCTCTGCAGGGGCAGGTTCAGAGGTGGTTGACGCCACGCCAACTTAAGGCAGGAATGGTGGTTTGCGACAATGGCACCAACCTCCTCTCTGCCCTCCGACAGGGACAAATGACCCATGTGCCCTGTTTGGCTCACGTCCTTAACTTGGTGGTGCAGCGGTTCTTGGGCAGGTACCCGGGCTTACAGGAGGTCTTGAGGCAGGCCAGGAAAGTCTGTGTGCATTTCCGCCGGTCATATAATGCCAGTGCTCGGCTGACGGACCTCCAAAAGGAGTTTAACCTGCCCAAGAAGCGCCTAATCTGTGACATGCCCACCAGGTGGAACTCAACGTTGGCCATGCTGCAGCGGCTGCACACGCAGCAGAGGGCCATCAATGAGTACCTGTGCGACTATGGCACCAGGACAGGGTCAGGGGAGCTTGTTTTTTTTTCCCCACGCCAGTGGGCCATGATCAGGGATGCATGCACTGTCCTGTCACCATTCGAGGAGGCCACGAGGATGGTGAGCACTGACAGTGCATGCATCAGTGACACTGTCCCCCTTGTCCACCTGTTGGAGCACACGCTGCGTGGAATAATGGACAGGGCACTTGAGGCAGAACAGAGGCAGGAAGAGGAGGACTTCCTTAGCTCTCAAGGCCCCCTTTATCCAGACAGTGTTCCTGCGTGCCCGCCGATCACACAGGAAGAGGACGAGGAGGAGGAAGATTGTGTCAGTATGGAGGTGGAGCCTGGCACTCAGCATCAGCAGCAGTCTTTAAGGGATCAGTCCCAAGGAACACATGGACTTGTATGTGGCTGGGAGGAGGTGGCTGCGGACGTTGTTGTCCTTAGTGACCCAGAGGACTCCGGACCGAATGCCTCAGCAAACCTACGCTGCATGGCCTCCCTGATCCTGCAAAGCCTGCGTAAGGATCCTCGTATTCGTGGTATCAAGGAGAAGGACCAATACTGGCTGGCAACCCTCCTTGATCCACGTTACAAGGGTAAGGTTGCGGACCTTATCTTGCCATCGCAGAGGGAGCAGAGGATGAAACATCTTCGGGAGGCCTTGCAGAAAGGTCTGTGCAACGCGTTCCCAGAGACTGGGAGGTTACAAACTCCTGTTTCTGGACAACGTGTTGCTGAGGCTTCGGTCAGTCAAAGAAGGAGCGGTGGAGAAGGTGGCCGTCTGACCGATGCGTTCAGACAATTTTTTGGTCCGCAGCCCCAAGGTATGATCGGTTCCAGCAACCATCGCCAGCGTCTGTTTTACATGGTGCAGGAATACCTAGGGGCAAGATCAGACTTGGACACCTTTCCCACCGAAAATCCTCTGGGTTACTGGGTCTTGAGGATGGATCACTGGCCAGAGCTTGCACAGTATGCAATTGAGCTACTGGCCTGTCCTGCATCCAGCGTTCTTTCGGAACGCACATTCAGTGCTGCTGGAGGCGTGGTAACCGATCACAGGGTGCGTCTGTCCACCGACTCGGTCGATCGGCTGACCTTCATAAAAATGAATCAGTCTTGGATCACCACCAGTTACCAAGCACCTGATGCTGATGTAACCGAATAATTTTTTTTGAAATCTCAGATCCCTTCAAAGACTGCCTATGCTGATGCTGAGTGACTATCCCTGAGTAATTATCCTCTTCCTCCTCAATCATCACGCTGATAGCTTGTAAGAACATTTTTGGTTCTGGGCGCCACCACCAGTGCCTAAGGCACAATTTTTCAGCCCCTGTTTAACAGGGTCGTGTAATTACAATTTTTGATGTAATACTTTGCAGCAGGGCTCGTTCCTGCATTCCAACTAGAGTGTCTGTGAGGGGTTGCAGTGTTGTGGCACCAGCACCAGTGCCTAAGGCCCAATTTTTCTGCCCCTGTCTAACAGGGGCGTGTAATTACAATTTTTGATGCAATACTTTGCAGCAGGGCTCGTTCCTGCGTTCCAACTAGAGTGTCTGTGAGGGGTTGCAGTGTTGTGGCACCAGCACCAGTGCCTAAGGCCCAATTTTTCTGCCCCTGTCTAACAGGGGCGTGTAATTACCATTTTTGATGCAATACTTTGCAGCAGGGCTCGTTCCTGCGTTCCAACTAGAGTGTCTGTGAGGGGTTGCAGTGTTGTGGCACCAGCACCAGTGCCTAAGGCCCAATTTTTCAGCCCCTGTCTAACAGGGGCGTGTAATTACAATTTTTGAAGCAATACTTTGCAGCAGGGCTCGTTCCTGCGTTCCAACTAGAGTGTCTGTGAGGGGTTGCGGTGTTGTGGCACCAGCACCAGTGCCTAAGGCCTAATTTTTCAGCTCCTGTTCAACAGGGGCATGTAATTACAATTCTTGATCTAATATTTCACAGCAGGGCCCTGTGAGGGCTTACAGTGTTGTGGCCACAGCAACACCCAAGGCCCAAATTTCTGCTGAGTATATAGGGCAGGACCCTACTTTCAAACATCTAACTTACAAACGACTCCTACTTGCAAACGGAAGGAGACAACAGGAAGTGAGATGAAATCTATTCCTAGGAAGGGAAATTCTCTCCTGTAAGAGTTAATATGGGAAAACAATTTCTCCTTTCCACTGATGCTTTCCAATCCTTGTTCCACAAAAAAACCCAAATTTTCAAAAAACATTTTTCATTGGGACAAAAAAGTGAGGTGAAATCTTCTGAAGAGGAGGAAAGACAGCAAAACAAATGTCACAGGGGTGATAACCCTTCCCTATGTTTTCCAAAAAGCTTAGAAAAGATTTTTTGGCTGGAGCTAAACACGTTAAAAATGTTCAAAATTACAAACAGATTCTACTTAACAACAAACCTACAGTCCCTGTCTTGTTTGCACCGCCTGTATACTGCTGTTCAGAGTATATAGGGCCTGGTGGCCCCACACCTTTCCTTATTTTAATTTGGGTGCGGGGTTCCCCTTAATATCCATACAAGACCCAAAGGGCCTGGTAATGGACTGGGGGGTACCCATGCCGTTTGTCTCACTGATTTTCATCCATATTGCCATGACCCGACATGACATTAAACCCGCAAGCAGTTTTAAATGAGATTTTTTCCTTTAAAAATGACATTTGGTGCAGGGACTGTTCTAAACATGGGAAACACGCGTCACTTTACAGGCATACTATAGACACCCCCAGGTACGATATTTAAAGGAATATTTCACTTTTTTTTTTTTACTTTAAGCATCAATAAAATCACTGCTCCCGAAAAAACGGCCGTTTTTAAAAGTTTTTTTTGCATTGATACATGTCCCCTGGGGTAGGACCCGGGTCCCCAAACCCTTTTTAGGACAATACCATGCAAATTAGCCTTTAAAATGAGCACTTTTGATTTCGAACGTTCGAGTCCCATAGACGTCAATGGGGTTCTAACGTTCGTGCGAACTTTCGGTCCGTTCGCGGGTTCTGGTGCGAACCGAACCGGGGGGTGTTCGGCTCATCCCTACTCCTAAGGGATCCAGACTATTTAACAGCATACCAGCCACCAACTGAGAACATGGTCCCCTACCCCCCCGGGATTGACTAGGCCCTGCTTAATATTCAGGCAGGTAATTTGAATTCTCCCGTCCAATGCTGTAGAAACTTCTTCTAGAGGTAGTGGGAAGCAATCAAACTCCCAGTCTGTGAACCCCCAAACAAACCGGACTAAAGAATCACTGCTCCTCTGGCTACAGCAGGATCCAAAAACCAAATCTGACTTACAGCCTAACTAGAAGCATACTGCACACGTTAACCCTTTCACACTCTGGGAATATTGATGCCTAGATGCTCAGGCCAAATGTGAAAATCTGATTTTTTTTTAATCTATTAAAACATTTTTCATTTTTTGGAAACTGTAATGATATCTCACAAATACAGCATTAAACATGGCACACTGTCATCTTCAGCCTTTGGAGGTATCTGCAGCATGAAAGATTTTATTTTTCTCAATAGCATCTCCAGCCTGGGTGTAATTACTATATCATGGCTGACAGTGATCATATGATTGGAACCCAACCTGATTGGTAATAGGAATATTACTGTCAGTGGTAGTCTAGTTTGACAGCTAGAAGCCATGCACATTAGTGTTGCTAGCTGTCAAAATGTGAACATAATTTAACATTCCCTTAGTATAGGGCATCCTGCAGAGGCACCTTAATCTATAGATAGTGGAGGGGGATTCACTGACAGCAGCCTTAGTATCATAATGTCGCTACAGTACTTGCTTGTTGTCCAGAATTATTTAAAAAGTTATCTCCAGCATGCCTGGGCATTGTACCTCCTCATCCCGCCAACCAATCATAAGTAGGGATGGGCCGAACAGACCCCTGTTTGGTTCACACCAGAACTTCTGAACACGGCGAAACTTCAGACCCGAATAACGGACCCCATTTAAGTCAATGAGACCCGAACGTCAAAAATCAAAAGTGCCCATTTTGAAGGCTTACATGCAAGTAATTGGGTATACAATGGTTATAGGGGTCCGGGTCTGGGTCCTGCCCTGGGGGACATGTATCAATAAAAAAAAAAGTTTGTGAAAAACATAATTTTTAAATGAGCAGTGTTTTTTTTTATTTTTAAAGTGAAAGCATAAAAATCATGAATTCCTTCCAATATAGTGCCTGGGGGGTCCCCTTAGCTGCCTGTAAAGTGGCAGATATATACCATGTCTAGAATCTGCTGCAGCAATAATTGCATTTATAAAGCCAAAAAAAAAAGAAATTTTATTGAACACCCTCAAAGCTAGGCTGCCTCGAAGTCCTGCAGAGATTCCACATCCCAAAAAGACTTAATCAGTGACATCAGCATCAGGGGCTTCATAGCTGGTAATCCAACACTGATTTGTTTTTATAAAAGTCAAACAGTCCACGGAGTCTGTGGACAGACGCGTTCTATGATCAGTGATGAAACCTCCTGCAGCACTGAATACCCGTTCTGAAAGCACGCTGGATGTAGGGCAGCCCAACAACTCAATAGCATACTGAGCAAGTTCTGGCCAGTAGTCTATTCTCATGACCCAATAAGTCAGTGGATCGTCAGCTGGAAAGCTCTCCATCTCTGTTTTGGCCCCTGATGTAATTGTCCGCCATGTGATGCAGACGCTGCCGATCTCCAAAATCTCCAGCAGCACTAAATGCCCGTTCAGAAAGCATGCAGGGCAGGCCAGCAGCTCAGTTGCGTACTGGGCAAGTTCTGGCAGATACCGCCGATGGGATGTGGAAGCTGACAGCCCTGGGCGGCGAGGACTAAAAATATTCCGAAATGCCTCACTTAGGCGGACGTCTTCTCCAAAGCTACTCTCTTGTCCAACAAGACTCAAAACGACGTTTTCCATAAACACTGTATCCTACTGCAGTCAGGAAAAACGTTCAATAAAATCCTCTTTAACGTGTCCTCAAGAGATTTTATCTTCTGCACTCTCTGTGGGGACGGGATGAGTTTTGAGACCTTCCCCTTATAAAGGTGGTCAAGGAGGGTTGCCGTCCAGTAATCATCCTTCTCCTTTATGCCACATATTCTTGGGTCCTTTCGCAGGCTTTGAAGAATGAGGTTGCCCATGCGACTCAAATTTGCTGAGGCTTAAGAAGCAGACTCCTCGGGGTCACACAGGTTCACAGCATCTGGAACTTCCTCCTCTCAGCCACGTACTACTCCCAAGGGTCCTGTGGTTGGAAAGCCATCTCTTACAGATTGACGTATGTCTTCCTCTTTTTTGAAGCCTATGAAAGTGTCAGAATCCTCCTCCTCATCCTCCTCCCCTCTCTCCTCTTGTGTGTTTTGTGACTAGGGATGAGCTTCGTGTTCGAGTCGAACCCGTGTTCGACTCGAACATTGGCTGTTCAGTCGTTCGCCGAATTCTGAACGTTATGGGCCGTTCGCGCCAAATTCGTGTGGCGTGTCTTGGCCCATAATTCACTGCGGCAGCGCAGTGCATTGCTGGCTGATGATTGGCCAAGCATGCACTATGACCCGCATGCTTGGCCAATCACAGCGCCGTCGGTAGAGAGAGCTGTAATTGGCCAAAGCCAGGGTGGCTTTGGCCAATTATGGCTCAGGGGATTTAGAACACGCCCCACACTATATAAGGCCACCTGCAGAGCGGCCCTGTGTAGTGTGTGTTCCGGTGTTGAGATACATAGATAGATAGAGAGACAGTGTCATTTCATTTGAGTTAGCTAGATTAGGCAGGGCAATCAGTGAGTTAGCCACACTTACAGTGTATTGTGTATATATATATGCATCCCAGGTGTTGCATATATATATATATATATATATATACACTGTATTCAGTTTAGCTAGATCCGTTCCTGTTATCTTCCTACTGACAGGCAGGCTTGTCTTGTTACAGTATTTACAGCTACCTGAAGAAAATTGCTGGTGTTCTTTTGATCCTATTAGTACCACAGTCAGGCAGCTAGACTATTTACAGTTAGTGTAGTGCGTCCTGCTCACAGTGTTCAGCTAAAACTACAAGTTAGTGTAGTGAGACCTCTGCACAGTGTTCATCTAAAGCTACAAGTTAGTGTAGTGTGTCCTGCTCACAGTGTTCAGCTAAAACTACAAGTTAGTGCGGTGCGTCCTCCTCACAGTGTTCAGCTAAACCTACGAGTTATTTTTTTTGCGAGCTGTGCACAGTGTTCATCTAAAGCTACAAGTTAGTGTAGTGCGTGCTGCTCACAGTGTTCAGCTAAAACTACAAGTTAGTGTGGTGCGTCCTCCTCACAGTGTTCAGCTAAACCTACAAGTTATTTTTTTGCGAGCTCTGCACAGTGCTCACCTAAAGCTACCTGTAGAAGGTTGGTGGTGTTTTCCTGATCCTATCACTACCGCAGGCAGCTAAAAAAGCTACAAGTTAGTTTTTTGTGAGCTCTGCACAGTGTTCAGCTAAAGCTACCTGTAGAAGGTTTGTGGTGTTTTCCTGATCCTATCACTACCGCAGGCAGCTAAATAAGCTGCAAGTTATTTTTTGGCGAGCTCTGCACAGTTTCAGCTAAAGCTACCTGTAGAAGGTTAGTGGTGTTCTCATACTACAGGCAGGCAGTTGATTTTGCTAGCTGCAGTATCAGTATATATATATATATATATATATATATATATATATATATATATATATATCCCAGCTTAGTGCAGATACAGGCCATTAGTATGTCTGGAAGGCCAAGAAGGAGAGGCAGACAGTCACAAGCCAATAAAAGAGGGCAAGAAGGCTCTGTGTCTAGTGCTGGTCGTGGAGACGGTGCATCCTCATCAGCACGTGGCCGTGGGACACGCTTGGCCTTTTTTTCGGCAGCTGGCCGTGTTGAGCCGCAACATTCGGAAGACTTGGTCGAGTGGATGACCAAGCCATGGTACTTTGTCTGGCAAAGCAGCGGCCTCTTCCCTCGGCTCAATGTCATCAGTGACTCCTTCCCTAGCCCCACCATGTCCTCCTGAGGAGTCCCTCGAACTGTTTGACCACAGTGTTGGGTACATGCTCCAGGAGGATGCACAGCGTTTGGAAGGCTCTGATGATGATACTGAGCTCGATGAAGGCAGTAACATGAGCATGGACAGAGGGGGTGCCCAAGAAGGACAGCAATCTGGCAGTCATGCTCCCCCTGCTGCAGCATACTGCCAGGTTTGCTCCAGTGATGAGGAGGGAGGGGATGATGAGGTCACTGACTCATCGTGGGTGCCTGATAGGAGAGAGAAGGAGGAGGCGGCACATCACCAACGAGGCAGGATGCCCTCCAGGGGCCAGCCTAAGGGCAGCACACTAACTGCATCACACCCCAAAGTTCCACATGTGCAGGGTGCTGCAGTCTCTGCGCGTTATTCAAAAAGTTCTTTGGTGTGGGCCTTTTTTGAGAAGAGTGCATCAGATCGCAACGCTGCTATTTGCAACATATGTCTCAAGCGTATCTCACGTGGTCAAAACATCTCCCGCTTGGGTACCACATGCTTGACCAGACATATGTTGACCTGCCATGCAGTTTGTTGGCAAGCGTATCTAAAAGACCCACACCAAAGAACAAAGAGGACCTCTCCTTGCTCCTCATCAGCCGAGATCTCCAACCCCACTATACCTTCAGTCCACTCTGAGACCTGCACTGAAAGGAATGAAGATGTAGAATTAGGTGTGTCACAGCCAAGTACTTGTGGGCAATCTGCTTTCGGTACACTTACGTCAGATTGTACCAGGCAAATTTCCCTGCCCCAGCTGCTGCACCACCAAAAGAAGTTTGCTCCCAGCCATCCACATGCCCAGCGGTTGAATGCTAGCTTGGTAAAATTGCTAGCACTTCAACTGCTGCCTTTTCAGTTGGTAGACTCTGCCCCCTTCCGTGAGTTTGTGGAATGGCAGGTACCCAAACGCCACTTTTTCTCACGGAAGGTGATTCCGGCTCTCTACCGGCATGTGGAAGGCAATGTCCATGCCTCGCTGGACAGGGCGGTCAGCGGTAAGGTGCATATTACCGCTGACTCATGGTTCAGCAGGCATGGACAGGGACGTTACCTAAGTTTCACAGCGCATTGGGTGACTCTGCTGGCAGCTGGGAAGTATGCAGGACAAGGTGCAGTAGTGTTGGAGGTTGTTCCACCACCACACCTCCAAAATGTCACCACTAATGATTGTGACACACCTATCTCCTCTACCCCCTCCTCTTCTTCTTCCTCCATGGCCTCTTCCTGTGCTTTGTCCTCGGAACCAGCGGTGCTCCGTAGCCATTCAAGGGGCTACGCAAGTGTGCAGGCCAAAAGATGCCATGCGGTGCTTGAGCTGGTGTGCTTAGGGGACAGGAGCCACACTGGGGCAGAGGTTCTGTCAGCTCTGCAGGGGCAGGTTCAGAGGTGGTTGACGCCACGCCAACTTAAGGCAGGAATGGTGGTTTGCGACAATGGCACCAACCTCCTTTCTGCCATCTCTGCCCTCCGACAGGGACAAATGACCCATGTGCCCTGTTTGGCTCACGTCCTTAACTTGGTGGTGCAGCAGTTCTTGGGCAGGTACCCGGGCTTACAGGATGTCCTGAGGCAGGCCAGGAAAGTCTGTGTGCATTTCCGCCGGTCATATAATGCCCGTGCTCGGCTGGCGGACCTCCAAAAGGAGTTTAACCTGCCCAAGAACCGCCTAATGTGTGACATGCCCACCAGGTAGAACTCAACGTTGGCCATGCTACAGCAGCTGCACACGCAGCAGAGGGCCATCAATGAGTACCTGTGTTACTATGGCACCAGGACAGGGTCAGGGGAGCTTTTTTTTTTTTCCCCACGCCAGTGGGCCATGATCAGCGATGCATGCACTGTCCTGTCACCATTTGAGGAGGCCACGAGGATGGTGAGCAATGACAGTGCATGCATCAGTGACATCACTGATGGAATGGACAGGGCACTTGAGGCAGAACAGAGGCAGGAAGAGGAGGACTTCTTTAGCTCTCAAGGCCCCCTTTATCCAGACAGTGTTCCTGCATGCCCGCCGATCACACAGGAAGACGAGGAGGAGGAGGAGGAAGATTGTGTCAGTATGGAGGTGGAGCCTGGCACTCAGCATCAGCAGCAGTCTTTAAGGGATCAGTCCCAAGAAACACATGGACTTGTACGTGGCTGGGAGGAGGTGGCTGCGGACCATGTCGTCCTTAGTGACCCAGAGGACTCCGGACCGAATGCCTCAGCAAACCTACGCTGCATGGCCTCCCTGATCCTGCAAACCCTGCGTAAGGAACCTCGTATCCGTGGTAACAAGGAGAAGGACCAATACTGGCTGGCAACCCTCCTTGATCCACATTACAAGGGTAAGGTTGTGGACCTTATCTTGCCATCGCAGAGGGAGCAGAGGATGAAACATAATCGGGAGGCCTTGCAGAAAGGTCTGTGCAATGCATTCCCAGAGACTGGGAGGTTACAAACTCCTGTTTCTGGACAACGTGTTGCTGAGGCTTCTGTCAGTCAAAGAAGGAGCAGTGGAGAAGGTGGCCGTCTGACTGATGCGTTCAGCAATTTTTTGGTCCGCAGCCCCAAGGTATGATCGTTTCCAGCAACCATCGCCAGCGTCTGTTTTACATGGTGCAGGAATACCTAGGGGCAAGATCTGACTTGGACACCTTTCCCACCAAAAATCCTCTGGGTTACTGGGTCTTGAGGATGGATCACTGGCAGAGCTTGCACAGTATGCAATTGAGCTACTGGCCTGTCCTGCATCCAGCGTTCTTTCAGAACGCACATTCAGTGCTGCTGGAGGCTTTGTAACCGATCACAGGGTGCGTCTGTGCACCGACTCGGTCGATCGACTGACCTTCATAAAAATGAATCAGTCTTGGATCACCACCAGCTACCAAGCACCTGATGCTGATGTAACCGAACAATTATCACGCTGATAGCTTGTAAGAACATTTTTGGTTCTGGGCGCCACCACCAGTGCCTAAGGCCCAATTTTTCAGCCCCTGTTTAACAGGAGCGTGTAATTACAATTTTTGATGCAATACTTTGCAGCAGGGCTCGTTTTTGCGTTCCAACTAGAGTATCTGTGAGGGGTTGCAGTATTGTGGCACCAGCACCAGTGCCTAAGGCCCAATTTTTCAGCCCCTGTCTAACAGGGGCGTGTAATTACAATTTTTGAAGCAATACTTTGCAGCAGGGCTCGTTCCTGCGTTCCAACTAGAGTGTCTGTGAGGGGTTGCAGTGTTGTGGCACCAGCACCAGTGCCTAAGGCCTAATTTTTCAGCTCCTGTTCAACAGGGGCATGTAATTACAATTCTTGATCTAATATTTCACAGCAGGGCCCTGTGAGGGCTTACAGTGTTGTGGCCACAACAACACCTAAGGCCCAAATTTCTGCTGAGTATATAGGGCAGGCCCCTACTTTCAAACAGCTAACTTACAAATGACTCCTACTTGCAAACGGAAGGAGACAACAGGAAGTGAACAAGAAGTGGAACAATCCTTGTTCCACCTTGTACCCCAAATTTTCAAAAAACATTTGTCATTGGGACAAAAAGTGAGGTGAAATCTTCTGAAGAGGAGGACAGACAGCAAAACAAATGTCACAGGGGTGATAACCCTTCCCTATGTTTTCCAAAAAGCTTAAAAAAGATTTTTTGGCTGGAGCTAAACACGTTAAAAATGTACCAGTTCAAAATTACAAACAGATTCTACTTAACAACAAACCTACAGTCCCTGTCTTGTTTGCACCACCTGTATACTGCTGTTCAGATTTGAACACTGATTTTCATCCATATTGCCAGGACCCGACATTACATTAAAGCCACAAGCAGTTTTAAATGACTTTTTTTCCTTTAAAAATGACATTTTGTGCAGGGACTGTTCTAAGCACGGGAAACACGCGCCACTTTACAGGCATACTCTAGACACCCCCCAGGTACGATATTTAAAGGAATATTTTTTTTACTTTAAGCATCATTAAAATCACTGCTCCCAAAAAAATGGACGTTTTTAAAAGTTTTTTTTGCATTGATACATGTCCCCTGGGGCAGGACCCGGGTCCCCAAACCCTTTTTAGGACAATACAATGCAAATTAGCCTTTAAAATGAGCACTTTTGATTTCGAACGTTCGAGTCCCATAGACCTCAATGGGGTTCTAACATTTGTGCGAATTTTAGGTCCGTTCGCAGGTTCTGGTGCGAAGCGAACTGGGGGGTGTTCGGCTCATCCCTATTTGTGACATAGGAATGATGGTGCCTGGATAAAGTGGGCCTTGAGAGGAAAAGAAGTCCTCCTCTTGCTCCTGATGCTCTGCCTCCAGTGCCCTGTCCAAAATGCCACACAGAGTCTGCTCCAGCAGGAACACAACAGGGATTGTGTCACTGATGCATGCACTGTCACAGCTCACCATCCTTGTGGCCTCCTCAAATGTTGACAATACAGTGCATGCATCCTTAATGATCAGCCATTGGCGTGGGGAAAAAAAGTAGAGGTGGGCTGAGCCTGTCGTTGCACAGGTACTCATTGACGGCCCTCTGCTGCATGTATAGCCACGCCAGCATTGACAAAGTCGAGTTCCACCTAGTGGGCATGTCACAAATCAGGCGGTTTACGGGCAGGTGGATTTCCCGCTGAATTTCAGCCAACCGAGCACTGGTTGTGTATGACCGCCTAAAATGGCTACAGACTATTCTGGCCAGCTTTAGCACATCTTGCAACCCTGGGTACGTATTTAGGAAATGCTGCCTCACTAACTTGAGGACATGTACCAGATGTGCGCGCTTAACGCCGTATATTTCAGTGCGTTACTACAAGTTCAACGCAGTATAGTTCAGTGAGTTACTGCAAGTTTAATTGCTTTAATTGGAAATTTAATGGCGTATATTTCAGTGTGTTAACTTCTGTTTAACTCCGTATATTTCAGTGCATTACTACAAGTTTAATGCCGTATATTTCAGTGCGTTATGTGCCATTTAACGCAGTATACTTCTGTGCGTTAGTGCACATTTAACGCAGTATATTTCAGTGCATTACTGTAAGTTTAACGCTATATATTTCAGTGTGTTATGTGCCATTTAACGCAGTATCTTTCTGTGCATTAGTGCACATTTAACGCAGTATATTTCAGTGCGTTACTGCAAGTTTAACGCTGTATATTTCAGTGCATTACCATCCATTTAATGCAGTATAGTTCAGTGCGTTACTGTACATTTGATGCACTATATTGCAGTGCAGGTTTACGGCAGTATATTATAGTATATTAGTGGAGTGTGTCTGTGTAGTGAGTACTCCAGTTAAAGTGCACCAAAAACACCACTTTCCATTGATTAAAGTGCATCCATGTACACATTTACACATCTTTATTACATTTTGTTAATAAGCAACCCCCATCATGTCTGGGAGTACAAGGAGAGGCAGACGTTCCCATGACACTGTGAGGGGGCTAGCAGCGTATGTGTCCACAGGCAAAGGTGGACATGGTCAGTCCTCAGGCCGGGCATAATTTCCTCTGTTTAGTGATGTTGCACATGCTATCCAGCCACAGCATGCAGAGGAGGTGGTGGACTGGCTTACTAAGCCATCCGCATCCTCCTAATCCTCCGCCACCCAAGCAGAGACTAGTGCACAGTCCACTGCAGCTGCCAGAGTGGCTAAACCTGCCTCCTTGTCCACAGCTATTCCTGCCATAGCCCCAGCATCAGGCATGGAGGAGTCAGAGAAATTATTTGAACATAGCATCAGCAACTTGCTCCTTGACAATGCACAGCCATTATCTTGATTCAGATGTTGGTTCTGGGGTTGAGGAAGGCAGGAACATGAGCCTACAGAGAGGGGAGGACACTGGTACACAAATTGGCAGTCATGTTCCCCCAGACATGTGGTCAAGCAAGGATAGTCAGAGGCGATATATTTAGTTCAAAGAACACTGGGTAACTCTGCTTGCAATTCGGAGGGATGCAGGACAGGGCTCAGTGTTGCAGTTTGTTGTGCCTCCACATCTCCATACAGCTAGTGGTGATGATGCGAGATTTGTCAGCTCTACTCCCTTTTCATTCTTCTCCTCCTCCTCCATGCCCTCCTCTGCTGAATTGTCCTATGAATCACAAGTACCCCCTAAGCGTTCAAGGGGCTTTTCAATTAGTCAGGCTAAAAGGGGCCATGCAATGTTTCAGCTGGTGTGTCTAGGGGACAGGAACCACACTGGAGCAGAGATTCTTGCAACTCCACAGGGGCAGGCCCAGAGGTGGTTCCCGCCATGTCAGCTGGAGCCAGGAATGGTGGTGTGCGATATTGGCACAAACCTCTTCCCTTAGACAGGGAAAGTTGACACATGTGCCATGTATGGCACATGTCCTCAATTTGGTGGTTTCCTCAGTATGTACCCAGGGTTGGAAGATCTGCTAAAGCAGGCCAGAAGAGTCTGTAGCCATTTCAGGTGGTCATAAACAGCCAGTGCTCGGTTGGCTGAAATTCAGTGGGAATTCCACCTGCCCGTAAACTGCCTGATTTGTAACATGCCCACCAGGTGGAACTCGACTTTGGCAATGCTGCAGTGGCTGCACATGCAGCAAAGGGTCGTCGATGAGTACCTGTGTGAGTATGGCACAACGACAGGCTCAGGCTGGCTCTGCTTTTTTTCCCCACGTAAATGGCTGCTCATAAAGGGTGCACGCACTGTACTGTCTTCAATTGGGGAGGCCACAAGGATGGTGAGCTGTTACAATGCATCCATCAGTGACACAATCCCTGTTGTGTTCCTGCTAGAGCAGACACTATGTGGCATTATGGACAAGGCACTCAAAGCAGAGCAGCAGGAGGAAGAGGAGGACTTCCTTTTCTCTCAAGGCCCACTTTATGTAGATACAATTGTTCCTACACTACAGAACACACAAGAGGAGAGGGAGGAGGAGGAGGATTCTGGCAGTTTTTGAGGCATTGAAGCAGAGGAAGACATATGTCAAACAGTAAGAGATGGTTTTCCATTCCCAGAACCCTTGGAAGTATCACTGGGAGGAGGCAGTTCCAGATACTGTAATCCTCAGTGACCCAGAGGAGTCTGCTTCTCATGCCTCTGCAAATTTGCGGTGCTTGGGTTCCCTCATGCTTCAAAGCCTGCGAAAGGACCAAAGAATATGTGGCATAAAGGAGAAGGATCCATATTGGTTGGCAACCCTCCTTGACCACCGTTACAAGGGAAAGTCTCAGAACTCATCCTGTCCCCACAGAGAGTGCAGAAGATGAAATTTCTTGAGGACACCTTAAAGAGGAGTTTATCTAACACTTTTCATGACTCTGGTAGGTTACAGTGTCGTGGAAAATGTAGTTTTGAAGCTTCTGTTGGTCAAAAGAGGAGCGGTGGAGAAGACGGCAACCTAAGAAATGCATTTTCACAATTCTTTTAGTCCTCGCCACCCAGGGCTGTCAGCTTCCAAATTCCATCGGCGGTATCTGCCAGAACTTGCCCAGTACGCAACTGAGCTGCTGGCCTGCCCTGCATGCTTTCTGAACGGGCATTTAGTGCTGCTGGAGATTTTGTTACTGATAATAGAATGCGTCTGTCCACTGTGGACCGTCTGACATTTATCAAAATGAATCAGTCATGGATTACGAGCAGCTATGAAGCCCCTGATGCCGATGTTGCTGATTAAGTGTTTTTGGGATGTGGAATCACTGCATGACTTCTAGGCTGCCTAGCACTGTGGGTGTTGATGTCATCTGGAAGAATGTTTTTGGTGTAGGTTTCATGGGCACAGTTAACACCCAAAGACCAATTTTTCCGCATCTGTTTCACAGGTGCATATCATTGCAATTTTTGACAGCAAGGCCAATTCTTGCTTTCATCAAGAGTACCTCTTATAGGGTTATAGTGTGAAGGCACCACCGATACCCAAAGACCAATTTGTCTGCACCCCTTACTTCTATCCAAAGCCTGTGGAAGAGACACCAGAATTTATCCAAAAAAATCTTTAATCTTGTTCCCAGTGCACTACATTGTGGCCTCATCGTACAGACTGGCTCCCTAAGCTGTTGCTTACAAAATAAAGAAAGCTTGCAGGGAAAATTTCATTTTTTTTTGGCTTTATAAATGCAATTATTGCTGCAGTAGCTTCTATACACAGTACAGATATGCCACTTTACAGGTAGACTAAGGGGACCCCCCAGGCACCATATTAAAAGGAATTTTTCATTTTTATGCTTTCGCTTTAAGCATCAATAAATCACTGCAAATGACTTACCCGGACCCCTATAACCATTGTATGCCCAATTACATGCATATAAGTTTCAATATGGGCACTTTTGATTTCTCTAGTTCACGTCCCATAGACTTCAATGGGGTTCATTAATCGGTTACAAACTTTTGTAATGTTCGAAAGTTCTTTTGCACACCAAACGGGGTCGTTCAGCCCATCCCTAATCAGGAGTATGTCATATACAGCCCACAGTATGGAGGTCTGGAGTATAAGCCAGGAGTGCATATCGCACAGATTTCAGGGGTCAAGAGTGCATATCACAAAGAGTGCAAGGGTCAGAAGTGCAAATTGCACAGACCACTTTACAAAGTACAACCAAAATGACACCCTCTTCGTAGTACAAATACCCACAACCCATTCCCCCATAGTACAGATCTTCTCTAACATTCTTAAATCCCCATATGAACTGCCACTGTCAGGAAAGTATGTTAGTGGGTTGAAATTGAGCTATTTAGGTTCTGCCCCGGATGGAAGGGTGAGGGTTTTAGTTTTTCCCGGTTCTTTAGTTTGCTGGGTTTTCTTGGGTCTGACCCACAGTGGTCCGGAGCAGAGAGAGCCCAAAGGTGAGAGAGTCAGAAAAGCCACACTAATGAGATGTGAGAAAATGTCACTAACTTATACAACTGCCGTGAAGTTGGAGGTCATTGGGACCTGGGGTTTCTCCCCGAAGACACCAGCCACTGAGCAATGCCACTGATGGGTCCCCTTTATTATACAAGGACTCTACCCTTGCAGGTATGCCAGGGCAGCATGTAGCCTGACTTAGGTGTAGGGAAAGGACTGTTCTCACATGTTGAACTTTGTGATGTTCTTGCACTTTTTCAAGTAAAGCTTTTTAAACCTTGTTCCCACCTGGTCTGAAGTTACTCAAGGGGTGTAATGCAAGTAACTAGCACATTTCTATAGCTCAGATCACTAGAGCACTTTGTGGTATGAAGATATCAGCACAAAGAGTTGTCACAGTGTGAAGATACAATGGTTACCAAAGATAACGGAGGTATACCAAGCAGCATATCATAAAGTGTGTGCCTGTGGTGGGTGGGGCAGCCTCTTGAAGCAAGGAAGTTGTTGTTGGCACTCTCTCTGTGAGTGGACTGTCTCCCATAGCAACAAAAGCAGACTCGCACAGCCGAGGTTCTCATCCTGTACCCAGTTACAGAAGAGAAAGAGTTAAGAGAGTGCATGCATGGAGTCCACGCTAGGTGCACGGCAGGACCCCATACCTTACTGGGAGTGAATTAGCAGTGATGCGCTAGACAGGTGGACAAGGCTCAGCATATCCCTTCTAAATCCATGTTACAGTGAGGGTGTACATCGTCACGGAAACCCAAGAGTTAACTGGAGAACAGTTACGGTGCAAGTATACTCGGTGGACGTTCATCTCTAAAAGTAGAGGCCCACCTTAAGGTTGAGTATTCCCGCACGGTGGCCTCAGACTTGTCCCATTTTAGAAAAAAATGCAAATATTTAGAAAAATAGAAAATTTATTGAATAAAATACCCTGTCATAAACAAACATGACAGTGATGCACAGAGTAATATACAGTATTCATGTGTAGCATTAAGCAAAACAACACAACACTTCTCCTGTAAACCAACGCGTTTCGGGATATTCAAGATAAATCCCTTCTTCGGGGGCATGAAGGAGACAATAATTGGAAATGTTCTGAAACAGAAAAACAAAACAGAGTCTAGACTTACAGAAAAGGGACAATGTCGAATATGGAAAACATCATGGCTATCATGAATGTACATACTATCAGTGTTGTTTCATGAAATACAATATAAAACTTAGATGGTTAAAGATAGTACCAACTGGGTGTAGAGACATATATCCAGGCAGGGAAGATGGTTGCCCAAACAAAAAGCATGAGTCTTCACGACCTGAGAGATCCCACACAAGGGTCCCTGAAAACTAAGTGAGTCCTCTTAGCAAACAAAAAGTGTAAACTAATATGTAGTCACACTTGTTGAGGGGAATCAGTCCTACAGAACAAATAATAGAAGATGAATGAATATACTTTATTCTTTCCAAAGGAAAAGGGCAAAGCAGGAGCATGTAACATAATACATACATCGAGCATTGCCTCTATTTAAATAATGATTGAAATTACTGAAGAGACAGGTTAAAATACATCAACAAGGAAATGTGAGGACATGAGGAAATGAGGGACAGTTGGGAGCTATGAATCTGTATTGCTAAAATGCACAGAGCAAAGGCCTATAAATGATATAGCTGTACACTTTGACAGGGGTGCCTGGATCACAACATTTGCTGAACAAAATGGCAGATCTTTTCACAGCTAAAATCACTCCCATATACTGTATATATTTCAACCGTGTATTTAGCTGCGTACTTGAAGTTTAGCATTAAAGCGGAGTTCCAGGCAAAAAGAGAACTTGGTCTCAGACAATTGATGACCACCCCCCACCCCCCTCGTTTTGTATATTTTTTTTTCTTTTTTGGTACCTTTTTTGGGACCTGTGTGTGTCCCAGAAGATGATGGGACCCTTCAGAAAGCACTGCACATGCGCAGTAGGAAGCCGGCTGTGAAGCCTGAAGACTTCACTGACAGATTCCCTTACTTGCAATGCCGGCGCCTGCACCCGAAGCCGATGGATGGATTAGGATGGGGTGCCGACATTGTGGGCACCATGGACAGGTATGTGTCCTTATATTAAAAGTCAGCAGCTACATATTTGTAGCTGCTGACTTTTAATTTTTTTTCCCCCAGGCTGGAACTCTGCTTTAACTTTTGCAATGTCACTGTGTGTACTTCTTTGCAATATTTAAAGCTAATTTGTCCTGGTTTGCAAACTATTTTTTAAAACAGTATGCTGCTTTCAATACTACTAGCTCATCCCTCCAAAAGAGGAAACATTGATTATTGCAGTATAAAACTGACTTTTCTACCTATATTTATTATCACAAATTGTCAAGCAGCAAAGCTTCCCTTTTAGACACTCTTCACCTAATACCCACTTAATGATCTCAAAATAACCATAAAAATTAATTGTTCACTTTAAAGCGGAGTTGCACCCAAAAGTGTAAGTTCCGATTTAAGCGCTCCTTACCCCCTTACATGCCACATTTGGCATGTATTTTTTTTTAGGGGGGGAGAGCAAGTAGTTTTGACAGGTACCTGCTCCCACTGCTGCTGGGGCCGCCTAGGCAGCTCCAGCAGGAGTTATCCTCTCCCCCTCTCTCCCTACAATTTTCTGGGACACGTCACAGGTCCCCGAAGTTAGCCTGGCCATTGAGGAGGCGCAGTGCAACTCGCACATGCACACTGCACGCACGCTATCACAGCCAGGTGCCCACACTTGCAATGCCGGTGTCGGGGAGAGATGAGAGAGAGAGCCAAGGCGTTTGGGCGGCTGCATCGCTGGACCATGGGACAGGTGAGTGTGTGTTTATTAAAAGTCAGCAGATACACTTTTTGTAGCTGCTGACTTTAATAAACACAATGTCTGGAACTCCGCTTTAAGGTGTAATGTCAAATTGTAAAATGCTTTATATTTCACAGGTAGAACCAGCATCCTTGAAGAACTGCACATCATTATTCAATTAGACCAAATAAATCTTTCCTTGGCAGAAGTAATCTATGAATCTAGTTGCTGTTGTAGTACAATGTTGTAGCAGTATTTAAATAACACATATACATGATTTTCTTGGTAAAAGTAGACAGCTTACAAAATAAATGCACTATGATTGTGTGCACACCCATATGGAAGACAAATGCAAGTAGAAAATTTCCACCTCAGCAGCAACAAAACTCCATGGTTGATGTAGATCTTAACTGACTGACAGGGAAATGATATGGATGAATAGTATTTTTAAAGCCTTTGACTGTACAGAACACCTGCTATCTCTCCGCTGTCTGCTCCCAATGCCCAGGGAAGTGGAAGGAGGCCTCAATTCTGCCTCCTGTGTTACACCCTCTAATAGAATGCTCTGGTTCCTACAGAGCAATGGAAAATGAATAATAAGACATAGCTAACCCTTGCACATGTTAACAGCACAGCTAAATAGATCTTACCTCAAGTGGCTTGCAATACATTGACTTCCATGAAAAATATTTTAAGATTCGGCATAAAAAAAAAAAGAGAACACGTGGTGGCAACATTGCTGTGATTTAAATTGCTTTTCATCTGACTTCCTTTCTAAACCACAGAGTTGTGCTTTGCATTGTATTTATGACAGGGGAACATTTTATTCAGGGATTCTTTTCTTTGTTTTTGGCCGCAACTCAAACCTCACATCTTTTGCCTGTTGTATTCCATTTTGCAAACATCATGGCGTGAAAAGGCTCCAAGCTATTTGAGACCACCCCTATTTCTTGGCACTGAGAAGACCTTCACTGATGGAGGAATCTGCAAACCCGTTTGTTCCTATAGTCAAGGTGTTAAGATCACTGTAGATGCCTGAGTGCAGAGCCAAGTGTTATAACACTTAGCACTGGAAGTTGTATGAAACTCAATATTTTCTGTTATACTGATGGCAGGATGGCTAGATTTTTTCCTCATAGGGAAGTTTGGAATCTTAATTATAAAACAAGCAGTGGTGGCAATGCTATCTTAACCACTTCAGCCCCGGAAGATTTGGCTGCTCAATGACCAGAGCACTTTTTTGCGATACGGCACTGCGTCGCCTTAACTGACAATTGCGCGGTCGTGCGACGCTGTACCCAAACAAAATTGAGGTAATTTTTTTCCCACAAATAGAGCTTTCTGTTGGTGGTATTTGATCATCTCTGCGGTTTTTATTTTTTGCGCTATGAGCAAAAAAATGCGACAATTTAGAAAAAAAACACAATATTTTGTACTTTTTGCTATAATAAATATCCCCAATTTTTTTTTAAAAAAGTTAATTTTTTTCTCAGTTCAGGCAGATATGTATTCTTCTACATATTTTTGGTAATAAAAATCGCAATAAGCGTATATTGATTGGTTTGCACAAAAATTATAGCGTCTACAAAATAGGGGACAGATTTATGGCATTTTTATATTTATTATTTTTTTTACTAGTAATGGAGGTGATCTGCGACACTTTTGATACATTTTTGGGACGACTGACAATTATACAGCGATCAGTGCTATAAAAATGCACTGATTGCTGTATAAATATCACTGGCAGGGAAGGGGTTAAAACTAGGGGGAGATCAAGGGGTTAACTGTGTTCCCTGACTGTGTGTTCTAACTGTATGGGGAGGGGACTGACTATAGGAGATGACAGATCGTTGTTCCTAGCTATTAGGAACTCACGATCTGCATCTCCTCTCAGAACAGAACAGGGATTTGTGTGTTTGCCCACACATGTCCCTGTTCTGCCTCTCGTGCCCATGACCACTCGTAGCCGACGGTCATGAGCATCGGCACCCCCTGAGGGCAGCGCCTGCTATCCCGCTTAAAGAAGCTGACATATAGCTACGATGGCTCACAAGATCGCGCGGACCTGCCACAGTATAATGACGGCGCTGGTCAGCAAGTGGTTAAAGAGGAAGTAGACCCTGATGGGTTTTAATTTCTTTCTTTTTCCCTGCAAAGTAAAAGCATAATGTGCACATTATGTGACACTTATTTGCAAATGAAGCCTGCACCATCCCCGCTGCAGGCCACATCCATGTTCGCCCCTCTTCCTTCCGGGGCCGCAGACTCTGGCTCTGTGACTGGCTGGAGCCATGTGACATCATTCCCACACATGTGTGTGGGAGCCACCAGTCAAGGCACTCGCTACAAAGAAACAATGACATCATCAACGCAGCACAAAGTAAATATCTCCTAAACGGCGCACGTTTATGAGATATTTACGGTACCTATAGGTAAGCCTTATTATAGGCTCACCTATAGGTACAACTTGGAAATGGAGGTTTACAACCTCTTTAAAGCCTAACTCTACACTTACTGTCCCTTTAAATAGTTAATTGGGCCAAGGTGAATCAAGAAAACTATTTACTGTAATAACAGATGTGCTTGCTGTGCATGCTGTATTATCTGTATTTAGTTTCAGCTACAAACAGTATACAGCATTGTGTTCTGGGATGAGAACTTTCGTCCCACTCTTGGAACGGGAATTGCTGCTTAGCCATTCACAGGAAGCTTGGCATTTTATGAATAAGTACAAAGCTTCCTCTGATTGAGTGAGGCAAAGCTCTAAAAACATCATCTGCCCACCTCTCCACCTCAGCCAATCAAAAGAGAATCAGAATTCATTTATAGAATACAAATCTTCCTGTGAATGGCAAAACAGCGCTCAACCTTATTCCTTTTTGGTTCACAGTCACTGAAAATGGAGGGGATCAGTCCCTCTATATGCCATCCCCGCCACCCCTCCTATCCAGTTTTCTCTTCTTTCTTCTGCCTCCAAGCTCCTGTGTGCTCGCCTTGCCCTCCCCCCTATGTCCCCCTGCAGCTCTTCCGGCTTTCCCTCTCCCCTCTCCCACTGGCTTCTGGGGGGTATGTGTCAGGATTGGGAGCTGGGAAGGGGCCAGTAAATATGGTAAATATGTAATTTACCATTTCCTTCCTTTTCTAAATGGACAGGGTCAGTTATCAATGTCAATCACTAGCTCTGTGTTTTAAAAAACAGTGTTTACAATGCTTCTGTTTGTGAATGAACAGGAACCTCCTTTCCTGTCCATTCATTCTGTGCTGCTGAGGCTGCAGAGATGGAGATTGAGGGTTGTGTCCTCAATCTCCTTTCTCTGTCTCAAAAGTGAAACATCAGAGGTCTGTTTAGACCCCTGATATTTCACCAAAGCCCCCCCCCCCCCCCCAAT
Organism: Lithobates clamitans; assembly: GCA_037952925.1. NCBI lineage: Eukaryota > Metazoa > Chordata > Amphibia > Anura > Ranidae > Lithobates > Lithobates clamitans. The sequence continues at coordinate 735,407 of JBBGZY010001357.1, read as the reverse complement.
GGGGCTCCCTAAAAATTTGTAAAAAAAATAACAAATAAAATTGTAAATATTTTATTTTTCAATTGTAAAACAATTATAAAAAAATAACAAAAATAAAAAACTACTGAAACCAGTGGTGGAACTACCAGGGTCATAAAGGTGGCACTTGGCTCTAGTGTTCCACCAATGGTCTTGGAGGGAAGGGCCCCAGCCGGGAGTAGGGGGGCACTATTGTATGAATAACTATTAAAATAAATAATAGAGCAGAATATTCAAATAATAAATTTGCAGGCAGATAGGTGAAGCAAAGCTAAAGTTATTGGCTCACATTCCTTTACATTGCTTTAAATGCAAAACTAGCTGCTGAACAAATTAATTTACATATGCAGGTGCAGTTTATACATTAATACATAATGTGTGCAAATGATTTCTCACAGAAGTTTTTCATTTGATGTTAGAAATAGGTTTGGGACATGAAGGAAGAGAAAGCCACTTTCTACTCTTTTTCTGCAGTTATGCATGTAATCACAGAGTGCTTAATGGGTGAATGAAGGAACGGGAATAGAAGTAAAAGGATCAATTTGCAGAACTCCAGGGTTTTTATCTGCTGATATCTGCCCAAGTCTCCAATAACAAATTATCTCTCCTGGCAAAGCCAGCAACCAGAATAATGACTGGTCTCTGGTATCTGCCACTTCCATTTGCCACTCAGTAACTTGGAAATTGTGTATGCCTTTTTGTGATGCTGTTATACCCACTGAAAGCTGTCTCTCTTATACAAAAGCCTCATCCAATAATAATTTCAGTAAAAAAACTGTATTTGAATTACTTTTTTATACCACATGCAAGAGATAGACCCTCTACGTAGTTAATTCATAAAAAGAGAAAAAAAATGCATGAATGTGTAAAAAAAAAAAATTATAGTGCAACACAAATAAAAACCACAAAAAATCAATCAAAACTTGAAACTCATATATGTCACCATTGAAGACACCTCTTATAAGTGCATGTGTCTAAATGCATGTATGTCAAGAAACAAACATTCATTAACCACATGCCGACCAGCGCACAACGATATACATCGGCACATTGGCACGGCTGGGCAAAGGGGCGTACAGGTACGTCCCCTTTAAGACGTGTCATTGTGGGTGCGCGCGTGCCTGCCGTGTGCTCCATGACCGCAGGTCCCATGGACTCGATGTCCGCCGGGTGCCCACAATCGCGTCACGGAGCGGAAGAACGGCCTTTTGTAAACAAGGCAATTCCCCGTTCTGCCTTGTGACATGACAGATATCCACTGCTCCCTGTGATCGGGAGCAGTGATCTATGTCATGTGTGTGGTAGCCCATTCCCCCCACAGTTAGAATCACTCCCTTAACCCCTTGATCGCCCACTAGTGTTTAACCCCTTCCCTGTCAGTGTCATTTACACAGTAATCAGTGCATTTTTTTTTTTTTTTAAATCGCAGATCACCGCCATTACTAGTAAAAAAAATTAATTATAAAAATGGCATAACTCTATCCCCTATTTTGTAGATGCTATACCGTTTGCGCAAACCAATCAATATACGCTTATTGTGATTTTTTTTTACCAAAAATATGTAGAAGAATACATATCAGCCTAAACTGAGAAAGACATTTTTTTTTTTAATATATATATTTTTTGGGGATATTTATTATAGCAAAAAGTAAAAAATATTGCTTTTTTTTTCAAAATTGTTGCTCTTTTTTTGTTTATAGCACAAAAAAAAACGCAGAGATGGTCAAATACCACCAAAAGAAAGCTCTATTTGTGGAGAAAAAAGGACGTCAATTTTGTTTGGGTGCAACGTCACTCGACCACGCAATTGTCAGTTAAAGCGACGCAGTGCCGAATCGCAAAAAGTCCTCTGGTCAGGAAGGGGGTAATAATCACACTTAAAACCGTATATAGGACAATTATAGTAGCTCCATATAGATGACACAAATGCACAAAAGTGAGCTAAAACACTTAAACACATACAGTTTATACCACAATTAAAGTGATTTCATATAAATGTATCAGAGATACAAATGTTAAAAAAGGAAACAGTATTATGCATAAAAGTCCCAGATACAGAGCCTGAAGAGAAAATCAGCGAGTTGACAGTGATTGGTTACAGAAAGTAGTGAGAAAAGGTACATAATACTTCAGGTACACTCCACCTGACCCTGACAAGTAAATATAGCAAATTTGAGGAATGGGTAAGTGTATAATATAACCTGGTCTGTCCAATACAAATAGAAACAACAAGCAAAAAACAAACCTGGTGTCAATTGGCATGGTCTAACCCCTCTGGACTTTAATAGACAGACCAAGTGGGTAGATAAAATGAGTATATTTTATTACAAATTGTTCATAAAAATACTGTTCGTAAAATACATAAATACAAAAATAATACAAAAATAATAATATTTTACCCAAATACATGCGTCTGTATGTAAAGCAAGCTGCCCCTAGAGATATGTGGGCTAGCAAAATTGCATGCTGGCATACACCTGACATGTTTCGGACCTATACTGGTCCTTCTTCGGAGGTTTTTATGCCATTTGGGTCTACAATGTAAATATATATTATACATTAGTGAGACATTTCTAAATTTAGTTTAAAGTATGCATGTAATTTCACAGATGCTTAATATTAACATTCAACCTATACTTACAAAAAATTCATAGGCTTGTGGGGTGGTCAGCCAAGAACATGATGGCTAGTCACCCGCAAGCCGCACAGCACAGCCGAGTGGCCCCGGAGTGGAATGAAGGGATGCAAACACCACAGAGGAAGGCAACGGATGTCTCAACTACGAGGACCCCTAGGCATAAGAACAGAAGTTCCAGCCTATTATTGACCAGCAATCAAGTGGGTGGCAGAGATGAGGGCGCGATGAGGGCACGATGGTATGGTATAAACTGTGTGTACAAGAGTAATGGATGCATTAATGATAGTATTTCCATAATGATCAAGTTATTGCAATATATATATATATATATATATATATATATATATATAATTTATTTATCTTTAGGTGTCGGCAACAGCCATGTGCAGTCCATGCCACACAGGTGATGCTAGGAAGAGGGATATCTATCTGTGCAAATAAAGCCTCCTGATGTACCTTGTCCTTAGTTGGCAGAGAGTGCGTGTCCTTCCAGCAATCCCAAGGCCTCACAAATGAAGCCTGGGATGCCAGTATATATAAGGCCTTAATTGTTTCAATGGCATCAAGCGCGATTGGGAACAGCTGGGCAATAGGAGAGGACCGCGGCGCCAGGATATGGCATCAAAGGTCCATCATGGAATCCCCAGGCACAGTGACGTGCAGCGCAAGCCTGCTGAAGGGGGCGGGGTCACGTCCTGCGCCATCGCGCCGTCCTTTCACGCGTCAAGATGGAATGCAGATAGGAGCCCATGAAAATCTGTGGCTCCTCAGGCTGTAAATGTCCAAGGCGGCCCCCAGTGAAAGGGGTCTGTAAAGATCCCCGCGCGCCAGGCAGTGGGACAAATGCTGACATCCTCCAGGTGGCCACATGGAGCAGCAGCCGCAACCTAGAGACCCACGGGCAGGGAACCATCAGATCCTGGCATCCCTAAAACAGGAGAAAGAAAAAGAAGGAACCGTAATAAATATATATATAAAAAACAACAAAAAAAACAAAAGCCATAAGCAAAGACTGAAATCTGAAAGGAAATATAGATAAACATATAATTATACATTGTACAGTGCATGTACTGTATCACCAGACAATAGAATATTGGTATCTATATCAGCTTATCAATTGACAAACATACATTCCTGTCATATAGGTAGGATACAGAAAGATATATATCAATCAAAAAAAGGGGGAGAAGAAATATTGCAGGGAAACATATAGGAGATAAATGTCTATTAGATCAATCAGGTCACTATGGAAACTACAAATCCAACAGTAAGTCAGTGCGTTTTTTACCTTTGGCTTTCTTATAGGCTTTTTTTTAGGACATTGTTGGAATAACCTCTATCAGGTAGTCTGGTTCTCAACACTTGGGCATCTTTCTCAAATAGAAACTCAGTAGAACAATTCCGTCTGGCCCGAATATATTGCCCATCCAGATGCTAGTAATGGTTTGGGATGGAAACTGGGGCTTCAAGTATTGTGTTCCCAGCTATGTGTTTTCTGAATAGGTCACTATAGAGATACCCGTCAGGATGTTTCAATATTGTCAAATTTAGAAATGTAATACTGGATGTATTACTACCTAGGGGGGTGCCACATGCAGTTACAAAGACCTTGTACTGAAAACTTTTTCATAATCCTGCGTAATGCTATTTACCCTGAGGTTACAGTAAATGACCTACAGAAGTCATAATAGGCCACATTGAGATCTCTCAATCCAGTTATTAAGCTGTAGTTTTCCAGGCACATACACCTTAGGCTTGTTTTTTGCTTGGGCACCAGTCAATTTGTGGAAAGTACTTGAACAAGACTTTATTGCAGAACTGCAGAATATGGGAACTGGGTTATGAACAATCAGGATACCCTAATTCACACTCTATTTCAAAACTCAAACTTTTTAGTTTGGCTCTCTGTTCTTACAAACTAAGCTTGCTACTAGCAGGCTTACTGATATTCAGCATCTTAAAGAAACCATGTCACCAACTTAAAAAAGTGCATGCAAAAGCACATAAATGTTTTTTTATTTATGTAGCCATGGTGTTAGCACTACTGACAAACAATCCGCCAAATCACCCCACTGCCAGACTTCATGCATTCTTTCCAGAGACAATGAACAATCTTTTGCAGGCTTTGTTTTTGTTGTTTTATTGGGGGGGGGGGGGGGACAACTTGGATAGGAATATGCATCACCATGCAGACTACTGTTTCTAAGAGTTCTCCATCCATCACCATGTGAGGGACAGAAACATCACTATTGACTAGGGGTGCAACGGATCAAAAATCTCATGGATCGGATCGATCCTCAGATCAGAGTCACGGATCGGATCATTTTCAGATTAGCAAAAAAAAAAAACACACAAATCTTGTTACACCCACCGGAGTTTTAGATTTAAAAGCTATTTTCAACACAAAACCAAGCTTATATGCATAAATACAGTATTTGTGCATATAAGCTCAGTTTTGTGTTGAAAATGGCTTTTAAATCTAAAACTCCGGTGGGTGTAACAAGATGTCCGCTTGCCCCCTTCTCACTCTATCAGTATTGTACTGTGCAGGAGTGTGGGGTATAGCAAGATGGCGGCGACGAAACGTCACTTCCTGTCGAGACAGCGGCCGCTTCCGGGTGTACTAAGATGGCCGCCGGCTCCGGAGCTAGGCCGAAGCCGCGGCCTTTCCTATGGCTGAGGCCAAAAAGTGCTCCGCGGATCGCGGGTGTGCCGATCCGCGGAGGGTGATCCGTTGCACCCCTACTATTGACCATGTAAAAGCAATGGTCTTAGATCTCTTCACCTCCTGCCCAAACTTGTTTCTTCCTGTACAAACTTTATTCCTCCTGCACAAACTTGTAATTGCTAATTTGAGTATGACACATCCTCTACTATTGGGTAGTATAAACTCACTCTGAATAAGCCCCTCTATTGGCTCTGGTGGCTCGCTGCTACTAGGCCTGAGGCCTGCAGAACCTCTCCCCGGAGGCCTAGTAGGTTAAAAGCCTGTCTTCTAGGAAATGGACTACTGCTCCCAGCCAGCCCAACTTGCAAACCAAGTGCCCTCCGGCCACACCGATTTAACACAGATCCCCACAGTCTTTTCTCTGATCCAGGATTCCTCATCATCCACCGTATGCATGATAAAGACTCTGCTATTGACCATGTAGAAGCAGAGTTCCCTCACAGATTCCCTGGCACCTGCATCCACTGACCTTCCAGCCCTGAGTCCTTGATGAGCAACTTGTCCGCACGCACCATGTGTTCCGACAGATTCTCTGCCCCTCTGCTTCAGGAGTTCCCTGCCACCGACGTGTGGTGGCAGAGACAGCTCTCCCCGGGCCTCCTCCTGCTATCGGTACACCCCCCCAGATGGGGTGTCCTCCTGCGGCTGTCTAGCACTCCATTCCTCACTTCACCCAGCCGACTTCTCCTCCACAGTGACATGTGACCTCAGCTTATATATGAGGCCCGCCCCCTGCCAATACCTGATGGGGATTGGTCAGAGCCTGCCACTCCAGTTCCAGACCCAGCCCCTTTTCTAGAACATTCTCCTCAGAAACAGGGGAGGCACCTCAGAACTGATGTGCAGGTGGTCACACCCACTGCTACTCTGACCACGCCCCAGATGAAAACAGGCAGGCCTAGCTTGCAGCATAAGCCTGCCTAAATTTACCTGTGCTGAACAAAACCTAGTAATAACCCTTACTAGCACCTACCTACTGGTAGAGGGTGCTACATTTAATTGCAATGTGTCTTTGAACTTGCTGGAAAAATTGACTACTCCAGAGTCTATTCCCTAGCCCATTCTCCTTCCTTTGTGCATGCCATAGCCCTCTAGAGATGTTGATGAGGGGATGGATACTTGAGCTAAGCCTTTATACTATAGTGTGGCTTTATACTATAGCGGGCCTCCTCCTGCTATCGGTACACCCCCCCAGATGGGGTGTCCTCCTGCGGCTGTCTAGCACTCCATTCCTCACTTCACCCAGCCGACTTCTCCTCCACAGTGACATGTGACCTCAGCTTATATATGAGGCCCGCCCCCTGCCAATACCTGATGGGGATTGGTCAGAGCCTGCCACTCCAGTTCCAGACCCAGCCCCTTTTCTAGAACATTCTCCTCAGAAACAGGGGAGGCACCTCAGAACTGATGTGCAGGTGGTCACACCCACTGCTACTCTGACCACGCCCCAGATGAAAACAGGCAGGCCTAGCTTGCAGCATAAGCCTGCCTAAATTTACCTGTGCTGAACAAAACCTAGTAATAACCCTTACTAGCACCTACCTACTGGTAGAGGGTGCTACATTTAATTGCAATGTGTCTTTGAACTTGCTGGAAAAATTGACTACTCCAGAGTCTATTCCCTAGCCCATTCTCCTTCCTTTGTGCATGCCATAGCCCTCTAGAGATGTTGATGAGGGGATGGATACTTGAGCTAAGCCTTTATACTATAGTGTGGTCTGTCAGCATGCCCAGCCCCTGATGATGTCCCATTGGACGAAACGCTCAGGGTAGGGCTTGCTGACATCACACGCTGCTGTCCAGAGAGGCAGCGGCAGCTCTGTAAGTTTCTCAGCTAAAGATTTTGTTTTTATGTACTTTTAAGAGCCCTCTTTTTGTCCTGCAGGCTTATGGTGTCACTGAGTGGCATCTAACCAGTAAGGCAAGGGACAATTGAGGGGCTACTGTGTGGAAACTGCTGTGGATCGAGCTGCAGTGTAATTGTAATCTCTCTCACAGAGAGATCCATCCCGGGGATTATAACATACTGTATGTGCTGCCTGTCTCTATTTGAGAGCTAAAGCATAAGCTCTGGTAAGCCCAATACTTAACTCTGGGTGCTGGATGCCTCTTTTTTACTATTTTGGGAATCCAGGACTTGAATGTCACAGTGTATTTCATGATTTAATCTTGTAGATGACATGTTGCACTTTAATGGACTAAGTCTATTTATTTCTGGTCAATGGATGATTTATTTATGACACATGGTTTTTAATGTATTTTTGTTTTAAATAAACACTTATTAAGTTTTTGATATATGATTTATTGTATCACACTGTGTAACCTAATTTAATTGATTGACACTGCATTTGTTTTATATATTTTAATATGCCATGGGACCCTTATAATAAATTCATTTATTTATTTATTTTTTGGAACCTGTAAAGCATTGCACCAGTGATCATCAGATCGCTGGTGCCATGCAGGTCTCCTGCAGACCTGTCAGTGTATCTGTGTGCATCCCGTACATCCCATATGGGCAAGCAGATACACTGACAGGAAGAATCACTGAATTACCACGGCGCTCCACAGCACCGCGGTAGTTCATTGAGAACTACAAGCTGACATCTGAAAGGATGTCTGTACTTGTAGTTCATTCATTCACAAAACTCACAGAATGAATGGTCTGATCTCTATAAAGGGGTTGTAAAGGTTTGTGTTTTTTCACCTTAATTCATCCTATGCATTAAGGTAAAAAACACCTGGCCCCCCCAGCCCCTCAGCCCCCCGTTTACCTACCGGAGCCCCGTTCACCTGCTATGCGTGTGCCCCGGCATCTTCTTCTCCACAGAGTCTGGACGTTGATTGGATAGATAGGATAGATTGATAGCAGCGCAGCCATTGGCTCGCGCTGCTGTCAATCACATCCAATGAAGTGGCCGCCAGGGGCGGGACTGAGTCATACACTCTGTGTCTATGGACGCAGCATGTATGACAGAGAGCGCACCATCAAGCTAACCCGCTCGGGATAGAATTTTTCAGAGGGATTAGCTATTGCGGGGAGAAGCCGAGACAGCCACCGAGGGACCCCAGAACAGGAGGATCGGGCCCACTCTGTGCAAAACAAACTGCACAGTGAAGGTAAGTATAACATGTTTATTATTTTTAGAAAAAAAAAACCAATACAACCCCTTTAAGAACCAAGGTTAAAGTGATATCCTGGTAGCAGTTTCCTAAGAGAGGATAGCAGAGAAAATGCCTGTGTTTTTTACCTTCTTTCTTAGCCACTTCTTACTTCTAATGAGTAAGAAAGAACCGTAGGTTCTTCCTCAGTCCTAAAGTATTTACTTTCTTTAAACAAGCCAAATTGTACTGATTTCCCAGAATGGAAGACTTCTCCAACACAAAACTATTCTGGGGAGAAGCCCATGGGATAAAGAGCTCAGCACACAATCACTTTGGACAGGAGCCAAGAGGCAGAGACAATGCTCTGCAAAGGTTGTCCTAAATTTTTTTAACATTCCCAGCTCACACCACTAGGAACAGCTCTTCAGTCATTAAATGGGCTGATAAATATTTCTAATCTTAAAATTATGTCATCTGATACAGACTGCTGTAGCATATTCAACAGTAGGGATGAGCTTCGTGTTCGAGTCGAACCCATGTTCGACTCGAACATCGGCTGTTCGACCGTCCGTCGAATTGCGAACGATATGGGCCGTTCGCGCCAAATTCGTGTGGCGCGTCACGGCCCATAATTCACTGCGGCATCGCAGTGCATTGCTGGCTGATGATTGGCCAAGCATGCACTATGACCCGCATGCTTGGCCAATCACAGCGCCGTCAGTAGAGAGAGCTGTAATTGGCCAAAGCCAGGGTGGCTTTGGCCAATTATGGCTCAGGGGATTTAGTACACACCCCACACTATATAAGGCCGCCTGCACGGCGGCCCTGTGTAGTGTGTGTTCCGGTGTGCTGAGCGATAGAGAGAGAGAGAGACAGTGTCATTTGATTTGAGTTAGATAGATTAGGCAGAACAGTCAGTCAGTTAGCTGCACTTACAGTGTATTGTGTATATATATGCATCCCAGGTGTTGCATATATATATATACACTGTATTCAGTTTAGCTAGATCCGTTCCTGTTATCTTCTATCTAGACTATTTACATTCAGTGCAGTGTGTCCTGCTCACAGTGTTCAGCTAGATCCGTTCCTGCTATTTACATTCAGTACAGTGCGTCCTGCTCACAGTGTTCAGCTAGATCCGTTCCTGCTATTTACATTCAGTGCAGTGCGTCCTGCTCACAGTGTTCAGCTAGATCCGTTCCTGCTATTTACATTCAGTGCAGTGCGTCCTGCTCACAGTGTTCAGCTAGATCCGTTCCTGCTATTTACATTCAGTGCAGTGCGTCCTGCTCACAGTGTTCAGCTAGATCCGTTCCTGCTATTTACATTCAGTGCAGTGCGTCCTGCTCACAGTGTTCAGCTAGATCCGTTCCTGCTATTTACATTCAGTGCAGTGCGTGCTGCTCACAGTGTTCAGCTAGATCCGTTCCTGCTATTTACATTCAGTGCAGTGCGTCCTGCTCACAGTGTTCAGCTAGATCCGTTCCTGCTATTTACATTCAGTGCAGTGCGTCCTGCTCACAGTGTTCAGCTAGATCCGTTCCTGGTATTTACATTTAGTGCAGTGCGTCCTGCTCACAGTGTTCAGCTACATCCGTTCCTGCTATTTACATTCAGTGCAGTGCGTCCTGCTCACAGTGTTCAGCTAGATCCGTTCCTGCTATTTACATTCAGTACAGTGCGTCCTGCTCACAGTGTTCAGCTAGATCCGTTCCTGCTATTTACATTCAGTGCAGTGCGTCCTGCTCACAGTGTTCAGCTAGATCCGTTCCTGCTATTTACATTCAGTGCAGTGCGTCCTGCTCACAGTGTTCAGCTAGATCCGTTCCTGCTATTTACATTCAGTGCAGTGCGTCCTGCTCACAGTGTTCAGCTAGATCCGTTCCTGCTATTTACATTCAGTGCAGTGCGTCCTGCTCACAGTGTTCAGCTAGATCCGTTCCTGCTATTTACATTCAGTGCAGTGCGTGCTGCTCACAGTGTTCAGCTAGATCCGTTCCTGCTATTTACATTCAGTGCAGTGCGTCCTGCTCACAGTGTTCAGCTAGATCCGTTCCTGCTATTTACATTCAGTGCAGTGCGTCCTGCTCACAGTGTTCAGCTAGATCCGTTCCTGGTATTTACATTTAGTGCAGTGCGTCCTGCTCACAGTGTTCAGCTACATCCGTTCCTGCTATTTACATTCAGTGCAGTGCGTCCTGCTCACAGTGTTCAGCTAGATCCGTTCCTGCTATTTACATTCAGTGCAGTGCGTGCTGCTCACAGTGTTCAGCTAGATCCGTTCCTGCTATTTACATTCAGTGCAGTGCGTCCTGCTCACAGTGTTCAGCTAGATCCGTTCCTGCTATTTACATTCAGTGCAGTGCGTCCTGCTCACAGTGTTCAGCTAGATCCGTTCCTGGTATTTACATTTAGTGCAGTGCGTCCTGCTCACAGTGTTCAGCTACATCCGTTCCTGCTATTTACATTCAGTGCAGTGCGTCCTGCTCACAGTGTTCAGCTAGATCCGTTCCTGCTATTTACATTCAGTGCAGTGCGTGCTGCTCACAGTGTTCAGCTAGATCCGTTCCTGCTATTTACATTCAGTGCAGTGCGTCCTGCTCACAGTGTTCAGCTAGATCCGTTCCTGCTATTTACATTCAGTGCAGTGCGTCCTGCTCACAGTGTTCAGCTAGATCCGTTCCTGGTATTTACATTTAGTGCAGTGCGTCCTGCTCACAGTGTTCAGCTACATCCGTTCCTGCTATTTACATTTAGTGCAGTGCGTCCTGCTCACAGTGTTCAGCTACATCCGTTCCTGCTATTTACATTCAGTGCAGTGCGTCCTGCTCACAGTGTTCAGCTAGATCCGTTCCTGCTATTTACATTCAGTACAGTGCGTCCTGCTCACAGTGTTCAGCTAGATCCGTTCCTGCTATTTACATTCAGTGCAGTGCGTCCTGCTCACAGTGTTCAGCTAGATCCGTTCCTGCTATTTACATTCAGTACAGTGCGTCCTGCTCACAGTGTTCAGCTAGATCCGTTCCTGCTATTTACATTCAGTGCAGTGCGTCCTGCTCACAGTGTTCAGCTAGATCCGTTCCTGCTATTTACATTCAGTGCAGTGCGTCCTGCTCACAGTGTTCAGCTAGATCCGTTCCTGCTATTTACATTCAGTGCAGTGCGTCCTGCTCACAGTGTTCAGCTAGATCCGTTCCTGCTATTTACATTCAGTGCAGTGCGTCCTGCTCACAGTGTTCAGCTAGATCCGTTCCTGCTATTTACATTCAGTGCAGTGCGTGCTGCTCACAGTGTTCAGCTAGATCCGTTCCTGCTATTTACATTCAGTGCAGTGCGTCCTGCTCACAGTGTTCAGCTAGATCCGTTCCTGCTATTTACATTCAGTGCAGTGCGTCCTGCTCACAGTGTTCAGCTAGATCCGTTCCTGGTATTTACATTTAGTGCAGTGCGTCCTGCTCACAGTGTTCAGCTACATCCGTTCCTGCTATTTACATTCAGTGCAGTGCGTCCTGCTCACAGTGTTCAGCTAGATCCGTTCCTGCTATTTACATTCAGTGCAGTGCGTGCTGCTCACAGTGTTCAGCTAGATCCGTTCCTGCTATTTACATTCAGTGCAGTGCGTCCTGCTCACAGTGTTCAGCTAGATCCGTTCCTGCTATTTACATTCAGTGCAGTGCGTCCTGCTCACAGTGTTCAGCTAGATCCGTTCCTGGTATTTACATTTAGTGCAGTGCGTCCTGCTCACAGTGTTCAGCTACATCCGTTCCTGCTATTTACATTCAGTGCAGTGCGTCCTGCTCACAGTGTTCAGCTAGATCCGTTCCTGCTATTTACATTCAGTGCAGTGCGTGCTGCTCACAGTGTTCAGCTAGATCCGTTCCTGCTATTTACATTCAGTGCAGTGCGTCCTGCTCACAGTGTTCAGCTAGATCCGTTCCTGCTATTTACATTCAGTGCAGTGCGTCCTGCTCACAGTGTTCAGCTAGATCCGTTCCTGGTATTTACATTTAGTGCAGTGCGTCCTGCTCACAGTGTTCAGCTACATCCGTTCCTGCTATTTACATTCAGTGCAGTGCGTCCTGCTCACAGTGTTCAGCTAGATCCGTTCCTGCTATTTACATTCAGTGCAGTGCGTCCTGCTCACAGTGTTTAGCTACATCCGTTCCTGCTGTTTACATTCAGTGCAGTGCGTCCTGCTCACAGTGTTCAGCTAGATCCGTTCCTGGTATTTACATTCAGTGCAGTGCGTCCTGCTCACAGTGTTCAGCTAGATCCGTTCCTGCTATATACATTTAGTGCAGTACGTCCTGCTCACAGTGTTCAGCTAGATCCGTTCCTGTTATCTTCCTACTGACAGGCAGGCTTGTCTGGTTACAGTATATAAAGCTACCTTAAGAAAATTACAGGTGTTCTATCCCAGCTTAGTGCAGCTACAGGCCATTAGTATGTCTGGAAGGCCAAGAAGGAGAGGCAGACAGTCACAAGCCAATAAGAGAGGGCAAGCAGGCTCTGTGTCTAGTGCTGGTCGTGGAGACGGTGCATCCTCATCAGCACGTGGCCATGGGACACGCTTGGCCTTTTTTTCGGCAGCTGGCCGTGTTGAGCCGCAACATGCGGAAGACTTGGTCGAGTGGATGACCAAGCCGTCCTCATCCTCCTCATCCTCTCTCACCCATGCCCAGGGTGCTTTGTCTGGCAAAGCAGCGGCCTCTTCCCTCAGCTCAATGTCATCAGTGACTCCTTCCCTAGCTCCACCATGTCCTCATGAGGATTCCCTCGAACTGTTTGACCACAGTGTTGGGTACATGCTCCAGGAGGATGCCCAGCGTTTGGAAGGCTCTGATGATGATACTGAGCTCAATGAAGGCAGTAACATGAGCACGGACAGAGGGGGTGCCCAAGAAGGACAGCAATCTGGCAGTCATGCTCCCCCTGCTGCAGCATACTGCCAGGTTTGCTCCAGTGATGAGGAGGGAGGGGATGATGAGGTCACTGACTCAACGTGGGTGCCTGATAGGAGAGAGGAGGAGGAGGAGGAGGAGGAGGAGGTGGCACATCACCAACTAGGCAGGATGCCCTCCAGGGGCCAGCCTAAGGGCAGCACATTGACTGCATCACACCCCAAAGCTCCACATGTGCAGGGCGCTGCAGTCTCTGCGCGTTATTCAAAAAGTTCTTTGGTGTGGGCCTTTTTTGAGACGAGTGCATCAGATCGCACCGCTGCTATTTGCAATATATGTCTCAAGCGTATCTCGCGTGGCCAAAACATCTCCCGCTTGGGTACCACATGCTTGACCAGACATATGTTGACCTGCCATGCAGTTCGTTGGCAAGCGTATCTAAAAGACCCACACCAAAGAACAAAGACGATCTCTCCTTGCTCCTCATCAGCTGAGATTTCCAACCCCACTAGACCTTCAGTCCTCTCTGCGACCTGCAGTGAGAGGAATGAAGGTGTAGAATTAGGTGTGTCACAGCCAAGTACTTATGGGCAATCTGCTTTTGGTACACCGACGTCAGATTGTACCAGGCAAATTTCCCTGCCCCAGCTGCTGCACCGCCGAAAGAAGTTTGCTCCCAGCCATCCACATGCCCAGCGGTTGAATGCTAGCTTGGCAAAATTGCTAGCACTTCAACTGCTGCCTTTTCAGTTGGTAGACTCTGCCCCCTTCCGTGAGTTTGTGGAATGTGCGGTTCCTCAGTGGCAGGTACCCAAACGCCACTTTTTCTCACGGAAGGCGATTCCGGCTCTCTACCGGCATGTGGAAGGCAATGTCCATGCCTCGCTGGACAGGGCGGTCAGCGGTAAGGTGCATATTACCGCTGACTCATGGTCCAGCAGGCATGGACAGGGACGTTACTTAAGTTTCACGGCGCATTGGGTGACTCTGCTGGCAGCTGGGAAGGATGCAGGACAAGGTGCAGTAGTGTTGGAGGTTGTTCCGCCACCACGCCTCCAAAATGCTGATTGTGACACACCTCTCTCCTCCACCCCCTCCTCTTCTTCTTCCTCCATGGCCTCTTCCTCGGAACCAGCGGTGCTCCGTAGGCGTTCAAGGGGCTACGCAAGTACGCAGGCCAAAAGATGCCATGCGGTGCTTGAGCTGGTGTGCTTGGGGGACAGGAGCCACACTGGGGCAGAGGTTCTGTCAGCTCTGCAGGGGCAGGTTCAGAGGTGGTTGACGCCACGCCAACTTAAGGCAGGAATGGTGGTTTGCGACAATGGCACCAACCTCCTCTCTGCCCTCCGACAGGGACAACTGACCCATGTGCCCTGTTTGGCTCACGTCCTTAACTTGGTGGTGCAGCGGTTCTTGGGCAGGTACCCGGGCTTACAGGATGTCCTGAGGCAGGCCAGGAAAGTCTGTGTGCATTTCCGCCGGTCATATAATGCCAGTGCTCGGCTGACGGACCTCCAAAAGGAGTTTAACCTGCCCAAGAACCGCCTAATCTGTGACATGCCCACCAGGTGGAACTCGACGTTGGCCATGCTGCAGCGGCTGCACACGCAGCAGAGGGCCATCAATGAGTACCTGTGCGACTATGGCACCAGGACAGGGTCAGGGGACCTTGGTTTTTTTTCCCCACGCCAGTGGGCCATGATCAGGGATGCATGCACTGTCCTGTCACCATTCGAGGAGGCCACGAGGATGGTGAGCACTGACAGTGCATGCATCAGTGACACTGTCCCCCTTGTCCACCTGTTGGAGCACACGCTGCGTGGAATAATGGACAGGGCACTTGAGGCAGAACAGAGGCAGGAAGAGGAGGACTTCCTTAGCTCTCAAGGCCCCCTTTATCCAGACAGTGTTCCTGCGTGCCCGCCGATCACACAGGAAGAGGACGAGGAGGAGGAGGAGGAGGAGGAGGAAGATTGTGTCAGTATGGAGGTGGAGCCTGGCACTCAGCATCAGCAGTCTTTAAGGGATCAGTCCCAAGGAACACATGGACTTGTACGTGGCTGGGAGGAGGTGGCTGCGGACGTTGTTGTCCTTAGTGACCCAGAGGACTCCGGACCGAATGCCTCAGCAAACCTACGCTGCATGGCCTCCCTGATCCTGCAAAGCCTGCGTAAGGATCCTCGTATTCGTGGTATCAAGGAGAAGGACCAATACTGGCTGGCAACCCTCCTTGATCCACGTTACAAGGGTAAGGTTGCGGACCTTATCTTGCCATCGCAGAGGGAGCAGAGGATGAAACATCTTCGGGAGGCCTTGCAGAAAGGTCTGTGCAACGCGTTCCCAGAGACTGGGAGGTTACAAACTCCTGTTTCTGGACAACGTGTTGCTGAGGCTTCGGTCAGTCAAAGAAGGAGCGGTGGAGAAGGTGGCCGTCTGACCGATGCGTTCAGACAATTTTTTGGTCCGCAGCCCCAAGGTATGATCGGTTCCAGCAACCATCGCCAGCGTCTGTTTTACATGGTGCAGGAATACCTAGGGGCAAGATCAGACTTGGACACCTTTCCCACCGAAAATCCTCTGGGTTACTGGGTCTTGAGGATGGATCACTGGCCAGAGCTTGCACAGTATGCAATTGAGCTACTGGCCTGTCCTGCATCCAGCGTTCTTTCGGAATGCACATTCAGTGCTGCTGGAGGCGTGGTAACCGATCACAGGGTGCGTCTGTCCACCGACTCGGTCGATCGGCTGACCTTCATAAAAATGAATCAGTCTTGGATCACCACCAGCTACCAAGCACCTGATGCAGATGTAACCGAATAATTTTTTTTGAAATCTCAGATCCCTTCAAAGACTGCCTATGCTGATGCTGAGTGACTATCCCTGAGTAATTATCCTCTTCCTCCTCAATCATCACGCTGATAGCTTGTAAGAACATTTTTGGTTCTGGGCGCCACCACCAGTGCCTAAGGCACAATTTTTCAGCCCCTGTTTAACAGGGGCGTGTAATTACAATTTTTGATGTAATACTTTGCAGCAGGGCTCGTTCCTGCATTCCAACTAGAGTGTCTGTGAGGGGTTGCAGTGTTGTGGCACCAGCACCAGTGCCTAAGACCCAATTTTTCAGCCCCTGTCTAACAGGGGCGTGTAATTACAATTTTTGATGCAATACTTTGCAGCAGGGCTTGTTCCTGCGTTTCAACTAGAGTGTCTGTGAGGGGTTGCAGTGTTGTGGCACCAGCACCAGTGCCTAAGACCCAATTTTTCTGCCCCTGTCTAACAGGGGCGTGTAATTACAATTTTTGATGCAATACTTTGCAGCAGGGCTCGTTCCTGCGTTCCAACTAGAGTGTCTGTGAGGGGTTGCAGTGTAGTGGCACCAGCACCAGTGCCTAAGGCCTAATTTTTCAGCTCCTGTTCAACAGGGGCATGTAATTACAATTCTTGATCTAATATTTCACAGCAGGGCCCTGTGAGGGCTTACAGTGTTTTGGCCACAGCAACACCTAAGGCCCAAATTTCTGCTGAGTATATAGGGCAGGACCCTACTTTCAAACATCTAACTTACAAACGACTCCTACTTGCAAACGGAAGGAGACAACAGGAAGTGAGATGAAATCTACCCCTAAGGAAGGGAAATTCTCTCCTGTAAGAGTTAATATGGGAAAACAATTTTTCCTTTCCACTGATGCTTTCCAATCCTTGTTCCACAAAAAAACCCAAATTTTCAAAAAACATTTTTCATTGGGACAAAAAAGTGAGGTGAAATCTTCTGAAGAGGAGGAAAGACGCAAAACAAATGTCACAGGGGTGATAACCCTTCCCTATGTTTTCCAAAAAGCTTAGAAAAGATTTTTTGGCTGGAGCTAAACACATTAAAAATGTTCAAAATTACAAACAGATTCTACTTAACAACAAACCTACAGTCCCTGTCTTGTTTGCACCGCCTGTATACTGCTGTTCAGAGTATATAGGGACCTTTCCTTATTTTAATTTGGGTGCGGGGTTCCCCTTAATATCCATACAAGACCCAAAGGGCCTGGTAATGGACTGGGGGGTACCCATGCCGTTTGTCTCACTGATTTTCATCCATATTGCCATGACCCGACATGACATTAAACCCGCAAGCAGTTTTAAATGAGATTTTTTCCTTTAAAAATGACATTTGGTGCAGGGACTGTTCTAAACATGGGAAACACGCGTCACTTTACAGGCATACTATAGACACCCCCCAGGTACGATATTTAAAGGAATATTTCACTTTTTTTTTTTTACTTTAAGCATCATTAAAATCACTGCTCCCGAAAAAACGGCCGTTTTTAAAAGTTTTTTTTGCATTGATACATGTCCCCTGGGGTAGGACCCGGGTCCCCAAACCCTTTTTAGGACAATACCATGCAAATTAGCCTTTAAAATGAGCACTTTTGATTTCGAACGTTCGAGTCCCATAGACGTCAATGGGGTTCTAACGTTCGTGCGAACTTGCGGTCCGTTCGCGGGTTCTGGTGCGAACCGAACCGGGGGGTGTTCGGCTCATCCCTATTCAACAGTAGCTCGCATAGGCAGCTGACCGTAACAAAGGGGAAGGGCAACGCAGCTTCAGGTGAAAGTAATCCTCTCCTTGATGACCAGGTGCTGGTCCAGTCCATGATCTGACCAGATAATCCAAAAAAGAAAGAGAATGACCGCACTTCCGGATACAAGGAAAATTGCTTTATTCCGTAAAATCATCCAACATTAAGGAATAGATTCACAATAACATCATGACACACACGGAGGAGAGCATGGTTGACGCATTTCATAAATTGCTTCGCTTAGTCATAACTTAGGCAGCAGACCACCTGCCACATCTAGAGGTCAAAGACCACTTAGACTGGACACAGCCTAATTGCTGCTTTCAGATCACAAATATTTTAGAAATTAACTGCATATAGCAGACCCTCCACTTTTCTGTTAGATTGGGGGTATTGGGAAAAAAACTGTCAACCAGTCATAAAATTCAGGGTGTGAAGGACTATAAACATATAAAAAGGTGTGAGACTTCAACTGCGGTTTAGCAACTCAAAAAAATATGTTTTATCTTTTAAATAAAAAGAAATATAAATTGTACAATACCTTTAAAGCTGAATAAAGTATTCAGTGTAAACATTATAAAACACTGACAAGAAACAATATTAGCTAATATAAGAACATTACTTCAGTACACATTTTCTGCTTTCAGGAATTATGTTTACTATTAAATGTGACTGTATCTGATTTATTCTTAGCACAACTTGTTATTCTAGAGTTATCACATGAGAGGTTACAGAAACCATTGTGCTGAACTTGTTATTAGTAGACGTGTCTTGTGTTAGCTATCTTTCCTTACAATGAAAGCTGTAATATCAGGGCAGATGGCACAGAGCTACAAACAATCTGGAAGACTTTGTAGTAAGCAGGAGTATTTAAGTCAAATTAAAATAACAAAATTAGAAGAAAGCCAGTTAGTGAAAAAGACTTAAGCTTCATATTTTACAGCCAATGACTTTAAGGCATGATATGGCTTATATTACTCACACTACTAACTATCCAATCCCAATATAATTATAGTGGTATAGCATGGTTCTAAGTAGAGATGGGCCCTGATGTTCATTTGTTGTTAGAAGATCGCAGTGCATTGACGGCTGCTGATTGGCCAATCACAGGGCGATGTACTGTTATAGTCCACGTCCCACACTATATAGGGCTGCTTACACGCTGGCCATATGTAGTGTGTTATAGTGGACTGGAGAGAGATTAGGCAGGTTAGTTAGTGGATTGAGCGTGCAGTCAGTGTAGAATATATAATACAGTGCAGTCAGTGGAGTGTTATATTTAATACAGTGCAGTCTGTGTAGAATATATAATAAAGTGCAGTCAGTGTAGAATATATAATACAGTGCATTCAGTGTAGTGTATATAATACAGTGCAGTCAGTGTAGAATATATAATACAGTGCAGTCAGTGTAGTGTATATAATACAGTACAGTCAGTGTAGAATATAGAATACAGTACAGTCAGTGTAGAATATAGAATACAGTGCAGCCAGTGTAGCGTATATAATACAGTGCAGTCAATGTAACGTATATAGTGCAGTGCAGAGTATACAGTATCTATATAATACAGTGCAGCGCAGAGTATATAATACTGTGTAGTGCGGTGTGAATAACACAGTGTAGTGCAGTGTGAATAACACAGTGTAGTGTGGTGTGAATAACACAGTGTAGTGCAGTGTAGTGTAGTGCGATTAATAGTGTACAACACTCCTGTGTTGACCACTAATCCCATTTTTTTTTTCATTAATCATTTTTTATTTTTTTATTTTTCTGCAGTATCAGGTTCTGTTGCTGCATTATTAGTACACGCCCTTCTGTGTCGTAGGTGTTATTTCTCTTGCGTCAGCAAGAGGCGGCGCAGCAGCACTAAGAATATTTAGGGCATATAAGCTGTCCCCCTTATTGCGTCGCAGGTGTTCGTCTGTCTGCGTCAGCAGTGGTTACATTTTTTTTGAAGGGGTTTTTGAATTTTTTTTTCCAGCAGCAGCAAAAAAAAAAAAAATTCTCCATAATTGCTGTTCCTTATTCTGAGTCGCAGGTGATCTTCCTTCTGCGCCACCACTGTATTTTTTTTATGGCCTTTCCAAATTTTTTTTTACATTTATTTTCTTTACATTTTTTTTGCAGCAGCAGTAAAGAAAAGAAAATCTCCACAATTGCTGCACCCTTATTTTCCTTATTAAAAAAAAACTATATTAAAACAGTTTATAGTGCACCAAGCACAAAAGTATTTCACCCAAGCACCATATTTCCACCCCACACTCTATAATAAACAGGTATAAAAAGCCCCCCCAAAAATCCCCATCATGTCTGAAAGGCCAACAAGGAGAGGCAGTAAAGGCCACTAAAAAAGGCAAGCAGCCTCTGTGTCTACAGTGAAAAGTGGTGGTCGCAGACATGGTGTATCCTTTACATGGCACGCTTATCCTTTTTTCCTGCTGACCGCCATGTTATTGAGCCACAACATGCAGAAGAGTTGGTGGAGTGAATAACTAAGCCGTCCTCATCCTCCTCATCCTTTGTCACCCAGGCTCATACTAGTTTGCCTTCCCCCACAGCTGCCAAAGCAACCTATTCCAGCGGCTCCTTGTCCACAGCTACTCCTTCCATAGCCTCGCCATCATGCAGGGAGGAGTCACCTGAATTATTTGATCATAGTGTTGGTTACATGCAGCTGGAAGATGCACAGCAATTTGAATGCTCATATGTTGGTTTCCAGGTTGAGGAAGGGAGTAACGTGAACCTGGAGAGAGGGTGTGCCAATGACCAACAAGAAACTAGCAGTCATGTTCCCCCAGCTGCAGCATACTGCCAAGTTTGCTCCAGTGACGAGAAGGGAGGGGATGATGAGGTCACTGACTGTACTTGGGTGCCTGAGAGAACAGAGGAGGAAAGTGAGGAGGAGGAGGCACAACTCCAATGAGGCAGGATGTCCTCCAGGGGCCGACTTAAGGGCAGCCACCTATTGCATGACACCACAGAGCTCCACAGGTGCAGTGCGCTGCTGACTCCCCTCTGAATTCCAAAAGTTCATTGGTTTGGGATTTTTTCAACACATGTGCAGCAGACCACAGCATTGCTGTTTGCAATCTCTGTCTGAAGTAGGTCAGAACACAAGCCGCTTGGGCACCATATGCTTGACAAGACATATGGCAATAGCAATGGATGGTATAGCAATGTGGTATAGCAATGGATGCCACAGGTACTTGCACCCAATCTGCTAGCAGTACACCACCTGTTGATTTCACCAGGAAAATTTGGCTACCGCAGTTTCTGAACCATAAAAAATTATACTGATCCGACTCCTCCTGTTCCCCTGCTGTGAAAATATGGGGCGGGGGGCGGTTGGGGGTGGGAATTGCCCGGCTGGGGTACAGGATGATCCCATTAGGGGTGCCCAGTACGGGAGGGACCCCCCTTCCAGATACCCCCTTAGCCAAACTTCAAGTTATCATTTAGCCTAACAGCTAGGAGCTAGGATCCACCCTATTCTCAAACGGCCCACTGTGGTGCCCGGGAATATCAGATGGGGCCTTGTAGATAATACAGTATTATTATTGTTAGACACCTGATTATGATGTTGTGTCTGTTGCCTTATGTCAAGCCGAATAAACATTAAGCCTATTTTATTCGTTGGACATTAAAAATCTTTTGAAAGTAAAGATGAGGCTGGTCATGTTGCCCCCACCTCTCAACACAGATTGTTCCCAGTTGGGGGGGTCGGGGTGAGGGGACAACACTCAATACTAATAATTACTCATTCTTATAGTTTAATGGCGACTAGACTTATGCTTAGGTAACCTTTCAAGTGAGTATTTGACATATGTTAAAATGTATCGCAGACATAAACGTTGATGTCTTTTACCTCTGTATTTAATTTTTGTGAAAAAAACCTAATAAAAAAACATTGAAATTAAAAAAATTATACTGTCCCAGCCAACCACATGCTCAGCGACTATAAGCTAGCTTGGCCAAATTGCTAGCACTACAACTGCTGCCTTTTCATCTAGTAGACTCTGCCCCCTTTCATAAATTTGTAGAATGTGCTGTACCACAGTGGCAGGTTCCAAAAAAAAAAAAATTATTTTCGTGTAAGGCCATTCCTGCTCTGTACCGTCATGTGGAAAGCAATGTTTTGGCCTCGTTGGACAGGGCGGTCAGCAGCAAGATACACATTACTGCTAACTCATGGTCCAGCAGGCGTGGTCAGGGATGTTACATTTCCTTCATGGCTTACTGAGTAACTCTGCTGGCAGCTGGGAAGGATGCAGGGCAGGGTTCAGTGCTGTAGCTTGTTCCGCCACCACGCCTCCAAAAAAAGCTGGTGGTGATTCTGCCACATCTGTCTGCTTCACCCCCTCCTCTTCTTCTTCCTCTATGGCCTCTTCTGCTGAATTGTCCTCTGAACCAGCAGTGTTCCCTAAGCGTTCAAGGAGCTACACAAGCAGAGATACCATGTGATGCTTCAATTGGTCTGTCTATAGGACAGGAGCCA
The DNA here is from genome assembly GCA_037952925.1 of Lithobates clamitans. Taxonomy (NCBI): domain Eukaryota; kingdom Metazoa; phylum Chordata; class Amphibia; order Anura; family Ranidae; genus Lithobates; species Lithobates clamitans. Next base: position 712,951 of record JBBGZY010001357.1, on the reverse strand, counting down.
CACCGGGGAAGAGATTCTGTCAGCTGTGCAGGGGCTGGCTCAGAGGTGGTTGATGCCATGGCAGCTTGAGCCACAAATGGTTGTATGCACCAATGGCACCAACCTTCTCTCTGCCCTCCGACAGGGACACTTGACACATGTTCCATGGTGGTGCATCGTTTCTTGAACAGGTACCCAGGCTTACAAGATCTTCTGAGGCAGGCAAGAAAAGTCTGCAGTCATTTCAGGTCCTCATACAATGCCAGTGCTCAGCTGGCTGTAAATCAATGGGTATTCAACCTACCCACCAGTCTCCTATGTAAACACACAGAAGCGACGTCACAACGTCACTTCCAGTTTACTCGGCTGCCAATGGCGCCGATTTAAAAAAATTACAGTATTCAGAATCACTGTTTTGGCTATCTGAATACTTTGAAGTGCAAAGGAGAGAGTTGGGGTCTTTTAGACCCCTAATACCTCCATAAAGAGTACCTGTCACCACCTATTACTGTCACAAAAAATAAAAAAAATTTTAAAGCGCCCCCGTCCCCGAAAGCTCACGTAGCAAAGAAAATGCATGTGTAAGTCTAGGGTCTCTGCTAAAAAAGATATATATAATGTTTGGGAGTTCTAAGTAATTTTCTAGCAAAAAATACACATTTTAACTTTCAACCATCAAATGTCAGAAATTAGGCTTAGGCATGAAAGTGTTATAAACCCCAGCAATTAGCAATATTTTTTACGAATGAATACATGAATACATATTTTTTTTTCCATACTCTCTTTTCTATATATTTATACTTAGGATGTTGATACCATTATACATATTGAACAATCCCAGGGTTATATCTTTTTGGTAATAGGGTGACAATGCTCACTCACCATACTGCATCCATAGAGAAGAAGCGTTGTCAACTTCATCTACATTACATAGAGCTTGTTTTATATTTCAGAGAAGTTCTAAAAACACAAGATTTCTTGCAGGAGCAACAGATTTTTTTTTCTGTACTTGCAGAAATTGTACTTAGCTCTAAAAAAATAAACTAATGCTCCCACATGTGCAGACTGGTAAGCTGCATTTAAATTGTATTTGTTCTTTGGTTTAAGTACTGCAGGTGCATGTGTAACAGTTACCAAAAAGTACTAGACAACAAGTAAAATCATGTAGAAAATTGTACCATTATGGTGACTGTATGGTATGTTCACTGAAATGTCAGTACATAAGCCATCATGTGACTCACTGGCTGCAATTTTGCAGGGTGATAATCTGGGCCCTTCAGACAATAACAGTGCCAACAATAACAAGGAGGTCAAGCTAATGGGGTGGTAAGGTGCAGAAAAAAATTACAAGATAAAATTTAAAGCAATGCAATGGCTGGCCTTATGTCCCCTGAAGGAATCTAAATGCAAAGTTGACCCCATCTCTATCTTTTAAGCTTACCTACACATAATAAACCTCTGCTGGTTCAGGCACACTATAAATCCAAACCAGCATAATTTTGCTACAGCTACATTACACATTGTCTAATGATTCAATCCTTAAAAGAATTCAAAATATTTCCTAGTATTCCTGGGCGTGAGCACACATTAATAGTCACATGCTCATTGTGCTTGTGATTCAGACACAATATATGGGTTTTAGAAGGTATTGTGTATGTGAATGTAACAATACATTTATTATTATTATACAGGATTTATATAGCACCAACAGTTTGCGCAGCGCTTTACAACATTAGGGAGGACTGTACAAGTACAATACAATTCAATACAGGAGGAGATAATGGATAGAAGAGGTCTGGATGGCCGCACGACCGTGAAAAAGCACCTTTATTTCATTAAAATGTTTCAGGTCACATCAAGGATACATAAGACAGAAAGCAGCTAACGCGTTTCATATCAATAGATGCTTACTCATAGCTAAAAGGCAGTTCTCACAACTGAGGTATATAAAGGGAGGGGATTGATCTAGAGCGTGTGCAACACCTGGAGATTAACTCCAAGCTAAACAAACAAAGACCACACCTCTCAAAAATCATTCAAGTTGTGATAACCTGTCCAGTCCAGTCTATGATCACTACACTGTCACCATTCATCATAATTGCAACTATTTATATGTTTGTTTTTTGTTTTCATTATTTCACTTTCATTATTTATTCATTGTTATTATGTACTGCTACATCGGGTATTTCCTTATGATTGCCCAGTCTTGCATAACTGTATCTCATGTTATTTCATTCCATGTAAATCCTTATATGCATATATGTCCTTCATCCCTATTTTTATTATATTCAGTCAATTTTGAGCTTGTTTGTCATTGTAATTGGGCATTCACAAGTTATCACAACTTGAATGATTTTTGAGAGGTGTGGTCTTTGTTTGTTTAGCTTGGAGTTAATCTCCAGGTGTTACACACACTCTTGATCAATCCCCTCCCTTTATATACCTCAGTTGTGATAACTGCCTTTTAGCTATGAGTAAGCATCTATTGATATGAAACGCGTTAGCTGCTTTCTGTCCTATGTATCCACTTTGATGTGACCTGCAACATTTTAATGAAATAAAGGTGCTTTTTCATGGTTGTGCAGCCATCCAGACCTCTTCTATCCATTATCTACTCATCGTGCAGAGCCATCACCTGTGTAGCTGTGGGAGTGTACTCTATATTGGCTTAGTGTTTGGTATCCTTTGAGCGGTTCTCCTGCCTTCTGTCAATACAGGAGGAATCAGAGGGCCCTGCTCGTTAGAGCTTACAATCTAGGAATTTAAATTCAGAGTAATATTTGTAACAATATCAGCTTTTTACTTATTCATTTTTTTACAACAGGTACAGTTCCATGGCACTTGAAAGGAATTATCACTTTGGGACAATTTTATGTTACATTTTTACAAATTTTTCAAATGGTTTGTATACATTTTTCCAAATTATGTATATAACATCTTTATTTAAAAAATAAATATTTAAGAGGTTGCACCCATTACTTATTTAATTCAGGCATTTATGTAGGGCCAACAATTTATGCAGCACTGTACGTTCACATCAGCCCTGCTGTTGTGCAACCTACAATCCAAGGTCGCTTTCACATATGTATACATACACGTACACACATACCTGGGCCAGTTTAGACAGCAGCCAATTAACACACCAGCATATCTTGATCAAAACAGATTTGAGCTATAGCTCTTAGGTTTGGAGGGTAAATATTGTGCAGTGGCATCACAATTTGGCAGCAGCGAAAACATGCCTAAATGCGGAGACACAAAGAAAATGCATCTGTCTTTCTAAACAAAAACAAAAAAAAGTGCTACAGCCATCAAATATGGGTGGGGTAAAATTGGCCTATGGCCCTAAAGTTTGATGATGTGTTTTTCAAAAAAAAAAAAAAAATGGGACTGCAGCCCTTAGGTATGGGTAGGTAAAAATTGGATAGTTGCACCACAGTTTCATGGCAGTGCCAACGGACCTAAAAGCAAAGACACAAGGCACAGGTCACTACAGTCCCCATATATGGGTCAGTAAAAAATTGTCTGGTGGCACCACAGTTTGATTACAGTGCCAACAGGACTACAAGTGGAGAAACAAGCTATATGCAGGTGTCTTTTTTTTTACATTATTTCTTACATGGACGCAAGCATCAGCAGTGCTAACAACAGAAAAAACTCTTGTCTTTTCCCTGTGAAAATTTGAAAAATGGAGAAGAACTTAAATTAGGTTTCTGGATAAGTTCCTGAGGAAAAACTCTCAGGATGATGAAAATGAGAACACAGGGATAGAAGTGACAGAGCTGGCAATGTCTCCCAACACACATGACAGCTCTACAGAGTCCAGTGGCATACCCTTGCTACATCATTTACAGGTATGATAAAGTTCACCCAGTTTGAAATGGACAATATGTCTTTTCTGTTTGCTTGACCAGGTGTTGATGCTCATGTGTACCTTTTTGCTGACAGTGTTGTCAAGCATGAGGGGTGTCTTTCATTCCATGCAATTGTGGAGGACAGGAACAGCCTGATAAGAAAATAAGAAGAGGCATTTGTCTACTGCACTGGTATCTGCAATTATCTGTGATAGTATACAATAATGTGCTATTGTTGTTTGTATTGCATTTGTCTAAACCAAACTTCCCTTCCCAGGCTTTTACCTGTTTTAATAAAGCCCAAACAGATTTTTTCTGGTGTGTCAATGATTGTCAGGTCCAGGTACAGGGTGGGTCATTGCTGGGACTGGTAGGAGTACCCAAACATATCCAAAGAGGACAGTGTCACACTTGCATATATACAACACAAAGTGCTACAAGGGTTTGACCACGGTAAAGTCCCTACTCTACTGTGCAAAATGCCAAATACTTTGCTTATAGCATGTGTTAATAAAGGACAGACTCAGGATTTGGACCCTCAAGATACTACCTCCAAATGTAAATACCCAACTTCACAAACAGTTCAAAAAATGAAAAAGGAAGAAAGGGAGAATCTATATCTTCCATGTGTAGAAGTGGGAGCTATCAATAAACAACATGTCCCAAAAACTGAGAATAAAGACCTGATTTATGCTCAACCATTCCTTGATTAGGTATTAGAAAAAGAATATGCTTTAACTCAACGAGCTAACTGGGAAACATTTATTGCTTACAAACATATATAGATAAAAGTTGGTACCACACCATTCAATCTCACCATACTATTAAAACACCCAGACATCCACCTCACTCAGAATCAAGCTTTAATAACCAATGACCATATCTGTAAACACTGTCACATCAATAAAAATTGCATAGCTATAAAGTGGGGACACAGCGACCTACTGATCCAAAAGGGACCATACATGTGATGTTCCGACTTAAAGAATCTTTAATTGCTCTAAGAGTTCATCATTCTGTTGCAGAAAAGAGAAATGGACAAATTCCAAACTTTGTTGTTCAGTTGTATTTGTGGAAAGACATTGCAGTGGTCTAGAGGGGGCTACTGCATCAAAGTTTTGTAGATTTATATCAACTGGCTTAGCTAGGACATCAAAAGTTCATACTCATAGAAATGTCAGTGTGCCCTTTGACAGCCCATCTCGAACTGTGGATGTTGTATCAAAACCAGCAGAATATTCCTAAACTATGTTTGTAAGGGACTCCACTTCATGCCCCAATGATGTAACATGAACGTCCATGAGGTCTCTGTGATCAAAGTTAAGTCAATACTCCAGCATCCAAGGTAGATGTGTTAATAAAGATATAGTGCTAATATGGGGTAGACAGACACAGTTGTGGGAGAGCTACAGACTCAGGTCTGTTTCTAACAAGCAACATACAAGACAGAGAGATATAATCTTGCCTTGTATAAAGCTTTAGTAAGACCTCATCTGAAACACACAGTTGTTTTTTTTTTACACCTGTTCACAGAAGGGATATTTGAGATTGATAAGGCTTGGAGGACCTCAGCTATGAGGAAGGGTTAGATTAATTAAATGTATTCTCCCTTGAGAAGAGGCGATAAATTGGGGATATGATCACCATGGATAAATACATAAGTAGTCCATATAGTGAACTTGGTACAAAGTTATTTACTTTAACTTCCACATAAGGAAAGGTTTCTCCACAGTAACAGTTGGGAAAATGTGGAATATTCCCCCTCAGGAATTAGCACTGGCCAACTCATTTGATTGTTTAAATACAAGCTGGAGTCATTCTAATGCCCCATACACACGGTCGGACTTTGTTCGGACATTCCGACAACAAAATCCTAGGATTTTTTCCGACGGATGTTGGCTCAAACTTGTCTTGCATACACACGGTCACACAAAGTTGTCGGAAAATCTGATCGTTCTAAACGCGGTGATGTAAAACACGTACGTCGGGACTATAAACGGGGCAGTGGCCAATAGCTTTCATCTCTTAATTTATTCTGAGCATGCGTGGCACTTTGTTCGTCAGATTTGTGTACACACGATCGGAATTTCCGACAACGGATTTTGTTGTCGGAAAATTTTATATCCTGCTCTCAAACTTTGTGTGTCATAAAATCGGATGGAAAATGTGTGATGGAGCCCACACACGGTCGGAATTTCCGACAACAAGGTCCTATCACACATTTTCCATTGGAAAATCCGAGAGTGTGTTCGGAGCATTAGATGCACAGAATTTAACTGGCTATTAACAAAATTTTCTTCCAGGAAATATCTGTTTGCCTTTGGGAATGGGATTGATTTTTTTTCATAGATTGGACCATGCTTTAAGAGGTTTTTTCTGCCCTCCTCTGGATCAATGCGGGTTATATGGGTTATGTATATGGATGTGGGTTATGTATATGGAAGTTTTCAATGTACATATTCATTTTTCTCTATTTGTTTAACTTAATGGACTTGTGTTTTTTTTTACCTGACTATGTAATTTAGCAGATGTACTAAATATTTATGTGCACTTACCTTTATGTTTGTACTGGTAAATTTGCCAACATGCTTCACAGTCTATAACAGGGTCTGAAAGATCAGTAGAGTTGGGCAAACAGTTTGAGCCAAGCAAAAGTTCGGGCCGAACATCGCCTATTCACCCTTTTGGTGAACACCCAAATTTGCGGGGTGCTCAGGGGGATGTTTGCCCGCCGAGTCCCCCACAATGCACTGCATGCTGCACAGTGCATTCTAGGGCCCTAATTGGATAAAGCAATGCACCTGACTGTTGGGCAGGTACAAGGCTTTGTCCAATCAGGGCACAGTCAGAGCCATGAGTGGAAAAAGTCATGATGACTTTGCCCAATCATGGCTCAGTGCTCATAGTCCCACACTATAAAAGGTTCCTTCCCACAGATAGAGCAGGGTGCTGTTTGCTACTAGCAGTTTAGTGTGTTAGTGTGTTATTGTGTCTCTAAGTGTAGAGTGTGAGTATAGTGTGAGCATAGTGTAGTATCACAGCGTGTTAGTGTAGTGCAGTGTTAAACAGCATTACATAACATTTAGTGCTGTATACAGTGCTGTATACCCCCCTTTTTTTTGGTTGCTGCGTTTTTCGTTGTTTTTAGTTTGTCCCCTGACTGCCACCTTTTTTTAAATTGTAAGCTGCATCCAATTACACATTTCCCAGTATCCAATAAATTCGGGTAATAAGTCGATCCCCCCCATTAGGCCAACAAGGAGAGACAGACATTCCCATGCCACTATGAGGGGGGCCAGCATGCCTATGTCCTCAGGTGAAAGGTGGACGTGGTCCGTCCTTGGGCAGGGTGTATTTTGCTCCGTTTGGTGATGTTGCCTGTGCTATCCAGTCACAGCATGCAGGGGAGGTGGTGGACTGGCTTACTAAACCATCCTCATCCTCCTTATCCTCCATCATCCAAGCTGACACTAGTTCACAGTCCACCGCAACTGTTAGAGCAGCCTGTTCTGCCTCCTTGTCCACAGCTACTCCTGCCATAGCCCCAGCATCATGCACGGAGGAGTCAGCTGAATTATTTGAACACAGTGTCAGTCCTGCACCCTCCAAGAGTAACTGTGAGGAGACAGAGTGCAGGCACCACCAACGCCCAAGGCCCAATTTTTCTGCACCTGTTACTTCTATCCAATGTCTGTGAAAAAGACACCAGAATTTTTCTAAAAAGAATTGTTAATCTTGGCCTGAGTGTACTATAAGTTGGCTTCTTTACATAAGGCTTGCTCACTGTGGTGCAAAACGTTGTTATTTCCATCCAAAGTCTGCCAAATAGACACCAGAATTTATCCAAAAAATCTCTCCCGAGTGCACTAAAATGTGACCTCATCATATAGACTGGTTCCCCAAGCCATTGTTAACAAAATAAAGAAAACTTGCAGGGAAAATCAATTTAAATGTCATTTTTTTTCTTTATAAATGTCAGTTTTGCTGCAGTAGGTTCTATACATGGTACAGATGCACCACTTTACAGACAGACTCCCATAAGACACCCAGACATGATATTTAAAGGAATTTCTCATTTTTATTGTTGGACTTTAAGCATCAATAAGATCACTGCTTCTTTAAAAACGATCTTTTTGTCCCCTACGGCAGTACCCGGGCCCCCATACCCTTTTTATGGCCAATAACGTGCATATAAGCTTTCAAAATAGACACTTTTAATTTTTCAAGTTCAGGTCCCATTGACTTTAATAGGATCTGCACTTTTGTGATGTTCGAGAGTTCTGGCGCAAACCGAACCGGGGGGGTGTTTGGCCCAACTCAAAAGATTTGTACAGCTCTACAGTATGTCCTGGTTTATACCATGGTATTAAATATACATGAAAATAGGAGTATAAATGAAACCAAACCTTTTCATGGAAGGTCAACAAATATATGGTACATTTAAGGTTTTACTTATCAAAAATTTAAATAACAAGAATTATAAGTTAAGCATGTTTGGTTTAATGGAAAGGATGAAATAAATGTAATGTTTTTAATCTTTAAAGTATATTATATTCTTTCTCACTTTCATTGTTGCCTACAATACAAAATTATTTTATTCTATATGGTCAGGTATTTGTCTGTCATTCCACATAATTAATTTCCTAATGAGCCCAAATATTTGCGTATTTTAACTGAATGATCCCATTATGGGACCGACAGGATTTCTGGAACATTAGGGCCAACATCTCATCTGTACAAACCACCATAAACAATGCCGTATTCAGCATCCAGGAAGGAGGTCCAAGGTCAAGCTTTTTGTCAATGAAGTGTGAGATATATTCTTTGACAGTAACAAAGTGATGTATGGTATGTCATAGACAAAATATAAAAAGGGACAGCAGCCTTTTGGCCACAGCTATTAGAAGAAACGGCTTGAAGCCAAAGCTCCGTGGGAGCCAATGCTACATATACAATAACATCAATTTAACCCTTTCAAGTATCACAGACTCTCAGACTCTTTTTACTTATACGCTCAAGTGTATCAAACTACCTGCTAGGTGGAATATGTGTAGCAGATTTGTGTATTTTAGGCCACAAAAATATGTGCTCATGTATCCCTAAGATATAGAAGATATAAACAAATTCATATATGATTTTGAATCATAAGAATAGACCAGGTGCATAAGCCATTAACATCCAATAAATGCATAAGGTGCTGGGAAATGCCAAATAATTTTGAAAAAAAATAGCTTGTGTCCTAGTCTAGAGGCCTAAAACTTGGATTGCTTTGAATCATGGTGTTGCCCACAGCTATCAGCTTTTCTTAATTTGAAAGGACTGTCACTCTTATGGAGCCAATTTTCAATTTCCTCTTCACCTGACTGTCCCTCTAGTCTAATGTATAGTGTACTGTTTAAAGAGGAACTAAACTCTGGAAGCTGTGCCCAGTATTGATTGTTCATCAATACTGATTGACTATGCCCTGTTCTATACTTTATTTCTGTGTGGAAGAAACTATCTTGGCTGATGCAGGGCTTTGCTTCCTCACATCAGAGCCAACAGAAAGGAGAACATAGAACAGCACAGCAGTGATATCAACAAATCCTATGTCAAATTTCCTGTGATTAGCAGTCAGAGGCAGCAGAGCCTTATTTTCACACTGCAGATATACAGATATGAGCCTGCAGGCACAGGAGTGCCTAGTTACACTCACATACCAGGAGGAACTCCAGACAAAAAGGTGAATGTTTCAGGGTACCATTTAAAGTGGAACTATAATTATTATTATATAGGATTTATATAGCGGCAACAGTTTATGCAGCGCTTTACAATAAAAAGGGTGACACTACAATTACAATATAGATCAATACAGAAGGAATAGGAGGGCCCTGCTCATGGAGATTACAATATAAAGAGAAGGGGGAGGTGATACAAAAGCCAAAAGCTGCAGAGGATCTGATGGAGGTAACTCAAGTACAGTTCTTAGGTGGAGGTGGGACAGGCTTCCCTGAATTAGTGAGTTTTCAAGGATCACCTAATGGTGGACAGGGTAGGAGTTGACTAGACATACTGGGGCAGGGAGTTACAGGGGATGGAGAGGCTCTGGAGAAGTCCTGGAGGCGAGCATGGGAGGAGGTAATGAGGGACCTAGAAAGCAGGGGGTCCTAGGAAGAGCTTTGGGTGGTATCTGCAGATAAGGTTTGTGATGTAGCTGGGGGTGATGTTGTGTTGGCCTTGTATGTTGTGGTTAGTATTTAGAATTTTATATGATGCGGTAGGGGAAGCCAGTGAAGAGATTGGCATGGATTCCCATAAAAATAGTGTGCTGCAGCTTTTAATTATAAATGCAATGTACATCTTCACTTACATTTTTTTTGTGCCTCTGCAAAGTCATACAAATTCCTGCTGAGCCTGCCAGTGAAATTACCATAATGCAGCTTCCTGTAATGTTGTGACAACAATGCTGCATTGCTCTTTAATTTAGAGCGGTTTCCATTCTAATGTAAGCTGTGTCTGCTTGCACTATAAGGTGAAGAATTGGGATAACAAATGTCACTGCTATTCACAAGCCCATAGCTTGTCATTAGCACCTGGCCATACCTGGTCTTGCCCACTGAACTGAGAGCACTGCCTCTGTTGCTGAATCTCTCCCACTGTGAGATAAAGCGTCTGGGAGGGGAGCATGTGAGGCAAAAATGGAAGAACTTGGCTCTGACAGGGAGGGAAAATATGATTTTTCTTTCTTTGCCCATGCCCATGCATTCTGTACTAACTGGATTTGGGACTTTTTGAGACTGTTATACAAAAACCTTTAGTTGTACATTAAGTACAAATACATCAAGATATTCCCTGTAATATAGTAACAGTTCATCTCCTGAGTTTAGGTCTACTTTATTGTCCATCTCCAGGCAATAATATATAATATAAAAATTATAAGTGTCATATTTTGCATCTATTCTTTTTCCACTAGTTCCAAAAGTCTTGATTGACTGTAAAAGTCATAACAAAAACACACTTTTCAAATATTTTATTTGTATACTATTTTCAAACCTTTTTTAGTTTCCCAGAAGCAAAGGCTAAAGTGTGTTTCTGAATGAGTGATAGCAAGAACTGTGCTGTTCTTGTCTTAGATAAACTCTTTAGCTCTTTGTGAAGATTCCCACCCACACATGTCCTACTGAGGGTGTCTTGGATGCAAAGAAGTACTGTAGCTGCAGCAATTTTCCTGCCCATTCCATGTGAAAGTGTGCTCATGGGAAAATTCCTACACAGGACTGATTATTCATGTGGCAAGCATTTGATACTGAACGGAACACAGTGTCCATGATGCTGATCTTTAGCACAATATTTGTAAAATGTCCTTATGTCTGGCATATGATATTCTTCCCAAGGCACAGCAAGTTAAGAGTTTATTGTAATTGTTAGGCTGCAAAATTCTTCTTGGTGCCTCCCTATGGGATTTTATTTGCTGTGTTTGATAGATCTCATCCATTTCTACAGAAAAATTCCATGTTCACATAAAAAAATAGCATAAATGACTGCCACACAATCCTTTTTGTAAGTTAATGATATTAAAAGGTACCCTTCAACCTCAGTATCCAGTCACTACAGTTTTACAAAACTGAAGAAAAATTTGATTGTCGAATAATCTGCTATGTAGCAAATGCTACAGGACATGTCATACAATACTATTACTGTTATGCCCCGTACACATGGTCGGATTTTCCGACAGAAAATGTGTAAAAGGACCTTGTTGTCGGAAATTCCGACTGTGTGTAGGCTCCATCACACATTTTCCATCAGATTTTCCGACACACAAAGTGTGAGAGCAGGCTATAAAATTTTCCGACAACAAAATCCGTTGTCGGAAATTCCGATCGTGTGTACACAAATCCGACGCACAAAGTGCCACGCATGCTCAGAATAAATAAAGAGATGAAAGCTATTGGCCACTGCCCCGTTTATAGTCCCGACATACGTGTTTTACGTCACCGCTTTAGAACGTTCGGATTTTCCATCAACTTTGTGTGACCGTGTGTATGCAAGACAAGTTTGAGCCAACATCCGTCGGAAAAAATCCTAGGATTTTGTTGTCGGAATGTCCGAACAAAGTACGACCGTGTGTACGGAGCATTACTCTTTAGCAGATAAACTGTTTGTATAGCAGACCTGTGTTTTGAGTGAACAGGATGCAGTACCAAAACAGCTTAAATGAGGTACGCTTTTATCAATTGTAACTATTTGATGGTGGCTTAGATCCTTCCTGCGGGTTTTAAAAATAATCATGATCTTTTTTTACGTTATATGGGGGCCAATTGAATGAAAACATATAAATGGAGTTTTTTTCCCGAAGTAGAAGACTAAATTTTATTTAATTAAAACCTAATTACAATGGGAAATATTTCACTGTCCCTTGCACCATTTCATGTAATAAATTTGTGAAAAAAATCTGTACTTTTCCCATGATGCCTCTTCTGGTAGAGATGATGGGTGATCTAAAGTTTATCTTTTTTTGCGATACGGCACTTTGTCATTTTAACTGACAATTGCGCGGTCCTGCAATGTTGTACCCAAACAAAATTGATGTCCTTTTTTATCCCAAAAATAGAGCTTTCTTTTGGTTGTATTTGATCACCTCTTCAGTTTTTATTTTTTGCGCTATAAACAAAAAAAGAGCGACAATTTAAAAAAAAATAAAAATATTTTTAACTTTTTGCTATGTATTCTTCTACATATTTTTGTTTAAAAAAATCTGCGCATATTGATTGGTTTGCACAAAAGGTATAGCGTCTACAAAACAGGGAATAGATATATGGCATTTTTATGTTATTTTTGTGTCATTTTTTTTTTTACTAGTAATGTCGGCGATCTGCGAATTTTAGTAGGACTGCAACATTGTGGCAGACAGATTGGACACTTTTTACACTTTTATGGGACCACTGACATTCATACAGCGATCAGTGCTATAAAAATGCACTGATTACTGTATAAATGTCACTGGCAGGGAAGGGGTTAACAACAGGCGGTTAAGTGTGTTCCCTAGGTGTGTTTCTACCTGTGAGAGGATGTGACTGACTAGAGGAGGAGCCAGATCGTTGTTCCTACTTAAACAAAAGCAAGGAGCATGAGGTAGAGAGAGGTCGCAGTTAGCTGCCTCTGTCGGCCAGTATCTCAATACCCCATGCAAAAGAGCAACAACCCCTAAAGAGGGGGGGGGGGGGACTATTACGGTACCCGGTGTGATCAAAATTATAATGAAAAGCGATAAAAAAAAAAGCAATAATATAGTATAAAAATTCCATTTTAATAGAAAACATGATTAAAAGATTGTAACAATGTCACATACAGTTGTAATTTAGAAACGGAAGCAGTAAATACAACCAATTGGATTACAACTCATAGTGATAGTAGGCACAAATAGAGCTTGAATTCTCGACCGGTTTCGCGGTTTTACCGCTTCCTCAGGAGAGCAATATCTGTGATACAACATACAATAATTATGGTAAGTACAACACACAAAGGTTACACAAAAAGATTATCAATGCAGCAAAAACATTAAACAATACATTACACAGTTATATACAATATGGATAGAAAAAGGATGAGCTCACCCGTTCTATAGTTCCCTGTGGGTATATACGGCCCCAAGCGGTTCCCCCTGCGGCGAACACAGGGGATAAATAAACAGCCCCTGAATAAATAAATTTTAGATGATAAGGTAAAGTAGATCAATAGACTGGGGAATCAATCAAAAAGAGGGGTAAGATGAGGGGGTGCCAGTGGTGTGCCTCTGAAATAAAACAGTGTGCAAGAAAAGGGAGAAACCAAGAGGGGTGTGAGAATAGGAAGATAGTGAGGGGAGGGAGAGAAAGAGGGGGGGAAGAGGGGAGGAAAAGATAGGGGGGGTAAAAGGGGGGAAGGAGGGGGGGGGGAGGTGGGAAGGGGGGAGGAAAAGGGGGGGGAGGGGGGGGAAGGGGGGTAAAAGGAGGGGGGGAAGTTGGGGAGGAGAGGAGAGGGGAACAGTGAGGTCAGTGGAGGGAAAATCCCTGCTAATTTAGTGTGCAGGAGAAAACGAGTTGAGAGAGATTGCACACAAAAGTATGAAACTGGCACTCACCCCTGGAGTACTTGTATATTATAAACGCATGGACTAGAATGAGGACCAAATGCAAGAAATCGTATGGTAGACGAAATGAGGCCGCCGGCTGCTGTTGGGTTAGTAGTAAAGGTCCCCCCAGGTAGGCTGGAGGTATTGGTATGCGCTGGGAGAGGTTACAATGGCAGCTGTAACAAGCATGATAATAAGATTACCATATTACCGGCGTCATATAGGTATTGACTCACCAGTCATAAAAACCAACCAGCTAGGGTTAAAGTTGCAGACTGAGAAATCAGATAGATTGACAAGGTAATAAAGTGGGCACTGGAGTATAAACATAGATAAACATACAGGGAACATGCTGTAAGTAAGGTATGCAGGGATAAACGATTCAACAGAGAGTGCAAACAGGAAAGGAAATCTGCCTGAGAGCAGGGGAAAGGGGAGGCGGCAGCACTTACCCACAGCAGTGGTCCTCAGTTCGCCAGCGTCCAGGGGCTGTAAGCTCAAGTAGCGGCCATGAACGGCCGCTATAAGAGTGCCCCAACCCGGAAGTCAGGGACGGCACGAAAGGCGGTCCCTGACGTCACCGGGTCTGCTCGCCCGCACTGCGCAGGTGCAGTATCACATGCTACTGCGCAAGCGCGCGCTCCTGTCAAAGGGAATCGAGTTCCCGGACATGGAGACGCAAGCAGCTCTAAGGCTGCCAGGGCGAGCATGTGTCCGCCACAGAGAGAAAGCTCGGGGCAGAGCAAAACCACAGGAACCTGACGGGGGAGGTCATCCTTGTACAGCAAAAAACATGATGAAGCATAATAATACAATTAAAAATAAAAGTAGATATAAAGCAAGACAGACAATGTGTAATATTGTATCTAGGCAACAGTCAGTAGCAACAGACTAGAGGCATTCGCTTACAGTGGAAAGGTATCATAGAACGTGTTGAGACCCAGTAGTGCAGGGAGCGGGGGGTGGGGGGGGATGGGGTGAAGGAAATGAAGGGGGGGGAAAGGAAAAAAGGGGGGGGGGGAAGGGGGGAGGGGGAAAAGGGGGGGGAAAGGGATTTGCCACCAGTGCTCACCCAAAATCCCTGGTACGGAGCATTCCTTATGCCCAATACTTGCGGTTACGCAGGAATTGTACACATCATAGTGATTTTATACGCCAGGCTAAAGCATTACGCGAACACCTTTTACGACGGGGTTATTCTGCCACCAACTTGCGTAAAGCATTTAACAAGTCCCTATCACGTCCACGGACCTCTTTACTATTCAAAAACAATAAACCTTCCCCCCCCTTAGAAACTGTAAAACTGATTACGACCTATTCTGTACACCACAGTATACTCCGTAACATCTTAACGAAACATTGGCACCTATTGGCTGATCATCATGTATTAACCAAATATATTAGACATACACCGGAAGTGGTTTTCCGTAGAGCATGGTCACTACGTGACCAACTAACCACCAGCCATTATAACCCTACTAGACCTACTAGGGGTGGTTCCAACGGCACCTTTCAGTGTGGAGAATGTCCCAGGTGCCCTTGGATCCTTGAAAGCAGAACTGTGGTCCTACCTAACGGCGAGACCCTGGTCCCATGGACCTTCGCCGATTGCAGTACAAAAGGGGTAGTCTATCTCATGAACTGTGTATGTAAAGCCTTCTACGTGGGCAAAACAATTAGGGAACTTAGGCAGAGAATTGGGGACCACCTGTATGGCTCAGAAAATGGCAAACTAACCACTATCGGCCGACACATCGGCCTACATCATAGATTCGACAACTCCGTGGTTAAATTCCTAGTACTGGAGGTGGTCAAACCCAATCCCAGGGGGCGATTGGGATCGCTCAATACTACAGAGAGAATCCCTGTGGATTGAGCGGCTCAACGCCACTATTCCCCCTGGCCTAAATTAATCAGTGGCCTATAGGGCCTTTCCTATGAGGTCCCTATGTTGGTCTTGGTTGCACCTTCCCCCTTCCCCCCCTTTTCCCCCCCCTCCCCTCCCCCCCCTTTTTTCCCCCTCCCCTTCACCCTCCTTCCCTTCTCCCCTTCCCCCCTCCCCTCTTCCCTTCCCTTCTCCTCCCCCTCCTCCCCCCTTTTTCCCCCCCTTTTCCCCCCCCTTTCCCCTCCCCCTCCCCCCTTTTCCCCGCCTTCCCCCCTTCCCTTCTCCCTTTCCTTCCCCCCCCCTCCTTTTCCCCCCTTCCCCCTCTCTCCCTTCTCTTGCCCCCCCTTTTCCCCCCATTTTCCTCCCCCTTCCCTCCCCCCCCCTTTCCCTCCCCCTTTTTCCCCCTCCCCCCTTTCCCCCCCCCCTTTTTTTCCTTCCCCCCCCTTCATTTCCTTCACCCCACCCCCCCACCCCGCTCCCTGCACTACTGGGTCTCAACACGTTCTATAATACCTTTCCACTGTAACCGTAATAGTCCTCCTCCCCCCCCTCTTTAGGGGTTGTTGCTCTTTTGCATGGGGTATTGAGATACTGGCCGACAGAGGCAGCTAACTGCGACCTCTCTCTACCTCATGCTCCTTGCTTTTGTACTAGACATTTGGGATGATGGTACTTTTACTTGGCAATTTATCTTTTTGATCTAAAACGCTCTCTTTTCCCGTTGTTCCTACTTAGTAGGAACACACAATCTATCTCTCCTTGCCTGTCAGAACAGGGATTGTCAGAACTGTCAGAACAGGGATTTGTGTGTTTACACACACAAACACCCGTTCTGGCTCTTGTGCTCATGATCGCAGGAGGCCGGCGGCAATAGCGCCCGCTGGTTACACGCATCGGTTTCCCCGCTGTGCGATTCGCGCAAGAGAGCCAACCTATGGGAGCCAGTCGGGAAGTGGTTAAAGAATATGCTACTCCAACATTTCATATTCCTGCTATGTAAACGTATCCTGTTCTCATTGTTTTGCTTTGTTTGTGTAAAATATCTGGTGTTCCTGCCAGCCCCCCTGCATCTCAACATGGTCAGTTTTCTGTCTCTACTAGGAGAAGATCATGCCTGTGCTCCAAACCCCCTGTGTACAGCCATTCTCTGGGAAGATCAGTGTATTTCAATGCTCAACTTTGGGCAACCCAAACCTAAAGAAACCTATCAAAAAAATAAATAAAAAATAATATCCCCACCCCAAAAAAAATGAATAAATAAAAGACCACAAATACTTTTGAAGCAAAAGCACACTTTCTTTTGGACTCTGCAGTAGTGAGAGGTATACCGGGGATAGGGAAGAGACTGAGTACAGGACTGTTGTGGAGAACTTTGTCACATGGTGTGAGGATAATCATCTGTATCTTAATGTAACTATGCCAAAGGAGCCGACTGTGGATTTGAGAAGAAGGAATGCACCGAGGACCCCTGTTTCTATCTTTCTGTCTGAGGAGTTGGTGTGGATGTAGTAGAGATTTTGTGACGAGATTGAGGTCTTATAACATCTACCAGATGATGCTGAAGATGTTTATGAGTCTGTGGTGGCCAGTGCTCTTGTAAGAAAACCATTAGAATACGTCCGGCGCGCACTCGCGCACATGCGCGTGCTCACGGGCGACTGCAGCTGCACCAAAGCACATGAGCGTGTGCGGCGGACTGCATTCACGTGCAGGAGCGTGTCCTTAGTGAAAATTGGCGCCAGACGGCCTATTTAAAGGGTGCCCTGACCCCTGATCAATGCTGACTGGTCTTCAGCTGTTCCCTGATACCCTGAATCCTGCTGTTATCCTGCTTGATACCCGCTGAACTTGGCTTTCCTTGACCCTGCTTCTGGACTCTGTTATATTCCTGATTACTGGTTCCTGATCCCGGCTGTCCATTTGACCTTGCTTCTGCCTAATGCTTTGGTACCCTGTTGCCCGCCTGCTACCGAATCCGGCTATACTAGTGACCTTGCTCCTGTTCCCTGCTTGGCTCAGCACTGCCATCTGATTATCTGCAACTACGGTCCTTTGACCAGCTGCAACTTCCTGCTGCATGTCTGTCAGAAACTCTACATCGCCTGATGTCCCAGTTCCGCAGTCCAAGCAGAGTGACTCCTCAAACTTAGTTGACCCATGGTGCACGGCTGCCTTTCTTAATCTGATGGTTCTCCAGCCTTTCCAAGGTGGCATCCTCTGCTACAAGTTTCCGGGTCTACACCTGCAGGCACTTATGTTTCTCCTGTCCCTCGGCTTCCTCTGTTCCACTCTCAGCGGGACCTGGGCTGGAGATACAAGAGAGGCCTAATGATGGAGTCTAAAAGGGAGGTTTCTCTTCTGACAACCCTCTGCCGGACTGTTACCACACTTTCTCATGTAGTGCAAGGGTTGCATATGGACTTTGCTCAATTACATAACCAACTGCAGCCTGCATCCAGCTTGGCTTCGACCTCCGAGTATTCAAGAGTCAAGGATTCCGCTGCTCAAACCATGACTTGTACCCATATTGAAATATCTTGTTCTCCTGAGCTCAGAGTACCATTGCCTGGATGTTTTTCTGGGGACCATAGAAAATTCAGGACTTTTTTTAGAATGCCTGTGAACTTTCTTTTTCTCTGCTGCCACACACATTCTCTACCGAGGAAGTGAAGGTGGGGCTCCTCATCTCTCTACTACTGGAGGAACCCCAGGCCTGGGCACACCAGCATCGGGAGCAATATCACCCTATCCTGGTTTCACTAAACTCCTTTTTCACTGTCATGGCTCAACTGTATGCTGATCCATTCCGTCACCAGACTGCTGAAACCAAGCTGAGCCACTTGCAACAGGGCTCAAGGCCTGGTGAGGATTATGTATCGGACTTGATTGTGGAGTGCTGCTACTAAGTGGTATAACTCAGCATTACGTTTCTAATTTCGTCTCGGCCTGTCTGAAGCTATCAAAGATGAACTTGCCAGGGTGGGAACACCCACCTCCCTAAATGACTTAATTAATCTCTGTATACAGATTGACAGCCGCCTGTGAGTAAGACAGTCCGAAAGAGCTGGGATACACCATCTGATGCCTGCTCGTTCCGGGGCCTCATTATCTGCCTCCTTTGGGGCCATGCCTAAAAATGCCACTGACATCAAGAAGGCTCCACACGCCAGCTTTCCTAGATCACCTCTGTCTAAACAAGAACGGACACTTTCCTTGGTCTTGTCCCCGAAGCCACCATAAGAGACCCTCTCCTCCACCTCATACTGTTGCTGCACTAAATCCCGGCCAAAACCACACCTTGCTGCCAGTCTCCTTCCAGCTAGCAGAAAAGACTCTCGATGTTTCCGCCATTGTGGACTCTGGGGCCTGTAGTTATTTTGTGGACTTTTCCTTCGCAGCCATATATGAACTGCCCTTGTGTGCCAAAAGAAACAGCCTCGGTTCACCTGGCAGATGGTTCAGGCATCAAATATGGACCTGTTACTCTAGAGACTGCACCTATCCTGTGTCTTACAGCTTCTGGGCATCAGGAATTCTTACATTTGGATGGCATTACGTCCCCTCTGTTTCCTGTTATCCTTGGGCAGCCCTGGTTGAAGGCACATAACCCCCTCATCAATTGGTCCATTGGGGAAGTGTTTTTCTATTCCAATTAATACAGGAAATTCTGTCTCCTTCCTACACCTAGTCCTGGAGAACCACTCCTCTGCATCAATGTGGACTCTGAAACTGCTAAACTTGTGCCTTCTGTATCATGAGTATCTGGACGTATTCAACAAAAAGAATGCTGACACTATTCCCCCTCATGGACCTTACGATTGTCCTAAAGAACTTTTACCTGGCGCAGAAATACCATTTGGAAAAATGTACCCACTCTCTGAACTTGAACTAGAGGAGTTACGGAAATACATAGATGAAAATCTTGACAAGGGATTTTTTCGGCCATCTTCATCACCTGCTGGAGCGGGAATATTCTTTGTTGAAAAGAAAGATCACACACTCCGGCCTTATATTGACTATCGGGACTTGAACAAAGTAACCATCAAAAATCGGTACCCCTTACCACTCATCCCTGAACTGTTCCAGAGACTAGGGAAAGCACGTGTATTCTCCAAATTAGAGTTAAGGGGAGCTCATAACCTGATCAGAATCAGAGAGGGTGATGAATGAAAGGCAGCCTTTAGATCTCATTTTGGGCACTTTGAATATCTGGTGATGCCCTTTGGACTTTGTAATGCACCAGCGACCTTCCAGTATTTCGTGAATGATGTGTTTCGGGACTTACTTGACTTGTTTACTATGGTCTATTTAGATGACATTCTAGTTTTTTCTACTTTTCTAGAGTTACATTGGGTCCATGTGAAGAAAGTATTAAGCAGACTGAGGGAACATCATCTCTATGCCAAAGCAGAGAAATGTGAATTTGGGAAGCTCACCATCCAGTTCTTGGGTCTCATTATCTCCACAGATGGGATTGCCATGGATTCACAGAAGGTATCTGCAGTACTCGATTGGCCTGCCCCTACAGATAAAAAATCTGTGCAGAGGTTTGTGGGGTTCGCCAATTTTTACAGGAAATTCATCAAGGACTTTTCTGGTATCATATACCCCATCACACAGTTAACAAAATTATGCACAACTTTCTCATGGACCTTGGAAGCTCGTTCACGCCAGAACTCTTGAACATCGCAAAAGTTCAGACCCGAACCGCAAACCCTATTAAAGTGTATAGGACCCAAACTTGAAAAATCAAAAGTGCCCATTTTGAAGGCTTATATGCAAGTTATTGGTCACCTCCTGTGGAGCCTCTTTGATGCCTTGTAGACATGTGCAGAACGAAAAAATGTATTTTGTTTAGTTTCGATTCGTTATTTTAATAAATTTGTTTCGTTAAATTAATTTCATTCGTTTAATTCGTTTTCAGGATTTGTTTCGTTTATTCATTTTCGTATCGATTCAAAACATTTTCGAATCAATTTTGAATAGTTTTTGATTTTGAAAAGTTTTTGAAAAGTTTTCGAATAGTTTTCGAATTTGAAAAGTTTTCGAATAGTTTTCGGATTTGAAACGTTTTCGAATTTAAAGTTTTCAGATTTGAAGTTTTCGAATTTGAAAAGTTTTCAGATTTGAATAGTTTTCGAATTGAAATAGTTTTCCAATTTCCAAAAAGAATAAAATAGAATAGAAAATAAAGCAATAGAAATATTTTTTTTCTATTCTATTCCTTTATTTTCTATTCTATTTATTTCTCTCTTGAAATTGGAAAACTATTCGAATTCAAAAAGTTTTTAAATTCGAATCTGAAAACTATTCGAATGCAAAAAGTATTCGAAAACTATTCAAGTTCAAATTTCGTCCTAATCTTAATTTTGAACGAAACAAACCGCACATATCTAATGCATGTATTAGTGCAGATTTGTCCATATGCCACGGGCCAGATATTTATTCGAATACTTCCTGTTTTGGGGTGAGATGTACATTGTTTACTTTACTCAATGTTGATTTTTTGTATGGCTTATTTGGTGAGGATATATTTACCTTTACTCCTCTCTTGGCTGTGGTCTGTAGGTGTATCAATTCTGATTTATGTTGTTTCTAGGTGTGCACTCCTAGCTCGCTTTTCACCCACTAGAGCTTGAACAAATGTGTTTTTGCCACCCCTATATGCTGATGAGTGCAGCAGTATTTATGTACTTTGACCATCTTAAGTGCCATTGGTAACACGGCTATATGGCTAGTGAAATGGGAACCCTGGTCTATTATTGATATATTTTCTTGATTTATTCCCATTAGGTGTGTATTTTATCATAATCTACACCAGGGATCCTAAAACTATGGCCCTCCAGCTGTTGCAGAACTACACATCCCATGAGGCATTGTAAAACTCTGACATTCACAGACATGACGGGAATTGTAGTTCCCGAACACCTGGAGGGCCGCAGTTTGATGACCCCTAATCTACACCATACAGTAGGTGATGCCGATATTGTGTCAATCTCACCGCTGTTAGTGGCGAGAATGGCACGAGCGAGCCCCGTCGTGGGAGCCAGCGCCGAGCTCTGTCGCTCCTCCCGCTCACTGCCCCCAATGGATTCCTATGGATGCGCTGCATCTCGTGGGAGCGCGAGCACGTGAAGCACAGCCTCGCAGCAGTGATTTCCAGCGCGATCCCATCGCACTGGAAACACGATATCGGCGGCAGGTACTGTACCTGTCGACCTTGTTTCATATATGCTCCATATCAGTGAGGTGGAGTGTCTTCTCTTTTCTTGGTCTCCCCTTAGCATGAACACATCCAATTATATAGGTATGCTTTTGTGGTGTGATGTTTTAAATGTGGGTTGCATGGTGGGGGGTTTTTGCGCTTGTTTTTGGGAGGGACAGTTTATTATGTGTGTATGTATAGATTTGATTGTATGTTAATATGAAATGACTAACTATGTCTTGTTTGTATAGATACCAGATGTTTTGTGATTGTGTTTCGAAGAAGCGGTAATGCCCGCAAAAAATGTTGGCAGATCCTTTACAAGTCATGTGATATATTATTTGTTACTTTTGTGATGTGTTCCCTATATATATTTGGGCTTTAGGTGCCCTTTTTGCCTCTTTTTTATGAACCGTAGATGTATTAATAAAGAAACTTTATAATTATGATTAGTGTACATATATATTTTATCTCAACCATGGGGACTACCATTTAAAAGCCCATCTTCTACAATACCTTTCCTTTTCTATCTTGTTAATTTCCCATGGGATCAATAAAGTATTCTGAATCTGAATGCAGCAAAAAAGTTTGTCATGGACAGTTTGGGCCAAACACCCCCCGGTTCACGCTAGAACTCTTGAACATCGCAAAAGTTCAGACCCGAACCGCAAACCCTATTAAAGTGTATAGGACCCAAACTTGAAAAATCAAAAGTGCCCATTTTGAAGGCTTATATGCAAGTTATTGGCCATAAAAAGGGTATGGAGGCCCGGGCACTGCCCTGTATTAATGCAAAAAAGATTTTTTTAAAAAGATTGTTTTTAAAGGAGCAGTGATTTTAGTTATGCTTAAAGTGAAACAATAAAAATGAAAAACTCCTTTATATATAGTGCCTGGGGGACCCCTTAGTCTGCCTGTAAAGTGGCACATCTGTACAGTGTATAGAACCTGCTGCAGCAAAACTGACATATATAAAGAAAAAAAGACAATTGCACTCAGAACAAGATTAAAGATTTTTAGGGATAAATTCTATCTGGCAGACTTTGGATGGAAATAACACATTTTTGAACCACAGTGAGCAAGCCTTTTGTGAAGAAGCCAAATTATAGTACACTTAGGCCAAGATTAACAATTTTTTTTAGATAAAGTCTGGTGTCACTTTCGCAGACTTTGGATTGAAGTAACAGATGCAGAAAAATTGGGCTTTGGGTGTTGGTGGTGCCTTCACACCGTACCCCTCTAGAGGTATGCCTGAAAAAAAATCTGTTTACTTTTCTCCAGGAAACATACAAAAAGAATGTCCAACAAGAACTTTAAAAGAGAAGTTTCAAAATAAATTTACAAACAAAGTGCTTTATTCTCTCATCTCTCCATTTTCTTCCTTCTCTTCTACTCCTCATATATACAATACATTATTACACCTTGTTAGAACTTCTGCAAGATATACAGACAATGTCCCATCAATATACTCTTTTGTATTGGTAAGCTGCATAATTATGTAGCCATCCACAAAGACTAGTTATCCCTTGTATTCCATACCCACTTCAATTTCACCATTATTGGCTTACCAGTAAGGCCATTAAGGAACTGTTTTGGGTTTAGTGGCAAACTCATTCTGCCACTAAAGCCACCGCTGATCTACAGACCAGTGAAGGGAATAAAAAAATTGCTCTGAGAAGACACCACTGGAGAGAGCAGAAAATGGCTAGAGGTACTTTTGATGAAAGCAAGAATTTGCCTTTCTGTAAAAAATTTAAAGTATATGCACCTGTCAAACAGGTGTGGAAAAATTGGGCTTTGGTGCTGGTGGTGCCTTCACACCGTAACCCTATAGAGGTACATTTGATGAAAGCAAGAATTGGCCTTTCTGTAAAAAAATTTAATTATATACACCTGTCAAATAGGTGCGGGAAAATTGGACTTTAGTTGTTGGTGGTGCCTTCACACCATAACCGTATAGAGGTACTCTTGCTGTAAAAAATTTAATTATATGCACCTGTCAAACAGGTGAATAAAAATTGGTCCTTGGATGTTAATTGTGCCCATGAAACCTATACCAAAAAATTACTTTAAGATAAAATCAACACCCATAGAGCTAGGCAGCCTAGACAGTCTTGCAGAGTTTCCAGATCCCAAAAACATTTAATCAGCGACATCAGCATCAGAGGCTTGATAGCTGCTGCTAATCCAGGACTTAATCATTTTGACAAATGTCAGCCAGTCAATGGAGTCTGTGGACAGACATGCTTTTATCTGTCACAAAACCTCTGGCAGCACTGAATGTCCATTTGGGAAGCATGATGGATGCAAGGCAGCCCAGCAGCTCATTTGCATACTGGGCAAATTCTGGCCAGTGGTCTATTCTCATTACCCAGTAACCCAGTGGATCATCTACTTGAAAGCTTTCCATGTCTGTTTTTGCCTCTAGATAATCTTCCACCATATGATGCAGATGCTACCGATGGGACGTGGAAGCTGTCTTTTCAATATTTCTATCATACATGTACCTGGCAAATATAGTCTTAAAATGGTGGGTGCTGCAGCGATTACCAGCTGGGTCCTGGAAACATCAAGCAAGTGTACATATTCTCCAGCACACCATGAACCAACAATCACTGTCCAAAGGTTTTATTTATTGAGAGATCACAATATAAAGATAAGTGCAACGTTTCGGATCCGCGCAGGGCTCCTTCGCCAGGCATGTGATGTGGAAGCTGACAGCCCTGGGCGCCAAGGACTAAATTTTTTTTTAATACATCACTGAGGCGGCCCCCTTCTTCTCTGCTCCTCTTTTGACCAAGAGAAGCCTCAAAACTACCTTTTCTATGAGACTGTAACCTACCAGAGTCTGGAAAGGTGTTACATAAACTCCTCTTTAAGATGTCCTCAAGATATTTCATCTTGTGCTCCCTCTGCAAGGCCAGAATGAGTTCCGAGACTTTCCCCTTTTAAAGGTGGTCAAGGAGGGCTGCCAACCAATAATGATTCTTCTCCTTGATGCCACAAATTTTTGGGTCCTTTCACAGGCTTTGAAGAAAAAGGGAGTCCATGCACCGCAAGTTTGCGGAGGCATGAGAAGCAGAGTCCTTGGAGTCACTGAGGATTACACTATCTATAACTGCCTCCTCCCAGCCACATACTACTCCCAAGGTTTCTGGGGACTGAAAACCATCTCTTAAGCTTTGGCGTGTGTCTTCCTCTGCTTCAATGCCTACAAAACTGCAAGAATCCTCCTTCTCCTTTCCCCCCTCCCTCTCCTCTTGTGTGTTCTGTGGCGTCGCAAAAATGATGTCTGCACAAAAAAGGGCCTTGAGAGGAAAGGAAGTCCTCCTCTTTCTCCCACTGCGCTTCCTCGAGTGTCCTGTTCATAAAACCACACAGAGTATGCTCCAGCAGGAACACAAGAGGGAGAGTGTCACTGATGCATGCATTGTCATGGTTCACCATCCTTGTTGCCTCCTCTAATAGAGATAGTACTGTGCATGCATCCTTTATCAGCAGCCATTGTTGTGGGGGAAAAAAAGCCAAGCTGCCCTGAGCCTGTGCTTGTGCCATACTCACAAAGGTACCCGTTGACGGTCCTCTGCTTGCATATGCAGCCGCTGCAGCATTGCCAAAGTTGAGTTCCACCTGGTGGGCATGTCACAAATCAGGCAGTTTATGGGAAGGTGGAATTCCTATTGAATTTTAGCCAACTGAACACTGGCTGTGTATGCCTGCCTGAAATGGCCACAGACTCTTCTGGCCTGCCTTAGAAGATCTTGCAAAACTGGGGACTTGTTTAAGAAATGCTGCACCACCAAATTGAGGCCAGGCATGGCACGTGTCAACTTTCCATGTCAAAGGGCGGACAGAAAGTTAGTGCCATTATCGCACACCACCATTCCTGGCTCAAGCTTCTGTGGTGTGAACCACTTCTGGGCCTGCCAGTGTGGCTCCTGTCCCCTAGACAGACCAGCTAAAGCACTGCATGGCATCTTTTAGCCTGACTCATTAAAAAGCCCATTGAACGTTTAGGGGGTACTGATGGGACATCATCACCACCAGCTGTATGGAGACATGGCGGCAAAACAAGCACCAGAACATAGTCCTGTCCTGCATCCTTCCTAGTTGCAAGCAGAGTTACCAGTGTGCTGTGAACAAAATATATCGTCCCTGACCATGCTTTTTTGACCACGTGTCAGCAGTAACGTGGACATTGCTGCTGACTGCCTTGCCCAACAATGTCAAAACATTGCCTTCCATGTGATGGCACAGAGCCATGATAGCTTTACATGCACAGAAATAGGGACTGGGAACCTGCTATTGTGGTACAGCTAATTCTGCAAATTCCCAGAAAGGGGTAGAATCCACTAGACAGAAAGGCAGGAGTCTAAAAGTCGGCCATTTAGACAAGCTGGAATTTAGTTGCTGGGCATGTGGGTGGCAGGGACTGTATTTTTTTTCCATGCAGCAGCTGGGATAGAGAAATTTGCCTGCTATACTCTACAGCTGGGGTGTGCTGTTTGCAGACAGGTTGCAAGGACCTGTGACACCCTTTTCTACACCATCATTCCTGTCAGTGTAGGCTGCTGAGAGGTCATGAGATATAGCAGAGGTAGACATGAAAGGTGAGGAATGAGGAGGAGAAGAATTGTGTCCCTTGTGTGTGGCTTTCAGGTGCTTATGCCAATGGACTGAGTGGTGAGAGGGAAAAGGCCTTTGCAAGCATGTGGTAACCAAATGGCTGGTGTTTGTGCTACACTTGATCTGCTTGCAGCAGAGATTGCAAATTGCAACAGTGTGATCAGCTGGACATGTGCTAAAAAAGGCCCAGATAGCTGAGCTGTTGGAAGTGGGCCGAGAGATAACAGCTACACAATCTGATGGAATAGGGGGGCTGCTCTCTACTGTTCCATGATGGCTGCCTCTGGAGGACATCCTGTCTCATTGGAGTTGTGCCACCCCCTCACTTTCCTCCTCTGCTCTATTCAGCACCCAAATTGTAATAGTGACCTATTCATCATCATCCCCTCCATCCTCATCATCACTGGAGCCAACTTGGCAATACGTTGTGGCTGGGGGAACATGGCTGCCAATTTGTTGTTTAGCAGTGTTCTTCCCTCTCTGTAAGCTCATGTTACTACCTTCCTCCACCTCAAAACCAACATCAGAATCAAGTAATGCCTGTGCATCATTAAGAAGCAAGTGGCTGATGCTGTGTTCAAATAATTTGGCTTACTCCTCCATACATGATCCTGGGGCTATGGCAAGAGTAGCTGTGGACAAGGAGGCAGAACGATCCACTCTGGCAGCTGCGGTGGACTGTGCACTGGTCTCAGCTTGGTAAAGAGATGTGGGGGATAAGTGTGAGATACAGTAACTATAACCCTAGGGGGGGGTGCCATCCCATACAATACATATAAGACAATGCATTGACATTTTTGGGACTTTACATGTACCCTCCAGGATTTAATCAATGCTAAACCAAATGATTAAGAATAAAAAAATAAGAATAATTTTTTTAATATTTAAATTGATTTTTAATCATTTGGTTTAGCATTTATTAAACCCTGGAGGGTACATGTAAAATTCCACAAATTTCAATGTATTTTCTTATATAGTGAACAATCTTCAACAGAAGTAGTGGCGCTAAATCGTAAATACAAAAAAGTGGGTCTATAAACAGGGAAAATATTCACCTTCTCTTTGCTAATAAATGAAAATATATATAAATAATGACAATCAAATAAACCCTCCCCTTTGCAGGTGGGGATCCCAATAATTCACACAGTGACATAAAGATGAACAATTAAACATAGAAATAGTGACAGTAGTTCATGAAAAATCAGTGATATAAATATAATCAAAAAAGAGCTGAACAAAAAAATGGATGAAATCAAGTCCATGCAGAGTAATTAGTGCCAATAAAGTGGATAAAACAAATTTTCATGCAATAAATTATCTTCCACCACACCATCTGTGAACGTGATCCACTCTTATGGAGCCGCACTCACCGGAAAGATATGCCTTGCACTCTCATGCTCGGCCAAAAGGCAGAAATATAGCCCCTCCAGGGACTTAATCAAAGAAATGAGACTGTATTGCAGCAGAAGGTGTCCTTCAGTCAGCAGCGCTCATCCATCATAACCACATGAAAGAAATGATAATGCCTCCCATAGTGTAATAACGTAAAAACATTTATTAAAAGGCTGCTAACAAATCCTCAATCATTGTACTCACATAAATAAATTAAAACCAAGCATGAACGAATAATGCGACTGTTCTGTTGAATAATGGTCACGGCGGACCCGGGATGCAGTGTTACCCTCACCTTTGTCCCCTCATTGGATCCTCAGCAGCGCGAGGAGATAGCCGCCGACCCACAGATTGCACAACCAGCTCAGCGCAACACGTCACAAGTGAATCTTGGATGATAGGTTGCCGTACAGCCCCGCCTCCGACATGTGTCGTCACGTTTGACTTCTTCACAGAATCCTGTTATTGCCATTAATTACTCTGCATGGACTTGATTTCATCCATTTTTTGTTCAGCTCTTTTTTTGATTATATTTATATCACTGATTTTTCATGAACTACTGTCACTATTTCTATGTTTGATTGTTCATTTTTATGTCACTGTGTGAATTATTGTGATCCCCACCTGCAAACGGGAGGGTTTATTTGATTGTCATTATTTATATATATTTTCTTTAATTAGCAAAGAGAAGGTGAATACTTTCCCTGTTTATAGACTCACTTTTTTGTATTTGCGATTTAGCGCCGCTACTTCTATTGAAGATTGTTTACTTTATTTAGATTATTTTTACACTAGTTTTTACACTAGTTGGCAGCTGTTATTTTCACCATTTACTAGCACTAATTTTTTAGTGTGTCCATAAGCGCAGTGGGGGGTCATTTTGGTGCCTTGTTGCGCGACACTTGAACACCATGTTTTAGATTTATCGTCTTATATAGTCTCAGCTTTGGTGATAGAGGATGAGGATGGTTTAGTAAGCCAGTCCACCATTTCCTCTGCATGCTGTGGATGGATGGCACGGGCAACATCACTAAACAGAGAAAAACATGTCCTGCCTGAGAATGGATCACATCCACCTTTGCCTGTGGACACAGACGCTGCTGGCCCCCTCATAGTGGCATAGGAATGTCTACCTCTCTGCGTTGGCCTCCCAGACATGATGGGGAGGGCTACCCAAATTTAATAGATACTGGGAAATGTGTAATTGGATGCACTTTATTCAATGAAAAGTGGTGTGTGGTATACTTTAAATTGAAGACTGACGCTAACAATTAAAATGGGGGAACAGCGTCGCAATCAGAAAAACTGTGGCTGACAATTTAAAAAAAGGGGGAAGGCACGGGACAAAAACAAAACGAAATAAAACAAAAAAATGCAGCAGCAAAAAAAGGTGAATTCAGCACAATATACAGCACTGTGTTAAACACTGCACTACACTAACACTAAACTCACACTACACTGACACTACACTATACTGACACACTAGGCTCACACTATACTCTTACTACACTGACACACTATACTATACTCACACTACACTATGCTCACACTATACTCACAGTACACTAACACAACACTGATGCTCTACACTCACTGAGTCACAATAACACACTAACTCACTAGTAGCAAACAGAGCCCTGCTCTATCTATCTCCACTCCAACAGCACACTACAAAAGGTTCCTGTGGGAAGGAACCTTTTATAGTGTGGAGTGTGACTATGAGCACTGAGCCATGATTGGACAAAGAAATCATGACTTTGTCCAATCATGGCTCTGACTTAGGGTTGCCACCTTTTCTTCAAGCCAAACCTGAACACTTTTTTGGCACACTGAATTTTTTTTGTAGTATACACTATGTAGACAATAGGATTGTAAAAGACCTCGGACACCTTCAGGTGGCCTAAAGAGAGTAGTAACAAAGTGTTCTGTGTATGCCACGGCGAAGAGAGGGTGTAGCCTTATTGCGTTAACCGTGGAAGGGGCCTAAATTAACCCACCCTACCTACAACGAACCCCACACCAGCGGGATGCACTTGGGGAGGCAGCAAGGTGGACGGGGGGCTGCAGAGTGGTCAGGGGTAGAGACCATGAGGGGAGAGGGGGGGAAGGGCGTGGAGCAGGTGAGTATAGGTGGTTTGATCAGTCAGCTTACTGATCAGTACCAGACCATACACTGGTATGGTATAGTTGCTGTAACCAAAAAAGAGACTGCATATAAAGCTAGAGAGGGGACTAGGGAAATGGAAGGGGATCTTCAGTATAGATTACCGAGAGGGAAAAGAGGTTACTTATAGCAATCAGTGGTCGGTACATGAGGTAATAATATCAAAGGTAACAATTTATTGAGCCATTGTAAAATCACCTGGATGTGGTGAAGCATACAGGTAAAGATTAATGCACTATAGAAAAACAGGAGACTCCAAATCAAGGCATGCTAAAACTGTACAAACAAACACAACAAAAAACACACACAATGAACACCAAAACATAAACACTGTCCGGACAAGTATATGCTGCTTGGCAACGAAGGTCAGATAAAGTCAAGACAGTCAATATCAAGCCAGTACTGGTTGGGGCCAATATGAAATTTAGTGGGATATATTGCCAAGAAGCATATAGGTGGAGCGAGGAGGGAGGGAGGGGGGGAAAAAAACCCAGGAGGAAATGGGATGGTTGCCAAGGGGATGGGCTGTTCTTGCTAAAGGAAGTGGTCCGTTGAGGTAGAATACAGTCGGAATAGTTCACAGCATTAGGACTAGAAGTATGCAGTCAGTGAAGTCCAATTATGTGATGCAGACAATAATAATTAGTCCGGATTGCTTGCTGTGAGGCTAGGTATTCACCGTTCATAAACGGTCTTCAGGGCTATACGTGAAATGTAATAAGGTACAGTATAGGATACTTCAATGTGGCAGAAGTGAACACCAATATTATGCATATAGCAAAAAGTGTCCCCGACATGGGTGGGCTATGGTGGACTCATACTTTACCCTCCACGGGGATTGTTGAAAGCAGGTTCACAGGTCATGCTCAAACAGACTGAAGAAATCCTATGGGCTTCCAAAGCAGCTCAATGAACTCAGCCGTAAGTCACCTTGGTGGTGTCCAGGTGTTCCCTGAGTGTAATAAAAAGTCCTTGCTGTATGCAGGTTGCACGGGCCGTGCGCGGCTATGTCGGCGTGTCAGCATATAGAGTACGCTGAATGGTGCCTCGCTGTTGTGCGGCTCGTCTTACTCGGTCCGCTCCGTCCGCTCAGAGGACAGCGTTGATGCCGGTGATGACGTCAACGCGTTTCGCTGTTGCGTATTAGCGTAGCTTCTTCCTGGACGTTTGATTGGTGAAGCCAGCATACACCTTTTTATTGTGGCGTGCTGGCTTCTATGTAGCCAATCAGATGTGTGGTGAAATCGGATGTAGTATTTTCCTGGTGTGAAACGAAAATAGGACGTGATGTTCATTCACTGTCAGCAAGCCTGCATGTGGAATATTATGGCTAAGGCACAGGGTTTGAGGCTAAGCCATCACTTTTATGGAGTCCTCTGTAGAACATATAGTACACATGTGCATGAATTGGGAGGAAATATATAAATATAAACAGTGCATATTATTAATTTTCAAGGGAAAGAGGGAAGAAACGTGAGGTGGAGACAGGGGGCACAGTTCACATAACGTTATGGGCAGCTCTAAAGGATCATTTTGAGGGGTTTGATATCATTTATATAATTAGGACATTACTCTTGACACGTAGATTTACTGATATTAATCGAGTAGAAATTCATGATCTATTTTATTTCATGTTTGGTTATGATTTAAAATATTGCTTTTTTAGAAGGTTATTTGGTTTTTGAATGGCTGGCACCATATTCTGGAGGACACAAGTGGCTAAGTTCGGGAGATATTCAGATACCCTTTAGGAGCTTAAAAAGGCCTGCAGGTTTAGTTCTGTGTTTAGTCCCAGGGGGACAAGGGACTTCAGTCGGTACACCCACCGTTTCTCCTTTTGTAGGAGCACTCGATCGAAGTCACCTCGTCTGCTGGATAGCTTCAAAGCATAAATGCCCTTTACCTGCATGCCCTTGATGCTTCTATCATGCTCTAAAGCAAAATGTCTAGCTAGTGGTTTCTCTGGAATTTTTTCTTTATCCTTAATCTCTCTCAGGTGCTAGCCAATGCGTACCTTGAGGGGCCTCTTAGTTTTCCCTACATAGATCTTGGGACAGGGACAAGTTATCATGTAGACAACCCTGGGTGTGGAGCAGTTAATTAGATCACGTATTTCGAACTGCTCCCTTCCCAGGGCGTCAGAGAAAGTGGCTGTCCTATGTACTAGTGGGCATATATGGCATTTGTTGCAAGGGAACATCCCTTTACTGCGTGGGTAATTAGCTAGCAGGTAGGGTCAGGATTTTTCATAAATTCAGATTTGACCAGCATATCCCCCAAGTTTCTGGCCCTCCGGGCCACCAGCATGGGCGAAGTGCCAACTATATTGAGTAGCCCAGGGGAATTAGTGAGTACCCCCAATTCTTCTCCAAGATGGAGCGAACATCCCTCCACTGTGGTCCGAAGGTGGTAATCAACCTGGTTTGGTCACCACCCCCAGGTTTGAGGGCCGGGGAATTTATTGGATGCATCTCAAGTAGGCTAGCTCTGTCCCTTGCTGCAGCTTTTCTTCTTGCATGTTTAATTTGCCTATGGGAGTATCCGCGTTCGCGGAACCTCGCGTAAAGCTCCAAGGATTCCCTTCTATAGTCACTAGGCCTGGTGCAGTTCCTTTTACTTCGCAGGAATTGACCCACCGGGATGCCATTCAGCAGCCAATGTGGGTGATGGCTGCTGGCACACAGGAGGGTATTTGCGGACGTTTCCTTGCGAAATGTGCATGTGTGTAGTCGACCGTTTTGAAGGGTAATCGATAGGTCCAAAAAAGATATGTTGGTCCGATCAAAATTATACGTCAGCCGTATATTCCGTTGATTAGCGTTCAGTTGTGTCATAAAGTCATGGAGGTCGTGTATGGTTCCAGTCCATATCATAAGGACATCGTCGATGTATCGCAGCCACGTGTGTACGTGGCTGCGATACATGGACGAGGGATAGACTTCCTCTTCCTCCCAAAGTCCCAAGTGGAGACAAGCGTAGGCAGGAGCCCACGCTGCACCCATAGAGGTGCCCCTGATCTGTTGGTAGAAGGTCGTAAGAAACTGGAAGCAGTTATTAAGCAGGGCGAAATGTATTATTTCGACCAGAAACTTATTTTGTGGTTTAGAATCTGGATAACTTTGTTCCAAGAATATCCTCACCGCATTGATCCCGTAGTCATGCGGGATCGATGTATACAGGGACTCGACATCAATCCCTAACAACAGGGCATCATCTAGATGTGTCAAGTCATCCAGCTCAGAGATCTTAGCTAGTACGTGTCGGGTGTCCTGTACATAGGACCTTAAGTTGGTGACCATATCTTTTAGTAGGGAGTCAAGGTACCTACCAACCTTTTCCAGGGGGCCTTGGCAGGCCGAGACAATCGGCCTGCCCGGCGGATTGTTCAAATTTTTGTGAATTTTGGGGATAATATAAAAGGTAGGTACACAGAACTCCCGAACGCTAAGATGATCAAATTCGCGTTGTGTCAATAGACCATCGTCCTTGGCCACAGTCAATCTGTTGTTTAGTTCCATAACCAAATGGGGGAAGGGATTGTTATCCAGTCTCCTGTAGGTGGATTTGTCACTAAGTAAGCGTTTTACCTCTGTCTCGTAATGTCGTTGATTCAGTAGGACTACGTTCCCTCCTTTGTCACTCTTTTTGCTGACGATGTTCTGATTTTTCTGGAGGTCGTTGAGGGCTCGTCTCTCGTTAGTCGTTAGATTGTCAGTGGTCTTTTAGGTCCAGTTGATTTTCTCAAGGTCAGTCTGTACTAGTTCTAGGAAAATTTGTAGCCACTTATTTTTAGAGAGAGGGGGCATTTTTTGGGACCGGATTCGTAAGTCTGCCTGTCGTCTAATTGGAACTTCAGTTGAAGCTGATCCCTCACTCTCTTGAAGAAGGGAGTGGGGGATATCTAATGCTTGCTGATCTTCTATATTGGGGGGTGGGAGAATGTCTTTGGGAACCTCTTGGTCAGTATACAATGATTTTAGAAAAACTTTTCTCAAGAATAGTACTATGTCTTTGTATACAGTGAATTCGTCCATATTAGATACAGGAGAAAAAGTCAAGCCTCTCTGCAGCAGGCTTATGTGATCAGGAGTTAATTCTAAGTCAGAAAGGTTAACAACCTTCATGTCAGGTTTACTCTGGGTAGTCACCGACTGTGGTAATTGTGTCACTTTCTTTTTTGACTCCTGGTGTTTGTTCTTTCTTTGACTGTTTTTGTCGTTTTGCTGGTTCTGTCGGCAGTTTTGGTTGTAGGGGACGTCGCCTGGTTGTTGATTGGCGCCGACCCCTCCTGTTCTAAAAAAGTCACTCGTTTAGTTATCTCGTCTTCTGAATCGCTCTGAGATTTATGTCTATTTTGTCTAGGTCGTTGGCCCCGTCCTCTACTTTTGGACCTACTTCGTCCGCGTTGGATTGTCAGATCGAAGGCTTCGTCTTTTTCAAAGTCCACAGTATCACGCTTAAACTTACTTTGTTTGGTTATTTTGAGATTAAGTTGGACTTTATCAATTTCCTTTTTTAGATTTTCGTTTTGTTTAATGAATTCCTCCTTATCTTTAAATGATTCTAAGCCTCTTGCGCTTTCCTCAATTTGTTCCTGTAGTGAAACTAGCTGCATTTTTTCTTCTTCTACAATTAACTCCATAACTGCAACACCGTGGTTTACACAGAGTTCCTTCCACTTTTGTAGGAAATGTTCAGTGTGTAGGTGCTCAGCAGGGACAATTCTGTCTCTCAAACCTCTTGGCACTATTCGATGTGAAATATACGTCTCCAGAGCCGATACATCCCAGCGTCGGTTAAGGTGTTTAACCAGTAATTTTTTATGTTCTTTAAATTTGTTTTTAATATCATCAACTTGGTTGAATGCTTGGGGTGTATCGCTCTGGAAGGCTGTTCTTATTTTACGATTGATTTCTTCACTTAGCATAAACGCCATTACTCATTCAGTTGCTCACAGTCAACAATGGCCTTAATGAGTTACCTGAAATCAAGAAAAACCTATACAAACACAAGTGGTGGTCAGGGGGTTGCAGAGTAGTCAGAGGGGCAGTGGGATGGACAGGGGAACAATGGGATGCACAGGAGGACAGTGGGATGGACAGAGGGACAGTGGGATAGACAGAGGGACAGTGGGATGGACAGAGGGACAGTGGGATGGACAGAGGGACAGTGGGATGGACAGAGGGACAGTGGGATGGACAGAGGGACAGTGGGATGGACAAGGGGACCGTGGGATGGTCAAGGGGACCGTGGGATGGACAGGGGGACCGTGGGATTGACAGGGGGCCTTGGGATGGGCTGGGGGACTGTGGGATGGACAAGGAGACCGTGGGATGGGCAGGGGGACCGTGGGATGCACAGGGTACCTGCAGAATGGGCAGGGGCACCGTGGGATGAACAGGGGGACCTTGGGATGGACAGGGGAACCATGGGATAAACTGGGGGACCGTGGGATGGACGGGGGGACCGTGGGATGGGCAGGGGGACAATGGGATGAACAGGGGGACCATGGGATGAACAGGGGGACCCTGGGATGGACAGGGTCTGTGGGATGAACTGGGGGACTGTGGGATGGACAGGGAGACCGTGGGAAGGACAAGGGGACTGTGGGAAGGACAAGGGGACCGTGGGATGGACAAAGGGACCGGGGGGGTGTGAGGGCATGGTGCTGGTGCAGGGCTGCAGGTACTTTCCATACTGAATGGGACTGGAGCTTATGCTGTGGTGTCCGGGTTACAGGAGGATACAAACCCAGGCACAGCTGTCTGGGTTATTCCCGTACAGGTGGTAACCCTACTCTGACTTTGCTTTGTGCCCTGGTTGGGCAAAGCCTTGCACCTGACCAGCGGTCAGACGCATTACTTCATCCAATAAGGGCCCTAGAATGCACTGTGCAGCGTGCAGGGCATTGTCGGGCAGTTGGCAAGCGAACATCCCGCTGAGTTACCCGGCAAATTTGTGTGTTCACTGACCAGATGATGTTCGGGCCAAACTTTTCCTCGGCTTGAACTGTTCCCCCAATTCTATTGACAGCATAGCAGCTAAAAGTAACGACAGATCTCAAATCAACCAAAAAAAAATTACAAAAAAGTCATCAATAATTTAAAAAAGAAAAAAGAAAAAAAATCAGCAAAGGGGTTGATATTGTCTAAAGAGCTAACAATCAGAATTAAAGCACACTTCTCTAAATTACCCTAATCTCTCTCAATGCAGTTTGTCAGCTTTCTCTGTACTCTCCCCAAAACCAACTTCCAATACATTGACTTTACTGCCACCCCCCCTCCCCCCTTTCCCTTAATAATTCAGGGCAAAAGCCATCTAATTGGCCTTTCTAAGTCTGCTGGTAATGGTTTAAAGGCCGTAACCACTGACCACTGGGTGAATCCGCACATAGATTTGCAGGGACCATGAATTCCAAACCCACAGAATTCACCCTGAATCTATGGTAGTGGCAAACCCGAGTTTCGTTCCTAGCTATGAGATAATTATCATCAAATGCATAAAATATAAAATACAGGTAGGAAGCTGAATGTATATACAGTATATTTAATGTAAACATGAATACAGTAGCTGCAGAACATTTTATAATGTGCCATGTCTCCTCAAAGACCTTCATTCCACCCTAAGGAAACAATTCCCATGGATGAACACTATTGCTATGTACACACGATCAGACATTCCAACAACAAAACCGTGAATTTATTTCTGACGGGTGTTGGCTCAAACTTGTCTTGCATACACACAGTCACACAAATGTTGTGGGAAATTCTGAACGTCAAGAACGTGGTGACGTACAACACGTACGACGAGCCGAGAAAAATTAAGTTCAATAGGCAGTGCAGCTCTTCTGCTTGATTCCGAGCATGTGTGGACTTTTGTACTTTTCGGACTTGTGTACACACGATCAGAATTTCCGACAACAAGTCTTGTTGTCGGAAAATTTGAGAACCTGCTCTCAAACAGTTGCTGTCGGAAATGTCCGTAGGAGCATACACACGGTCGGAATTTCCGACAACAAGCTCACATCGAACATTTGTTTTGAAAAATCCTATCGTGTGTACGGCCCATAACAGTTAACCATTTGTGTTTTTATTTTACTACATTGTTTTAATAATCACATTCTATTATCATGACCTTTAAATAGCATATGACTTTTATAGCTTTTGGCATGTAAGTGTTCCCAGTGATACAATGTAGAATGGTATTTACAGTAATTTTTAAATTGCAGTGCTCTTTGTCCACTTCATTTTATTATTCCCTCTGGATCATTTTAACCCCTTTGCTGCCAAGCCAGTTGTTTCTTTTCTAAAACATATGCTAAAATACACATCATGAAACTGAAAATTCACTTAAGAAGCCTTCCCCCCTCAATCCACACATATTTTTTTTTAATTACATTTTTATGATTTTTTTCCACAAATAGAGCTTTCTTTTGGTGGTATTTGATCACCTCTGGGTTTTTTATTTTTTGTTAAAAAAATTAAAAAAGACCGAAATTTAAAAAAAAATACAAAATTGTTTTATATTTTGTTAATAAATTTTGCAAACAGGTAATTTTTCTCCTTCATTGATGTACGCTGATGAGGCTGCACTGATGGGCACTGATAGGCTGCACTGATGGGCACCGATAGGCTTCATTGATGGGCACTGATGGGCACTAAAAGGGGGCACTGGTGGGCACTGATGAGGTGGCACTGGAGGGCACTGATAGGTGGCATTGGTGGGCACTGATGGGTGGCACTGATGGGCGGCACAGAAGGGCATTGATAAGTGGCACTGAAGGGCACTAATAGGTGGCACTGATAGCTGGCACTGATGGGCACTGATAGGTGGCAGTGATGGGCAGTGATGGGCATTGATCGGCACTGGTAGGTGACACTGATAGGCAGCACTGTTAGGTGGCACTGATGAGGCACTCATTTGCACCACTGGTGGGCATTGATAGGTGGCACTCGTGGGCATTGATAGGTGGCACTGATTGCTGGCACTTATGCTCTCATTTGTGGCATTGTGTGGACACTGGCAGGTGGCACTGGAAAGCGGTATTGGTGGGCACAGATGAGGTGGCTTCGCCTTTTCCTCTTCGGGAGCGATGTCCAATGCACTGAAGCCGGTGATCGGCTTTTTTTTCTCCTCACGCTGTCAGCGTGAGGAGAAAAAAAAAAAGATTACCGGGAGTGCGCATGCGTGGAGCTCGCAAGATGGCCGCTAAAGCCTAGAGCTCCGCTCCCTCACGAACGACCGGCGCTCACAGCACGGACCACAGCGCCCCACCGCACAACCAAAACACCCGGGGATACTCCCCAAGGTCCAGGCTACACCCCCATATGCCCGGGGCCCCGGTAAAACGGAACCTGTGGCCACAACAGGAGCGAACACAAACGGCTGAGACGCCCAAGATGGCCGCCGCTACACAGGCACAGCCTCTGCCTCAGATTCTCTGCTCCACAGGCCCGGCGGACTACAGGTCAGAGCAACCCCTCACTCCCCCTCACTTCACTCCAGGGAGACAGCAGGGATACCCACCTCTGCTGACCCCCTCTCCAGCCTCTACAGGATCCCTGCAGGATCGCCCCCTCTGTGAAGGCCCTCTATCCCCCCAGGGATCTACCTCAGATCACACAGGCCTCACACCATATGCCTTCCCTGCCAGTGACTCTGCTTCTCACATGGACTCCCTCTTTCACAGATTCTCTGAACTTTTGGACAGAGGCCTGGCTCAAACAGCAGCAAAAATTACAGGGGACCTGAAGGCAGACTTTATTAATTTAGGGGCCCGAATCGATGCAATCGAACACAAAATGGAGGACACTATAGCCATCACTAACCAACAATCGCAGCACATCAGCACTGTGCAAGATCAACTGGACCTAGCAATGGCTCGTATTGACGAACTCGAGAATAGGTCAAGAAGATATAACATCAGAATCCGTGGCCTACCGGAAACAATTCTCAATGTCCCAGTAGCAGTCCAAGACCTGATTAAACAGCTAATCCCTAATATCTCCTCTCAACGCCTTGAATTGGACAGGGCACACAGAGCCTTAGGGCCCCCCAGAAAAGACGGCACCCCAAGAGATATTATCGCTAAGCCGCACCACTACACAGTTAAAGAGGAAGTGATGAGACAGGCCAGATCCTCTCACTCCGTGCAGTGTATGGGACACGCAGTGCAGATCTTCGCTGACCTCTCACCCTCTACGATCCAGAAGAGGAGATCATTGAAGCCACTGCTTCTCGCGCTCACCCAAAGAGACGTGAAATACAAGTGGGCCTTCCCCTTCGCGGTTAAATTCTCCGTCAAAGGGAAACAATATGCCTTCTCCTCCCTCCCAGAAGGTGAAAAACTTCTCCTGCGCCTGAAAATCATCTCCCAGGAAGCCGAAATGGACACAACCAATGCCGGGACCAACTCTAACAAACGTCAGACCCCCACCAGCCCTCAATCTCCCCTGTGGTCAACAGGAAAAGCAAAGAAGGCCAAAGACAACAACCAAACCTGAAGCCAGTGATGATGAGAACTGCATCGCTTTTACCCCGACTGTGAAGTGGGGATTGGATTGATCATCCCCATGAATATAGGGGATCCCCCCGTGTCTACCGGGCTACGTTTTCTGACTTATCAGAATTTTTTGTTGCTTTTGCTGGTTCCAAGGAGGGATTTTTTTTATTTTTAGATTTTTGTTCAATTCTTCCCTCTTTAGTTTTTTCTGCTTTTTACTGGCCCACTGCCATTTAGACTGGGCACAGGGGAGCTGCACCTCTCCGGATTGAGAGGGGCGGTACCCTTAAGCCTAGCTATGGGGGGGGGGAGTGGGATTTTCACCCCCAGTTCTAGGGAATTATATAGGTCTAGTCTATGGACGCTCTGCTGAGATAGCGATTTAATGAAGACCTAGAAGGTTACTGCACTGGGCATAGGCTTAGGGCCACTAGTTGGCCAAACTGTTGTGAAAACCTGATAGTCACCGGTAATAGCTTAAAATTTTCTTTGTTTTTACTTGCTCTTTTCTTTTAAGTTTCATGTTGGGCGTTCGGTTTCGTGAGGAAACACATGCACACCCACCTAACCCTTAGACACCCGTAGGTCTCTGGGGGCTAGGTTGTTTGAGCCCAGATGGGCCAGACACACTCCATTTTTTTCTTAAAAGACATAAGGGACTTCTCCTTCCCTGCGTCTTTCCTTTCCTTTCTAGGAGACCTTTTCTCTGCTATCCTTCTCCCCCTCCCCTCCTCCATGTGCACATCAATGTACCTAATCACAATTTGTGTTTCAGATACCACACACACCCCCACGGAAGTTCCTGATATCTCTCCACCAAGAAGACGGAATGACCATCATCCTCAGACCCGGGTTCCCCCACATCAAAGGGTAAGTGAGGACCGTTGCACTGCACTCCACCTGCTCCATGGCTAATAACACCACAGATGAACTCCGCATAGCCTCACACAATGTCCAGGGAATCAACTCCCAGATTAAGAGGAGAAAAGTACTCGATTACTACAAACACCTCAAGCTAGACATCGTTATGCTGCAAGAAACGCACTTCCCCTCCCGGTATAGCCCTAAGTATCTACACCCCCACTTCTCACAGTTCTTCTTAGCGAGCGCGAATAACAAAACTAAGGGTGTTGCAATCATCGTTTCCAAACATCTTAAATTTCTAAAGATCTCTGAATTCGCCGACCCAGAGGGCAGGTTCATGCTGGTCAAAGGCACAGTGGCGGACCACATGTATTCCCTGGTCTCCTACTATGCCCCAAATAGAGGTCAAGCGAAATTTTTTGACACCCTACTGCGCAGCCTCGCTCAGAAACTGGAGGGAACGGTCATCTTTGGTGGAGACTCAAACGCAGCGTTCGATCAGGGTTTGGACAAGTCTAAACCCCTATCGACCCAACTAACACGACCCACCAAGGAGAGCCTCAGGATCGCAAAAATAATCCACGCCCACGGTTTAGCTGACACTTGGAGGGAACTTAATCCCAACAAAAGGGACTATACCCATTACTCGTCACCTCATAACACATATGCGAGGATTGACCACATTTTAACCCCATCCACCCTTCTTCCCCTGATTCACAGAGCTCAAATCAGAGAGTCGACCCTTTCGGACCACTCCATAGTCACCATATCTCTCAAAACTGGCCCCCTGGGCGTACCCAGGAGACATTGGAGACTGAATGAGTCACTATTATCTGACCCCATCAGGGTCACTGAACTCGAAAAAGCCCTACAAGAATACTTTAAACTCAATAAATCGGAGGATATTTCTCCAGAAACGTTATGGGCCGCACATAAAGCTTTTATACGGGGTAAACTCATCCAGATTGCCACTCAAACCAAACGTGCACAGAAAGCAGACATAATCCGGTTGGACAGGGAATATACCTCACTGAAGGCTGCCCATAAAAAGGACCCCTCCAAGACCCCTATTCACCTTATCGACAAAGCTAGACTAGACCTTAATTTAGCACTGACATCCAAAGCCGAAAAGGCCGTCCGCTGGAATGGACAAAAATTTTACACTCAGGCAGACAAGATAGGTCCCCTCCTAGCTAAAAAACTCTCCCCCCGCATTAGGACCCTCGCCTTTCCCAAACTCAGAATAAATGGTCAACCCCCCACGACCAACCCTTCAAAGATTCTAGAAGCCTTTCGGGATTTCTACTCTAAATTATATAGCCAAAAAAATACACCAAACGCGAACTTAATCCCTCAGTTCCTGGAGGGTATCTCCCTACCATCCCTAAAAGATACCCATAAACAAAAGATGGAAATACCCATCACAGAGGAGGAGGTTTTGGGGGTCATAAAAGATCTAAGAGGGGGGTCAGCTCCAGGTCCTGATGGTCTTTCGGTAGCATACTACAAATCTTTTACAGCCATACTAGCACCTCACCTGACCTCCTTCTTTAACTCCAAAACCAATGGAACCCCCCTTGACATCCACCTCAATACCGCCTTAATCACAGTCATACCTAAACCTGACAAAAACCACGAAGACGTTAGCAATTACAGACCAATATCACTCATCAACAACGACCTAAAAATACTCACCAAAATAATGGCCAACAGGCTGTCATCCTTTATTAGTCAATATATACATAAGGACCAGGTAGGATTCATACCCGGGAGACAGGGTCCTGACCAAATAAGGAGAGCAATAGACATCACCTCGATTCTTCAAACAAACTGGGAAGGGGGGCCAAATCAATCGGGATTCCTTCTATCATTAGATCTGCAGAAGGCCTTTGACACGGTCTCTTGGAAATACATCTTTACCGTGCTGGAGAGATGGGGATTTGGCGACCGTTTCCTGGGAATTCTACATGCTCTCTACTCACAACCAAAGGCCCACATACGACTCCAGGGACATTACTCCGACTCAATAGACATTTTACGTGGCACTAGACAAGGGTGTCCTCTATCCCCCCTAATCTTCGCAATAGCCATAGAAACCTTAGCGATCGCAATCCGACAGAACCCGGACATAAAGGGGGTGACCTGTGGAGACCAGACGCACAAATGTGGGCTTTTTGCCGACGACATCCTCCTTTTCCTGACATCCCCCCTCACTACACTACCTAACCTCTGCCTATTGTTAAGGAACTTTGCTAAAATCTCTGGACTCGAAGTCAATTTCGCCAAATCTCAAGCCCTTAATATTTCGTTACCACCACGAACAGTTGACTCTCTAAAACAATCCTTCCACTTCAAATGGGGCGACACCTCCATTTGCTACCTAGGTATCACATTGACGGCCAAGACGGAAACTCTCTATGCACAAAATTACCCTTCTCTCTTTAGGAAACTGGAGGCTGACCTTACTACATGGTCAAAACATGAATTATCCTGGCTGGGTCGGATAAACTCCATTAAGATGACCTTACTCCCCAGGCTCCTCTACTTCTTCCGTTCCCTCCCTATCCCAATAAGGAAAAATCACCTAAAAGCTTTACAGAGTAAAATTCTCCAGTTTATCTGGGGTAAGAAAGGATATCGTATCCCTCAGAACACCCTATTCCTTCACAGACGCAAGGGAGGGCTGGGTCTCCCAAATCTACATAAATACTACTTAGCGGCTAGATTAGCCCAACTATCCTCAATCTACTCGCGGTATGAAAAACCAGATTGGGTAACTATTGAAAGACAGGCCACCCCCACACATACACTAGACTACATACTTTGGTGCCCGACTAAATCTAGGCCGCCCATCCTGTCACCCACTTTATCCCACTCCTGCGCCCTTTGGGACTCCCTCCGACACTCCACTGCCCTGGTCTCCACAGGTCGTCCCCTAGCACACTTATTCCACAACCCTGATTTTCCACCTGGACTGGACATCTCAGCATTCAAATGGTGGCTGGACAAAGGGCTATACCGGATAGGGCACTTCTTCACCCCCAATGGACCAATCACCCTCAATTTCTGTATCAAACACCTAGACCTCCTGGATTCGGAAAGATTCCGTTTTCACCAAATCTCTCACTTTCTACACTCAATTTGGCAGGAGAAACCGCTCCCCCCTAAATTCACTACATATGAACAATGGTGCGGACAAGCCATGGAGCAGAGGGGAGGCATATCTGTGATATATTCGGCCCTCACTTACCCAACGGACAAAACCACATACATGCAGGCCTGGGAGGCTGACTTCCAATGCAGCAGGGACATAGAGATTTGGCAAGCAGCTCTAACTAAATCCTTTAAGGGGATCCAGAACATCTCTTTGATGGAGGCAAGCATCAAACTGATAACCAGATGGTACATGACCCCTAC
Source organism: Lithobates clamitans (assembly GCA_037952925.1). Lineage (NCBI taxonomy): Eukaryota > Metazoa > Chordata > Amphibia > Anura > Ranidae > Lithobates > Lithobates clamitans. The sequence goes on along the minus strand of JBBGZY010001357.1, from coordinate 668,973 downwards.
CAGGTTAGCAGCAATCTATCCCTCAGCGAACCCCCTGTGTTACAGAGGATGTCAACACCGGGGCACAATGGCCCACATTTGGTGGGAATGCCCCAAACTGCGCACTTTTTGGAGGAAAGTTTTCTCTATGATTTACAAGGTGACGACTTGCCAGATCCCTAGGTCCCCAGAGGTGGCTATTCTTAATGCTAACCTTCCTGGAATCTCGAAGGCTAACCAAACACTGATCAATTTTATATTGCTGGGCACTAAAATCTCCATTGCCAAAGCCTGGAAACAGCCGAGGCCCTCGTTTAACGCAGTAAAAAGGAAGGTTTCATGGATCATGGCCCAAGAAAAACTCTATAGCATCACGTCAAACACCTCCAAGAAATTCCAAACAATATGGGAACCTTGGGCCCAATTTATGGGAACCTCCCTCATACCAGGGGTTCAGGTGCGCATCACCACCTAACCCACAACTAGACTGCTTTATTCCTCAGTATTAATAGAGGTACACAAAGGCACCCCTTTTCCCTCCCCACCCACCTTAAAGAACCCCCCCACCCCTCTTCCCGCCTCACTCTTCTCTTCTTCTCTTTCACCTCTTCTTCCTGTCTTCTATCTCACTTTAAATTAACTATCTGGTTGCAATTCAATGGAAAGCTACCATACGGTATAGTACCTAGCTTACGGGGACTCATAACCCCTACACACTCCTGATGGCCCAGACCAAATGGGCAAAGGAGAAGTAGGGAGATTTCCCCACCTGGCACAGCTAGATCCCGTCAGGGGTGCCGGGGATGGGGAAAGATCCCATGCTGTGTGGGGGGCAAAACATGGAGACTGCTTACTTAAAGCTTAGTTAAGGTTATATATCAGGCTGTCCTCTCCACCAGCCCTTGAGGCATAGAAACCGTATATTATCTGTTCTTTTTTTTTTCTTTGTTTGCACTCGAATTGTAACCTTTTTGTCTCATGTTCGAGGAGGCGTTCCCTCCTGTGCAATCTAAATATGTTAATGCATAATTTGTATGACATCATTGAAAATAAAAACATATTGAAAGTAAAAAAAGATTACCGATCTTCTGTTTACATCACGTGATCAGCTGTCATTGGCTGATAGCTGATCACGTGGTAAGGGGCCGGGACTCGGTGATCACAGCGCATGCCACGCGCGGGGAGCGTGTAAAGAGGAGGACGTCTATTGACGTCCTCCCGGCAAGGAAGATCCGCTCTGTAGCCTTCATTCGGCTATAGCACGGATCTGAAGGAGTTAAAATCTGAGAATAAGTGAAGAATCTGAAGTTTTCCTAACAGTGAGTTAATTCTACACCCAAGCACCCAATTAACATTTAACCTTCCACTACTTGATCACTTCCCCTCTCCTGTAAAATGAAGCCCCAACCTCTGCCAACACTACACACCTAACTTATTCAACGTAATCCCTCCTAACACATGACCTAACCCCTAAAGGGAGTTACTAAAACGTAACCTCACTAAAGATGTATCTTTAACACCTAAAGCACTCAAATTCTTCTCCATACTCATCTCATCCTGTGCAAGGAGCCTTCGCTACAAAAGGATCAGTTTTGGACCCTGGGACTCTGAAAGGGCATCGTGGTGTTAAGTGGAAAGAGAAGGGGCATCTTGCCAGTGTGTACAAGTGATTTTTGTGACTATCTAGAATTAAAATAAATTCTAAAAAATAAGGTTGCTAAATTTGAAAGAATAATACAGTGGTGGCAGTAAAAGGGTTCAGACATAAGTGTGCCAAGTACCAAAAACAATTCGCCATTTTGTAAAAAAAAGATGTTATAAATAAACTGCACACTTCCAAATGCATGATACCAATCACTTGGCATCTTGGCTTCCTACAGTTTCATGTCCTGTGACCTTTTAATTTATTTTACAGTCCAAACTAAATTACTTAATGATCCACCTGTCCTAGTGGTCCTGAACAAAACACTTTCATTGTCCATTGTACAGAACGAAAAAATGTCTTTTGTTTCGTTTCGATTCGTTATTTACATAAATTAGCTAAATTTGTTTAATTTGCTTAAATCGTTTTCGGAACTCGTTTTGTTTATTCGTTTTCTAATTTTTCGAATTCGGATAGATTCTGAAAGTTTTCAAATCAACTTTGAATAGTTTTCGAATTAGAAACATTTTCGAATTCTAATTGTTTTTGAATTCTAATAGTTTTCCAATTTTCAAAGAGAATGAAATAGAATATAAAATAAAGGAATAGAATGAAAAAAATAGAATAGAAAAGAATATAACAGAAAATAAAAGAATATAATATAATAGTGTAAAACAGAACAAAATAGGATAGAAAATAGAAGAACAGAATCAAATGGAATAGAATAGAAAAGAAAGGAACAAAATAGAATTAAAAAAATAAAGAAGAATAAATAGAAAGATTATAACCATCTTCTGAAATTTAAATAGAACAAATAGAAAAGAATAGAATAGAATAGAAAGAAATAGAATAGAATAAAAAAGAATAGAATAGAAATAATAAAAAACATTTTCCAAAATTCAAATAGAATTAATTCGAATTTGAATAGAATAGAAACGAATAGAGTAGAATAGAAAATAACACAATAGTATAGAAAAAAACAACAGAATAGAATAGACTATAACCATCTTCCTATTCTAATCTATTCTTTTCTATTCTATTCAAATTCGAATTGATTCTATTTGAATTTTGGGAACTGGTTCTATTCTTTCTATTCTTTTTTTTTTTTTTTTTTACCACATCAGTATTCGTTTTCGGGGGTGGAAGTTTCACCTTAACGGTTCAATCCTTTCCCGGCTCATTACTCACATCATGGTGGCTTTATTAAATATCTTTTTTTTTTTTTTTTTTCCCCCTTACGGTATTACCGGTCTCTTTTATAGCTATCTTCTTATTGGTAGCATCAAACTGACCAATCTAATTTTTAATCATAAATCTGAGCATAACCCCCTGATAAACCCCCCTAATCACACCCCCTACCCTTCCCCTCCCTCCCCCTACCACACCCTACCCCCTCACAGCAACTTATATTTCTTTCACCCTACTCCATCATGTTAGTTGAATCCCCCTCCCACAATGGACACCACTCCTGCTGTCTATTCCTCAATCCTTCTTGCTGGGATCCCCAGCATGCTCTATTGAGTCCTCAAGACCTCTAGTACCCTTATTGAGCTTTTAAATTTTTGCCACTTCTTCCATTTTTCCTCGAACTCTTCCAATTCTACTTCCTCAGTACATCCCAAATACTCTAAATTCTGGATTTCGTTTATTTTGTCATACCATTCTTGTAATGTTGGGCCTTGTTTCTCCTGCCAGTGGTTTACAAGCAGACTCTTAGCTGCATTCAACATTTGAGGGACAAGTGTTCTCAAATAAGATTCAGTTGACATTCTGAAGCCGTGGAACAGACATGCCCATGGGTCATCCGGCACAACTATTTGGGTTATCTCGCCGGTGATTTTCCTAATATCATCCCAGAATTCCCTTATCCTTGTGCAGTACCACCAAACGTGTGCCGTTGTACCCACTTCCATACATCCCCTCCAGCATAGTTGTGAAATTTCGTTCTGGTATTTAGAAACTCTGTCTGGGGTAATGTACCATCTCGACAAGCATTTGTAATTTAGCTCAGACATTTTGTAGTTTACCGAGGTACCGTGAACTCGTTTCAGTAAGGTTGTAACCTCATCTTCTTTAAGTTTTGATTTTAGTTCCAATTCCCATTTTTTGATGTATGCTGGAATGTCTGTTCCCTTCAGGTCAACTAGTATCCTATAAGTTTTTGAGATCCCCTTCTTCCCGTCTTGACCAACACAGAGCTTCTCAAACGGTTTGAGGTTATCCGTCATTCTAATTGGTTGGGGGAGCGTTTCGATAAAGTTTTTTAACTGACTGTATCGCCACCTGTTAAGGGTCAGAAGGTCACTCCTACTTTTCAGGTCCTGAAATGGACATATTTTACCTTGCTGCATAACATCCTTTAGCTGAGCTCCTCCTTGTAGTATCCATCTCCCACTTACATTCTCCATTCCCGGTGCAAAAAACTCAGTGTCCCTCAGAGGGATCAAAGGAGAGTTATACTCCCATTTTTCCCGCCTGTGCAAATTATCCCATACTTTCAGAGTATGCCTAGTGATACTGTGTGCCTCAAGACTTAGTTTCCTATAGTGTGAAGGTATCCATATGACTTTACTTAACTCTACTTTACTAATTGTATTTTCCATTTTAACCCACCTCTTCTCATTGTTTCCTTTTGCCCAGTCTATAATTCTAGATAATGTGATAGCTTCGTGATATAATCTAATGTCCGGTGCTCCCCACCCCCCTTTCTCTTTATCCCTTGCCAAAGTGTCATAACTTATACGTGACTTTTTCCCCCTCCAAACAAATTTAATGATAAGAGAATGCAGTTTTTTGAGATATACCTGTGGAAGCGGAACCGGTAACATCTGCATTTTAAATAAAATCTTTGGTAAGATTGCCATTTTAACAATATTAATTCTTCCCCCCCATGACAACTGTCCTCTTGTGATTTTATTCAACTCCTTCTTGATCTCATTTAGGAGGGGAATAAAATTGGCCTGAAACAGTGACTCTCTATTTCCTGTTATTTTTACCCCGAGATAGTTTATCTCCTTTTTGCCCCATGAGAAGGGGAATTCTTTATGGACTATCTGATCTTTTTTGTCAATCTTGATTTCTAATATTTCAGATTTAATTGGATTAATCTTAAAGTTTGATATTTCTCCGTAGTCTTTCAGAGTCTTTAGCAGGTTAGGAAGAGTTATTCTAGGTCTAGTAATGTACAACAAAATGTCATCTGCAAAAGCAGCCAGTTTGTGTTCATCCTCGCCATCCGAAACCCCCGAGATGTCCGGGTTGAGTCTTATCCGTTCGAGCAAGGGCTCAAGCGTCAGCACAAACAAAAGAGGGGACAATGGGCAGCCCTGTCTTGTTCCGTTTGACATTTTGAATGATTCCGACAGCGCTCCATTGACCTTAACCCTTGCTGAGGGACGTGTATACAATGCCTTTATTCTTCTAATCATGATTGGTCCAAATCCTATTTCCTCCAGCACTCTGAACATGAAGCCCCAGTCTACCCTGTCAAATGCTTTCTCAGCGTCTACTGACAGGAGTAGGCCTGGGGCTCCGCTGTCTTTCATTTTTTGGATTACCATGAGTGTTCTAATCCCATTGTCGCGTCCCTCCCTACCCGGGATGAATCCCGCCTGGTCTGGGTGTACCATATTATTTAGAATATGCTTCACTCTCCCAGCCAGTATTTTCGCAAACAGTTTCGTGTCTGCGTTAAGGAGCGCTATTGGCCTATAACTGGAACAGAGAGTACTGTCCTTACCCTCCTTCAAAATAATGGCAATAATTGCCTCTGACGCTTCTTTCCCCATCTCCCACTTCGTGCCTATCCCATTCATATACGAACAGAGTTTAGGAGTTAGGAGATCTTGGAACCTTTTGTAATATAATACTGAGAAACCGTCAGGCCCGGGACTTTTCCCTACTGACGTCTCCCTCAAAGTTTTTTTAATTTCCTCTTCCGTAATGGGACCCTCCAGTAGATTATATGTATCTTCTTCTATTTTCCTTAAGCCGAGTTCCTGAAGGAAAACTTTAGTTCTTTCCCTTTTTTTTTCTATCTCTCTTTTTGAGGTAATGCTGTTGATCGAATACAGTCCCTCATAATATTTTTGGAAAACTTTGGCAATTTCTCCTGTTTTATATTTTACCTCCCCTTCTAGGGTCCTGATTTTCTCAATATAGTTGTTGGACTTCCTTTTTTTTAGGATCTTTGCCAAGAACTTCCCGGGTTTATTACCTCCCATATATCTCTCTTTCTTTAATATGTTATAGGTTTCTCGCGTGTCTTGTTCTATTAGGGTTCTCATGGCCTCTCTTTTGTTATGGAGTCTAAGGAGCACCTCCTTCCCCCCCTCTTTTTTATGGGTCTGCTCAAGTTCCTCTATTTCACTCATGATTGCAAGTTTATCTTCCCTTCTCTTTCTCTTCTTTTCCGCACCTGCCTTAATCAGGATCCCCCTAATATAGGCTTTGTGAGCCTCCCATATTATTGACTCTGAAACTTCAGCTGTTTCGTTAGTTTTAAAATAAAACTCAAGTTCCCTCGACACCAAATCCCTAATCTCTTTATCATTTATTAGTTCTTCGTTTAACTTCCAACTGAAGCTCTTGTTATGGGCATGTTTCATGTTTACCTTCAAATCTACAGGCGCATGGTCAGAGAAAGTCGCCACCCCTATCTCTGAGCTAACGATCTCCTCCAACCGGGAATGCTCAATCAAAAAAAAGTCCAGTCTAGAATAAGTCCCGTGAACATGGGAATAGAACGTATAATCTCTGCTGTCGGCATGTAGCGTCCTCCACACGTCCACCATTTGACACTGGTGCATTTTCTTTCTCACTCTACTGACCCAGACCGAACTTGCCCCCTGCACATGGGACGATTTATCTTTCTCTGGCTCTAAGCATAGATTAAAGTCCCCAGCCATTATAGCTAGTCCTTCCTTAAACTCGGTAAATTCTGACAGCCTCCTGATCATAAAGTTATGTGGGTTTTTGTTTGGGCCGTAGATATTTGCCAGTGAACATTCAACGCCATTGAGTTTCCCTTTAAGGAACAAAAACCGGCCTTCTGGATCCGTCTTTCTCTCAAGAAGCACAAACCTTACTCCATTGGCAAACCCAATGGCTACTCCTTTTGCGCGTGGTGTGGGAGAGTCACCATAGAACCAAACTGGGAAGTCCTTGGAGAATATTTTTTGGTTCCTCTCCAGGAGAAAATGAGTCTCCTGAAGAAAAACCACATCCGCCCCTCGGAATCTCAGTTCCTGCAGAATATTAATACACTTCACCCTTGCGTTCAGACCTCGTACATTATATGAGATTATTTTAATATTGCTCATCTGTCCTGCAGGAGTTCTTTCCTAGTCCCTGCAGCAGAGTGGTGTCCAGGGGATTCAAAATTCAAAATTCGTCGCTGTGTTTTCCTACCTACCCTTCCCTCCTTCCAAATCCCCCAACCCTTACCCTCCTCCTCCCTCCCACCCCTCCCAGGACCCACCCTGCTCCCCCTTCCCTCCCCTGCACCCATGGGGATATTAAGCCCGCTCGTGGCCCAATAAAAAAACCGTGGCTCCTCCATCTCCACCCGTCCCTTCGGTTCTACCCCTGAGGTTGAGATCGGACTGGACCGCCCCTTTCGCCATGCTCCCCCTACTATTGGGGGGTGCCCAGGCCTGGTTAGTCCCCCCCTCCCCCCTCCCTCCGCTCCCCCACCCCCCCCACCCACCCCCAAATCTTAGTTTAACCTTGTTTAACTAGGTCTTAAGACTGATCTATTTAGGTTTTCTCGTTTTGAATATTGGCTTCCAAGCCTGCTGCATCCCGTGAACTTCTACATCCCCAGTTTTAACCCACCACCCCGGTATTTCAACCAGAGGAACCTCTAAGCGATCACAAAATTTAGCTGTTTCCTCTGGGAATCTTAGAGTGGCCGATCTGCCTTCTTTACGACCAATGAGGCAGGCTGGGAACCCCCATGAATAGTGGACATTATGAGCGTTTAGCTGTTCAAGGAGTGGTTTTAGTATTCTTCTCCTAGCTAATGTTTCTGCTGCCAGGTCCAGAAATATCTGCAACTTTGTCTCGCCGTACTTCACTGGAGAATTCTTTTTCAGATTTTCCTTGACTTTCTCTTTGTCGCTATACTTGTGAAACCTTGCGATGACATCTCTAGGGACCTCACCCTTTATTTCTGCCGGTTTTCTTATCCTGTGTATTCTCTCGAATTTTATTTTTTTCACATTCTCCGGGGTGTATACCATTTTCCCGAATATATCGTCCATCACTCCTTGAAGGTCCTCGGCTCCCCCTTGCGGTTCCGGCAAGCCCCTGATCCGTAAATTCTTCCTTCTGCTTCTATTTTCCTGGTCTTCCGCTCTGTAACGTAGATTTCTCTGTTCTCTTTGTAGCTCTTCCATCTGGGATTTAAGTTCCTTTATCTCTTCATTTTGTCTGTCCATCTTTGTTTCTGCTTCTTCCACTCTTTGCAGCATATGATTCATCTCCTCTCGGAGAGAGCCTATTTCCCCCTTTATGGTTACTTCCAGTTTGGCGAACATTTCCGCCATTTCACTTTTAGTGGGGAGTAGTTTTTTTTGCTGGGGTTCCATTGTTGCCTCTTCGGTTATTTCGCTGCTCCCTATGTGGATATCTGCCTCTACCGTCTGTCTTCTTGTCCCTATCCTAGGGGTGCATTCAGGTGTTTTGATTTTGGATTCTTTTTGTTTGCCTGGGCTATTCTTGCAAGGATCCTGAACCATGTACTTTCTGATGGTTCCCGGGCTTGCACTTGTCCTGGGTGGGTTAGCTGTATTAGCAGATGATCCTTTCGTGGTTTTACCTTTCATTTCTTTCCTAAGACTGCTCTTTAGTCAGGCTTTTTTGTTCCAGCCGCCTGCCCTGTTCCAAGGGCTCACTTCCAGGGCCCAGGATGCTCCTACTCCCTTTAACAGAAATAGCCCAGGCTTGTGATATCTATCAGAGGAGGGCTCCTGTATCTCTGGCCAGACGTCTCCGTCGACTGGGTTGGTTACCCAAACAATTTACTCGACTTAATTGCTACTGCTTGGCGACTAGACAGCTCTCTGGCTCTCTCTGTATAGTTAGGGCCGTCTTATCCAGATAGGTCTGCACTCTGACAATTAATTTCTGTAACTGTCCCCCCCCCTTTCTTTTTTTTTTTTTTTCCCCGAAGCACTGATCTGGCCGGACTGGGTGGTGAATCCCCCCCCCCTCCAGAGCGTTCAGTCCTTCTGCTCTCGCAGGGTCTCTCACAGGGGCGTCAGCCTCCTCCCCTAGGCTATATATTAACAGTGAGGGATAAAAAGTATGTTGATACCATGAGGCAGCCTTTTAACTCGGAATGGATATTTATACAACCGAATCCACAATTATACTCTATGTGTAGATATGTAACGCAGGTGCTCCTTGGTGTGTGGTCAGATAGTTTTTCCCCTATACCCCACTTGATTTGCGACAATCCTTTTTTTTTTTTTTCCCTTTTATGTGGGTAGGGCTATACCTCTTTCCTCCAGGCCCAAAGATGTTGTGTTATATGCGGTCATGAGGTGCAGGTTAAAATATAATTTACTAGAGCGTTCCTGTTTTTTTTTTTTTTCCTCCTTTTGAAATATTATCCTTTCTCTCTGGGGGCAGCGCCTCTAGAGCACAACCATTAGGCCAAGTTAATACAGTGTTTAACAATTTATAGCTGTAATATGGGGGACATCATCTTCACCAAAATCAGCAGTCCACAAAATGATACTAAGTGCACAAACCAGAGATAAAGTTTAAAACTACTTGCCCATCTTCCTCTCTCTCCGTTCTGTCCTGGTGGCTGTTGATTTTCCTTTGTTCCTTTGTTACCTTCGAATGTCCTTACTGGGGTAAAACTGGGGTTAACAGCACTTACCCCTTCCTGCGATTTCCAATATCTCACCAGGCTCTTTCCTTTAATTTAGGTTTTAAGTTTTATTTTCCTGTTTAGGTGTTTTTTTTTTTTGGGAGACCAATCCCTTTTTTTTTTTTTTACCTTAGCCCCGGCCAAAGGACGGGAGCACTCAGCACACAGCACTCAGCTCCTTGCCGCTTTCAAACCCTCTCATCAGCTGTGCGGCGGCTTCATAGCGACGGCGTTCCTGTATAGGTAGAGAGTGGACGGAAAGGCAGGGAAGGCTGAAGCGGGCTACGAAGAGGCTGTGAACCGCCGGACATCAGCGGTGCACACAAAGCACACAAAGTGGGCAGACGGCCAGAAGATCAGCTCCCCATTGAGAGATGCAGCGGAGCAGAGGGGGGGGGGGTAGACGAGCAGCAGAGCGGACGGGAGAAGGGACGCGCCGGCCCTAGCTATGCATAGGACGGCGTCTCAGGGAGAGGATCCAAGCCTCCCGGGCTCAGCATCGCGACAGGTAAGCCGCCCACATCCGACTCCTCCCTCCCTCCCAGACCCTATTCTTTCTATTCTAATCTATTCTATTGTTTTTTTTTTAATTATACTCCTTATTTGTTTATTCTATTCTTTCCTTTTCTATTCCATTTTTTTATTTCCTATTCTATTCTGTTTTATTCAAATTCAAATTTATTCTATTCGAAATTCGAATTTTGGAAGATGGTTATATTCTTTTCATTCTATTCTATTCTATTCTGTTGGTTTTTTTCTATACTATTCTGTTATTTTCTATTCTAATCTATTCTTTTCTAATCTATTCAAATTCAAATTGATTCTATTAGAATTTTGGGAAATGGTTATTTTCTGTCTATACTATTCTATTCTATTGCTTTTTTTATTCTATTCTTTTCTATTCTATTATAGTCTATTATATTCTATTATTTTTTCTTCTATTCTATTCTTTTCTATTCTATTATTTTCTTATGTATTTGAATTTAAATTTATTCTATTTGAAATTTGAATTTCAGAAGATGGTTATATTCTTTCTATGTTATTCTATTCTATTTGTTTCTATTATATTCTAGTCTATTCTGTTCTTTTATTTTCTATTCTATTTTGTTCTGTTTTACTCTATCATCTTCTATTCTTGTATTCTTTTATCTTCTGCTATATTCTTTTCTAGTCTATTATTTTTTCTATTCTATTCCTTTATTTTCTATTCTATTCTTTTCTTTTTGGAAATTTGAAAACTATTCATATTTGAAAACTCTTCAAATTTGAAAACTATTTGAATTTGAAAACAATTAGAAAACGATTAAAAAACAATTCAAATTCATTCCGAATTTTTTTTTGTTATTTTGGATTCGTTTAAATTCGGTACTATTGTAATTCAGAAATTCGTATACATCCGAATTTCCAAAAAATGTAAATTAGTCCGAATTTGAATTCGGCACAAAAGGAACCACACATGTCTAGTCCATTGATTACAACTCCGACAGAACATGGTTGGAATGTTACTTATATGATCAGTGTAACTGCTTATGCACTCATTACAAATTTAAGACTAAGGAAACATAGTAGAGTATGAGTAGATTGTAATAAACAGTACATTTGTTATGTGAAAATCACATATAGTAAAAGTTGCTTCATGGAAAAGACACAAATGACATCCAAGTCATTGTTACCAATAACTAAAAAGAATTAGCAGTAGATTAGGGCTTTACTAATGCTTGCATTTGCTGAATCTGAAGATATACTGAAGTAAGAATTACTCTCTGTCCTTTACCTACACCAGAATAATTTGTAGGTTTAGTGTAGCAATTCCAACACTTCAGAGGTAACAAATCTTAGAAACCAGGCAGTAAAGAGGGATTTAACTCTGGAAGCTTTGCCCAAAAAATGCAGGCAGAGGGCAGAGGACCAGTTATCCATATTACCTGTGGTCTATCTGCAGGTGTTATTTCCCTATTATTTCCATGCCTTGTTCGGTACTGTGTCTTTGTGTGGAGGTGACTATCTTGGTAGAGACCAGACTTTGTTTCCTCATATCCTCCAGCAAGGAAAACAGTGAGCAGCAGAGCAGTGACATCACTAAATATCACACAAAATTTTCTTAGGCAGCAGAGCCTTAGATTGCTCCTGCAGATATACAGGCATGAGGCTGTAGGCACAGGAGTACATGGGCAGAGCATGTGTCACAAGTGCACTGCTACTTTTCAGAAGGGATTTCAGTGAGAAGGTACATTTTTCAGGGTAGTTTAGGCACATTTAAAGTGTATGCATCTGATGACGTCAAATGTGACTACACACAATGGGTGGAGTTTTGAGCAAACTGGATTAGAGAAAGCTGACTGCAGGCTTTTGATTCTTGTCCATTGATCAAGACACACAGGGGTTGATTTACTAAAGGCAAATAGACTGTGCACTTTGCAGAGTGCAGTTGCCCTCTGCAAGTGCAATTGCTCCAGAGCTTAGTAAATGAGGTAAGGCTTGACTTTGCAAAGAGTACCCAATCCTGTGCAAGGAAAATTTAAAAAAGAACATTTTTGCTTGCACGTGATTGGATTATGGAAGTCAGCAGAGCTTCTGTTCATTTACTAAGCTCTGCAGCAACTGCTCTTGCAGAGGGCAACTGCACTTTGCAAAGTGCACAGTCTTTTTCCCTTTAGTAAATCAAGCCCACAGCCTTTTCCCAGTACAGCAGCAGCACCACTTTACTGAGCATTTGACATGCAGGTTGCATCTTCTTTTATGAAGGTATGATTTTATTGCTTTTTTAATAAACAATTCAGCAACGAGCATTATGTTTTTCTCTGTTTTCGTTAAGTTTGAATGGTGACACTGTTCCTATTCGGCTGGGTCTGCTTGTTGCCGGGTTGATCACTTTGAAGGCTTGCTGATGACAGTCTTGTTGAGAGTTACATTATTAATGGTTTACCAGCAATAACATTATTTACCAATACCTGCTTAGAATTTGTGTTTTTTAACAGATATGACATTTGTGGTAAGGGTCATACATTTAAGGTGAGTGGATGTTAAAAGGGGAACAAAAGATGGAAACTTTCTGCGAACACACATTTCTTCACTGACTGCAATGTTTTTGGACTGATTCATGGGCTTGCACTGATATTTTTAGTGTCTCGTTTATCACATTAGTTGCCTAGGAATTTGGTTATACATATTTTTTACCAGTTCACATTCAATTTATACCATTGCATTGGCGTGTCCAATATTTTTTCCCATTTGATATTTTTATTTAATTTTGCATGCAAAAGTAATTTTGATTTTTATTATTAGCGCATCACATATATATAAATATTTAAAGTTTGTGTAAACAATAAATGTATTATTTTTTGCCTTTTTATCTGCTACCCTACCCACGCCTAACAACTGTTTTTTAATTTTTTCCATCAGCTCACCCCCCACAGTTATTACCTTTTGTTTCCGCTTTGACCCTCCCTTCTAGATTGTAAGCTCTAACGAGCAGGGCCCTCTGATTCCTCCTGTATTGATTTCTATTGTAACTGTACTTTCTGCCCTCATGTTGTAAAGCACTACCTAAACCGTTGGCATTATATAAATCCTGTATAATAATAATAATAATAATTATAAATATACCATTGGAACCTTTTTGTAATACATGTTCTGAAAAGTGCAAAAATACCTATTTATTTTGGCAGAAACCTTAAGCTGGCAATTTCCTGTGTATTCTTCCTATGCACAAGGAGGAATTATGGAGAATGGGGGATAAGTGGGAGATAAAAAGTGGTCTGTGCTCTTTAATCCATCAGAACGTAAGTAGGTAGGGTTGAAACTGTGTGATTAGGAAATCATAGCCGTGTTGTTATATCCAAAAAGGACATACTATATGTTTGGCTCATCAACAATTTTTTTCTTGCGGGATGTTTCCAGGGATAAAACATAGGAAATGTGCATGTATTCCAGAAATGAAGGGGATAGAAGCATCATCCACACTGGCAATGACATACCTGTGATGATATGCATTTATATAGGATATAGGATATTTCTAAATGCATTTAAATGTATGTATTAATTTCAATGGTATAATTCTCACATCTGTCATCAAAATCAAAGCGCAATAATTTCAAGTAAAACAATCCAATAAAAAAAACTGTGTGAACATATGCAAAAATCATGAGCAATTTCTCACAAATATGTAACAAAAAAATAAATCTATGAAACAAAGGGGTTGATTTACTAAAGGCAAATAGACTGTGCACTTTGCAAAGTGTAGTTGCACTCTGAGGGGGCTATTTACGAAAGGCAAATCCACTTTGCACTGCAAGTGCACTTTGAAGTGCAGTCGCTCTAAATCTAAGGGGTAGATATGAAATGAGGGGAAGCGCTGCTGATTTTATCATCCAATCATGTGCAAGCTAAAATGCTGTTTTTTATTTTCCTTGCATGTCCCCCTCTGATCTGCAGCGACTGCACTTCAAAGTGCACTTTCAGTGCAAAGTGGATTTTCCTTTAGTAAGTAACCCCCTGAGAGTGTAGTTGCTCCAGAGATTAGTAAATGAGGTACGGCTTCACTTTGCAAACAATACCCAATCACGTGCAAGGAAAATAAAAAAAAACTTAATATTTGCTAGCACATGATTAGATGATGGAAGTCAGCAGAGCTTCTGCTCATTTACTAAGCTCTGGAGCAACTGCTCTTGCAGAGTGTAAGTGCACTTTGCAAAGGGCACAGTCTATTTTATTTTAGTAAATCAACCTCAAGTTCCCTGGGGGTGAAATAACTATAACAAATCTCAGTGCGTAGAGTCCCGAGATATGTAATTGCAAAATGTGGACCACTTCAAACAAATGTACTCTCCATGTGACTGCCACCGGTGTCCACACACTGCATACCAGATGTCAAGATCTCAAAACAATGAGATCAACCGCACTTGGTTGTCACATAGATACAGTATACACCTGCACTTGACTGCCACCGCTCAAAGCTCTTCACAGCAATCAAATATAATATGGCCCCAATCAGAATACATATGTGACAAATTATGAATTAAGGCAAAATCTCAGAGTGTAGCATAATAAAAAATAAAATAAAATGTATTATTGTAGTTTACTCACATAAGAAAACAGAAGAATAGCAGTGTAAACAATCAAAGATGTCAATAAACATCTTTTGGGTAAACATTGAGGTAGACTCAAAAATTAGGATATTAGAAGGACCTGTGTCGCCTTAGCGTCCCAGTGTTATCTTTAGAAAAGCACCAATTCTTAGGGGCCTTTCACAGGTGCGGACCGTTCAGATCCGCCTGTCAGTTTTTTAGGCGCATCTGAAAGGTCACTCCATACAGCTCTATGGAGCAACGGATGTCAGCAGTGACATGTCTGCTGACATCCGATCCGATCTGTAAAATCCAGACGATTGCAAACCCTATTTTCCATCCGTCTGGTGGATCGGATGAAAATGGACAGGCGGTCCATAATCATCCGATCCCCCCATAGGGAGAGCGGAGTCTCTCACAGGTCCATACCTGCACTTGTCAAACTTGTCATCCGTCGGCTCAGCGGGGATCAAAGGAGCAATTCCCGCTGAGCAAGCGGATGCTAAATACGGACAGCCCCCTGTGAAAGGGGCCTTAGAGACAAAACTGCTCTGAATGTGGTAGACAGACCCCCTGAAATGTTTATGTTTGGTTGAAAGTTAATCTGGCTTAAGTCCATCTAGTTCAACCTACAGAGAGAAAGAAAAAAAAAACAAAAAAAAAACAAAAATGGTGTGGGGGTCCCCCTAAATTCCATACCAGGCCCTTCAGGCCTGGTATAGCTTTTAAGGGGAGCCCCACGCCAAAATTTTTTTAAAAATTGCGTGGGGTCCCCCCAAAAATTCATACCAGACCCTTATCCGAGCATGCAACCTGGCAGGCCACAGGAAAAGGGGGGACGAGAGAGTGGCCCCCTCCTGAACTGTACCAGGCCACATGCCCTCAACATTGGGAGGGTGCTTTGAGGTAGCCCCCCAAAGCACCTTGTCCCCATGTTGATGGGGAGAAGGGCCTTATCCCGACAACCCTTGCCCAGTGGTTGTGGGGGTCTGCAGGCAGGTGGCTTATCGCAATCTGGAAGCCCCTTTAACAAGGGGACCCCCAGATCCCGGACCCCCGTATGAATTGGTAATGGGGTACAAATGTACTCCTACCATTTCACAAAACAAGTGTCAAAAAGGTTAAAAATCACAAGAGACGGTTTTGACAAGTCCTTTATTAATTTCTTCTTCTTTCGGCTCCTTCATACATCTTCTTTCTTCTGGTGTTCTTTTGGTGTTCTTCTTCTTCCTCCATCTTCTTCTTCCTCCGCTCTTCTCGTCCCGCATCTTCCTCCAGGCGTCTTCTCCGCTCCAGCCGCACGATCCGCCTCAGTGGGAGTCTTCAGCCGTGTGATGCTTCGCTTCTTCTGACATTTCTTATATAATGGAGGGCGGGGCCACCCAGTATTATTGGACTATGTGTATAAGATGTCAATGTGATAGATGTATTGAAAAACCTAAATCATAAAAAAATATGAATGTATTCAATACTGTGTGAGCTGCGGCTGGCAGGACTCATCCAGTACAAGCACTTACTTGTTGGTTCTGACCCTTCCTGCATGTGTTGGCAGCCATCCAGGGATCACCTAAAGATCCTCAGGAAGCTGCACCTTTATTTATAGAAGTTAATACCGCCAATCTGCGGTTGGGTCTCCAGTTGCAGGGGGAGGATGTGGGGGGGGAGATGAGCACCTGGGATCAAGAGGCAATTAACTCTATTAAATAAAAGTGCAGCTTCCTGAGGATCTTCAGATGATCCCTGGATTGCTGCTGTGGCTTGGAGATGAGCACCTGTGACCAAGAGGCAATTAACTCCTATAAATAAAGGTGCAGCTTTCTGAGGATCTTTAGGTGATCCCTGGATGGCTGCCAACACATGCAGGAAGGGTCAGAACCAACAAGTAAGTGCTTGTACTGGATGAGGCCTGCCAGCCGCAGCTCACACAGTATGGAATACATTCATTTTTTTTATGATTTAGGTTTCTCAATACATCTATCACATTGACATCTTATACACATAGTCCAATAATAAGTAATAATAATAACAGTATTATAATTTTCACCACCTGTTTATAACCTTGGATATTCCTTTATTACTTCACATTACTTCACCTTGTATAGATTGTTTTCACCATCACACATCACTAGCCTTCTTAGTTCTTTTCCCTTTTTCACATGTTTGTTATATTTTTTTACATGTTTTTGTTGTTTGTTTTCTGTTTTTGGCACACATCAACCACACTTTATTTATGCTATATTTCATTACACAGACCCCATGCTTTTGGCACTTATCAACATTTTATTTATGTCACACTTTATCACATAGATCCCTTCACTTAGTTTTTTTCACACACTACCCCACCACCCAGTATTATCACCTTTGTAAGGTGAGGCATGAAAATATAGAGCTTGTTTAAAGTAATTTTTTTCATCAAGTACTCTATACACTTGATTCAACCTATCATACATTCAAATATCACAATTTAGATCCAAAAATTATTAAAATATGAGCAAAGGGACAATATTAGTCGAGACCACTATTAATTGTTTTGAATATTAAGCAGTCTGGCTATATAGGCCAATACGGAACACTCACCCGA
The DNA here is from genome assembly GCA_037952925.1 of Lithobates clamitans. Taxonomy (NCBI): domain Eukaryota; kingdom Metazoa; phylum Chordata; class Amphibia; order Anura; family Ranidae; genus Lithobates; species Lithobates clamitans. The sequence goes on along the minus strand of JBBGZY010001357.1, from coordinate 651,823 downwards.
CACCCGCTGACTATATACTAATTTTTACAAATATCAAATTACAGGTGCCTCGCCCTACACCTTCCCCACTGGGTCCAAATGCGTGGCTCCTTGCAAGCCCCGTGGACTATGGACGCGCCCAGAGGCGACAGAGGGAATGAGCAAACATTGTGGGACCACCGCACGCAACGGTTTTTATTAATTAAAACTATGCAACACAAGTCCACTTTCCTATTCCCAAATGGTAAGTACTTCACCATATGTATGGAGATATACTTTCAAAACTTTCAAAATATCACGAAATGATCTGTTATGTTTTGTATATTGTAGAAAATCCTAATGGAATTTTTTGATGTATCTCTTTAGAAGTTAAAACCCCCCGAAGAAGACCAGAAAAGGAAAAAGGGTCGAAATGCATTGGGGTATTCATGGGGATTCATATGGATAGTAGTAATACAATGTAACTGTACAATTAGAACTTTTTTAATGAATTGATAGCCATGGGAGATGGTCCTTTCTTGCTGGTGTCGATTACTGGAAATTTTATGTGATATTGATTGTATTTATGCAATGCATTCTATGTCTGAATTAAATAATAATTTTACTAAACATGGTTACTAAACATTGTTTCAGAAATATTTTGCTGCTTAAAAGCCCCGTGGGGAAATTTTTCCACTAATTTTGCAATGCTTTTTGAGGTGTGCAGCTGTGTCAACTCTCTCATGTGTTACTTCACTTTGGGGTTCCCCTTAATATCCATAGAAGACCTGAAGGGCCTGGTATGGATTTTAGGGGGACACCCACGCATTTTTTTAAAATTTTGGTTTAGGGCTCCCCTGTGGGGAAATCCCATGCCGTTTTTATCAATGAACTTTTATGAGTAATGTCAGACCGACAATTCATTAATACCTGCAAGTAGATTTAAATGACTTTTTTTCCTTTGAAATGTCATTTTGCTGTCAGACTGTTCTAAACACGGAAAACATGCGCCCCCTTACAGGCATACTATAGACACCCCCAGGTATGAAATTTAAAGGAATATTACACTTTTATTGCTTCACTTTATGTATTCTTAAAATCACTGCTCCCGAAAAAACAGACATTTTTAAAACTTCTTTTTGCATTGATACATGTCCCCTGGGGCAGGACCCAGGTCCCCAAACACTTTTTATGACATTAACTTCCATATAAACCTTTAAAATTAGAACTTTTGATTATTCATGTTCGTGTCCCATAGACTTTAACGGTGTTCGCGTGTTCGAACAAATTTTTTGCCTGTTCGCATGTTCTGATGTGAACTGAACCGGGGGGTGTTCGGCTCATCCCTAGTCCTCTGTGATGACCTTAAAGTAGAGTTCCCCCCAAAGGGGGAAGTTCCGCTTAAAGGCCTCCTCCCCCGCTCCAGTTTGTAAAATAGAGCTTTTGGGGAGAAGCAGGAGAGCGGGTACCTGATTTTGACAGATACCTGCTCCTACTTCCACTCTGACCGCCTAGGTGATCAGAAGTGGAATTCCCCCCCCCCCCCCGCAGTCTTCTGGGACACCTGACAGGTCCCAGAAGACTTTGTAAACCATTCACAGTGTGCAGCGCCACTCGCACATGCACAGTGGGCACCTGGCTGTGAAGCCGCAAGCTATCACAGCCGGGTGCCCATAGTAATGATGACGGCGCAGTGGAGAGAGGACACAGGGTGAAAACAGCTGGGCCGAGCACAGCTCTGGATTGTGGAACAGGCTAGTGGCTGTTTGTTAAAAGTCAGCAGCTATAGTTTTTGTAATCTTAAAATATTTTTTCCTAAGAGATGTAATGTATGTAACAATTGCAGAATGGTACATTCTAGTGCTTTTCAATCATCCAGTACTCAGAAGGTGTATGAGGTTAGGGAGTGCATTGCATGTTCTATTCAATATGTTGTGTACCTTTTTCAGTGCCCATGTAGTATGTAGTATGTTGAACGCACCACATGGGCTTTGAATGTTATAATTGGTGGACGTATCCTAAATAATAAAAAAGGCACAATTTGTCCAAACATTATTCCCGTTACCATTATGGAGACCCCACTTCTCGTCACCTAGTGGAAATAGATCATGTTCGCCCCCACTGGTGAGTTAGTAATTTGAAAGGAATTATTTACCAACGTGAAACTCAGCGGATTTATAATTTTAAGACGTTCCGCCCTTATGTTTGAACGTTGATTGGGAAATCAACTGCTTTATTAGCAATAATTAAACTCCAGCTGTTATTTTGTTCATCCAATTTTAATTCATTTTTCTTGCCATTGTACTTTATTTTATGAGATACAGCATTTTATGTTTGTTTTTTTATTTTCTTTCATACTGTACCATATATGATGGTTTGAAGCCTCAGAGAAACATATATGACATTTTTAGTTTATTTTTATTATGGTATAGTAAGCCATCTATTCTGTCGATTAATTAGATGTGTAATGATTTTTCAGCCACTGGGGGGGCAGCTAGGTTTGTTCCCATATTCAATGTAATTTTAAATCGTTTTTGTCCTGGCCACCAGAGGATATGGATACTTAACATATTATTTTTAAAAACTTTTTTTATTGTATTTGTTTACATTATTTTTGACCCTCTGATGTTATATTTACCTACTGAGGCGACCAGAAGATGATCAAGTATGTTTTACTTTTAATTTGAGTTCATGCATCCCTGTGGCTCTGATACCCCTTTAGTTATTTAGGTGGAGCTTTTGGTGTTCCCGGCCAGTCTCCATCTATGACAATGTCTTTTGAGAAGTAACAAGCTGGGCGGAGTTTGTGTCAGTAATGTCATCGTGCATAACACAGCGGATCACGGCGCTAGCTATAATTGGTCATAGTGATTACATTGCAAACAAAACAGTCCTGAATGGTTTCCATTCAGGACTTTTTTGCTTACTATTGGGGTGCTGTGATTAGCCCACAGCTATCACATGGTACCTGGGCTAATCACAGCACCCTGTACCATGTGAGTAGCTGTAGCCAATCACAGATCACAAGCTGTCATGAAAGCCATTCAAGACAGCTAAAACTATTGATTAACCCCATTCAGCCCCGAACCATTTGACTGCCCAAAGACCAGAGTGTTTTTTGCGATTCGGAACTGCGTCGCTTTAACTGACAATAGCGCAGTCGTGCGATGCTGTACCCAAACAAAATTGATGTCCTTTTTTTCCCACAAATAGAGATTTCTTTTGGTGGTATTTGATCGCCTCTGGGGTTTTTATTTTTTGCACTATAAACAAAAAAAAGCGACAATTTTGAAAAAAACACAGTATTTTTTACTTTTTGCTATAATAAATATCCCCCAAAAATATATAAAAAAACAATTTTTTTCCTCAGTTTAGGCCGATATGTATTCTTCTATATATTTTTGGTAAAAAAAATTGCAATAAGCGTATATTGATTGGTTTACACAAAATGTATAGCGTCTACAAAATAGGGAATAGTTTTATGGCATTTTTATTTATTTTTTTATTAGTAATGGCGGCGATCAGCGATTTTTATCGGGACAGCGACATTATGGTGGACACATCGGACATTTTTGACACATTTTTGGGACCATTGTCATTTATACAGCGATCAGTGCTATTAAAAATGCATTGATTACTGTGTAAATGACAGTGAGGGTTAACCACTAGGGGGCAGTGAAGGGGTTAAGTGTGTCCTAGGGAGTGATTCTAACTGAGGGGGCTGGGCTCGAAGACAGTTATCACTGCTCTCGATCACAAAGAGCAGTAAATCACTGTCCTGTCACTAGGCAGAACGGGGAATGCTTCCTCTCCGTGACACGATCGAGGGCAACAGGCGGACATCGAGTCTGCGGGACCCGCGGTCATGGTCACGGAGACCTTGGCGGGTGCGCATGCGCTCGCGACACCGCTTCTTAAAGGGGATGTACCTGTATGCCCTTTTGCCTGCCAGTGCCATTCTGCCGATGTACATCGGCGTGCGCTGGTCGGCAAGCGTTAAAACGGTAATAATCACTGTTATAAGCAGTAATAGTATAATAAATAAAAATAAATATACTGGAGCAGTACAGTGCCGCTATGGTGATACTGAACTAATCTGATTACAGGGTGTAAAAAAATAATCTTAAAAACAAGAAAACAAATGTTTAAAAATTGAATAAAAATTATTATTATTATTTTTTTTTGCATACTTTTACCAGTCAGTATCCCTGATCACTGCTACATCAGTCATATAATGATGCTGTATTGCACTGGTGACAGTATGTAAAAAAAAAATTTCTTCATTTTCCAAACAATTCTGACAAAAAATTACTTCAAAAAACTTGCCATGTCTCTTACTGAATACCTTGGACTGTCTAGTTTCCAAAAAGGGGCCAATTAATATACATTTATTGGATATGTTTTATAAGAGAAAGTAGAAAATATTGTTTTTTCTTTTAAAATTCTCCGTCTCTTTACATAGCAAAAAATACAAAAAAATGGTGGTGATTAATTACCACTAAAAGAAAGCTCAATTTGTGTGAAAAAAAATGATAAAACTTATTTGCGTATATATGACCACGTGTTGCATGAACGTGCAATTGCCAATTAAAGTAGCACAGTGCTGAATAGCAAAAAATGTTCTGGTCATGAAAGGGGTAAAACCTTTCAAAGGTCAAGTGGATAAAGAGTGATTGAGGTAGCAACTGTAAACAGGTACTTAGCCAAATAGTGTTTTAAATCAATTTAATGTAATGTATGTAGAATCTTACAGCTTATCAATTGCAGGTAGAAAAAGTTTTTTTTTTCAGAAAATTATCCCTGTAGAAATATATCATAAATACAGTACATTGCTTTCATGATTGAATTAGGTTTATATTTGACCCAATGTGTGATCTAGTGTTTTAATTTTGAGACAGAATGTGTGAGGTCTGAGCAATTGCCAAGGTCATCAAGGCTATAAAAACCACAAGATTTAAAGCCATACTCACTTAGCATCATGGAACATTCAGCATTCCTCCCCATGTTTCCTTGGTGTGCAGAAATGTGTTTCCTTATGTACCAACCTGGTACAGTATCTCACAAAAATGAGTACATCCCTCACATTTCTGTAAATATTTTAATATATTTATTTATTTGACAGCACTGAAGAAATGACACTTTGCTACAATGTAAAGTAGCGAGTGTACAGCTTGTATAACAGTGTAAATTAGCTGTCCCCTCAAAATAACTCAACACACAGCCATTAATGTCTAAACCGCTGGCAACAAAAGTGAGTACACCCCTAAGTGAAAATGTCCAAATTGAGCCCAATTAGCCATTTTCCCTCCCCTGTGTTATGGGACCCATTAGTGTTACAAGGTCTCAGGTGTGAATGGGGAGCAGGTGAGTTAAGTTTTGTGTTATCGCTCTTACTCTCTCATACTGGTCACTGGAAGTTCAACATGGCACCTCATGGCAAAGAACTCTCTGAGGATCTGAAACGAATTGTTGCTCTACATAAAGATGGCCTAGGCTATAAGAAGATTGCCAAGACCCAGAAATTGAGCTGCAGTACGGTGGCTAAGAACATACAGCAGTTTATCAGAACAGGTTCCACTCAGAACAGGCCGTGCTATGGACACCCAAAGAAGTTGAGTGCACGTGCTCAGCGTCATATTCAGAGGTTGTCTTTGGGAAATAGACATATGATTGCTGCCAGCATTGCCGCAGAGGTTGAAGGGGTGGGGGGGGTCAGCCTGTCAGTGCTCAGACCATGCGCCGCACACTGCATCAAATTAGTCTGCATGGCTGTCATCCTAGAAGAAAGCCTCTTCTAAAGATGATGCACAAGAAAGCCTGCAAACAGTTCGCTGTAGACAAGCGGCCTAAGGGCATGGATTACTGGAACCATGTCATGTGGTCTGATGAGACCAAGCTAAACTTATTTGGTTCAGATGGTGTCAAGCATGTGTGGTGGCAACCAGGTGAGGAGTACAAAGACAAGTGCGTCTTGACTACAGTCAAGCATGGTGGTGGGAGTGTCATGGTCTGGGGCTGCTTGAGTGCTGCCGGCACTGGGGAGCTACAGTTCTTGAGGGAACCATGAATGCTAACATGTACTGTGACATACTGAAGTAGTGCATGATCCTCTCCCTTCGCAGACTGGGCCACAGGGCAGTATTTCAACATAACAACCCAAACACAACTTCAAGACGACCACTGCCTTGCTAAAAAAGCTGAGGGTAAAGGGGATGGACTGGCCAAGCATGTCTCCAGACCTAAACCCTATTGAGCATCTGTGGGGCATCCTCAAACGGAAGGTGGAGGAGTGCAAGGTCTCTAACATCCACCAGCTCCATGATGTCATCGTGGAAGAGGACTCCAGTGGCAACCTGTAAATCTTAGTGAACTCCATGCCCAAGAGGGTTAAGGCAGTGCTGGAAAATAATGGTGGCAACACAAAATATTGACACTTTGGGCCCAATTTGGACATTTTCACTTAGCAGTGTACTCACTTTTGTTTCCAGCGGTTTAGACATTAATGCTGTGTGTTGAGTTATTTTAAGGGGACAGCAAATTTACACTCTTATACAAGCTGTACACTCACTACTTTACATTGTAGCAAAGTGTCATTTCTTCAGTGTTAACAGAATATGTGGTGTAGTCCCTCGCGCTAAAATGAGTATCGTAGTTAATCAATATAGGATGACTAGAAGTAGGAAATTATACGAAAAGTGAAAACTATAGGAATATTGATGATGTCCCTATGGACTGCAGCAAAATCTAAAGTGTTCACTAACACTCAGCAAGATTAAAATGATTAAGTGATTTCGCGCTTCAAATCTATCACATTTAGAATTGCATGTGCATACATCTGTATAAATAAATACTATCTTACAAGCTTAGAATAGTAGTGCAAAGATAATAAAGTGCTCCGTATAATAAAGTGATCGTCCAAAGTGCTGATGTGCTTAAATCAATCCAAAGTTTATAAAGTGCTTCTTCACTGGGACCATAAAGTGGAGGGAAGAGGTGATGGTGGTGTTGGAAATTGAAGGGGTCCGGTGGAACCGGGCTCTCTAGACTCTCACCTTAAATAGGATAAATAAAGGCATCAAACAGGTTCCTAATTGGATGTTATATGGTGTCGTTCAGGTGGGGACATCTCTGGTGGTGCAGCGGTATTTCTCAATATAGAGCACCTAACAGATAGAGAAAAAGAGGGGGGGGAGGGGGGATTGCCCACCTGGGCTCCACCGCTCGGGTGGAATAAAAGGAAAGGGGAGAGAAAGAGACCTCCAATGGTGTAGTATATTGAGTAGGAATGTTGTTTATTCAAAGTTAGAAATGGACTCTTACATTTCAAAAGGTTAAAAACAGCATAAAAGCATAAACAAGTTGAGGAGCGGCGTCTAAGGCGCCTCCTTACTGACTTCCGGTTTCGTCTGCTCTCTGCCACGCCCTACGCGTTACGTCACCGCTCGTGACTTCAATATACTACACCATTGGAGGTCTCTTTCTCTCCCCTTTCCTTTTATTCCACCCGAGCGGTGGAGCCCAGGTGGGCAATCCCCCCTCCCCCCCCTCTTTTTCTCTATCTGTTAGGTGCTCTATATTGAGAAATACCGCTGCACCACCAGAGATGTCCCCACCTGAACGACACCATATAACATCCAATTAGGAACCTGTTTGATGCCTTTATTTATCCTATTTAAGGTGAGAGTCTAGAGAGCCCGGTTCCACCGGACCCCTTCAATTTCCAACACCACCATCACCTCTTCCCTCCACTTTATGGTCCCAGTGAAGAAGCACTTTATAAACTTTGGATTGATTTAAGCACATCAGCACTTTGGACGATCACTTTATTATACGGAGCACTTTATTATCTTTGCACTACTATTCTAAGCTTGTAAGATAGTATTTATTTATACAGATGTATGCACATGCAATTCTAAATGTGATAGATTTGAAGCGCGAAATCACTTAATCATTTTATTTCTTCAGTGTTGTCACATGAAAAGATATAATAAAATATTTACAAAAATGTGAGGGGTGTACTCACTTTTGTGAGATACTGTACATTACAGTATGTGTGGTAGATAAAAACAGCATACCGCAGCACCTACGATTAATCGGTTGTTAAACACAGCCATTTACCCCTTTGCGTCAAAACCTCCCAGCCCTTAAAGAGTTTCAGAATTTGGGAGGTGGGGCAGGGTTTATGATCATTTCACCGCCATGATTGGGAGCTTTCCGTTAGCCGCCGGTAACTGTGCCACGAGCACGCGGGGCGTGCGCTTTTGACACATCCGTGTCGGCTCATTGGTACACAAATATGTGGCCACTTGGGGCTAAGGCCCATCTGTGGAGAGGTCGCATATTTGCTTACTGTCAGCACCTAGGGGTTAAAGTGAAATCAACCTGACATAAAAGATGCTCAAATTATCATTGTTTCTGAATTGTTGGTACCAGTTGAGTTAACCTTAAATCAATCTCTTTTTCTTTTGGAATCCAATTGAACCCCAGTTCTAAGCTGCACACAGGTTGAAGTAAAAATTAAACTCTTGACTCCTAAAGCTAACCTATCAAAATGTCAAAAGCAAGAGCATTAATAGGCAGTGGAGACAATTGCTACAAGATACCGAAACTCAACTTTTCTTTAACATGGGGGGTCTTCTATTCTCTCCTGCAAGCCTCAGTGGCCAATAGAGATAATTTTTGAGGTACTTGCATCACACAATGCAATTGAGGCAATTCAGTGGCTCTGTTATCAAGGCCTTTCAGGTCATGCGACTATCCCCAAAATAAATGTGTTACATTTACCTAAATTGGAATAATCTGTCAAATAGTCTGTGTGCCATTAAATTTAAGCACAAAACCTTATTTAGGAACCTTGACCACAGCCTGTATACTTCTCACATACCTAGCTAAGGATGAAATATAGTAAGTTGTGAAGGAGATCTAGCAAAATCATTGTAAAAATAGTGACTCGTGACTAACTACTTCAGATAGTTCTTACAGGCAGAGAATTATTGTATTTATACAGGATTTATATAACACCAACAGTTTGTGCAACTCTTTACAAAATGAAGGCAGACATTACAGTTACAATACAATTTGGTGCAAGAGGAATCAGAGGGCCCTGCTCATTAGAGCTTACAATCTAAGAGGGAGGGTCAATTGATACAAAAGTTAATAGCTGTGGGGGGTGAGCTGATGGAGAAAGTGAAACACTGTATTAGTTAGAAGCAGGATAGGCTTCTTTATAGAGAAGGGTTTCGGGGATTGTCTAAAGTTGGATTGATTAGGAGACAGTTGGACAAATTGGGGGACAGAGTGCGGCTTGGTTGATATTTTGAGATCAGGCTAGTGATATAGCTGGGAGCAGAGTTGTGGATGGCCTTGTTAGTTATTATTAGTACTTTTGAATTTTATTTGTTGGGTGAATGAAAGCCAGTGGAGGGATTGGCAGAGTGGGGTGAAGAACGCTGAACACTTGGTAAGGTGGATGAGTCTTGCAGCGGCATTCATGATGGACTGAAGGGGGGGATAGCCTATGTAAAGGTAATCCAATGAGGAGGGAGTTGCAGTAGTCGAGGCAAGAGATAACCAGGGAGTGAATTAGAAGCTTGGTGGTGTCATTGGTTAAAAAGGAGCATATTCTTGAAATGTTGAGGACGTTAATGCAGCATGATTTCGTCAGGGATTGGATGTGGGCCTGTTCCGAGTCCAGGGTTACCCCTAGCACCTTGGCATGTGGGGACGGACTGATAGTTGTGCCATTGATTTTGACAGAGAAGTCATGGGAAGGGGAAGATTGAGTTTGAGTAAGTGATGTGACATCCAGACTGATATGTCTGACATATCACATGACATATACTCTTGTTATAGCATTGTGTATTATTAGTTACCATTAAAGCAGAAATACTGTAGCGGGAAAATCTTTTAATGCAGACACTTGTTCTGGTAACAACTGTCTAAAAGTGTATTTTCCTTGCTTTGGAGGTATTTCTTCGTGTGTCTATAGGATCAAAAGTGAAGGTAATTTTCTCCAACGGGACACAGCAAAAAAAAAGAAGCCCAGCAGTGGTTTTACCATTGATCTAAAAAGAAAAAAAGGTTTTGTTCTAGATATACGTTAACAAACTGTCTATTAATGACTTTTAATAGGCATATGAAGTTTATATGGAAATATATATTTTTTAAACGATGCATTCTTTATCTTATAAAGGTAAGCATGTTTCTAAAAAGAAGGTTGAAAAACCAGATGACTCAAATAAAGTTTAGACCCTGGAGCCTTTGCTTTTGTTGTCAAATTTCATTAGTGTTGCAGTGTACATCCTGCTAGTTCACCTGAATAACTACACTTGTTATAATAGCAATGACAGATAGGTCTAGTCAGGTAGCACTAGAACAGGTGTAGCTGTAAGCACTTGCCAAATGATGATTGACAAACTCAAAATAAACTGACTTGAACACATTTTAATTGACAGGTTAATAAAGCTAATTCTGTGCTATGTTCTCTGTGACAGCACAGCTGAAACATCTTCATATGAACACATTGGCATTAGTCATTTATCAATCATTTAACATTAATATTATTTGACCATTGGCATGGGTCTTTTTCTATTTTTCTATTCTTCCAGTTGGTAACAAGACCACACACAGTGGCAGATGGATTGCCCCTTTTTAAGCCTTGGAGAGTGATAATGGGTGCTTCAGACACATGTCAGAAATTTCCTATTCCTTGCTTTTCAATGGAGCAGCAGAATGTGTTAAAGCTGTATTTTAGGTATGGTAATTGTTTGCATAGTTACATAGGTCCAACTTGGACAATTGTAAGCATGCATGTGCCATATCTATGGGATCCTGTGGAAGTTGGAAATCACTGTAGTGGGCTCCTCTAATACAATGATCTCCACTAGCTAATGGGCCCTGTGCCAAGAGGCTGTCCTGCTTATTGATTTATATGTTCTATAGGGATTCCACAAGAATGGTGCATTCATACTGATATTGGTCTTAGCTGGACTAATGAACCAATGTAAAAATTGCCATACCTAATTTCAGCTTATATGTACCACACTATGTACCACAGAATGATGGCTTATCTTTCAGCCAAATGTTCTCAAGGAGATCTCTTCCCCATTAAGGGTACCCTTAGATACAGTGTGTGAGCTGCTGAAGGTCAAAGTAGGGAGTTAAACTGTTAAAAAGAAACTTCAGGAAGGAAGGAAAAATCCTGGACGGCCGCACACCGCTGAATGGATCTTTATTGAAAGATTAAAATCTAAAAACAGTCATATCTGAAGCATAGAAAATGGAAGAACATCTAACGCGTTTCACATCACAAACACATGCTTAGTCATATCTGTCTGTGATGTGAATGAGGAATGGCAGACTGTGGCTTCCCAGTTAGCCCAGCAGTGGGACTTTCCCAACTGCGGTGGGGCAATAGATGGGAAACATGTCCACATCATCCCCCCCAACTCGGGGTCATACTATTATAATTATAGGGGTATAGTAGTATAGTGTTGTTGTCGGTGGTGTCGGCAACATATGAATTCCTCTGTGTGGACGTGGGAAATAATGGCCGGATGTTGGATGGTGGCGTCATCGCCCAGACGGAGTTTTACAGACGGCTCCGGAATAGCAGCCTGGGCTTGCTACCTCCAGAAGACAACGTGGCAGCACTCCCATTCGTCTTCATAGCGGATGAAGCATTTTCACTGGGGGACCATCTTTTGCGGCCATTCCCTATGAGGACCCTCACCCCGGACCAGAGGGTTTTTAATTACCGGCTGGCCAGAGCCAGAAGAGTGGTTGAAAATGCCTTTGACATAATGTCCAACCGGTTTCGCCTATTCCTTACTGCCATCAATATGGCGGAATATAACCCCTTCCCGCCAAGCGTACGCAGATTTGCGTACTCGGTTTTCCGGGGTTATACCAGGATGATGCCCGTAGCTGCAGGCATCATCCCGGTACCGTTGTAGAGCCGGCGATCTGTTATCCGAGTATAACAACCGATGCGGCTAAAAGCTGCTCGGCTGTTATACCGGAGGAGCGGGAGGGGACGTCCCCCCTCCTGCCGCCTCCCGCCGCCTCCTGACGCTCTTACCGGGCCTCCCGTTCGTTTAGGAGGGCCGGTGACCAATCGGCTGCCTCCGGCAGCTCGGGCGGGCTGGAACGAAGCCGTGGGTGGCTTCGTTCCAGCCTTCTAATTGTAAACCCGGTGTTTTTGGTGATCTGAATACTTTGAAGTGCAAAGGAGGGATCGGGAGTCTTTTAGACCCCCGATCCCTCCATAAAGAGTACCACCTATTACTGTCACAAGGAATGTTTATATTCCTTGTGACAGCAATAAAAGTCATCAAATTTTTTTTTTTTAAACACAATTTATAAATATCAAAATAAATAAGAAAATTTTTTTTTAAAGCGTCCCAGCGAGCTTGTGCAGCAAAGAAACGCATACGGAAGTCGCGACCGCATATGTAAACGGTGTTCAAATCACACATGTGAGGCATTGCCGCGAATGTCAGAGCGAGAGCAATAATTCTAGCACTAAACCTCCTCTGTAACTCTAACCTGGTAACCGTAAAAAAAATTTAAAGCGTCGCCTATGGAAATTCTTAGGTACCGTAGTTTGTCGCCATTCCACGAGTGCATTCAATTATAAAGCGTGACATGTTTGGTATCTATTTACTCAGCGTAACATCATCTTTCACATTATACAAAAAAATTGGGGTAACTTTACCATTTGAATTTTTTAAAATTCATGAAAGTGTCCCTTTTCCAAGAATTTGCGTTTAAAATACCGCTGCACAAATACCGTGTGATATAAAATATTGCAACAATCTTCATTTTATTCTCTAGATTCTCTGCTAAAAATATATATAACGTTATGGGGTTCTAAGTAATTTTCTAGCAAAAAATACGGATTTTAACTTGTAAACACCAAATTTCAAAAATAGGCTTAGTCATGAAAGGGTTAAACTAAATCACATTGTTCTTTCCTGCTGCATTTTACACAATTTTTTACGCAAAAATGCAGCCAACTATGTGGCCTCAGTTGCGACTAGGGCCGGGTTACTGGATCAAACTCTGAAGGCACTTGAAGCTGGCTGTCCTGGCTTGCCCCCTCCAAAAGCACCCACGAAGTACGGCAAAGCTATCTGGAGTACTTTGCGGGTAGGGGGGCCATTGAAATGCCAGATAATGTATAACATCTTTTAAAAAAATTTGTTGTTAAAAACTGAACTCATATTTCATTTCATTTCATTTCCTGCTTGTGTTTCTTTTATCTGTCTTCTAGGTTCTCCAATGGCCTTTTTTTTGGCCATTTTCTTCAATAGTGCAAATGTAACTTATTTGATACATGTGGTGACGATCTCTTCTTCAGCTAACTATTATGTTGTGCTGTGGGTCTGCTACAGACAAACATTGTTTTTGTTGTTAATGTATGTAATGCATTAATGATCAAAATAATCATCCTTTTCAACTCCATGAATTAATTGCTTGCAGTCCCTAAAATGGCCTGATTGGGGCAAATTTTAGAACACTGTGGGGGTTACCTACTAAAGGCAAATCTACTTTGCACTAAAAGTGCACTGAAACTGCACTGAAATTGCACTTGGAGTGCAAAGTGGATTTGCCTTTAGTTACTCCAAAAACTGGTATTGCGTATTGAAAGAAGAAGCCACACATTGTTGAGTATAAAACATTTTACTCAAAACACATTCACATGTGCATTATAAAAGGTTTTTTTTTTTAACAAACCAACATCTTTGGTGTATAACATGTATGGGTGACAGTATATAGCCTTTTTTGTGGCTAAACAGGCATGTTTAAAACTATAAAACATCCACAACTCAGGAACTTACAAAGTTCAACTTTGATAAAGTGAAAGCAATATGAGACATTAGTATGTCAAAACTGTGTTGATTTTGCCTTCATCAAATGTGGTGATGTCGCCCCTGTAAAAGCCAAATTTTGAAAATGCACGCAAATTGGGACTCAAAAATGTGAATTTCCATCATGATCCCATGCCTAAAATGTGTGTCTTTTCCCTACATCTATTTTGCTAGATGTAGGAAAAAGACACACAGTGTGTCAATATGTGCTATCTGCCATCATGGGATATCAATGTACGCGTTTTGGGGGTGCAACCCCTTCCTCGCAACTAAAGTAGATGAGAGGAAGGGGTTGCACCCACAAAATGCTTACATTGATATCCCATGATGGCTGATAGCACATGTTGACACATTGTGTGCATCTTCAAAATTTGGCTTTCAAATTACTTTAAAATGTATATAAAAAAATTAAAAAATAACGACAACATTGAATTTTTTTTTTGGCTAGATTTTGGTTAAAACATCAATGATGTTGGTGAGTCTTTTTTCAACATCATTGATGTTTTCCTTGACCTTCTTTAATTCACGGTTGCACACCATTATTTGGCTGATCAGGATCTGTGCACTGTTGAAGTGAGTTTCTTCTTGCACAACATCCATATCACCTAAAAAAAAAAAAATACACACCATGTATTTTAAATATGCAGGCATACATCTATTACCTGAAGCTGTGGTCTCAGACACTGACCTGTTGTGGTCACTATTTTGCCCACTTCCTGAACCTCGGAATCCACATCTTCAGGGTGTGTGGGGATTTCCCCTTCTTCAGGAGTTATGGGGTTTGTGGTGTCCTCAGATGTCCCGATTCTTTTCTCCCCTATGTGAATACAAAAAAGGTATACTTAGCATACAGATTTTTGAGGTAATAAATAGTAATATCAAACATTGCTTGGAAGTGTTGTCCAATTGTCTGTTTTGGCAGAGTTCCAAGCTGAAGACATGATTTTTTCCCTTTCCAAAGCTGGAATACTTAACTGTTTTGTTAAAGTTTCACACATGGAGAGACTCCCAGTATCCACTGGAGCACCTGTGTGGGACACCATAAAAAGGTTGGTATGGTGTCCCACACTAGTGTTCCTGCCTCCAGATGTGTAAACAGCTGCTGAGTGTCCTCTCCTTACACTGAATCAAGTTTGCATTTCATTATAGTTACAAACACATCTAGACAACAATGTACTAAACTTCTTTTCATACAAATAGGCATGAACAAATGTAGTTAACCTGCATCTGCCAAAAACATCGTATTAGTGGCCACGAACCTCAAACTTGCCATTTTAAACTGTACAACATTAAAGAAAAGCACATGGAGCAGCACTGAAGTAATAATAATAATAGGAACACACGACAAATACTTACTTTTTAGAGGCAGTTTCCTGATCCTTCTGTACTGATCATGCTCCCTCAATTTCAGGTCTAACCAACGTTTCCTCAATTGCTACTTGGATCGTCATACACCAAAATTTCCTGTGCAGACTTCTCACAACTTTGGTCATGATCTTGGCCTTTCTCACATTGGGTTTTTGGTAAGGTCCATACTTCCCATCATAGTCGGCCCTCTTCAAGATGTCCACCATCTCCACCATCTCTACAAAGGACATATTTGAGGCCTTATATCTCCTCCTGGATCTGGAACTGCCTTGCTCTGGGCTTTCGTCATTGCTGCTCTCTGCATGCACCTGCTCTGTCTCCGTCATGTACTCTCCCACTGCGCTGAAAAAGAAGGGGCATGGAATACACTAGAAATAAGGTCAGGGGCGGAGTTTCACGCATGTGCAGTGTATATAAAGCATAACATGCGTGCGTCGTATGTACGATCTGTGAGCAGAGGATGGAGTATCATAGGCGCCGATTGTACAAACAAAGGTACAATTTTAACTTGGGGCATCAGTGGTTAGTGGCCTATACTGCTTATAGATTGAGGCCTATATTGGCACAAGATGAGGAGAGTTTAGCCTGACATTAGGGTTTGTCTTGGGTTGTGTCTTGCAGAGAAAATGGATACATTTACAGACCCAGACTTCCTGTCAAAATTCATAGACAGGTACAGGGAGGTGCCATGTCTCTGGAAAATCAAAAACAGTGACTACTCCAACAAGCTAAAGAGGAAGGCAGCGCTGGGGAAACTGTTGGAATTGGTGAAGCTGGTGACTTCCACGGCAGACATCAACTATTTGAAGGCCAAAATTGGTGGCCTGAGGAGCAGATATAATAGGTAGCGCAAGAAGGTCCAGGATTCCATGAGATCAGGAGCAGCAGCAGGTGACGTATATGTACCCAGGCTGTGGTACTACGACAGACTGCGTTTTTTGTCAGACTAGAGTGAACCCAGGCCATTGCTATCTACACTTCCTTCCACACTTCCTTCCACACTTCCTTCCACACTTCCTTCCACATCAGATAAGGGTCCTGAAGTCCAACCTGGGCCTTCCACCCAGGAAGATGTGGAGGAGCCCAGCTTGAGCCAGGTATAGCATTGTTCAACATATTTCTTGTCAAAAAATGAATGATGTTAACTAGATGTTATTATTGATCACTAATTTCTTATTTAACAACGTGGTTTACATATCAATAGACAATAGTAGCCAAAAATGATTGGGACAAGAATGAAAAATGCTGGGGTCAGAATGATAGTCTTTTCTATTTGGTAACATTCAATTTGCAACAGTCATGAGCTCAAAAGTGTGTGTGATTGATGACCAAAAAACTAAAACTATGTTTTCATACACAGGAAAGTCTCAGCCAGGAGGAGGCCATGGAAAGCAGCCTGACCAAATCCCAGGTTCCTCCCCTCCACCTTCCAACAAAAAAGACCACGAAGGCAAGGAACCCAGAGGAGTCAGCGACTACTTTAATTCACCAGGCTACTGCAGTCCTCACACCAACCCCTGGTGGCCCCGAGTCATATGGCCGTCTGGCAGCCAGTAAACTGGAACAAATAGAGGAGGGCCAACGCCTCATCTGTGAGGAGATAATGCTTCAGGCCCTAAACAAGGGCATGAGGGGCAAACTCACAACTAAAAGCCACCTGGACCATACTACTCCCCCACCACCTCCAGCAACACCTCCAACACCACCACAGCCACCCAACCCACCAGCCTGGAAGGAAGCATGGAAGGAAGTGTTGAGAGTGATTGCCTGGGTTTGGTGTGGTCTGGCAAAAGACTCAGGCTGTTGTAAGCCACAGCCTTGGGACATATATGTCATCAGCTGCTGCTCCCAATCTCTCAGAGTCCTGGACCGTATTGTGCTCCCTATTAAATGGACTCCTCAAGTTACCAATTTGACCTGTCAAAATATTGATGTCTGACCTGGGGTACAAAGGCTTCACCAATGCCAACTGTTTCTCCAGCGTTGCCTTCCTCTTTATTTTTTTTATGACCCATAATAAATTTCAATTTTGTTTTGACAAATACTTGGCTATGTTTGGGTATGTATATTTACTTCAAAAAGAACAGTTTGTTTGTGAGTAGGCAGGCACATTTCAAAAATACAATGTCAAATTAACAAGGGACACCAACCAACCTATTTGAGGTAAAAAAAATACAAGATAATAATGGTGTTGTGGTAACTTGACACACAAAACGACAAAAAATATTATGGAGATCACTATAAGAAAAAAAAAAAGATTATTCTGGAGAAATAAAAATAAAAAAAGGAGATCACTATAAAAAATAAAAAAAAGATTTTTCTGGAGATCTTGATAAAAACAAAAAACAAAAACAAAGATTATTTATGAGATCACGAGAAATAATAAAAAATCCGTTTGTCAGAACTCTGTGTGAATATCAGCAGCAAAGCAACTTCATTATTCTAGCATTATAAAGAAGAGAATGTGCTGCATTGAAAGTTTTCAAAATTTGCAGCATGACAAATGTGCTATATCCATTAATAACGCTAGTTTTACAAGACCGAGCGCTTCCGTCTCGTACTTGATTCTGAGCATGCATGGACTTTTGTGCGCTGACTTGTGTACACACGATCAGACTTTCC
The DNA here is from genome assembly GCA_037952925.1 of Lithobates clamitans. Taxonomy (NCBI): domain Eukaryota; kingdom Metazoa; phylum Chordata; class Amphibia; order Anura; family Ranidae; genus Lithobates; species Lithobates clamitans. The sequence goes on along the minus strand of JBBGZY010001357.1, from coordinate 634,004 downwards.
GACAACAAAGCTTTGTTGTCAGAATATTTGAGAACCTGCTTTCAAACATTTGTCTGTGGAAATTCCGACAGCAAATGTTCGATGGAGCATACACACGGTTGGACTTTCCGACAACAAGCTCACATCGAACATTTCACGTCGGAAATTCCGACAGCATAAGCCAATGATCATTTTCATTGGTGCCAATAAATAATAAAAAAAATAAAAATAAAATAAAAAATATATGCAGTATCTCAGAAACATGAGTACACCCCTCACATTTTTGTAAATATTTTATTATATCTTTTCATGTACAACACTGAAGAAATGATACTTTGCTACAATGTAAAGTAGTGAGTGCACAGCTTATATAACAGTGTAAATTTGCTGTACCCTCAAAATAACTCAACACACAGCCATTAATGTCTAAAACGCTGGCAACAAAAGTGAGTATACCCCTAAGGGAAAATGTCCAAATTGGGCCCATTTAGTCATTTTCCCTCCCCAGTGTTATGTGACTTGTTAGTGTTACAAGGTCTCAGGTACGAATGGGGAGCAGGTGTGTTAAATTTGGTGTTATTGCTCTCACTCTCTCATACTGGTCACTGGAAGTTTAACATGGCACCTCATGGCAAAGAGCTCTCTGGGGGTCTAAAAAAAAAGAATTGTTTCTCTACATAAAGATGGCCTAGGCTATAAAAAGATTGCCAAGAGCCTGAAACTGAGCTGCAGCATGGTGGCCAAGACCATACAGTGGTTTAACAGGACAGGTTCCACTCAGAACAGGCCTCGCCATGGTCGACCAAAGAGGTTGAGTGCACCTCCTCAGCATCATATCCAGAGGTTGTCTTTGGGAAATAGATGTATGAGTGCTGCCAGCATTGCTGCAGAGGTCGAAGGGGTGGGGGTTCAGCCTGTCAGTGCTCAGACAATACGCCCCACACTACATCAAATTGGTCTGCATGGCTGTCGTCCCAGAAGGAAGCCTCTTCTAATGTTGATGCACAAGAAAGCCTGCAAACAGTTTGCTGAAGACAAGCAGACTAAGGACATGGATTACTGGAACCATGTCCTATGGTCTGTTGGGACCAAGCTAACTTATTTGGTTCAGATGGTGTCAAGCGTGTGTGGCGGCGACCAGGTACAAAGTACAAAGACAAGTGTGTCTTGCCTATAGTCAAGTATTGTGGTGGGAGTGTCATGGTCTGGGGCTGCATGAGTACTACCAACACCGGGGAGCTACAGTTCATTGAGGGAACCATGAATACCAACATGTACTGTGATATACTAAAGCAGAGCATGATTCCCTCCCTTCAGAGACCGGGCCGCAGGGCAGTATTTCAACATGATAATGACTCCAAACACACCTCCAAGATGACCACTGCCATGCTAAAAAGCTGAGCATAAAGGCTTAGGCCATCTTTTTGTAGAGCAATAATTTGTTTCAGATCCTCAGAGAGTTCTTTGCAATGAGGTGCCATGTTGAACTTCCAGTGACCAGTATGAGAGAGTGAGAGCGATAACACATAATTTAACACACCTGCTACCCATTCACACCTGAGACCTTGTAACACTAATGAGTTACATGACACCGGGGAGGGAAAATGGCTAATTTGGCTCTATTTGGACATTTTCACTTAGGGGTGTACTCACTTTTGTTGCCAGTGGTTTAGACATTAATGGCTGTATGTTGAGTTATTTTGAGACAGCACATTTACACTGTTATACAAGCTGTACACTCACTACTTTACATTGTAGCAAAGTGTAATTTCTTCAGTGTTGTCAAATGAAAAGATATTGTGAGATACTGTATGTACAGTATAGTTTTTTGTGTTAGTTGGCACCAACATATATCAATTTAATATCTGTGTGTGTTTACTTATATATGAACTGTTTGAAAAAATTGTGAGAGAATCAAAGATAAAATGTTCCCAGGGAAAAAATAGTTTTTAAAACCTGAAAGATTATCCATAGACATTAAGATCCTGATTATGAAATCTAGGACTGTGAATGAATACATGTATGCATTTGTTTTTCCCTTAGTGCCTACATATTTTACAGACTTTATGTTACCTTTCACATCAGTCCCTGTAATATCACCACTATCGTTCCATTGTCTATACAACCGTCCAGTTTTAGCCTACCTGCATGTGGGAGGAAATTGGAGTAATCAAAAACAACCCAACCCAGCCCTTAATCTCTTTATGAGTGAACTTCGGACATTCAGTGGGGTTTCATTCTTTAAAGTAAAATGTTCTAAGTCGGAGACTTTAAATGTCACCCTACCCAGGTCAACTGTTGACCTTTTCAGTTAATTTAAATGGACTACACACTGCCTTAAATACTTGGGTGTGTTTCTCACTTCCAAAATATCTATTCTGCAAACTTTCTGCCTTTTCTCTCCCATGTCAGACACAACCTTGTCAACTGGTTCTCCAAGCTGCAGTCTTAGTTTGGACAGTGTAGTGCTTTAAAAAGGACAGTACTCCCCCGCCTACTTTATCAGTTCCACTCTCCCAATCCCTGTTCCTGAGTCTTTTCTTTAACAACTTAGTAGCAAATTTAGAAAATTAATGTGGGCTAGGAAAGCCCAAAGGCTTAACCACCAATTACTGACCAGGCCTAAAGTATTAGTCGGCATTGGATTACAGGGTGTCAGAAAATATTACAGGGCCACTCATATGGCACGTATAATAAATTGGTGCCAACCTGACTCCTAAAAGAAGGATTTCACTCGACCAATCGTTTTAGACATGTGAATTGGGAGGTGTGCCATGGACGTTTCTGGATATTCCCCGGGCTCTCGTCTCCCATCCAACAATCGAGGCTACCCTTCGGGTGGCAAGGCCCTCACTGGCTCGATTTTGGCATCCTTGAGTCCATCACATATGACTCTAATCATATCCTACCCGTCATTCAACCCGGGAGTTACAGACAGGTCCTTTCTTACACCCATACCCCCCTAGAGAACAGCAATTCTGGGCACACCACTTTTGGTCAGAAAACAAATGGCAGTCTCTGTAGGCCACCCAAAGCAAGTCTGATCCTCCACTCCCCTTGTGGAAAACAATGCAGCTGAGACATTTTTTTTAACACATAACTAGGGTAAGGTGTGATCCCTTACTGCTCCTACATATTTTGAAAGTTTCTGCCTTTTAAAGGACATGGTGAGACATGGTCTTTCACAGGCATACCGCCATAGGCATGCGCAGGGGGGGTGCCGGGTGTGCCTGGGCACACCCTAATCCCCTGACATACTTGTCTATACCTGGATATGAGGGGCAGCAGGCGGCATATAGAACAACCGATGCTCTGCATTTCCCGCCCTTCAGCCGTTGAATGCCTTCAGGAGGAAGAGGAGGCGAAGTGAGCATTCAGGGGCTGCATGGAGGAAAATACAGAGCATCGGTTGTTCTATATGCTGCCCCGCTGCCCCTCTCATCCAGCCTGGTGCTCTGTTTCCATCAGCTACTGTACTAGAACTGCTGGCTCAGCCTCCCAGCTCCCCCTGACCCCTTTGTTCTAAGTAACTGCTGCAGGTTTGCCCACCCAGCTTCTCCGTGGCTCCTCCCATTGAATTTACAGCAGCAGGCAAAGGGGGCATGGCGTCCGGGGGACTGCAATAGCCAGCTGATCCAGTAGGAAGAGCGGGGGAGGTCTCCACTGTGTGAGGAAACACGTGAAGCCAGGAGGGAGCCGGAGACACAGCAAGCACTGAGAGCAAGTGAGTGCCACCGATCAAATCTATGCCCCCACCCAGCACTGCCACTGATCCCATCCAACCCCCCACCCACCACTGCCACTGATCCCATCCATCCTCCCACCCAGCACTGCCACCGATATATAGATATATATATATATATATATATATATAATATAATATAATATAATATGTGCCTACTGTACCATGTATTTGTATGAAAAAGTATTCTGTGCTCTTTGCATCGCTTCCTTTGTGTGAAATCCCTGGTGTTCCCGCCAGTCCCTCTGCTTTCTCATAAAAAACTAACAGTTCTCTAGCTGAGCTAGCAACTCAGCCTGCTCTCCTCCAATGATCAAACTTGTCCTGACATGCCTCCCCTGCACAGTCTTTCACTGAATCGCTCAGTTTACTGTTGCTGCTCCTCCTCCCAGCTGATATGCAGCTGAGAAAACAGGGACCAGAGGGAATGTGATCACTTATAAAAAAGGGAAAAAAGGTTATGGTGATGGTTTTTAATATCTATACATAAATGTTTTGCACATTATTTCTATTTTAAACTGAATGAATTGTTTTACAAAGTGATTGTTTAAAATCACTTTAACATAACTTCATAATGTTGTTAATTCTGTATTTTTAAGACATTTTCAATACTCACATTTTTTTTGTGCTGCTTTAAAGGCCTTGACGAAGCGGAATTTCCTGCGAAACGCGTAGGCCATATCCTTGACATCTTACACCAGGATCTGCACATCCTGGATCAAAGAAACAATAAACTGTACTTTTTCCCAGACTGTAATACGTTTTAAAGTCCCCATCCATGGTTGGCAACTAAAGCTTTTCTATATTCTTTTAAAATTGTGTTATAAAATATTATTTACACCCCACCGGGGCACGTTCAAAGTTGCACCTTACTCTATTTCGAATTTGAATTCTGTATTTTATAGGGACGGTGCCTTCGTGGAGTTATAATTGTTCCACTTCTACTACCACCCTTACACAATCATTTAATGAATCCCAGTTCATATGTTCAGAAAACATGCAAAAGGTCAGATGCATCACAAATGTAAAAAAGTGTAAACAGTATGCTAAAATATATCTATGCTAAACAGTATAGCAAAATATAAAATATGCTCCTAGGATGTGCAAGACTGATGCAGCACCTACAGTTCACTCAGGTGACTCGTCAATTGAAATGGGAACTGCAGCTTGTAAATTTAATAGAAAAGTGACAGTGACAGGTGTCAAATGCAATCATAAACTGCACTAACAGATCAAAGTAATGTCTCCAAACATGGACTTGTCATGTTGCTGTAAGAAGGTAAACCAGTTATTTCTGGTTCTACTTCTCTGGTGGAAATTGAAATCATGCCTTAAAAATATTTGTATATCGCTATCATATCTTCTCTTGGGCCTCTCTTCTCCAGGGAGAAAACGTTTAATGTTTGTAAATGTTCCTCATAACTGAGATCCTTCAGCCCTTTTATTTGTTCTGTAGCTCTTCTCTGGACTTTTTCCAGTTCCAGCACATCCCTTATGAGGAATGGAGACCAGAACTGGACTGCATACTCAAGGTGTGGCCGAACTAGAGTTTTGTACAGTAGTATAATTATAGTTTTACCTTTTGAGTAGGTCAAAGTTAATCAAACCACACACTTCACTGCTTTCAGTTCATAGGGAAGTGAGGTAGTTATATATACGTTATGTAAAATAAAGGAATCAATCTATTGGAAATGCTAGATTCGCAAGTGTACCATCAGATACCAGTAATAGTCTGATACTACAACAAAAATGAAAGATGTATAGCTATTAATATGCAGTTACTCCTATTGGTAAGCACTGCATCTGCCTGTCTAAGCTGCATTACATATTTAATTGTACTTAGACGATGATCATCACTAAACAGTGCAAACAAGATGCAATACTGTTTCTGAATAGCATTTGTTCTTTCTCTAGCTATGGCCCTCTTATCCCTTTACTGTATTTATCTGTGCAGCGATGTGATTATGAGAAGCCGAGCAATAGTGATTAGCAATGCATTTGGGCATAAGGTGACTCCTTTGCTGATCTGTGCTCTTGATGTGTGAGTTGTATGTAATATAAAAACTGTCATGAAAGTAAAATGATAGCTTGAGATGAATAGGTGAACCTGCAAAACTTCCCAATAATGTCAAAATGTTACATACTTTGGTGTATTTTAGGGTTTGTCTCAATGAGTGGCGGCTGGTGCTCAAAATTTTTGGAGGGGCGCAAACAAACTGAAAAATTCCGAAAAAAAACCCCATCATTTGCAGCCTCACCGTACCATCAAACGCAGCCACTGTACCATCACACACAGCTACTGTGTCATCAAATGCAGCTACTGTGCTCATCAATTGCCGCCACTGTGCCCATCAATTGCCGCCACTGTGCCATCAAATGCAGCCACTGTGCCCATCAATTGCCGCCACTGTGCCATCAAATGCAGCCACTGTGCCCATCAATTGCCGCCACTGTGTCATCAAATGCAGCCACTGTGCCCATGAATTGCCGCCACTGTGCCATCAAATGCAGCCACTGTGCCCATCAATTGCCACCACTGTACCATCAAACGCAGCCACTGTACCATCAAACGCAGCCACTGTGCCATCAAACGCAGCCATAACGCATAGCATGTCTCACAAATCCTGGTTTATAGCATGTCTCACAATCCTGGTATATAGCATTTCTCACAAATCCTGGTATATAACATGTCTCACAAAGCCTGGTATATAGCATTTCTCACAAATCCTGGTATATAGCATGTCTCACAATCCTGGTATATAGCATTTCTCACAAATCCTGGTATATAGCATGTCTCACAATCCTGGTATATAGCATTTCTCACAAAGCCTGGTATATAGCATGTCTCACAAATCCTGGTATATAGCATGTCTCACAATCCTGGTATATATTATGTCTTACAATCCAGGTATATAGCATTTCTCAGAAATCCTGGTACAGAGCATGTCTCACAAAGCCTGGTATATAACATGTCTCACAAAGCCTGGTACATAGCATGTCTCACAGAGCCTGGTATATAACATGTCTCACAAAGTCTGGTATATAGCATTTCTGTCAGAGAAGATCCCAGAACCGAATGCCTTTCAGGCACTTTGGTGTGCGCCGGTTCACACCGGCGCGCTATTGTGTGCGGGCACACGCGGGGGTGCGTGTCGGCGTGCACGGCGTTTGGCATCAATTTCACTATTTAGTGTGCTGGTGCCCTTTGCTCGGTGCTGTCCGATCTGCAGCTCCCAGTCCTGTGTTTCCTGTTACCTGTCTAAGTGATCTCCTTGATACCCGGCTTGTCTTTGGATTCCTCTCTGCTATCTGCCTGCATCTGACCCCGGCTTGCCTTTGACCTTGAATCTGCCTGCTCCTCTGTACCACGCTGACCGCCTGCTGCCGACCCTGCCTGTGACCTGGACTTTGAACCTGCCTGCTCCTTTGTACTGTGCCGACTGCCCGTTGCCAACTCTGCCTGTGACCGGACTTGCCTGCTCTGCTCCTGCTCTGCACCAGCTGACTGTGCTCCAGTCCACCAAGCACCTCCAGTTCGCTTGCACCAGGATCCGGGGCCTTAACTCCACAAGTCATCCGCCAGGCTCTCATACCATTCTGTGCTCCCGTGCCTTCTGTTTACACTACCAGGGGCCGGGAACCAGATACGTAAGGGAGGCCTTCGGGTTCATCAGTCAGGTACGTGATAGTCTGACAGTATCGGACAGCCATGTCCGAGCCCGAGCAGGGGACCTCTCCCATGGAGCAACTGTGAAGACACCTTGCGGGTCTCACACAAGCGGTGAAGAGCCTACAGGAAGGTTATACTAGGCTGGAAGAACGAGTCCAGACGCTGTCTTCACCTGCTAACCCTCAAGTGGCTTCCGCTGCTGGACTCTCATCTGCTGTTATGTTACCCCCTGAGCCTAGGGTCCCTACACCCGAAAGATTTGCTGGTGAGCGTAGTAAATATCGATCCTTCCGCAACGCCTGCGAACTCTACTTCGCTTTGCAGCCACGCACCTTCTCTTTGGAAGCGACCAAGGTGGGCTTTGTGATTTCTCTCCTGTCCGGTGAACCACAGACCTGGGCCCACCGTCTTCTGGAGCAAAAATCAACATTCCTGGACAGCCTGGATACCTTCTTTGCTGCTATGTCTCAGCTGAACGAGGATCCTCAATTAAAAGCCACCGCTGAATCCACCTTACACGCCTTACAACAGGGGCGTAGACCCGCAGAAGATTATGTCATGGATTTCAGGCGCTGGAGTTCGGATACGGACTGGAATGACGCTGCCCTGCGTTACCAATTTCGTATGGGTCTATCCGACTCACTTAAAGATGAATTGGCAGGGGTTGGTATACCCCAAACATTGGATGATCTTATCAACCTGTCTGTTCAAATTGATCGCGTCTAAGGGAGCGCCGCTCCGAGAGATCCGCTAACCAATTCCGTCCTACCTGGGTCCTCCCCAAGGTCCCTAGTGCTACCAGCTCTGTTGGCCCAAGTTTTCATACACCATCTACCTCAGCCCTCGATACCTCTGAACCGATGCAGCTCGGTCTTCTCCGCCCGTCTCTTACTCCAGAAGAGCGGCAGCGCCGATGCGTCAACAACCTGTGTATGTATTGCGGAGAATCAGGTCACTACGTGAGATCTTGGCCAAACAAGACACGTAAGTCCTTTTCCACCTCTTCTAAGTTTGCACTTACCTTGCCCAAACCTACTAATCATCTGGCTCTCTCCATTATCCTACAGCTTCCAGGACAGGATCTTCCGGTATCGGTCATAATTGACTCCGGAGCATGCAGCTGCTTCATTGACCTAACTTTTGCTGCTCACCACCGCATCCCTCTCCAACCGAAGTCACAGGGACTTGCTGTCCACCTCGCTGATGGTTCCACCCTTAGCTCTGGTCCTGTCACCCAGGAAACTATCCCTTTGCTGGCTATCATGAACACTCATCACCAGGAATTTCTCAGTTTGGATGCCATCTCTTCACCTCTTTTCCCTATCATTCTGGGGATGCCTTGGTTACAGGCCCATAATCCTAGCATTGATTGGGTCTCAGGGGAAATCAAGTTCCTCTCCAGTTACTGCCAACAGCATTGTCTGCACAGTACCCCTGTGAAATCCACTCAACTCCTATGTCTGGACACTGACACTGAATCGCAGCAGGCGATTCCCGCTCCTTATCGGGACTTTTGTGATGTCTTCAGTAAAAAAGGGGCAGAGACCCTTCCTCCTCATAGACCCTACGATTGTCCGATAGAACTTTTGCCTGGATCTGAAGTCCCCTTTGGAAGGATTTTTCCACTAACAGAGCAGGAGCTGGATACTTTTAAGGTCTATATCGATGAAAATCTAAAGAGAGGTTTTATCCGTCCATCCACCTCACCGGCTGGCATTTTCTTTGTTGAGAAGAAGGATCACTCTCTTCGGCCTTGTATCGACTATAGGGAGTTAAAAAAAATAACCATCAAGAATCGTTACCCTTTACCTCTCATGCCCGAACTTTTCCAAAGACTGGGTTCTGCAATAATCTTTACCAAACTTGATCTCCGTGGTGCCTACAATTTAATTCGTATTAGAGAGGGGGATGAATGGAAAACTGCCTTCCGTATCCGGTTCGGGCACTTTGAATATCTCGTCATGCCCTTTGGTCTGTGCAACGCTCCAGCGACATTTCAACATTTTGTCAACGATATCTTCCGTGACCTGCTGGACTTATATGTTATAGTGTACCTAGATGACATTTTGATTTTCTCCTCCTCAGTCATTGAGCATCGCAGGCATGTCCGAAACGTATTAACTCGGCTCAGGCAGCATGGACTTTATGCCAAGTTGGAAAAATGCCAGTTTGAACTCCAGTGCATCCAGTTCCTTGGCCTAATCATCTCTGTCAATGGCATTAAGATGGATCCTCAAAAGGTGGCAGCTATCTTGGATTGGCCCGCTCCCTCCGATAAAAAAGGAGTCCAACGATTCATTGGCTTCGCCAACTTTTACCGGAAATTCATAAGGGGCTTCTCTACAATAATTGCCCCCATCACTGAACTGACCAGGCAAGGGAATCGATTCATAAAACAATTCGTGAAACCACAGAGAAACTCTTCCATGAGGACAAATCTGTGATGAAGGTATAAATCTTTATTAGCAACTATCCAAAAATAGAAATTACTACATCTAAATATATAAATTCCACTTAACAACCTTATTTTGCAATTCACATTAAAATGACCTAATGTCTAGAGAAGGTATAGGTGGCCACCATTTTCTGAATAGAGCTCATGCAACTCTCATTCTCACATACACATACACTGCAAGATCTTGATCGCTCATGAGATCTGTTTGAATTGTGGGTATACACATCAGTTGATCAGAAAGATTTGTCCATAAAAAAGACTGGTGTAGATAGTATTAATGAACAGTCCCAGTCACGGATGGTATAGTTACAGATTGTGGCAATCTTATAGATAATATAAAGTGCAGGTGTGGTGAGGTATTTCCTTATTGCTTCCGTGAAACTAGTTTATGACATTTGCAGCTTCAGTTTCACCATATAAACAAAGTCTATGCATAAATAACCAGAAATCAAGGTGGCACAGCAGGTGTTATACAGCATCTAAGCGAGATATAGGGAATAAATCTGACTTTACCATCAGCTGGAGCGGTTCATCAAGCAGCACATCATGTCAAGTAACAGAAGATCCGACTTGCAGAGAGCGGCATTCAAAAAAGACCTCAACGGTCTATAGGTAGCTGTCACTGATACTGAAGTACGGGGTCCCGCTTACTGATCTCTGTGCAGCTTCCCGCATTTACGATGCTTGCTTTCATCAGCTGTTTGTGTAGGTATTACCTCCTCGCTGTTGTTGCATGTGGAATGCCCGCTGTTAAAGCTGCAGTCATCAGGCTCTCAAACTAGTTCTCGGTCAGTAGGAAGCAAAGAGGTGTGCAGAGCGATTTGATGAATATATCTGTGGCCATCCATAAGTCCTCCTCAGAGATACCAATTGGTGCTGCTTACATGTTTCGCTAATTCAATAGCTTCCTCAGAGCATGGGAATCGATTCAGTTGGTCTCCTCAGGCGCAATCCACCTTTGAAAACTCAAGGAACTGTTTACCTCCGCCTCCATTTTGAAACATCCAGACCCTGCCTTACCGTTTGTCCTGGAAGTGGATGCATCAGAATTCGCAGTAGGGGCAGTGCTTTCCCAGCGGCAAGGTGCCAAAGCGCTCCTCCATCCAGTAGCCTTTTTCTCATGAAAGCTTTCCTCTGCAGAGAAAAATTACGATGTGGGAGATCGTGAGCTTTTGGCCAATAAAGCCGCCCTAGAAGAGTGGCGCTACCTATTGGAAGGTGCTGCACATCCCATTCTGGTCTACCACAAAAATCTAGAGTACTTGAGAACAGCCAAGAGATTGAGACCGCGGCAGGCAAGGTGGGCCCTGTTTTTCTCTAGATTCCAGTTCCACATTACTTACAGGCCTGGCTCCAAGAACGTCAAACCAGATGCATTATCCCGCATGTTTCATGACTCCAGGGAATCTTTGTCTCCAGACACCATTCTCCCTGCCGGTAACTTTCTGCTACTTCAAGGGGATCTCATATCTCAAATTAAACTAGCCTCCGGAAGTTGGTCCCCATCTGTGGGAGTCAATGTAAGCATGCAAGATGGCTTGTTTTCCGGCACAAGGACAAAATCTTGGTTCCAGAAAATCTGAAGGTGGCAGTAATGGAACTCTGCCACGATCATAAGTTGGCCAGGCATTTCAGTGTTCTGAAAACAACAGAGCTTGTACAACTTACTTTTTGGTGGCCTCAATTGACTAACGACTGCAAGAGTTATGTGGAATCGTGCACCACCTGTGCTCGAAACAAGAATAGTCGAACGAAGGCCTGGGGCCTACTTTACCCGTTCCAGAAAGGCCCTGGAAAATGATTTTGATGGATTTCATCGTAGAGCTCCCTCTGGCAGAGGGTTTTTCTACCATCTTTGTCATTGTGGATAGACTGTCCAAAATGGCTCACTTTCTTCCTATGAAAGGCACACCTTCAGCCTTGGAAACAGCAAAGATCTTCATCAAGGAGATAGTGAGACTGCATGGAGCGCCCTCAAGTATAGTGTCTGATCGAGGTGTTCAGTTCACCTCCAGGTTTTGGAAGGCCCTATGTGGTTCGCTTGAGATTGAATTGGCGTTCTCGTCTGCCTACCATCCCCAGACGAATGGGCAGACGGAGAGAACTAATCAGACGCTGGAACAGTACCTCCGCTGCTTCTCTGCTTTCTCACAGGACGACTGGGTCTCTCTTCTGCCTATAGCCGAGTTTGCCTACAATAACTCTATGCACTCTGCCATTAAACAAACGCCATTCTTTGCCAACTATGGCTTTCACCCATCCTTCTTGACCGGTTCATTACCTGAATGTGTGATTCCTGCAGTCTTCTGAAAAAAAATGAATTTTTTCATCACCAACAATAAGCTACTACGGGAAACCATGGCTAAAACTCAAGAATACAATAAAGAAATGTTTCACAGGAAGAAACGAGGTGAACTCGTATTAGAACCTGGCAATCAGGTTTGGTTGTCTACCGTTAATTTAAAGATGGCCTGCCCTTCAAGGAAGCTAGGTCCAAAATTCATGGGTCCTTTCTCGGTTAGGAGGAAAATCAATGATGTGACCTATGAGCTTGACTTACCCAGCACATTGAAGGTTCACCCAGTCTTCCACGTGTCCTTGCTTAAACCTGTTACCCCCAATTCCTTTTCGGGCCGTAATACAGATCCACCTGAACTTGTAATCATCAATAACGAGGAAGAATTTGAGGTGGAAGCAATCCTAGACTGTAGAAAGAGACACAACCAAGTTCAATACCTCATCAAGTGGAGGGGGTATGGACCAGAAGATAATTCCTGGGAACCAGAAGGCAACCTGCATGCCGAAGGGATTTTTGGAGTGCCCATGCTGATAGATTGGCCCGAATGGGCATCTGGAGGCTGCCCTTAAGGGGGGGGGGCACTGTCAGAGAAGATCCCAGAACAGAATGACTTTCAGGCACTTTTGTGTGCGCCGGTGCGGGTGGGCGCGTGCACGGGCGCGCTATTGTGCGGGCATGCGCGGGGGTGCGTGTGCGCGCACCTGTGCACGCCGGTGTGCACGCGCGCACGGCGTTTGGCATCAATTGCACTATTTAGTGTGCTGGTGTCCTTTGCTCGGTGCTGTCCGATCTGCAGCTCCCAGTCCTGTGTTTTCTGTTACCTGTCTAAGTGATCTCCTTGATACCCGGTTTGTCTTTGGATTCCTCTCTGCTATCTGCCTGCATCTGACCCCGGCTTGCCTTTGACCTTGAATCTGCCTGCTCCTCTGTACCACGCTGACCGCCTGCTGCTGACCCTGCCTGTGACCTGGACTTTGAACCTGCCTGCTCCTTTGTAATGTGCCGACCGCCCGTTGCCAATTCTGCCTGTGACCGGACTTGCCTGCTCTGCTCCTGCTCTGCACCAGCTGACTGTGCTCCAGTCCACCAAGCACCTCTAGTTCGCTTGCACCAGGATCCGGGGCCTTAACTCCACAAGTCATCCGCCAGGCTCTCATACCATTCTGTGCTCCCGTGCCTTCTGTTTACACTACCAGGGGCCGGGAACCAGATACGTAAGGGAGGCCTTCCCCTTCTGTATCGGGTTCGTCAGTCAGGTATGTGATAGTCTGACAATTTCTCACAAAGCCTGTATATAGCATTTCTCACAAAGCCTGGTATATAGCATTTCTCACAAAGCCTGGTACATAGCATGTCTCACAAATCCTGGTTAATAGCATGTCTCACAAATCCTGGTTAATAGCATGTCTCACAATCCTGGTATATAGCATTTCTCACAAATCCTGGTATATAGCATGTCTCACAAAGCCTGGTATATAGCATGTCTCACAATCCTGGTATATATCATGTCTCACAATCCTGGTATATAGCATGTCTCACAATTCTGGTATATAGCATTTCTCACAAATCCTGGTACAGAGCATGTCTCACAAAGCTTGGTATATAGCATTTCTCACAAAGCCTGGTATATAGCATTTCTCACAAAGCCTAGTATATAGAATGTCTCACAATCCTGGTATATAGCATTTCTCACAAAGCCTGGTATATAGCATGTCTCACAAAGCCTGGTATATAGCATGTCTCACAAAGCCTGCTATATAGCATGTCTCACAAAGCCTGGTATATAGCATATCTCACAATCCTGGTATGTAGCATGTCTCACAATCCTGGTATATAGCATGTCTCACAATCCTGGTATATAGCATTTCTCACAAAGCCTGGTATATAGCATGTCTCACAATCCTGGTATATAGCATGTCTCACAATCCTGGTATATAGCATTTCTCACAAAGCCTGGTATATAGCATGTCTCACAATCCTGGTATATAGCATTTCTCACAAAGCCCGGTATATAGCATTTCTTACAAAGCCTGGTATATACCATGTCTCACAAATCCTGCACAATTACCCTCCTCCAGTCTGAACAATTACCCCCGTCTGCACAATTACCACCCCCCGTCTGCACAATTACCCCGTCTGCACAATTACCCCCCGTCTGCACGATTACCCCCCATCCCAGTCTGCAAATTACCACCCCCCTCCCCTTCTGCACAATTACCCCCCCATCTGCACAATTACCACACACCCCAGTCTGCACAATCCCCCCTCCCCCTAGACTGCACAATTACCACCCTCCATCTGCACAATTATCACCCCCAGTCTGCACAATTACCACCCCCAGTCTGCACAATTGCCACCCCCCAGTCTGCACCATTACCCCCGTCTGCACAATTACCCCATCTGCACAATTCCCCCCCCAGTCTGCACAATTACCACCCCCCAGTCTGCACAATTACCACCCCATCTGCACAATTACCCCGTCTGCACAATTACCTCCCCCATCTGCACAATTAACACCCCCATCTGTAAAATTACCACCCCCATCTGCACAATTACCACCCCTATCTACACAATTACCACCCCCCATCTGCACAATTACCACCCCCGTCTGCACAATTACTACCCCCCAGTCTGCACAATTACCACCCCCCATCTGCACAATTACCACCCCCCTGTCTGCACAACTACCCCCGTCTGCACAATTAGCCCCTGTCTGCACAATTACCACCCCATCTGCACAATTACCACCCCCTGTCTGCACAATTACCCCCATTACCCCCTGCACAATTACCTGGGAGGGGTAATTGTGCAGACGGGGTAATTGTGCAGACGGGAGGGGAGTAATTGTGCAAATGGGAGGGGGGTAATTGTGCAGATGGGAGGGGGGTTAATTGTGCAGACGGGGGGGTAATTGCGCAGACGGGGGGTAATTGTGCAGACGGGGGTGGTAATTGTGCAGACGGTGGTCTGCACAATTACCACCCCCCGTCTGCACATTTACCCCCCTACCGTCTGCACAATTATCACCCCCCCAGTCTGCACCCCCCCATCATCAGCACAGTCCCTCCAGTCACTCACTGAGTGAGTGGAGAGAATGAGAGGGGGCAGAGCACTGCAGAGAAGCGCAGGGAAGGGAACGAAGGGTCCAGCCAGGCCTCCAGCAATTAGTGTGTGCAGAACAGAGGGGTAGCTCGTGTGCCGCGGCCACATACAGACTCGGCGACTGAGTCAGCTAGAAGAGAGAGAGACACCGACCAGTCCGTGACAATGAGCCTGACATACACTGAGTCTGCAGTGGTTTACATACCTTACAGAAGCCGCGCTACCAAAGCTCAGGAGTCAGTCAGGCCTGCTCACACACCACACGCCGCCGATCCGTCACAGTCCACTCCTCCACTCACTCCAAACACAGTTAGCCGAGAGACCGGAAGTGATGCGGTGCTGCGAAAAGCTCCGCCCATGCATGCTGCAATGGCAAATCACTGGAGCTTGGAGAATGGGGGAGTGTTTGCGGGTGCATCTCTTGCGCCCCGGACACTCCCTAAACGTGGGCAAATCAGCTTCCCAGTCTGCAATCAACTGATTGCAGGCTGGGAAGCTTCCCATAGAAGCTCTTAAAGTGAAAATTAAAAAAAAAATGTTTTACAGATTCGGGGGGGGGGGGGGGCAGCACCTGAGCGCCCCCTATGGACGAGCCGCCACTGGTCTGCACAATTACCCCCCACCCCAGTCTGCACAATTACCACACCTCCCAGTCTGCACAATTACCCCCCATCTGCACAATTACCACACCCCCCCAGTCTACGCAATTACCCCCCTCCCCCTAGTCAGCACAATCCCCCTTCCCCCTAGTCTGCACAATTACCACCCCCCATCTGCACAATTACCACCCCTAGTCTGCACAATTACCACCCCCCAGTCTGCACAATTACCCCCGTCTGCACAATTACCCCATCTGCACAATTACCCCCCAGTCTGCACAATTACCACCCTCATCTGCACAATTACCCCTGTCTGCACAATTACCACCCCCCATCTGCACAATTACCACCCCCATCTGCACAATTACCACCCCCCATCTACACAATTACCACCCCCGTCTGCACAATTACCACCCCCCATCTACACAATTACCACCCCCGTCTGCACAATTACCACCCCCCGTCTGCACAATTACTACCCCCCAGTCTGCACAATTACCATCCCCCGTCTGCACAATTATCACCCCCATCTGCACAATTACCACCCCCATCTGCACTATTACCACCCCCTGCCTGCACAATTACCCCCGTCTGCACAATTACCCCTGTCTACACAATTACCATCCCCCATCTGCACAATTACCCCCCTATTACCCCCCCTGCACAATTACCAGGGGGTAATTGTGCAGACGGTGTGGTAATTGTGCAGACGGGGGTAATTGTGCAAATGGGAGGGGGGTAATTGTGCAGACGGGAGGGGGGTTAATTGTGCAGATGGGGGGTAATTGTGCAGATGGGGGTGGTAATTGTGCAGACAGGGGGTCTGCACAATTACCAACCCCCATCTGCACAATTACCCCCCCTCCCGTCTGCACAATTACCACCCCCCAGTCTGCACCCCCCCATCATCAGCACAGACCCCCCAGTCACTCACTGAGTGGGGAGAATGAGAGGGGGACAGAGCACTGCAGAGAATCGCAGGGAAGGGTATGAAGGGTCCAGCCAGGCCTCCAGGGATTAGAATGTGCAGAACAGAGGGCAGAATGCATGCCACGGCCACATACAGACTCAGTGACTGAGTCAGCTAGAAGAGAGAGAGAGAGACACCGACCGGTCCGTGACAATGAGCCTGACACACACTGAGCCTGCGGTGGTTTACATACCTTACAGAAGCCGCGCCAGCAAAGCTTAGGAGTCAGTCAGGCCTGCTTCGTCTCCCACACACCACGTGCCGCCGGTCAATCACAGTCCACTCCTCCACTCACTCCAAACACAGTGAGCCGAGAGGCCGGAAGTGCCATGGTGCCGCGAAAAGCACCACCTATGCATGCTGCCATGGCAAATCACTGGAGCTTGGAGAATAGGGGAGTGTTTGCGGGCACATCTCTTGCGCCCCGCACACTCCCTAAACGTGGGCAAATTGGCTCCCCAGCTTGCAAACAGCTGTTTGCACACTGGGAAGCTTCCCATAGACGCCGCATGTCCGGCGCCCGAGTCACTCTTAAATGGACGGGCTGCGACTAGTCTCAACAGTAAATGGTTAAGGAATAGATAGCATTGCATGCCTGTCCTCTTCTTGGTAGATGGTGGTCAATAAAAATATAAAACTGGCATATTTTAACTAATTCGTTTTTCTCTGCTGAGTCATTATGCAAAGTCACTATCATACGTCATTGCCTATACGTGCACAGTTGAACTTTCCTAAACATTTTACATGTTTTTCATGAATGGGTTTGTATGGTCTATAACCCTTCATGGTAGAAGAAATCAGCAAATATTTCACAAGGTAACAGATTTCTTTTTTCCATGCCTAACTACCAAAATCATATTGTTGTTTAACAAATACAAAATAATTGTCTGAAATTTGTCTTAGTAGTTGGAAATGAGCCATATAGAGTATACATCCTCTTGTGCTTTCTTTAGGCTTTGACAACAAGTGAAAGAAATGGGCATGAAACATGAGTTTTGTTTACATAAGCACTACACAATGAACTTCTCTAAACTCAAGAAATTCAACATAGCACATGTGTCTTCCCAAGCTACATAAAGCCCAGTTCCAGCTAAAATCTTTTATTTCATTTGGGATAAAGAGGGGAGGGGGTAGAGTCCCAACCATGTTTATTTTTGCCCATGTGGCCACACAAAAAATTAAATAAAAACGTGATAAAAAATTAACTCTCCTACATTCTTTTCAAACCTTAAAAAAAGTTGGCTATAAATGAATTAAAGAATTTCAGTTGCATGTGCTCCCAATGCCAAAAGGTGTAATTTCCCAGCCTGACCTGCATAGATGTCAATAGGATGTCCATAAACAGGTTAACAGGTCTTCCATTGAATACAAACATGTCTGGCCTTTGCATGCACAGGTGGCATGATGCAAGACTGGGAAGATCCTGTAGAGAAGCCATGTCAGTCAGTTCAGGGAGCACAGCAAAGATCTCCAATGAGCTGTGGTTTAAGCAAATATAATCCTATTGCCCTGTACACACGACCGGATTTGCCGTCGGAATAAACTCCGAAGTTTTCTTCGATGGAACTCCGACGGAATTCCACTCAAGTGGTCTTTCCTACACACGGTCAAACCAAAGTCCGACCAAAGTCCGACCGTCCAGAATGCGGTGACGTACAGCATGTACGACAGGACTAGAAAAAGGAAGTTCAATAGCCAGTAGCCAATAGCTTCCGTCTCGTACTTGCTTTAGAGCATGCATCGTTTTTGGTCCGTCGGAACAGCATACAGATGAGCGGTTTTCCTGATAGGAATTGGTTCCATCGGAAATATTTAGAACATGTTCTATTTCTAGGTCCGTCAGAATTTTCGAAAAAGAAAGTCCGATGAGGCACACACACGATCAGAATATACAATGAAAATCTTCCGTCTGACTTTTCCTGTCGGACATTCCGCTCGTGTGTACGTGGCTTAAAAGTAAAATAACCTATTGCCTAAATTCCCCACATGGGCAGGCGACAGTCTAACAGACTTATCCTTTAAGCCATTATAGCCATTATAGGAAAATGTTGGATAAATTATCTGAGTATTGGGTGAAATACAAAAAGATGATAATTTCTGTAATTTGCTATTATGATTAATTATATGGATATTCCCCTGTTCTACGTACATTTGTATTGTGATTTAGCTTATACTGGAATGAGTATGCATGTTGCTTCCAAACATGGTTATTTTTTTCTCTGTTCCATGATTAGGTTGAAAGTTCAAATCCTCTGGAAATAACTGCATGTTCTGCTTAGGGGCCTAGAGAGAATATTCAACTGAATAAGCATAATGTCATATGGCATTTACTGCTTCCCTGGCAGCATATATCTAAAAGATTTGTAAGTGTCAAGAAATGTTTTATCCTTGGACTTATGCTTTAACTGATTACTTCTGAAGACACTGATTAAACTAGAAAGCAGTTATGTCAATGGTGGTATGGAATATTGATTTATTAACTATGCTCTATATTTAGCTGCATGATGTCCTTATTCTGTAGGATTTGTGTTGTTTTATTTACAGTATTGTTTTTATTTCAATGATGTATTAATTATAATAAAAATTTCTAGAAGTATTTTATTCCCTGTTGCAATATTTTAATTGAGTGCAATAAAGAGGTTTTACATTTATGTGTGGTGGTTGTTCAGTCAGGACAAACTGTCAACAAGATAATAGGAGATACAAATATGACTAAGAAGGCACAATGTGAGTCTAATAGGTTAAACCTCAGTTCAAGGGGCAGGTCTTAGGTCCTGACACATCTGCCTGCAGCATGAAAAGCAGAGATAAGGTTATAGCGGACTTTTTCCAACAGTCTTGCCATACACCTGGAATCCCATTCTGAACATTCAAGTCTCCAGATTAGTAAATTGCAACAAATGACTCCCAAAAAGAGGGGCTTTGGTAGGACAAGTAATAGTAAAAAAATGAAAGGAGAACAGAAAGAAAACAGAGAAACTTTCCTTGTGGTAGAATTTGTTTCATCCTGCCTCTGTTTGCCCTCATTCAAAAAGGAGATTGTTAAAAGCATATCCACATTTTACAAACCTTCTCGAACTTCTCTTGTTTGTATGATGCTCGTTAACTTTTCATGGAGCATTATCCAGGAGATAATATTTTTAGTTATTGAAATATTAACCACTGTCAATATCCATGCTTTAGCATGTAACAGGACCATACAGGCATTCTTGGGAACAATATTATTGGTAATTCTTGTCCAATATTGTTTAGTTTTAGATCAAGGCGTGAAACATTGTTGATATTTTTCCGAATCCTCTGAAACAAGCCAGGGAGGCACCAGGGTAGATCTTAATAATCCGAGCAGGTACACAATACCAGCGAAAGAGGACTTTGTAGTGAGCTTTGTTTGGAGTTATATTATGTATTTGGCAGTCCAACAGGTCTTGTCCATCTCACTGATCCATTTGTCCAAATCTGTATCCCACACAAAAAATGTGATCATTTAGTGGAGATTGCAGAGAATATTTGATACAACACTGAAATACCACCCTTCTGGCCAGCATCTATTCTCAAACACAGACCTTATCTCCTTCTTGATGGATCATAATAGTATTTGATACATTCAATAGGTCCCTGAGGGTGTACGCATTTCAAGTGCTCGAGAACAAGTACTCTGAGGTCCGCAGTCCTTTGTAATTGGGAAAATGTACAATAGAATAAAAGCCTTTGTTTAACCACTATTTAAAATGTTGGAGCTGTAGGAAGAAATGCAGAAATACTAAAATGTGAAGCTACTGGGGGTGTGTAGAGATCTAAGAATGGATCATTTGCAAATATTACAATGACTGTAAAAAATGGAAGAGGATGATGATTTTTGGGTGGTAGTCACATAAGGAGATCTATGGGGTGAGTAGAACTCACTTCAGTTTTGATATTGATATTGTATTTTTATCAATGACTACAATGCTTTCTCCGATTGGCAGAGCCACAGAGGCAGGTGGATGATGCCACAATTTTCATCTTGGTTAATCAGAAGAAGCCCTCTATTCATTGCTAAAAAATACAAGGCTTCTCCCGAATGGTGGAGCATCATTTAGCCCAGCTCTAATTGTGGCAGCAGACAGAAAATCACTTAGACTCTCCTTATTTAATGACTTACCTGTTTAACGACCAATTGGACTTACGACAAGCTCTCCCGACCCGAGCGATGCACACTAATGTAGTGTCTCAGGACATCATGTCAGCACTCTGCATCAGCCTCACTCTCACTCCTGACTGCTGTTTTACAGGTACTGTTAAATCCAATGATGACACTGATGACTCTGAACCACTAGCACCCTTTTAAGGATTTGATGATTATAATATTACCGTACTCTAAATGTCTTCTTATACAGTAATGTATACATATAAAACAGTGCAGCGCTGGACATATAACAAAGTAAGCTATTATACTAATCAAACTAGTGTTAGTGCAATCAAAATAAAGTGATGAAGTATTAATGAAATAGTGTAAACAGTGATAAAAATCCACCAATAAATTGCTACAAATCAATGCAATAAGTGCTCATAAATACCAAACTATAATATAGTGAAAATGTTGAAATGAAGTGAAAAATTCAAAAAAATGTCCAAAAATGATTATATAAAAAGTGCAAAAATCCAAATGCGATACTCCACTTGATAGTGCTGCCCGTCACCAGGTGAAAAAGTTGGAGGCTTAACAGAAAGCCTGCGACCGCCCTTACTCAGGGGGGTCAATACAGGCTTAGTAGATCACTGCAGATGTCCCGACAGGATTACGGCTGGTGGTCCTCAGATCTCCTTCCTCCTTTCCAGATAGCTCATTAGTAGCAGCAGGGGATACTCAGGAGAGCGTGGTAACAGGATGACTCAAAGCAGCAAGCACTCTGATAGCACTCCTTGCAGCTCCCCGCTGCTCCGCTGACACCCACACTGGACAGACCCACACTTGTGGCTTTTCGTTTACATTTTGGACACTCTGCATCATTGTATTGTACAGTACAGGACAGGATTTTTGTTGTTAATATTTTTGTGTAATTATGCAAAGTAAAACAACGTTATTGAGTTAGAGTTTTGTGTTTGGACCTTTTTTTCAGAATACAGTACAGTACAGTAGATAAGAATGCTTAAAATATTGATTACTTGTGGCTCCTCGTTTACCGACCAATTCGTTTAACGACCTGGTCGCTGGAACGGAACCTGGTCATTAAGTGGGGAGAGGCTGTATGCGTACTGGAACACAGCTTACTGTAAGTACAGTGGGGATGGAAAGTATTCAGTCCCCCTTAAATTTTTCACTCTTTGTTATATTGCAGCCATTTGCAAAAATCATTTAAATTCATTTTTTTTCCTCATTAATGTACATACAGCACCCCATATTGACAGAAAAACACAGAATTGTTGACATTTTTGCAGATTTATTAAAAAAGAAAAACTGAAATAACACACGGTCCTAAGTATTCAGACCCTTTGCTGTGACATTCATATATTTAACTCTATATATACTCATATATTTAACTCGATTATTCAATCGATAATGAAAAAGTTAAATACCATTCAGAATCTGTACTCAATGCAGAAGCAGCTCTTTCCTTCAGTGCAGAAACAGGCTGTATGCTTATGCCAGAGGACCGTTTGGGGCAACTGTCAATCTCGATCACCAATCAGAGGTCTTCCATGAAAAGATCTAAATCACTCCGGGTACCATCCCAAAGGTACCCTGCCTGGTTTGTAGATCAGCCTGAGGGTTCTTCCTGGTATCCATCTGTTTGGCTCCTGACCGGATAAAGGCCCTGGCCGGGTATAGGTCGCAAGCTTTTACTGCTTGCCGTCTGGTAAGCGAGCATTTTTGGTGTTTAGCACTGGTGGTGCGGTGGAGGATAAAATTGAACTGTCCGATTACACTACATGTTTGGTTCTACTATAAGCACTGTGGATTCAAGAAGATGCATTATTTAGTTTAAATTTATAGAACACTTTTTTACACTATTTTCACTTCCATATTGGTCTTTACTGTATAATTTCAATTTTGGTGGGTTTAGCGCTGCTACTTTTTGGTTTATGTATTGTTGTGTGTATCTCACTTCTAGCAGCAGCTTTTTTCTGGGTATTTGTATTTAGTTATTTTATTTTTATCACAGCGCGGTATTTTTTATTTACTTATTAAAAGACTGAACTCACATCAAGCATTATTGTTCTTCTCCAGATTTGACTTCACAATTTCTTATTCACCAGGGCCAAAAAACATTAAGGCTGACGCCTCGTCTAGCAGCTTTTTATCAGAGTCTCCTCCTCCGCTTCCTCCACAACCCATTATCTCTGAGGAAAGGATTTTGGCTTTCACCCAAACTGACATCTCTGAGGCCTTGTTACCTGCACAGGCTGAAGCCCCTCCCTCCACTCCTTCTAGTATGCTTTTTGTGCCCCTGGCTCTTCGTTTGCAGGTATTGCAGCAGGTACATGCATCAAAACCTGCAGCACATCCGGGGTTTAGACAAACTTTTGAGATTATCCCTCACAACCTCTGGTGGCCATCGATTAGGCAGGATGTGTCAGCCTTCGTCCAGGCCTGTGAAGTTTGTGCCAGAAGCAAGAGCAGTACCTCTAAGCCCCCCCGGTCTCCTACGTCCTCTACCAATACCTACCTGTCCCTGGACCCATTTATCTATGGACTTTATCACTGACTTGTCTCCATCTAAGGGATGTTCCTCAATCTGGGTGGTGGCAGACAGGTTCAGTAAGATGGCTCACTTTGTTCCGCTTCCGAAACTTCCATCTGCTAAAGAACTGGCATCTTTATTCATTAAACATGTTTTCAGGCTCCATGGGACACCAATTAACATTATCTCAGACCGTGGCTCTCAGTTTATAGCCCAGTTTTGGAAGGCCCTTTGCTCTCAGCTGGGGATTAAGTTATCGTATTCTTCAGCATATCATCCTGAGACAAATGGCCAAGCAGAAAGGACTATTCAGACTCTAGAGCAGATGGTAAGTTGTCTGATGGCCAATGATGAGGTGGAGTGGGTCAACATCCTTCCATGGGCAGAGTTTGCCTTTAATAATTGTGCCAGCACATCTACAGGGACCTCTCCTTTCTTCTGTGTTTACGGGTTGCATCCCCATGTGTGCTCCTTTGATCTTCCACCCTCTGATGTTCCAGATGCCAACACCACAATTGAAAATTTTTCCAAAATCTGGTCCGATGTTAATCGTGCTATTTCTCGCTCTGTGCAGGCTTTTAAGAAAATGGCTGACAAGAGGCGCTCAAAGGCACCAGCATATAAAGTGTGGCTATCATCTAGGAATCTGTCTCTGCATGTTCCATCTAAAAAACTTGGCCCAAAATTCATCGGGCCCTATGAAATTTCGGAGATTGTTAATCCTGTGTCCTATAGATTAAAACTTCCCCCATCCATGCTCATTCCAAATGTCTTTCATGTTTCATTGTTGAAACTTGTTCATTCCAGCCTCCTAGTAAATGAACCAGAACCTGTGGATGTGTTGGACAGTCAGGAATATGAAGTGGCATTTATTCTTGATTCCAGACGAGTGCATAATTCCTTACAATATCTCCTTCATTGGAAAGGTTTCTGCCCAGAGGATCGATCTTGGGTCCCAGCTTGTGATCTTTATGGTGACCGACTTAAGAAGAAGTTCCATCTTCGTTATCAAAGTAAGCTTGGGGGTGCAGTACTGTCAGTACTAGGATCTCTTTAGGACCCAGCACAACTCACCTGACACAGTCTTTGCCTGGGAAACAACAATGATTGGCCAGCTCACCTTTAAATTACCTGTATCAGCATTCAATCAGTGCTCGTGTTAGAGTTTACCTGTGTGTTTGATCCAGCTGATATCTGCTCTGTGTATTTTGTGTATGACCCGACTCGTTTGACCTTGCTTGCTTGCTTCTGATTCGGTACCGTTTGGACTCTGATCTACCTGTGTATGACCCAGCTTGCCTAGACTATGCTTTGCCTGTTTCTACTATATTACCTTCATCTGCAGCAGTGAACTACAAGCACCAGCTAACATCTATCCTCATCTGCAGCGGTGAACCACAAGCACCAGCTAACATCTATCTTCACCTGCAGAGGTGAACTACAAGGTCCAGCAAATAACTACCTTCATCTGCAGCTGTAAACTACAAGTCCCAGCTGACCTGCTCTGCTTAGACCTGCTCATGGTAGGTGCTCTTGTTCTTTGAACCCTTTGCATAATCAGCACACCTGAACTGTTACCTGTTATCTGCTCATAGCCTGACAATAACAGCTGTCATCGCAAAGAGGCTTCAGTCAGCGGGAGCCTCCCACGGAGGTAGAGTTTTTTCCGTTTTTTTTTTGTTAATCAAGTCATCAGACGCTGTGATCAAAGATGAATGGACATCGCATAGATTTTTTTTTTTTTAATAAAGGACTTGTCCCAAATTGTCTACTGTCATTTTTAGAATTTTGTCATTTTTTTGGTGAATGTGTAAAGGTACAATGTGCCCGATACCCATTCACACGGGAGGAGGGGGGGCGGGATCTGGGGGTCCCCTTGTTAAAGGGGGCTTCCAGATTCTGATAAGCCCACAGACCCCCACAACCACTGGGCAAGGGTTGTGGGGATGAGGCCCTTGTCCCCATCAACATGAGGACAAGGTATTTTGGGGGCGACCCCAAAGCATCCTCTCCATGTTGAGGGCATATGGCCTGGTACCTTCAGGGGGGGGGTTCTCTCTCGTCCCTCCTCTTTTTCTGCAGGCCTGCCAGGTTACATGCTCGGATAAGGGTCTGATATAGATTTTGGAGGGGACCCCATGCCATTTTTTTTTCAATTTTGGCTTGGGGTTTCCCTTAAAATCCATACCAGACCCAAAGGGCCTGGTAATGAACTGGGGGGGGGACCCATGACGTTTTTTTTAAATGATTTTAATCTATATTGCTTGGACCCGACAATACATTACAGCCACGAGGAGTTTTAAATTACATTTTTTCCTTTAGAAATGTCATTTTGCTGTGGTATTGTTCTAAACACGGGAAAAATGCGCTACTTTACAGGCATACTATAGACACCCCTCAGGCACAATATTTAAAGGAATATTTTATTTTTATTGTTTCACTTTAAGCATTATTAAAATTACTGCTCCCAAAGAAACTGCCTTTTTTGAAACTTTTTTTTGCATTGATACATGTCCCCTGGGGCAGGACCCGGGTCCCCAAACAGTTTTTATGGCAATAACTTTCATATAAGCCTTTAAAATTAGCACTTTTGGTTTTTCATGTTAGTGTCCCATAAACTTTAACGGTGTTCCGCGGCTTTCGAATTTGCCGGGAGCGCTGCATATTGTTCGCTGTTCGGCGAACACCCGATGTTCGTCTCGAACTTACGTTTGAGACGAACATCGTGCTCATCCCTAATTAAGACCCAACAAGAATCAGAACTCGTGAGGCTGGAGGACTACAGTATATATTGTATTCATATAGTTACATAGTTAGGTTGAAAAAAGACACAAGTCCATCCAGTTCAACCATAAAAAAAAAATAAAAAATATTGTACAATCCAATATACCCAATACTATATCCACAGTTGATCCAGAGGAAGGCAAAAAACCCCAGCAGAGCATGCTCCAATTTGCTACAGCAGGGGAAAAAATTCCTTCCTGATCCCCCAAGAGGCAATCGGATTTTCCCTGGATCAACTTTACCTATAAATGTCACCCCGTTATACTCTGTACATTTAGGAAAGTATCCAGGCCTTTCTTAAAGCAATCTACTGAGCTGGCCAGAACCACCTCTGGAGGGAGTCTATTCCACATTTTCACAGCTCTTACTGTGAAGAAACCTTTCCGTATTTGGAGATGAAATCTCTTTTCCTCCAGTCGTAAAGAGTGCCCCCTTGTCCTCTGTGTTGACCGTAAAGTGAATAACTCAACACCAAGTTCACTATATGGACCCCTTATATATTTGAACATGTTGATCATATCCCCCCTTATTCTCCTCTTCTCAAGAGTGAACAAATTCAGTTGCTCTAATCTTTGCTCATAGCTGAGCTCCCCCATGCCTCTTATCAGTTTGGTTGCCCTTCTCTGCACTTTCTCCAGTTCCCTGATATCCTTTTTGAGAACTGGTGCCCAAAACTGAACTGCATATTCCAGATGAGGTCTTACTAATGATTTGAACAGGGGCAAAATTATATCTCTCTCTCTGGAGATCCTATGGTTGATCATGTGTTTGGTAACAAACTTGATATAAGGGCAAGCAGCCCCTTCAAGATTGCATTCTTTAGCTGTTGCTCATATGGGCTGTCGTTTACTTGATTTACTGGGACTTCTATTCCTGAGTGATTATTGAAAATCTCCCTCATCCTAACAATGAAATTGTCCACTGTTTCCTCTTCTCCCTGCACACACTGATTTATAATGGACCAGTCGGCTCGACGTATCCATCTATTCTCTATCCTTGCTATAAGAGCATTTCTCCTGTTTTCTAGTGCTGCATCATCATGAGGCAACACCACTCCCTGATTGTTTAATCCACTCCAATCTCCCACTACATGATGCCAGTCTGGACCCAGGATCTGTCTGATGACCTGCTCTATTTCCCTCCCATTAAGATGATAGCTAGCAATCATTCCCAGGATACCATCTCTGAATTGAGCTATGTTGGCCTTGGGATGTGGTATCCCTTCAATAGCTTTTTTAACATCCTCGGGGGTCCAGGGGCGATATACCATCATAGTGTTGGGGACTACTATACCACCTCCAACTTCAATTAGTGGAAACTCTTCCTCTCCACATTCTGTTTGTTCCCCAGCTGAGGGGGATATCAATTTGTTCACCAGGTCCCCGAAAAATGTTGTAACCGTTGCTGTAAGGGGGGACATGGGGACAAGGTGCTTTGGGGTGGGAGGGGCATTCCTTCTAGTGAAATAAAGTATTATATGAGCTACAGCAGGTGCTGGATAAACTAGTTATTTTAATACATGCTTGGAGCTGACAGGAGCTTCCCGCTGCACCACACTTTCAGACATGTGTACCAGACACAGGTGAGCAGCAGATTGTTGTATGCTTGGATAGGAACAGAATAATACAAGTAAAAAGTAAAGTATTCCAGGCACTTGGAAAAAATGCCAAGGCAATGAGCATACAGCCATTCAGGGGCTAAGTAGTCTCCCTATAGCCAGCATTATGTGGTGACTAATTACTAAACTCTGTTGGCCAATGGGAGACATCAGCTGGTAGATACTAGAGTTGCACCGATTTATTTCAGGAAACACAGAGCCATCAGCAAGTATCCTGGTAATTCTGCATGTCCTCTACAATGTATAACTGCTACAAAAGCCATTTTGTATATTATGTTACTAAAATCTATTCCATTGCAGTCTATAACCAGCTATGATTTTCTAAAAGAACTAAAGAAAAATAAATAACATGTCTCTGTGGTACTGTGGTGACAGTACCTATCCCTGTTCAACTGATTAACTTCCTACTTTTCAAAAACATCTTCATCTTTGAGTGCTTTCAAGAGGCCTACAGCTTTTCCTATGTTAACACCTAGACTAATAAAGTCATTAAAAAAACAGGTACCGTATTTATCGGCGTATAACAGGCGCCGGCGTATAACACACACCCCAAGTTTTGGAGGGAATTTTAAGGAAAAAAACTTTTAGGAGGAAAGTTTAAGGAAAAAAACTTACATTTAAATGCCCATCAATGCAGCCTCATCAGTGTCCATCTGCAGCCTTGTCAGTGTCCATCTGTAGTGTTGTCCCTGATTGCAGCCTTGTCCCCATTGCAGTCTTGTCCCCATTGCAGCCTTGTCCCCATTGCAGCCTTGTCCCCATTGCAGCCTTGTCCCCCATTGCAGCCTTGTCCCCCATTGCAGCCATGTCCTCCATTGCAGCCTTGTTAGTGTCCATCTGTAGTCTGTGCATCTTTGAAAATGGCGCCACCGTTCTCGGCCGCTTTCGGCCATTCTTGGCGGCTCTCGGCCACTTTCGGACGCACTCGGCTTTCGGCCGCTCCCACGGGACTGCGGGAGGTGCCGAGAATGGCCGAAAGCGGGCGAAAGCCGTCGAGAATGGCCGAGGGCCGCCGAGAATTGCCGAAAGCGGCCGAGAGCCGCCGAGAATGGGCGAAGGTGGGCGAGAGCCGCCGAGAATGGCCGAAAGCGGCCGAGAATGGCGGCGCCATTTTCAAAGCCGCCGAGAAAAGCTAAAAGATGCTGAGAGCGGCCGAAAAGCTTACAATTGGTGGGGGATCGGTGTATAACACGCACCCACGATTTCCCCCCGGGAAAAAAGTGCGTGTTATACGCCGATAAATACGGTACTTCTGCTAAGTCAAATATTTCACAGAAAGGTTAGAATATAAGGAAATAACAAATGGCTCCACTGCCAGTGCATAAAGCAAGGGGGAATGGGGACATTCTTAGGATTTACCCTTGAAAAGGGGGAAAGGTCCATAAATCCATCTGTTTTCTGAAACTCTGGCAGTAGTGTCTTGGTATAATAACTGGAGCCATTTAATAAACATATGCCAAAAGCACTGTCAAGCACTGCCATAGGAAACATCACTCCACTGAGTCATACGCCTTGTGCCATTTCAGTCGTGCATTGGCTCTGGATTGCCACAGAGAAGTCTGGAAAAACTGCCAGTTTGGTGTACAGATTGAGATATTACCTTTATTAATGGCAGAGTACTGCATCGCCGTCTTAGTAGTTAAGTAATTTTGCTATGAACGTGCAAGGTGATGCACCCAGGGGTATCCTGGCTGCCATGTGGTGAGCACGCTTGGCAACAAAAGTAGAGGAGAACCTGTCCGTCCATAGGTGACAATGAGTAGACATTCTCGGAATTCTGTAGGACCTGAGCCTTCAGCTCCCTCTGAGGATCTTAGAAATCTTAAATTGCTGTGGCACAGAGGGTTTTCAAGATCATCTTGTTTCTGTGAGCACTTGGAGCAGCTGCTGCATCTGCCCAGTATTGTGCTGCAGCAAAGGGAGCACATCTTCTACTCTGCTCAGCCTGGCTTAAGAATCAGTCACAATTTCTGTAGGTCTTGGAAGATTAGAAAAATGTCCACCTTTACCTTCTCAATTTTAGTAGTCAGGATAGTTTGACATGCTAAAATCATCTCAAACACATTAGTCATGTCCACTGCAGGCTTCGCCACAACAGAGGAGGGTCCACCAGATTTCCCAGGTGTCTCTTTTGTCTTGTCGGTGCCATTTATCCAGTTTGGACACCGGTTCTGGAACCTTCCAAAGTGGGGGCATCAGTACCTGTTATAGGAGTTGTTGGAAGCGAGTTTAGAATAAAAAACATCAGTTAGTAAGGCTACAGGATGAGAAAAAGGATCATGCAGGAGCATTGAAGGAGTAAAACTTCTTCCAAACCAGTATACAGCAGAGCAAGGGACACAGCGAATTGAAGTTGGAAAATATCCCTTGTGCTGATTTTTTTAATATAAACTTAGGCTATAGTAAAGTTAGCTAAGTCACTTATATAGCTAGCCTGAATTTTTTTGCAAAACAAAGAGTTTCACTTTATATACTTTGCCAAAAATACAACAAAACATCTTTACAGACCAGCTCCAGGATCAATCTCTAACCCATTAAAATAAAACATTATGCTGAGAGAAGTGCATTTATCCCAAAACAAATTTCCGAACACATAATATACATACAAGTTTATCCCATTAACAAGTATAACTAACCATGGAGGTGAAATTCTGCATTCTAAAATTGCACAGAGTGGTATATAAAATGCCTGCTCTACATTCCAGTACAGACTGATTTATACTGGTTAAAGGGAATAAGAAAGCTAAAATATGCCTCCACAGAATATGTTATCTGAATGCATGTCTTTTGTATGGAGAACTCACTTTATTTATGGCTTGCTGCTGCACATTTTACTCTATGTAACATCAGATATTTCAAATACAGATTGTACGCAGAAACAGAAAATGACATGTCACTCTTCTACAAAATGAAGACTAGAGCATACAATGTCCATTACTAGTAGATATTTGACTCTGAAAAGAATCATGTCCGTCGGATGCTTCGAGGGTGCCATTGCTGGTATCCTTTTTTGAAAATCCTAAATCCTAGCTTATTATGATGATCCATTGACTTTCATACTTTTTAACCAATAACAAGGATGTAGATCAGACTTCACCATTTGACTTTCCTTATTTTAAGCAAAGCCCCCCACACCACCCCCGTCCACTTACCCCATCTAGGCATTGGGTAGTGGCGGACATCAAGGAGCGGCGAGGATCTGGGCATCGGCGGACATCAGGCTGCAGCCTACATCGGGTAGCGGCTCCTGTGTCTTCTCCTCCTCCTCCTCGTTTCCGCCGTGCGTCTTCTCCCCTCCTCCTAGGCATCCAATAGGATCACCTGTCCTTTCAGCCAATTGGGTGAGGGGTATCAGATGCGCTTCCTGATTGGCCGGGAGGAGGATCAGTGTTGCAACAGCAAATATTCATTCGCTGTTGCACAATGCTCTGTGCCAGGAGCCCACCCTATTTTAAAGCCTGTAAGAGCCTCAATTTAGGTGTCAGGTGTGTCCTAATCAGGTGCCTAAAAAAAAATGTAATTCAGGGTCCTGGCATCCTGAAAGGGGCCGGACACATGAATAGGGGGTGAACGCGGCGATGGATAGAGCATCGCATCACCACATCACTAGAAGGTGGAGGGGATGGCGTCCGTGGATAAAGGGGGCAGCGCTTGGGCACCCCTAATGGACGGGCCGTCACTGTTAGAAGCTCTGGGCTGTCATGATGATGTTAAGTTTATTTTCAAATTTATTATTGAAGCAACAATGGTTATGTGGGGCCTTAAATAATTGTAAACAGATATTATTTTTAAATAACAAACATGTTGTACTTACCTGCTCTGCGCAATACCTGGATCCTCTTCTTCTTGGGTCCCCTGGAAGCGCGCCTGGCTGCTCCCCCTCACCGAGTGCCCACCATAGCAAGTCACTTTCTATGGGGGCACTTGTGCATTCTCACAACTGAGCTGCACTGCAAAGAATGCATTAGGGTAAAAAAAAAAAAACCTCCATCCTTTAGGATCACTTTAAAGCATTTAAACCCAAAACTATAGCAAAACTATAATACATTGTGGCTTACCTATCCGTAAATGTGGTGGCTGTATTTATTTTCTGCTTTCAGTCTTTTTTTCTTTGTTTTCACCTGGTGATCCAGCCAGCAAGTCTGTTATTTTTCAGCTTCTTTAACAGATCAAGCTTCCAAGTAAAAGTGTCAGTTAAAGGGTTGAGACAAATAATTGACAGGAGTGCTTACAATGGTTATGAAGAAACATTTATGAAAAATATTTATCCCAAAAGGAAAAAAAACTGTTGCTCTAACTGTATAAGAAGTGTTAGCAGGATACTTAATTTGTTAGTCAAGTCCATCTGGATTTGCTAGTGGATCTAACACTGCCCTCTCCACCAGTTGGCAAGGCTGCTGTCCAAGGTGCCTCCTTCACAGACAGGACTTACCTTAAGACAGGAAGTTTGTTAGTGGCTGCATCACCAGGTAAAAATAAAGGCAAAAGAGCCTAAAAAATTGAAGCTAATGCAGCCACCACATTTTAGGATTGGTAAGCTATAATGTATTTCTTTTATTTTGTTTTTGGATTTAGATGGGCTTTAACATATGACAGACTTTTCCAGCTGATTGCAGGTTGTGTTTTGCTCTCTAACAGTACTGGTGGGGCAATAGAGATAATGTGAAACCTGGAGTGGCTTGTATGTTTCTTGTAAATTTGGACATCTGACCTTTGTAGGATTTCAAAGACATTTTATTATGCTATGCGTTGCAGAAGTACATAAAAAATAAATAAATAAATAAACTATATAGTGACACAAGAAATGACGTATGTTCTAATGAATACAGAGCAGGGGAAAGACATCTGGCTACTCTTTGACGTCTCTGTGTTAAGATAAATCACACCCTTCATTTTCAGCAGAAAAATATTGGGAAGCATTTCATCCATGCCAGTGAAGACATAATTAATTTGTATGGGTTTCCTTGCAGTACAGATTTTACATGTCAGCCGTCATTTTTACCTAATTGTAGTAAGCTTGTCAGCACTTCCCTTTCTTAAACAGCAGTGTTACTCTTTTCTGGAATGTCACACTTCTCCACTCACTTACTCAGTTCACTTTTAGAGATAATGAGTGTGATATGTTCACTAACAAGTTATAAATTCCCAGGATAGGGAGCAATAACGCATATAAAGTTTTGCAGCTGAACTGAGGAGAATACCATACAATAAAGGAACCTGAAGATATACATTTATTGGTAATGGACCAAGTTGAAGACATGAGGACATGGTTATTTAATAGGGTAGCCTAAATTACTAAAGTGCAAACTGTAGCAAAATTTAGGGCTTGTTTACACTTGCATTGATTAGTAACATACATTAAAGCGCCTACCACTTTCACAAGCATTTTTTATGTGTTTTTGATGATTTTTTGAAGCTTTAATGAAGTATGGCAAATGCCTTGTGTGTGTTGGTTTTCTATTTTTTTCAATGCGTGAAATACAAAGCAAAGCTAACTCTGAAGCAAAGCAATGCAAACTCAGCAGTGTGTACAGGATGGTAAGGCAACCATTTTATTTAATGATAGCTGCTTTGATTGGCATTTAGAATGTTTCAAAAACTTGGGACAAATGCCCCATTTTGAAGCAAGAGGAAACAAGACATTAATGAGTTCAGTTTACAGTTGCCAGATCAGGCAAAAGATGGTTATTTATTAGTTAATACAGATTATTATTCTTACTGCCTAACTGATTGAAATTTTAGTTTTATGTGTGTTCACAATATAACTGCTCATCATCCAAAAACTTTTTAAAGATTTTTCAAGATAGTGTTGCTTGAAGATATTAATTACATGTGTACCTGCTTATCTAGTCATAAGATGTGCTTACATAGTTACATAGTTGGTAAGGTTGAATAAAGACAATAGTCCATACAGTTCAACCTGTGTTGGTATGTGTGTGTAGAAAATCATTTCCCATATACCCGTATTTTGTTTTCACTAAGGTGCCCATCTAAGAGTCTCTTAAAACTATCCGTTTTTCCTGCCGACACCACCAATTGTGGAGAGAATTCCACATTCTTACCGCACTGACAGTGAAAAACCCCCTACCCGGCTTAAGGTTAAACCACTTCTCTTCCAGTCTTTTTGTGTGGCCCCTTGTCCTCTTACACTCCCTGTGACTGAAAAGTTTCATACTTATGCTGGGATCACCGTTGAGATATTTGTATATTGCTATCATATGTCCTCTCAAGCGTCTCTTCTCTACTGAGAATAAATTTAGCGCTTGTAGTCGTTCCTCATAATTGAGGTCCTCCTGTCCCCATATTAATTTAGTTGCTCTTCTCTGGACTCTCTCCAGCCCCAGCACATCCTTTCAGGTGACCAGAACCAGATGGAATTGTGTAGAAACCTCTAGCTTGTGCTACTACAGGTGTAGTGCAGGCAAAACATAGTCTGGCTCTGGGATAAACCTAAGTCATTAAATCTGGGTCAGGGTTATTAGAGGCCAGGGCCGGATGACTTTTCCTGGCAGCTCTCTGGTGCCTCCCCTGTTTCTAGAATGTTGGAAAATGTTCTGGAACTAGTGGGTGGGGGGGGAGGAGTTGTCTTAAATATTTAGGGGCCTTTGGCCAATCCCTAGGTTGGGGGCCTGGCAGGGTGCCAAAGAAGCCCTAAAATAGACATGAGCTATGCCAGCAAGGGAGTTCAGGTAGAACATAGAGTCAGCAGTGCTGAGGGAGGCTGTCGGTGGCCATTGGGCTGGAGCTTCGGAGGCTGGCCTCGAAGGATCCCACCACACAAAGCAGTTGGAGGGATTCAAGCCAGAGAGACAGTGGAGAGAGCAAGGAGAGACAGTGAGTAGGTCAGCACGGTGCAGGGGCGGACGAGGAGAGAAACTGCCAGCTATGGCAGTGCTCTCTTGAAGTCAGTGGTGTGCCAAGTCTTCATCTGACCTTACCCTGTGGAATCTCCATGTGTGCGTCAGTCAGGAGGACTGGGAAGAGAGAAGCAGACAGGAGTGGTGGAGCTGGGATCAGTGGCCATAGTGAGGCAGAAGGAAATGTGATATGCTATTTACTCCTTAAGTGTTGCTTTGCTGAGGGACTGAGAGTTCCTGCCTGTAATGGGCTTTTGCTGAATTGACAAAAGCCTGTTAGTTCCCTCAGGAGCAAATCAGCAGAAGCTGTGCAAAGAGGAACAAAGTTTGTGCAGGTGGAAAGAAGAAGAGGAGTCTGTAAATATGGAGGAAGTGTCCCTGAAGTTGAATTGTTGTTACACTGGGCATCCCATAACCCCTTACCCCACCCAAGTTATCATCCCCTAATAACACTACGTTAAAAAAAGACTGATTTCTGTGTTCAGATTAAATAAGGAAATGCTGTGTGACTGGCTGTGCAGCAGTGGGGAAGCCTGACATCAGCAACTCCTAGGGGGGTAGTGCTACACTTGTTTAGGCATCAGTTTTTTTCCCTCACCCCCCCCCCCCCTTTATTTACCTGTGTCCTCATTCAATCCAGTACTGTGCCCATCTGCAGCTCTTCTCTCCCCTCACTTCCTGGTCTCCCTGGCTTTACTGGGGCACCAGGAGGCATACGCACGCGCCAATGCGTCACTGCTGGGTACAGGGTAAGCGGTCGTGCCGCACGTTCGGAGCATGCGTACTCCTTCCACAGGCTCTGCTGGGGGTCATCTTTGAAAAGGTGCATATACATAGATACGCTGGTGTGGGCGGACCCTGGGTACGGAAACTGTGGAGACTCAAAACAATAACACAGCTACCTTTGGACAAACAGATTTCTTTGGTATTTTACACAATAATGTATTTATAATAATAATCACCTGAATAGGTTGCTGTGCCTGCGTTTTCTCCTGGGAAAAGGTCCTGGCGCTTTTTTAAAAATGCAGCCACATGGAAACTGCATAGTGCGTTTGTACCATGCAATTTCCATGAGCCGGAAATTGCACCTTGCATTTCAGTGCGTTTAAGAGTCAATGGTACCCCTGCACGTTTTCTGTGCAGCACCTCATTTTGTGCGCAGCTGCTGGTCCCCTTCACATCTTCCCCACCATAGCACTGCTACCCTTCACATATCACCCCACACAGTATTGCCCCTTCACATATCACCCCCACACAGTATTTGCCCCTTCACATATCGCCCCCACACAGTATTGCCCCTTTCACATATCACCCACACACAGTATTTATGGGTGGCTGCACTGGTGGGACTGGGATACTCAGGGCTCTCATACACAATGGATCCCTTGTTACCTTGGATCATGACCCATTCCCCTTTCTCCTCAGCTCTGTTTCCTTCCCCTCGCTCTCCTTCATTCACACCAGTTCCACTGTTCAGCACAGTTCTCACTGTCACCACATCCCCCTTTACGTAGTCCTTATATATTCAAACACTTCATTCCGTCAATCACTAAAATTGCTGTCACATATTCACTTTAGGAGTGGTCTGTGTGCCTGGGTCCGCCTGGGTTGCTCCCCGTGAGATGTGTCGCTGCTGGCTGTACCTTCTCAGCTTCCGACCCAGGTGTTTTGGGTGGCCAGTGATCTTTGATACCACGCCTACGACTGCATACTCACTTGTAAGTCATTTATAGATGGGTTTCCCCAATCCCCCTCCCCCTCTATTGATACAAGCTTTTTAATGATGAGTGGCACCAAGCCATGAAACGCGCCGAGCTACCAGATGCCGTGTATCCCTGCATTTCAGTTTCAATACTATATGCCCACAACCTACACCATTATATATCATGACAGGATCAGGAAGGTCATAGGCCATGCAGTTGTTACCTTGTATTATATGTGTACCCCATTATGACCATTGGTGGACTCTGTATTTTATTATGGTATTCATTTATAACCACGTTATTGCCAGTTATTACTGTTGTAGAAATCGGCACTGTGAATAGTATGTGTTTATATATATATATGGAATAAATGTATGTAATCATATTTTTACAGATCATTAAATCTCTTAACATCCACCATTGTATTCTATTCAACCCCATGCTTCACTCAAAGTCCCAAACCCCCCTTCCCCCTTTTTTGCTCTCAATTTTTCACACACAGTATTGCCCCCTTCACATATCACCCCCACACAGTATTGCTCCCTTCACATATCACCCCCACACAGTATTGCCCCCTTTACATGACCCCCCCACACAACACTGCCCCCATTCCCCCGCTCCCCATCCTTCACAGTTCCATATATTTCCCTCCCTTCACTCTCCTACCTTTCCCAGACCGGAGAGCAGGAGGCAGGACAATCATAAACTAAATGCACAGCAGCACTGGGTGGGGCACGGAAGCTGCTGGGTTGACTTTTTATATTAGCGAACTGGTGATTGGCTGCTAGGACCACCTCCTAGCAGCCAATCACCTCCCAATTACTGTGACTGGCAGCTACCTCTCTCCACGCAGTGCTAGTCCTGCCCCCAATCCAGAATTGTCCCGCCTCCCACTCCTCTCTACTCTGCTAAAGATAGCGGAGGAGGCTAGGGACAAAAGTGGTGACTAAGTGGAGCGATCGCGGCGGACCGCAAAGAGCAGCAGCTCGGGACTGACGCTGACCGTGGGCCGCCATTTTGTGATGCCCGCTATAGACTATGAACATACTGTAATATATTTATAAACAGATTCATCATGGTTCTACCTGGGAGACATATAAAGATAAAAACTGTATAAAAACTGTATAAAAAATATTATTTTTATATAAAAATCTCTTTATAAAAAAATGTATATAGGAAAGCAGATGTATGAAAAAGAAGGTATATAAAAGGATGAATGAGGATACATTTATGTGTAAAGTGTCAGTTAACATGTGAATTTCTTACTTATATAAACCAAGATCAGCATCATGGTACGATCTAAGACATGATTTTTTTTAAAAAAAGGTGGAAAGACATATCCCTTGTATGCAAAATGGAAGATATGTATAATACTTGTTACAATAATGAAAATATGGGGCCAATGTATCCACTAACACAGAGATGCATGTGTATGCACCCATGGGCGAAAGTACATGCATATATAGAGAATATATATGTTAAATATATTAATTAAAAACCTGGTTGTACGTGCATACGGACCTATCCCATGTGGAATGGCTCGGTCCACTACATGAACACGCACACGTAAGATAAGATATATCATAGACGGATGTTAATTTTAAGGTCTTAATTTAGACCCCCTGGTGACAGGCTATCAAGAATAAATATCCAATAATTTTCCCTCTCACAGAGACGTTTGTATCGTTGTAACTCATCACACTCTCCATAGCTGACACAATAGGTCTTCCACAGGGGGAGGTAGATCCTTATGGATCTTGGGAAGGTGGTAAAAATACGGTCCTTTATGAAAATCTTGTTTTAAAAAGCAACTTCCGTCTGGGTAATACCCTATTTCCCCGAAAATAAGACCTAGCGTGATTTTGGATGATGGCTGCAATATACGCCCTACCCCCCAAATTAGCCCTACCCTGTTTCCCCGAAAATAAGCCCTACCCTGAAAAGAAGACCTACAAGGACTTTAACTAGGGCTTATTTGGGGGATAGGGCTTATATTGCAGCCATCACTGACAATCACGCTAGGTCTTATTTTCGGGGAAACAGGGTATTACCTTCTGATGCGGCCCTATCTATCAACTTGTGGGCTTCCACAGAAACTGGGGCAAAGGATCACTTTTAAGTTTATATATATATATATATATATATATATATATATATATATATATACTGTATTTATTGGCGTATAACACTCACTTTTTCACCCTAAAAATTGGGTGCAAATAGCATGTGCGTGTTATATGCCAATACAATTTTAGATGCCTCGGAGGGGACAGGGAGGGGGGCGGGATGAGCGATGTCAGATTACATACAGAATCTCCTGTTTACTTGGCGGCCTCTGTAATAGGAAGTCCCATCTCCTGGACCGCCATTGGACCACTGTTCTGTCTATCATAGGAGATTCTCACTGTTTTAAATCTTTCGGCGCTCGTCCTGCCCCCCTCCCTGTCCCCTCTAGGCTGCAAATGGGCATCAATCAGGCTGCACTGATGGCAATGGTGAGGCTGCTGCACTGATGTGGACTGATGAGGTTGCATTGATGGCACTTGTGAGACTGCAGATGGGCATTGATGGGGCTGCATTGGTGGCAATGGTGAGACTGCAGATGGGCACTGACCCTTATTTTGCTTCAAAGTTCCTTATTTAAAATTAAAAATTTTTTCCCTGAAACTTCCCTCTTAAAGTTAATGTGCGTGTTATACACCTGTGCGTGTTATACGCCGATAAATACGGTATATATATATATATATATATATATACAGTTATCTTTGAGTAACCTGGCAGACTCAAGCAGGCAGTCTGATCTATTCTGGATAACAATTCTGCAAGTACTTTCGCCCATGGGTTCATACGCTTGCATCTCTGCGTTAGTAGGTAAATTGGCCCCACGTTTTCATTATTGTAACAAGTACTTTACATATCTCCCCTTTCACATACAAGGAATATGTCTTTCCACCTTTTTTAAAAAAAATGTTCATGTCTTAGATCTCAACATGATGCTGATATTTATTTATTTATATAAGTTAGAAATTCACATGTTAACTGACACTTTACACATAAATGTATCCTCAGTCATACTTTTATATACCTTCTTTTTCATACAACTGCTTTCCTATACATATTTTTATATAAAAATAATATTTTTTTATATCGTTTTTATCTTTATATGTCATCCAGTTAAAACCATGGTGAATCTGTTTATATATACAGTATATTTATAGTCTATAGTCTATTCAGAGCATTCAGAGTATAAAATAAAGCATATCCTTATTGTTCAGGTCAGACCCTTAAGGTCCTTTTACTCACCACTGGTCAGTCTTTGTAAGTATTTACTGTAACTTAATTTATAATCATTACTGTGTAAAATACCAGAGAAATCTATATGTCCAAAGGTAGCTGTGTTATTGTTTTGCGTCTCCACGGTTTCTGTACCCAGGGTCCGCCCACACCAGCGTATCTATCCATATGTACCTTTTCAAAGATGGCCCCTAGCAGAGCCTGAGGAGGCCCGCTGACCCTGTACCCAGCAGTGACATTCTCTGTGTTTTCGAGCATCTCCGAGTCCCCTGGAAGAGCTGCGAGCCACCAGCGTGGCCGCACCCAAGGCAGCTCCAACAGCCTGTACGCACTAATGCCCCGTACACACAGTCGGATTTTCCGATGGAAAATGTCCGATCGGAGCGTGTTGTCGGAAATTCCGACCGTGTGTGGGCTCCATCGGACATTTTCCATCGGATTTTCCGACACACAAAGTTGGAGAGCAGGAGATAAAATTTTCCGACAACAAAATCCGTTGTCGGAAATTCCGATCGTGTGTACACAAATCCAACGGACAAAGTGCCACGCATGCTCAGAATAAATAAAGAGATGAAAGCTATTGGCCACTGCCCCGTTTATAGTCCCGACGTACGTGTTTTACGTCACCGCGTTTAGAACGATCGGATTTTCCGACAACTTTGTGCGACCGTGTGTAGTCAAAACAAGTTTGAGCCAACATCCGTCGGGTAAAAATCCTAGGATTTTGTTGTCGGAATGTCCGAACAAAGTCCGACCGTGTGTACGCCCTATAACACTTCTCCCGGGGCAGAGCGGATGATCATCCTTATACTACATGCTGGTTTTTTATCCTTCCCTTGTGAGTGTAAATATTACTTTTTTATTAAAATGCCTTAATTGCTACACTTAAATGGCACTGCTTTGTGTCCTTTTCTGCATTCCAGAGTCTCTTCTAGCTCGCTTCCAATCCGGCAACCACTAAGGACAGCTATCTGTTCCCCTGTTCATGGACTTATTATCACTATGGACTCATTAGGACTGTTTTAGTATGTGACATAGTCACAATATCATTTTTATTCAATGCTATAACCCTATCTGGAAGTGCGCTGTGTACAATTGTCTGTTGTTTGTTTAACTATATACACATATACACTCATAGCCTTGCTGCTTTCAATGAGATCTGTCCCTGCCTTAAAGTGATACTAAAGTCTTGTTTCTTTTCAGTTAAAAATAACAAACATGTCATACTTTCCTGTTCTGTGCAGTGGATTTGCAAAGTGCTGCCCAGATCCTCCTCTTCTCAGGTCCCACTTCGGTGCTCCTGGCCCCTTCCTCCTGTTGAGTGCCCCCACAGCAAGCAACTTGCTATGGGGGCACTCGAGCTGAGCCACAGCTTCCTGTGTCCATTCAGACATGGAGCCGTGGCCCGGCACCGCCCCTTTCTTTCCTCATTAGCTGACTGACTTTGATTGACAGCAGTGGGAGCTAATGGCGTCTTGCTGCTATCTCAGTCATTGAAAAGGGGAGTGTCAGGCAGCTAAGGTAAAAAATCTTCTGCCTTTACAACCACTTTAAGCCTAGTAAACACTGGTAGTTTTTTTCGTTTAACCCAACAGGGCTGAGAAGGCTGATCAGGAGCCGGTCAGCAGACCTTTCTTTGCTCGTGCCCCTTCGTCAGAAGCTGGTCGAACAGCTGGCTTCTATTGGTCCGACTGCAGTACACACAGCCCAAATGTTGGCCGGTTTCTATGGACATTTGGCCGATGTGTAATAGACTTATAGCAGATGCAATAGCTTCCACGCATTGACAATAATCTGTATGCAGTCAGACTGGTGGTCTCATTCGCTGTCAACTAGGGATGAGCTTCGTATTCGAGTCGAACCCATGTTCGACTCGAACATCGTCTGTTCGCCCGTTCGCCGAATTGCGAACGATATGGGCCATTCGTGCCAAATTCATGTGGCGCGTCATGGCCCATAATTCACTGCGGCATCGCAGTGCATTGCTGGCTGATGATTGGCCAAGCATGCACTATGACCCGCATGCTTGGCCAATCACAGCGCCGTCTGAACAGAGAGCCATAATTGGCCAAAGCCAAGGAGGCTTTGGCCAATTATGGCTCAGGGGATTTAGTACACGCCCCACACTATATAAGGCCGCATGCACGGCGGCCCTGTGTAGTGTGTGTGTAGTGTGTGTGTGTAAAGCTACAAGTTAGTGTAGTGCGACCTCTGCACAGTGTTCAGCTAAAGCTACAAGTTAGTGTAGTGCGACCTCTGCACAGTGTTCAGCTAAAGCTACCTGTAGAAGGTTGGTGTTGTTTTCCTGATCCTATCACTACCGCAGGCAGCTACATTATTTACACGTTAGTGTAGTGCGACCTCTGCACAGTGTTCAGCTAAAGCTACCTGTAGAAGGTTGGTGGTGTTTTCCTGATCCTATCACTACCGCAGGCAGTGACATTATTTACACATGAGACTCTGCACAGTGTTCAGCTAAAGCTAAAAGTTAGTGTAGTGCGACCTCAGCACAGTGTTCAGATAAAGCTACAAGTTAGTGTAGTGCGACCTCTGCACAGTGTTCAGCTAAAGCTACAAGTTACTGTAGTGCGACCTCAGCACAGTATTCAGCTAAAGCTACAGGTTACTGTAGTGCGACCTCTGCACAGTGTTCAGCTAAAGCTACAAGTTACTGTAGTGCGACCTCTGCACAGTGTTCAGCTAAAGCTACCTGTAGAAGGTTGGTGGTGTTTTCCTGATCCTATCACTACCGCAGGCAGCTACATTATTTACACATTAGTGTAGTGCGACTCTGCACAGTGTTCAGCTAAAGCTAAAAGTTAGTGTAGTGCGACCTCAGCACAGTGTTCAGATAAAGCTACAAGTTTGTGTAGTGTGACCTCTGCACAGTGTTCAGCTAAAGCTACAAGTTACTGTAGTGCGACCTCTGCACAGTATTCAGCTAAAGCTACAGGTTACTGTAGTGCGACCTCTGCACAGTGTTCAGCTAAAGCTACAAGTTACTGTAATGCGATCTCTGCACAGTATTCAGCTAAAGCTACAGGTTACTGTAGTGCGACCTCTGCACAGTGTTCAGCTAAAGCTACAAGTTACTGTAGCGCGACCTCTGCACAGTGTTCAACTAAAGCTACCTGTAGAAGGTTGGTGGTGTTTTCCTGATCCTATCACTACCGGAGGCAGCTACATTATTTACACATTAGTGTAGTGCGACTCTGCACAATGTTCAGCTAAAGCTAAAAGTTAGTGTAGTGCGACCTCAGCACAGTGTCAGATAAAGCTACAAGTTAGTGTAGTGCGACCTCTGCACAGTGTTCAGCTAAAGCTACAAGTTACTGTAGTGCGTCCTCTGCACAGTATTCAGCTAAAGCTACAGGTTACTGTAGTGCGACCTCTGCACAGTGTTCAGCTAAAGCTACAAGTTACTGTAGTGCGACCTCTGCACAGTGTTCAGCTAAAGCTACCTGTAGAAGGTTGGTGGTGTTTTCCTGATCCTATCACTACCGCAGGCAGCTACATTATTTACACATTAGTGTAGTGCGACTCTGCACAGTGTTCAGCTAAAGCTAAAAGTTAGTGTAGTGCGACCTCAGCACAGTGTTCAGATAAAGCTACAAGTTTGTGTAGTGTGACCTCTGCACAGTGTTCAGCTAAAGCTACAAGTTACTGTAGTGCGACCTCTGCACAGTATTCAGCTAAAGCTACAGGTTACTGTAGTGCGACCTCTGCACAGTGTTCAGCTAAAGCTACAAGTTACTGTAATGCGATCTCTGCACAGTATTCAGCTAAAGCTACAGGTTACTGTAGTGCGACCTCTGCACAGTGTTCAGCTAAAGCTACAAGTTACTGTAGTGCGACCTCTGCACAGTGTTCAACTAAAGCTACCTGTAGAAGGTTGGTGGTGTTTTCCTGATCCTATCACTACCGGAGGCAGCTACATTATTTACACATTAGTGTAGTGCGACTCTGCACAATGTTCAGCTAAAGCTAAAAGTTAGTGTAGTGCGACCTCAGCACAGTGTCAGATAAAGCTACAAGTTAGTGTAGTGCGACCTCTGCACAGTGTTCAGCTAAAGCTACAAGTTACTGTAGTGCGTCCCCTGCACAGTATTCAGCTAAAGCTACAGGTTACTGTAGTGCGACCTCTGCACAGTGTTCAGCTAAAGCTACAAGTTACTGTAGTGCGACCTCTGCACAGTGTTCAGCTAAAGCTACCTGTAGAAGGTTGGTGGTGTTTTCCTGATCCTATCACTACCGCAGGCAGCTACATTATTTACACATTAGTGTAGTGCGACTCTGCACAATGTTCAGCTAAAGCTAAAAGTTAGTGTAGTGCGACCTCTGCACAGTGTTCAGCTAAAGCTACAAGTTACTGTAGTGCGACCTCTGCACAGTATTCAGCTAAAGCTACAGGTTACTGTAGTGCGACCTCTGCACAGTGTTCAGCTAAAGCTACAAGTTACTGTAGTGCGACCTCTGCACAGTGTTCAGCTAAAGCTACCTGTAGAAGGTTGGTGT
Organism: Lithobates clamitans; assembly: GCA_037952925.1. NCBI lineage: Eukaryota > Metazoa > Chordata > Amphibia > Anura > Ranidae > Lithobates > Lithobates clamitans. The sequence goes on along the minus strand of JBBGZY010001357.1, from coordinate 589,755 downwards.
TGTTTTCCTGATCCTATCACTACTGCAGGCAGCTACATTATTTACACGTTAGTGTAGTGCGACCTCTGCACAGTGTTCAGCTAAAGCTACCTGTAGAAGGTTGGTGGTGTTTTCCTGATCCTATCACTACCGCAGGCAGCGACATTATTTACACATTAGTGTAGTGCGACTCTGCACAGTGTTCAGCTAAAGCTAAAAGTTAGTGTAGTGCGACCTCAGCACAGTGTTCAGATAAAGCTACAAGTTAGTGTAGTGCGACCTCTGCACAGAGTTAAGCTAAAGCTACAAGTTACTGTAGTGCGACCTCTGCACAGTATTCAGCTAAAGCTACAGGTTACTGTAGTGCGACCTCTGCACAGTGTTCAGCTAAAGCTACAAGTTACTGTAGTGCGACCTCTGCACAGTGTTCAGCTAAAGCTACCTGTAGAAGGTTGGTGGTGTTTTCCTGATCCTATCACTACCGCAGGCAGCTACATTATTTACACATTAGTGTAGTGCGACTCTGCACAGTGTTCAGCTAAAGCTAAAAGTTAGTGTAGTGCGACCTCAGCACAGTGTTCAGATAAAGCTACAAGTTTGTGTAGTGCGACCTCTGCACAGTGTTCAGCTAAAGCTACAAGTTACTGTAGTGCGACCTCCGCACAGTTTTCTGCTAAAGCTAGAGGTTACTGTAGTGCGACCTCTGCACAGTGTTCAGCTAAAGCTACAAGTTACTGTAATGCGATCTCTGCACAGTATTCAGCTAAAGCTACAGGTTACTGTAGTGCGACCTCTGCACAGTGTTCAGCTAAAGCTACAAGTTAGTGTAGTGCGACCTCTGCACAGTGTTCAACTAAAGCTACCTGTAGAAGGTTAGTGGTGTTTTCCTGATCCTATCACTACCGCAGGCAGCTACATTATTTACACATTAGTGTAGTGCGACTCTGCACAATGTTCAGCTAAAGCTAAAAGTTAGTGTAGTGCGACCTCAGCACAGTGTCAGATAAAGCTACAAGTTAGTGTAGTGCGACCTCTGCACAGTGTTCAGCTAAAGCTACAAGTTACTGTAGTGCGACCTCTGCACAGTATTCAGCTAAAGCTACAGGTTACTGTAGTGCGACCTCTGCACAGTGTTCAGCTAAAGCTACAAGTTACTGTAGTGCGACCTCTGCACAGTGTTCAACTAAAGCTACCTGTAGAAGGTTGGTGGTGTTTTCCTGATCCTATCACTACCGGAGGCAGCTACATTATTTACACATTAGTGTAGTTCGACTCTGCACAATGTTCAGCTAAAGCTAAAAGTTAGTGTAGTGCGACCTCAGCACAGTGTCAGATAAAGCTACAAGTTAGTGTAGTGCGACCTCTGCACAGTGTTCAGCTAAAGCTACAAGTTACTGTAGTGCGACCTCTGCACAGTATTCAGCTAAAGCTACAGGTTACTGTAGTGCGACCTCTGCACAGTGTTCAGCTAAAGCTACAAGTTACTGTAGTGCGACCTCTGCACAGTGTTCAGCTAAAGCTACCTGTAGAAGGTTGGTGTTGTTTTCCTGATCCCATCACTACCGCAGGCAGCTACATTATTTACACGTTAGTGTAGTGCGACCTCTGCACAGTGTTCAGCTAAAGCTACCTGTAGAAGGTTGGTGGTGTTTTCCTGATCCTATCACTACCGCAGGCAGAGACATTATTTACACATTAGTGTAGTGCGACTCTGCACAGTGTTCAGCTAAAGCTAAAAGTTAGTGTAGTGCGACCTCAGCACAGTGTTCAGCTAAAGCTACAAGTTAGTGTAGTGCGACCTCTGCACAGAGTTCAGCTAAAGCTACAAGTTACTGTAGTGCGACCTCTGCACAGTATTCAGCTAAAGCTACAGGTTACTGTAGTGCGACCTCTGCACAGTGTTCAGCTAAAGCTACAAGTTACTGTAGTGCGACCTCTGCACAGTGTTCAGCTAAAGCTACCTATAGAAGGTTGGTGTTGTTTTCCTGATCCTATCACTACTGCAGGCAGCTACATTATTTACACGTTAGTGTAGTGCGACCTCTGCACAGTGTTCAGCTAAAGCTACCTGTAGAAGGTTGGTGGTGTTTTCCTGATCCTATCACTACCGCAGGCAGCGACATTATTTACACATTAGTGTAGTGCGACTCTGCACAGTGTTCAGCTAAAGCTAAAAGTTAGTGTAGTGCGACCTCAGCACAGTGTTCAGATAAAGCTACAAGTTAGTGTAGTGCGACCTCTGCACAGAGTTCAGCTAAAGCTACAAGTTACTGTAGTGCGACCTCTGCACAGTATTCAGCTAAAGCTACAGGTTACTGTAGTGCGACCTCTGCACAGTGTTCAGCTAAAGCTACAAGTTACTGTAGTGCGACCTCTGCACAGTGTTCAGCTAAAGCTACCTGTAGAAGGTTGGTGGTGTTTTCCTGATCCTATCACTACCGCAGGCAGCTACATTATTTACACATTAGTGTAGTGCGACTCTGCACAGTGTTCAGCTAAAGCTAAAAGTTAGTGTAGTGCGACCTCAGCACAGTGTTCAGATAAAGCTACAAGTTTGTGTAGTGCGACCTCTGCACAGTGTTCAGCTAAAGCTACAAGTTACTGTAGTGCGACCTCCGCACAGTTTTCTGCTAAAGCTAGAGGTTACTGTAGTGCGACCTCTGCACAGTGTTCAGCTAAAGCTACAAGTTACTGTAATGCGATCTCTGCACAGTATTCAGCTAAAGCTACAGGTTACTGTAGTGCGACCTCTGCACAGTGTTCAGCTAAAGCTACAAGTTAGTGTAGTGCGACCTCTGCACAGTGTTCAACTAAAGCTACCTGTAGAAGGTTAGTGGTGTTTTCCTGATCCTATCACTACCGCAGGCAGCTACATTATTTACACATTAGTGTAGTGCGACTCTGCACAATGTTCAGCTAAAGCTAAAAGTTAGTGTAGTGCGACCTCAGCACAGTGTCAGATAAAGCTACAAGTTAGTGTAGTGCGACCTCTGCACAGTGTTCAGCTAAAGCTACAAGTTACTGTAGTGCGACCTCTGCACAGTATTCAGCTAAAGCTACAGGTTACTGTAGTGCGACCTCTGCACAGTGTTCAGCTAAAGCTACAAGTTACTGTAGTGCGACCTCTGCACAGTGTTCAACTAAAGCTACCTGTAGAAGGTTGGTGGTGTTTTCCTGATCCTATCACTACCGGAGGCAGCTACATTATTTACACATTAGTGTAGTTCGACTCTGCACAATGTTCAGCTAAAGCTAAAAGTTAGTGTAGTGCGACCTCAGCACAGTGTCAGATAAAGCTACAAGTTAGTGTAGTGCGACCTCTGCACAGTGTTCAGCTAAAGCTACAAGTTACTGTAGTGCGACCTCTGCACAGTATTCAGCTAAAGCTACAGGTTACTGTAGTGCGACCTCTGCACAGTGTTCAGCTAAAGCTACAAGTTACTGTAGTGCGACCTCTGCACAGTGTTCAGCTAAAGCTACCTGTAGAAGGTTGGTGTTGTTTTCCTGATCCCATCACTACCGCAGGCAGCTACATTATTTACACGTTAGTGTAGTGCGACCTCTGCACAGTGTTCAGCTAAAGCTACCTGTAGAAGGTTGGTGGTGTTTTCCTGATCCTATCACTACCGCAGGCAGAGACATTATTTACACATTAGTGTAGTGCGACTCTGCACAGTGTTCAGCTAAAGCTAAAAGTTAGTGTAGTGCGACCTCAGCACAGTGTTCAGCTAAAGCTACAAGTTAGTGTAGTGCGACCTCTGCACAGAGTTCAGCTAAAGCTACAAGTTACTGTAGTGCGACCTCTGCACAGTATTCAGCTAAAGCTACAGGTTACTGTAGTGCGACCTCTGCACAGTGTTCAGCTAAAGCTACAAGTTACTGTAGTGCGACCTCTGCACAGTGTTCAGCTAAAGCTACCTGTAGAAGGTTGGTTTTGTTTTCCTGATCCTATCACTACCGCAGGCAGCTACATTATTTACACATTAGTGTAGTGCGACTCTGCACAGTGTTCAGCTAAAGCTAAAAGTTAGTGTAGTGCGACCTCAGCACAGTGTTCAGATAAAGCTACAAGTTTGTGTAGTGCGACCTCTGCACAGTGTTCAGCTAAAGCTACAAGTTACTGTAGTGCGACCTCTGCACAGTTTTCTGCTAAAGCTACAGGTTACTGTAGTGCGACCTCTGCACAGTGTTCAGCTAAAGCTACAAGTTACTGTAATGCGATCTCTGCACAGTATTCAGCTAAAGCTACAGGTTACTGTAGTGCGACCTCTGCACAGTGTTCAGCTAAAGCTACAAGTTAGTGTAGTGCGACCTCTGCACAGTGTTCAACTAAAGCTACCTGTAGAAGGTTGGTGGTGTTTTCCTGATCCTATCACTACCGCAGGCAGCTACATTATTTACACATTAGTGTAGTGCGACTCTGCACAATGTTCAGCTAAAGCTAAAAGTTAGTGTAGTGCGACCTCAGCACAGTGTCAGATAAAGCTACAAGTTAGTGTAGTGCGACCTCTGCACAGTGTTCAGCTAAAGCTACAAGTTACTGTAGTGCGACCTCTGCACAGTATTCAGCTAAAGCTACAGGTTACTGTAGTGCGACCTCTGCACAGTGTTCAGCTAAAGCTACAAGTTACTGTAGTGCGACCTCTGCACAGTGTTCAACTAAAGCTACCTGTAGAAGGTTGGTGGTGTTTTCCTGATCCTATCACTACCGGAGGCAGCTACATTATTTACACATTAGTGTAGTGCGACTCTGCACAATGTTCAGCTAAAGCTAAAAGTTAGTGTAGTGCAACCTCAGCACAGTGTCAGATAAAGCTACAAGTTAGTGTAGTGCGACCTCTGCACAGTGTTCAGCTAAAGCTACAAGTTACTGTAGTGCGACCTCTGCACAGTATTCAGCTAAAGCTACAGGTTACTGTAGTGCGACCTCTGCACAGTGTTCAGCTAAAGCTACAAGTTACTGTAGTGCAACCTCTGCACAGTGTTCAGCTAAAGCTACCTGTAGAAGGTTGGTGGTGTTTTCCTGATCCTATCACTACCGCAGGCAGCTACATTATTTACACATTAGTGTAGTGCGACTCTGCACAATGTTCAGCTAAAGCTAAAAGTTAGTGTAGTGCAACCTCAGCACAGTGTCAGATAAAGCTACAAGTTAGTGTAGTGCGACCTCTGCACAGTGTTCAGCTAAAGCTACAAGTTACTGTAGTGCGACCTCTGCACAGTATTCAGCTAAAGCTACAGGTTACTGTAGTGCGACCTCTGCACAGTGTTCAGCTAAAGCTACAAGTTACTGTAGTGCGACCTCTGCACAGTGTTCAGCTAAAGCTACCTGTAGAAGGTTGGTGTTGTTTTCCTGATCCCATCACTACCGCAGGCAGCTACATTATTTACACGTTAGTGTAGTGCGACCTCTGCACAGTGTTCAGCTAAAGCTACCTGTAGAAGGTTGGTGGTGTTTTCCTGATCCTATCACTACCGCAGGCAGAGACATTATTTACACATTAGTGTAGTGCGACTCTGCACAGTGTTCAGCTAAAGCTAAAAGTTAGTGTAGTGCGACCTCAGCACAGTGTTCAGATAAAGCTACAAGTTAGTGTAGTGCGACCTCTGCACAGAGTTCAGCTAAAGCTACAAGTTACTGTAGTGCGACCTCTGCACAGTATTCAGCTAAAGCTACAGGTTACTGTAGTGCGACCTCTGCACAGTGTTCAGCTAAAGCTACAAGTTACTGTAGTGCGACCTCTGCACAGTGTTCAGCTAAAGCTACCTGTAGAAGGTTGGTGGTGTTTTCCTGATCCTATCACTACCGCAGGAAGCTACATTATTTACACATTAGTGTAGTGCGACTCTGCACAGTGTTCAGCTAAAGCTAAAAGTTAGTGTAGTGCGACCTCAGCACAGTGTTCAGATAAAGCTACAAGTTTGTGTAGTGCGACCTCTGCACAGTGTTCAGCTAAAGCTACAAGTTACTGTAGTGCGACCTCTGCACAGTTTTCTGCTAAAGCTACAGGTTACTGTAGTGCGACCTCTGCACAGTGTTCAGCTAAAGCTACAAGTTACTGTAATGCGATCTCTGCACAGTATTCAGCTAAAGCTACAGGTTACTGTAGTGCGACCTCTGCACAGTGTTCAGCTAAAGCTACAAGTTAGTGTAGTGCGACCTCTGCACAGTGTTCAACTAAAGCTACCTGTAGAAGGTTGGTGGTGTTTTCCTGATCCTATTACTACCGCAGGCAGCTACATTATTTACACATTAGTGTAGTGCGACTCTGCACAATGTTCAGCTAAAGCTAAAAGTTAGTGTAGTGCGACCTCAGCACAGTGTCAGATAAAGCTACAAGTTAGTGTAGTGCGACCTCTGCACAGTGTTCAGCTAAAGCTACAAGTTACTGTAGTGCGACCTCTGCACAGTATTCAGCTAAAGCTACAGGTTACTGTAGTGCGACCTCTGCACAGTGTTCAGCTAAAGCTACAAGTTACTGTAGTGCGACCTCTGCACAGTGTTCAACTAAAGCTACCTGTAGAAGGTTGGTGGTGTTTTCCTGATCCTATCACTACCGCAGGCAGCTACATTATTTACACATTAGTGTAGTGCGACTCTGCACAATGTTCAGCTAAAGCTAAAAGTTAGTGTAGTGCGACCTCAGCACAGTGTCAGATAAAGCTACAAGTTAGTGTAATGCGACCTCTGCACAGTGTTCAGCTAAAGCTACAAGTTACTGTAGTGTGACCTCTGCACAGTATTCAGCTAAAGCTACAGGTTACTGTAGTGCGACCTCTGCACAGTGTTCAGCTAAAGCTACAAGTTACTGTAGTGCGACCTCTGCACAGTGTTCAGCTAAAGCTACCTGTAGAAGGTTGGTGGTGTTTTCCTGATCCTATCACTACTGCAGGCAGCTACATTATTTACACATTAGTGTAGTGCGACTCTGCACAGTGTTCAGCTAAAGCTAAAAGTTAGTGTAGTGCGACCTCAGCACAGTGTTCAGATAAAGCTACAAGTTAGTGTAGTGCGACCTCAGCACAGTGTCAGATAAAGCTACAAGTTAGTGTAGTGCGACCTCTGCACAGTGTTCAGCTAAAGCTACAAGTTACTGTAGTGCGACCTCTGCACAGTATTCAGCTAAAGCTACAGGTTACTGTAGTGCGACCTCTGCACAGTGTTCAGCTAAAGCTACAAGTTACTGTAGTGCGACCTCTGCACAGTGTTCAGCTAAAGCTACCTGTAGAAGGTTGGTGGTGTTTTCCTGATCCTATCACTACCGCAGGCAGCTACATTATTTACACATTAGTGTAGTGCGACTCTGCACAATGTTCAGCTAAAGCTAAAAGTTAGTGTAGTGCAACCTCAGCACAGTGTCAGATAAAGCTACAAGTTAGTGTAGTGCGACCTCTGCACAGTGTTCAGCTAAAGCTACAAGTTACTGTAGTGCGACCTCTGCACAGTATTCAGCTAAAGCTACAGGTTACTGTAGTGCGACCTCTGCACAGTGTTCAGCTAAAGCTACAAGTTACTGTAGTGCGACCTCTGCACAGTGTTCAGCTAAAGCTACCTGTAGAAGGTTGGTGTTGTTTTCCTGATCCCATCACTACCGCAGGCAGCTACATTATTTACACGTTAGTGTAGTGCGACCTCTGCACAGTGTTCAGCGAAAGCTACCTGTAGAAGGTTGGTGGTGTTTTCCTGATCCTATCACTACCGCAGGCAGAGACATTATTTACACATTAGTGTAGTGCGACTCTGCACAGTGTTCAGCTAAAGCTAAAAGTTAGTGTAGTGCGACCTCAGCACAGTGTTCAGATAAAGCTACAAGTTAGTGTAGTGCGACCTCTGCACAGAGTTCAGCTAAAGCTACAAGTTACTGTAGTGCGACCTCTGCACAGTATTCAGCTAAAGCTACAGGTTACTGTAGTGCGACCTCTGCACAGTGTTCAGCTAAAGCTACAAGTTACTGTAGTGCGACCTCTGCACAGTGTTCAGCTAAAGCTACCTGTAGAAGGTTGGTGGTGTTTTCCTGATCCTATCACTACCGCAGGAAGCTACATTATTTACACATTAGTGTAGTGCGACTCTGCACAGTGTTCAGCTAAAGCTAAAAGTTAGTGTAGTGCGACCTCAGCACAGTGTTCAGATAAAGCTACAAGTTTGTGTAGTGCGACCTCTGCACAGTGTTCAGCTAAAGCTACAAGTTACTGTAGTGCGACCTCTGCACAGTTTTCTGCTAAAGCTACAGGTTACTGTAGTGCGACCTCTGCACAGTGTTCAGCTAAAGCTACAAGTTACTGTAATGCGATCTCTGCACAGTATTCAGCTAAAGCTACAGGTTACTGTAGTGCGACCTCTGCACAGTGTTCAGCTAAAGCTACAAGTTAGTGTAGTGCGACCTCTGCACAGTGTTCAACTAAAGCTACCTGTAGAAGGTTGGTGGTGTTTTCCTGATCCTATTACTACCGCAGGCAGCTACATTATTTACACATTAGTGTAGTGCGACTCTGCACAATGTTCAGCTAAAGCTAAAAGTTAGTGTAGTGCGACCTCAGCACAGTGTCAGATAAAGCTACAAGTTAGTGTAGTGCGACCTCTGCACAGTGTTCAGCTAAAGCTACAAGTTACTGTAGTGCGACCTCTGCACAGTATTCAGCTAAAGCTACAGGTTACTGTAGTGCGACCTCTGCACAGTGTTCAGCTAAAGCTACAAGTTACTGTAGTGCGACCTCTGCACAGTGTTCAACTAAAGCTACCTGTAGAAGGTTGGTGGTGTTTTCCTGATCCTATCACTACCGCAGGCAGCTACATTATTTACACATTAGTGTAGTGCGACTCTGCACAATGTTCAGCTAAAGCTAAAAGTTAGTGTAGTGCGACCTCAGCACAGTGTCAGATAAAGCTACAAGTTAGTGTAATGCGACCTCTGCACAGTGTTCAGCTAAAGCTACAAGTTACTGTAGTGTGACCTCTGCACAGTATTCAGCTAAAGCTACAGGTTACTGTAGTGCGACCTCTGCACAGTGTTCAGCTAAAGCTACAAGTTACTGTAGTGCGACCTCTGCACAGTGTTCAGCTAAAGCTACCTGTAGAAGGTTGGTGGTGTTTTCCTGATCCTATCACTACTGCAGGCAGCTACATTATTTACACATTAGTGTAGTGCGACTCTGCACAGTGTTCAGCTAAAGCTAAAAGTTAGTGTAGTGCGACCTCAGCACAGTGTTCAGATAAAGCTACAAGTTAGTGTAGTGCGACCTCAGCACAGTGTCAGATAAAGCTACAAGTTAGTGTAGTGCGACCTCTGCACAGTGTTCAGCTAAAGCTACAAGTTACTGTAGTGCGACCTCTGCACAGTATTCAGCTAAAGCTACAGGTTACTGTAGTGCGACCTCTGCACAGTGTTCAGCTAAAGCTACAAGTTACTGTAGTGCGACCTCTGCACAGTGTTCAGCTAAAGCTACCTGTAGAAGGTTGGTGGTGTTTTCCTGATCCTATCACTACCGCAGGCAGCTACATTATTTACACATTAGTGTAGTGCGACTCTGCACAGTGTTCAGCTAAAGCTAAAAGTTAGTGTAGTGCGACCTCAGCACAGTGTTCAGATAAAGCTACAAGTTAGTGTAGTGCGACCTCTGCATAGTGTTCAGCTAAAGCTACAAGTCACTGTAGTGCGACCTCTGCACACTATTCAGCTAAAGCTACAGGTTACTGTAGTGCGACCTCTGCACAGTGTTCATCTAAAGCTACAAGTTACTGTAATGCAACCTCTGCACAGTGTTCAGCTAAAGCTACCTGTAGAAGGTTGGTGGTGTTTTCCTAATCCTATCACTACCGCAGGCAGCTACATTATTTACACATTAGTGTAGTGAGACTCTGCACAGTGTTCAGCTAAAGCTACAAGTTAGTGTAGTGCGACCTCTGCACAGTGTTCAGCTAAAGCTACAAGTTAGTGCAGTGCGACCTCTGAACAGTGTTCAGCTAAAGCTACCTGTAGAAGGTTGGTGGTGTTTTCCCGATCCTATTACTACCGCAGGCAGCAACATTATTTACACATTAGTGTAGTGCGACTCTGCACAGTGTTTAGCTAAAGCTAAAAGTTAGTGTAGTGCGACCTCAGCACATTGTTCAGATAAAGCTACAAGTTAGTGTAGTGCGACCTCTGCACAGTGTTCAGCTAAAGCTACAAGTTACTGTAGTGCGACCTCTGCACAGTATTCAGCTAAAGCTACAGGTTACTGTAGTGCGACCTCTGCACAGTGTTCAGCTAAAGCTACAAGTTACTGTAGTGCGACCTCTGCACAGTGTTCAGCTAAAGCTACCTGTAGAAGGTTGGTGTTGTTTTCCTGATCCTATCACTACCGCAGGCAGCTACATTATTTACACGTTAGTGTAGTGTGACCTCTGCACAGTGTTCAGCTAAAGCTACCTGTAGAAGGTTGGTGGTGTTTTCCTGATCCTTTCACTACCGCAGGCAGCTACATTATTTACACATTAGTGTAGTGCGACTCTGCACAGTGTTCAGCTAAAGCTAAAAGTTAGTGTAGTGCGACCTCTGCACAGTGTTCAGCTAAAGCTACAAGTTAGTGGAGTGTGACCTCTGCACAGTGTTCAGCTAAAGCTACAAGTTAGTGTAGTACGACCTCTGCACAGTGTTCAGCTAAAGCTACAAGTTAGTGTAGTGCGACCTCTGCACAGTGTTCAGCTAAAGCTACAAGTTAGTGTAGTGCGATCTTTGCACAGTGTTCAGCTAAAGCTACAAGTTAATGTAGTGTGACCTCTGCACAGTGTTCAGCTAAAGCTACCTGTAGAAGATTGGTGGTGTTTTCCTGATCCTATCACTACCGAAGGCAGCTACATTATTTACACGTTAGTGTAGTGCGACCTCTGCACAGTGTTCAGCTAAAGCTACCTGTAGAAGGTTGGTGTGGTTTTCCTGATCCTACCACTACCGCAGGCAGCTACATTATTTACACATTAGTGTAGTGCGACTCTGCACAGTGTTCAGCTAAAGCTACAAGTTAGTGTAGTGCGACCTCTGCACAGTGTTCAGCTAAAGCTACAAGTTAGTGTAGTGCGACCTCTGCACAGTGTTCAGCTAAAGCTACAAGTTAGTGGAGTGTGACCTCTGCACAGTGTTCAGCTAAAGCTACAAGTTACTGTAGTGCGACCTCTGCACAGTGTTCAGCTAAAGCTACAAGTTAGTGTAGTGCGGCCTCTGCACAGTGTTCAGCTAAAGCTAACTGTAGAAGGTTGGTGTTGTTTTCCTGATCCTATCACTACCGCAGGCAGCTACATTATTTACACATTAGTGTAGTGCTACTCTGCAATGTGTTCATCTAAAGCTACAAGTTAGTGTAGTGCGACCTCTGCACAGTGTTCAGCTAAAGCTACAAGTTAGTGTAGTGTGACCTCTGCACAGTGTTCAGCTAAAGCTACAAGTTAGTGGAGTGTGACCTCTGCACAGTGTTCAGCTAAAGCTACAAGTTAGTGTAGTGCGACCTCTGCACAGTGTTCAGCTAAAGCTACAAGTTAGTGTAGTGCGATCTTTGCACAGTGTTCAGCTAAAGCTACAAGTTAGTGTAGTGTGACCTCTGCACAGTGTTCAGCTAAAGCCACCTGTAGAAGGTTGGTGGTGTTTTCCTGATCCTATCACTACCGAAGGCAGCTACATTATTTACACGTTAGTGTAGTGCGACCTCTGCACAGTGTTCAGCTAAAGCTACCTGTAGAAGGTTGGTGGTGTTTTCCTGATCCTATCACTACCGCAGGCAGCTACATTATTTACACATTAGTGTAGTGCGACTCTGCACAGTGTTCATCTAAAGCTACAAGTTAGTGTAGTGCGACCTCTGCACAGTGTTCAGCTAAAGCTACAAGTTAGTGTAGTGCGACCTCTGCACAGTGTTCAGCTAAAGCTACAAGTTAGTGGAGTGTGACCTCTGCACAGTGTTCAGCTAAAGCTACAAGTTAGTGTAGTGCGACCTCTGCACAGTGTTCAGCTAAAGCTACAAGTTAGTGTAGTGCGACCTCTGCACAGTGTTCAGCTAAAGCTACAAGTTAGTGTAGTGCGATCTTTGCACAGTGTTCAGCTAAAGCTACAAGTTAGTGTAGTGTGACCTCTGCACAGTGTTCAGCTAAAGCTACCTGTAGAAGGTTGGTGGTGTTTTCCTGATCCTATCACTACCGAAGGCAGCTACATTATTTACACGTTAGTGTAGTGCGACTCTGCACAGTGTTCAGCTAAAGCTACAAGTTAGTGTAGTGCGACCTCTGCACAGTGTTCAGCTAAAGCTACAAGTTAGTGTAGTGCGACCTCTGCACAGTGTTCAGCTAAAGCTACAAGTTAGTGGAGTGTGACCTCTGCACAGTGTTCAGCTAAAGCTACAAGTTACTGTAGTGCGACCTCTGCACAGTATTCAGCTAAAGCTACAGGTTACTGTAGTGCGACCTCTGCACAGTGTTCAGCTAAAGCTACAAGTTAGTGTAGTGTGACCTCTGCACAGTGTTCAGCTAAAGCTACCTGTAGAAGGTTGGTGGTGTTTTCCTGATCCTATCACTACCGAAGGCAGCTACATTATTTACACGTTAGTGTAGTGCGACCTCTGCACAGTGTTCAGCTAAAGCTACCTGTAGAAGGTTGGTGGTGTTTTCCTGATCCTATCACTACCGCAGGCAGCTACATTATTTACACATTAGTGTAGTGCGACTCTGCACAGTGTTCATCTAAAGCTACAAGTTAGTGTAGTGCGACCTCTGCACAGTGTTCAGCTAAAGCTACAAGTTAGTGTAGTGCGACCTCTGCACAGTGTTCAGCTAAAGCTACAAGTTAGTGGAGTGTGACCTCTGCACAGTGTTCAGCTAAAGCTACAAGTTAGTGTAGTGCGACCTCTGCACAGTGTTCAGCTAAAGCTACAAGTTAGTGTAGTGCGACCTCTGCACAGTGTTCAGCTAAAGCTACAAGTTAGTGTAGTGCGATCTTTGCACAGTGTTCAGCTAAAGCTACAAGTTAGTGTAGTGTGACCTCTGCACAGTGTTCAGCTAAAGCTACCTGTAGAAGGTTGGTGGTGTTTTCCTGATCCTATCACTACCGAAGGCAGCTACATTATTTACACGTTAGTGTAGTGCGACTCTGCACAGTGTTCAGCTAAAGCTACAAGTTAGTGTAGTGCGACCTCTGCACAGTGTTCAGCTAAAGCTACAAGTTAGTGTAGTGCGACCTCTGCACAGTGTTCAGCTAAAGCTACAAGTTAGTGGAGTGTGACCTCTGCACAGTGTTCAGCTAAAGCTACAAGTTACTGTAGTGCGACCTCTGCACAGTATTCAGCTAAAGCTACAGGTTACTGTAGTGCGACCTCTGCACAGTGTTCAGCTAAAGCTACAAGTTACTGTAGTGCGACCTCTGCACAGTGTTCAGCTAAAGCTACCTGTAGAAGGTTGGTGGTGTTTTCCTGATCCTATCACTACCGCAGGCAGCTACATTATTTACACATTAGTGTAGTGCGACTCTGCACAGTGTTCAGCTAAAGCTAAAAGTTAGTGTAGTGCGACCTCAGCACAGTGTTCAGATAAAGCTACAAGTTAGTGTAGTGCGACCTCTGCATAGTGTTCAGCTAAAGCTACAAGTCACTGTAGTGCGACCTCTGCACAGTATTCAGCTAAAGCTACAGGTTACTGTAGTGCGACTTCTGCACAGTGTTCATCTAAAGCTACAAGTTACTGTAATGCAACCTCTGCACAGTGTTCAGCTAAAGCTACCTGTAGAAGGTTGGTGGTGTTTTCCTAATCCTATCACTACCGCAGGCAGCTACATTATTTACACATTAGTGTAGTGAGACTCTGCACAGTGTTCAGCTAAAGCTACAAGTTAGTGTAGTGCGACCTCTGCACAGTGTTCAGCTAAAGCTACAAGTTAGTGTAGTGCGACCTCTGAACAGTGTTCAGCTAAAGCTACCTGTAGAAGGTTGGTGGTGTTTTCCCGATCCTATCACTACCGCAGGCAGCAACATTATTTACACATTAGTGTAGTGCGACTCTGCACAGTGTTTAGCTAAAGCTAAAAGTTAGTGTAGTGCGACCTCAGCACATTGTTCAGATAAAGCTACAAGTTAGTGTAGTGCGACCTCTGCACAGTGTTCAGCTAAAGCTACAAGTTACTGTAGTGCGACCTCTGCACAGTATTCAGCTAAAGCTACAGGTTACTGTAGTGCGACCTCTGCACAGTGTTCAGCTAAAGCTACAAGTTACTGTAGTGCGACCTCTGCACAGTGTTCAGCTAAAGCTACCTGTAGAAGGTTGGTGTTGTTTTCCTGATCCTATCACTACCGCAGGCAGCTACATTATTTACACGTTAGTGTAGTGTGACCTCTGCACAGTGTTCAGCTAAAGCTACCTGTAGAAGGTTGGTGGTGTTTTCCTGATCCTTTCACTACCGCAGGCAGCTACATTATTTACACATTAGTGTAGTGCGACTCTGCACAGTGTTCAGCTAAAGCTAAAAGTTAGTGTAGTGCGACCTCTGCACAGTGTTCAGCTAAAGCTACAAGTTAGTGGAGTGCGACCTCTGCACAGTGTTCAGCTAAAGCTACAAGTTAGTGTAGTGCGACCTCTGCACAGTGTTCAGCTAAAGCTACAAGTTAGTGTAGTGCGACCTCTGCACAGTGTTCAGCTAAAGCTACAAGTTAGTGTAGTGCGATCTTTGCTCAGTGTTCAGCTAAAGCTACAAGTTAATGTAGTGCGACCTCTGCACAGTGTTCAGCTAAAGCTACCTGTAGAAGGTTGGTGTGGTTTTCCTGATCCTATCACTACCGCAGGCAGCTACATTATTTACACATTAGTGTAGTGCGACTCTGCACAGTGTTCAGCTAAAGCTACAAGTTAGTGTAGTGCGACCTCTGCACAGTGTTCAGCTAAAGCTACAAGTTAGTGTAGTGCGACCTCTGCACAGTGTTCAGCTAAAGCTACAAGTTAGTGGAGTGTGACCTCTGCACAGTGTTCAGCTAAAGCTACAAGTTAGTGTAGTGCGACCTCTGCACAGTGTTCAGCTAAAGCTACAAGTTAGTGTAGTGCGACCTCTGCATAGTGTTCAGCTAAAGCTACCTGTAGAAGGTTGGTGTTGTTTTCCTGATCCTATCACTACCGCAGGCAGCTACATTATTTACACATTAGTGTAGTGCGACTCTGCACAGTGTTCATCTAAAGCTACAAGTTAGTGTAGTGCGACCTCTTCACAGTGTTCAGCTAAAGCTACAAGTTAGTGTAGTGCGACCTCTGCACAGTGTTCAGCTAAAGCTACAAGTTAGTGGAGTGTGACCTCTGCACAGTGTTCAGCTAAAGCTACAAGTTAGTGTAGTGCGACCTCTGCACAGTGTTCAGCTAAAGCTACAAGTTACTGTAGTGCGACCTCTGCACAGTGTTCAGCTAAAGCTACAAGTTAGTGTAGTGTGATCTTTGCACAGTGTTCAGCTAAAGCTACAAGTTAGTGTAGTGTGACCTCTGCACAGTGTTCAGCTAAAGCTACCTGTAGAAGGTTGGTGGTGTTTTCCTGATCCTATCACTACCGAAGGCAGCTACATTATTTACACGTTAGTGTAGTGCGACCTCTGCACAGTGTTCAGCTAAAGCTACCTGTAGAAGGTTGGTGGTGTTTTCCTGATCCTATCACTACCGCAGGCAGCTACATTATTTACACATTAGTGTAGTGCGACTCTGCACAGTGTTCATCTAGAGCTACAAGTTAGTGTAGTGCGACCTCTGCACAGTGTTCAGCTAAAGCTACAAGTTAGTGTAGTGCGACCTCTGCACAGTGTTCAGCTAAAGCTACAAGTTAGTGTAGTGTGACCTCTGCACAGTGTTCAGCTAAAGCTACAAGTTAGTGTAGTGCGACCTCTGCACAGTGTTCAGCTAAAGCTACAAGTTAGTGTAGTGCGACCTCTGCACAGTGTTCAGCTAAAGCTACAAGTTAGTGTAGTGCGATCTTTGCACAGTGTTCAGCTAAAGCTACAAGTTAGTGTAGTGTGACCTCTGCACAGTGTTCAGCTAAAGCTACCTGTAGAAGGTTGGTGGTGTTTTCCTGATCCTATCACTACCGAAGGCAGCTACATTATTTACACGTTAGTGTAGTGCGACCTCTGCACAGTGTTCAGCTAAAGCTACCTGTAGAAGGTTGGTGGTGTTTTCCTGATCCTATCACTACCGCAGGCAGCTACATTATTTACACATTAGTGTAGTGCGACTCTGCACAGTGTTCAGCTAAAGCTACCTGTGGAAGGTTGGTGTTGTTTTCCTGATCCCATCACTACAGCAGGCTGCTACATTATTTACACGTTAGTGTAGTGCAACCTTTGCACAGTGTTCAGCTAAAGCTACAAGTTAGTGTAGTGCAACCTCTGCACAGTTTTCAGCTAAAGCTACCTGTAGAAGATTAGTGGTGTTCTCATTCTAATAATACTACAGACAGGCAGTTGATTTTGCTAGCTGCAGTATCAGTATATATATATATATATATATATATATATATATATATATATATATATATCCCAGCTTAGTGCAGCTACATCTCACTGCAAGCCATTAGTATGTCTGGAAGGCCAACAAGGAGAGGCAGACAGTCACAAGCCAATAAAAGAGGGCAAGCAGGCTCTGTGTCTAGAGGCAACAGTGCTGGTCGTGGACACGGTGCATCCTCATTAGCACGTGGCCGTGGGACATGCTTGGCCTTTTTTTCGGCAGCTGGCTGTGTTGAGCCGCAACATGCGGAAGACTTGGTCGAGTGGATGACCAAGCCGTCCTCATCCTCCTCATACTCTCTCACCCATAATCAGGGTACTTTGTCTGGCAAAACATCTGCCAGCGCGGCCTCTTCCCTCGACTCAATGGCATCAGTGACTCCTTCCCTAGCCCCACCATGTCCTCCTGAGGAGTCCCTCGAACTGTTTGACCACAGTGATGGGTACATGCTCCAGGAGGATACCCAGCGTTTAGAAGGCTCTGATGATGATACTGAGCTAGATGAAGCCAGTAACGTGAGCACTGCCAGAGGGGGTGCCCAAGAAGGACAGCAATCTGGCAGTCATGTTCCCCCTGCTGCAGCATACTGCCAGGTTTGCTCCAGTGATGAGAAGGGAGGGGATGATGAGGTCACTGACTCAACATGGGAGCCTGATAGGAGAGAGGAGGAGGAAGAGGAGGAGGAGGCACATCACCAACGAGGCAGGATGCCCTCCAGGGGCCGGCCTAAGGGCAGCACACTGACTGCATCACACCTCAGAGCTCCGCATGTGCAGGGCACTGCTGTCTCTGCACGTTATTCCAAAAGTTCTTTGGTGTGGGCCTTTTTTGAGACGAGTGCATCAGATGGCACCGCTGCTATTTACAACATATGTCTCAAGCGTATCTCGCGTGGCCAAAACATCTCCCGCTTGGGCACCACATGCTTGACCAGACATATGTTGACCTGCCATGCAGTTCATTGGCAAGCGTACCTAAAAGACCCACACCAAAAAACAAAGAGGACCTCTCCTTACTCCTCATCAGCTGGGATCTCCAACCTCACTATAACTTCAGTCCTCTCTGAGACCTGCACTGAGAGGAATGAAGGTGTAGAATTAGGTGTGTCATAGCCAAGTACTTGCGGGCAATCTGCTATCGGTACACCGACATCAGATTGTACCAGGCAAATTTCCCTGACCGCAAAAACAAGTTCACTCCCAGCCATCCACATGTCCAGCAGTTGAATGCTAGCTTGGCAAAATTGCTAGCACTTCAACTGCTACCTTTTCAGTTGGTAGACTCTGCCCCCTTCCGTGAGTTTGTGGAATGTGTGGTTCCTCACTGGCAGGTTCCCAAACGCCACTTTTTATCATGGAAGGCGATTCCGACTCTCTACCGAAATGTGGAAGGCAATGTCTTGGCCTCGCTGGACAGGGCGGTCAGCGGTAAGGTGCATATTACCGCTGACTCATGGTCCAGCAGGCATGGACAGGGACGTTGCCTAAGTTTCACGGCGCATTGGGTGACTCTTCTGGCAGCTGGGAAGGATGCAGGACAAGGTGCAGTAGTGTTGGAGGTTGTTCCGCCACCACACCTCCAAAATGCCACTACTAGTGATTCTGACACACCTCTCTCCTCCACCCCCTCCTCTTCTTCTTCCTCCATGGCCTCTTCCTGTGCTTTGTCCTCTGAACCAGCAGTGCTCTGTAGGCGTTCAAGGGGCTACGCAAGTACGGAGGCCAAAAGATGCTATGCGGTGCTTGAGCTGGTGTGCTTGAGGGACAGGAGCCACACTGGGGCAGAGGTTCTGTCAGCTCTGCAGGGGCAGGTTCAGAGGTGGTTGACGCCATGCCAACTTAAGGCAGGAATGGTGGTTTGTGACAATGGCACCAACCTCCTCTCCGCCCTCCGACATAAACAAATGACCCATGTGCCCTGTTTGGCTCACGTCCTTAACTTGGTGGTGCAGCGGTTCTTGGGCAGGTACTCAGGCTTACAGGATGTCCTGAGGCAGGCCAGGAAAGTCTGTGTGCATTTCCGCTGGTCATATAATGCCAGTGCTCAGCTGGCAGACCTCCAAAAGGAAATTAACCTGCCCAAGAACCGCCTAATCTGTGACATGCCCACCAGGTGGAACTCAACGTTGGCCATGCTGCAGCAGCTGCACCTGCAGCAGAGGGCCATCAATGAGTACCTGTGCGACTATGGCACCAGGACAGGGTTTTTTTTTCCCCACGCCAGTGGGCCATGATCAGGGATGCATGCACTGTCCTGTCACCATTTGGGGAGGCCACGAGGATGGTGAGCAGTGACAATGCATGCATCAGTGACACTGTCCCCCTTGTCCACCTGTTGGAGCACATGCTGCGTGAAATAATGGACAGGGCACTTGAGGCAGAACAGAGGCAGGAAGAGGCGGACCTCCTTAGCTCTCAGGGCCCCCTTTATCCAGACAGTGTTCCTGCGTGCCTGCCAATCACACAGGAAGAGGACGAGGAGGAGGAGGAGGATTGTGTCAGTATGGAGGTGGAGCCTGGCACTCAGCATCAGCAGCAGTCTTTAAGGGATCATTTACAGTCCCAAGAAACACATGGACTTGTACGTGGCTGGGAGGAGGTGGCTGCGGATCATGTCGCCTTAGTGACCCAGAGGACTCCGGACCGAATGCCTCAGCAAACCTATGCTGCATGGCGTCCCTGATCCTGCAAAGCCTGCGGAAGGATCCTCGTATTTGTGGTATCAAGGAGAAGGAACAATACTGGCTGGCAACCCTCCTTGATCCACATTACAAGGGTAAGGTTGCGGACCTTATCTTGCCGTCACAGAGGGAGCAGAGGATGAAACATCTTCGGGAGGCCTTGCAGAAAGGTCTGTGCAACGCGTTCCCAGAGACTGGGAGGTTACAAACTCCTGTTTCTGGACAACATGTTGCTGAGGCTTCGGTCAGTCAAAGAAGGAGCGGTGGAGAAGGTGGCCATCTGGCCGATGCGTTCAGACAATTTTTTAGTCCGCAGCTCCAAGGTATGATCGGTTCCAGCAACCATCGCCAGCGTCTGTTTTACATGGTGCAGGAATACCTAGGGGCAAGATCTGACTTGGACACCTTTCCCAAAATCCTCTGGGTTACTGGGTCTTGAGGATGGATCACTGGCCAGAGCTTGCACAGTATGCAATTGAGCTACTGGCCTGTCCTGCATCCAGCGTTCTTTCGGAACACACATTCAGTGCTGCTGGAGGCTTTGTAACCGATCACAGGGTGCATCTGTCCACCGACTCTGTTGATCGACTGACCTTCATAAAAATGAATCAGTCTTGGATCACCACCAGCTACCAAGCAACTGATGTTGATGTAACCAAATAATTTTTTTTGAAATGTCAGATCCCTTCAAAGACTGCCTATGCTGATGCTGAGTGACTATCCTGTTATGCTGAGTAATTATCCTCTTCCTCCTCAATGATCATGCTGATAGCTTGTAAGAACATTTTTGGTTCTGGGCACTGCCACCAGTGCCTAAGGCCCAATTTTTCAGCCCCTGTTTAACAGGGGCGTGTAATTACAATTTTTGATGCAATTCTTTGCAGCAGGGCTAGTTCTTGCACTCCAACTAGAGTATCTGTGAAGGGTTGCAGTGTTGTGGCACAAGCACCAGGGCCTAAGGCCCAATTTTTCAGCCCCTGTTTAACAGGGGTGTGTAATTACAATTTTTGATGCAATTCTTTGCAGCAGGGCTAGTTCCTGCACTCTAACTAGAGTATCTGTGAGGGGTTGCAGTGTTGTGGCACCAGTGCTAGAGTATCTGTGAGGGGTTGCAGTGTTGTGGCACCAGCACCAGTGCCTAAGGCCCAATTTTTCAGCCCCTGTTGAACAGGGGCGTGTAATTACAATTTTTGATACAATTCTTTGCAGCAGGGCTAGTTCCTGCGCTCCAACTAGAGTATCTGTGAGGGGTTGCAGTGTTGTGGCACCAGCACCAGTGCCTAAGGCCCAATTTTTCAGCCCCTGTTCAACAGGACATGTAATCAGAATTCTTGATCTAATATTTCACAGCAGGGCCCGTTTCTGCGCCCACCAAGAGTAACTGTGAGGACTTACAGTGTTGTGGCACCAGCACCACCACCACCAAAGGCCCAATTTTTCTGCCCCTGTTCAACAGGGGCATGTAATTACAATTCTTGATCTAATATTTCACAGCAGGACCCCGTGAGGGCTTACAGTGTTGTGGCCACAACAACACCTAATGCCCAAATTTCTGCTGAGTATATAGGGCAGGCTCCTACTTTCAAACATCCAAATTACAAATGACTCCTACTTGCAAACGGAAGGAGACAACAGGAAGTGAGATGAAATCTACCCCTAGGAAGGGAAATTCTCTCCTGTAAGAGTTAATATGGGAAAAACTTTTCTCCTTTACACTGATGCTTTATCACCAATCCTTGTTTCACTAAAAACCCAAAATTTTCCAAAAAAATTTGTCATTGGGACAAAAAGTGAGGTGAAATCTTCTGAAGAGGAGCACAGACAGCAAAACAAATTTCACAGGGGTGTTTCCCTATGTTTTCCAAAAAGCTTAAAATAGATTTTTTGGCTGGAGCTAAACACGTTAAAAATGTACCAGTTCAAAATTACAAACAGATTCTACTTAACAACAAATCTACAGTCCCTGTCTTGTTTGCACTGCCTGTATACTGCTGTTCAGAGTATATAGGGCCTGGGGGCCCCACACCTTTCCTTTTTTTAGCTTGGGTGTGGGGTTCCCCTTAATATCCATACAAGACCCAAAGGGCCTGGTAATGGACTGGGGGTACCCATGCCGTTTGTCTCACTGATTTTCATCCATATTGCCAGGACCCGACATTACATTAAAGCCGCAAGCAGTTTTAAATTACTTTTATTCCTTTAAAAATGTCATTTTGTGCAGGGACTGTTCTAAGCATGGGAAACACGCGCCACTTTACAGGCATACTATAGAGACCCCCCAGGTACGATATTTAAGGAATTTTTCACTTTTTTTTTTTTTTACTTTAAGCATCATTAAAATCACTGCTCCCGAAAAAAAGGCAGTTTTTAAAACTTTTTTTTGCATTGATACATGTCCCCTGGGGCAGGACGCGGGTCCCCAAACCCTTTTTAGGACAATACCATGCAAATTAGCCTTTAAAATGAGCACTTTTGATTTCGAACATTCGAGTCCCATAGACGTCAATGGGGTGCTAACGTTCGTGCAAATTTTCGGTCCGTTCTGGTGTGAACCAAACCAGGGGGTGTTCAGCTCATCCCTACTGTCAACCACCCACAGCATTCACGGAGAACACAAGGGCGCAGACCTGTTCTAAACTATGAGCATTTGTTCACTTGGAAGGATTTGTTAACATATCTGTAATATCACTTTCTATAACTAATATTACAAAGTGAATGTAATTTCAAAAGGAAATTTTAACATTTAAAATCTGAAGCTTTCATTACAAAATACCTGGTGATCCTGCCATAAAGATCCTTGTACAGGCAATTCCAGTTATAGAATGACAATGCTCTGCTCCTATTCCCCAGTTGTGCTCCTGCATTGTCACTTAGTCACAAGGACTTTTGATGGGAACGTCGAGTGGCTGTTTTAGTGCACATTATGCAAGCAAGGTCCGTTGCTGTCACCTTCAAGAACCCTGCCTTTAGAAATGCCAGACAGCATGAGAGGAAGTGACTTGAAAGAGGCAGCAGGATATCAGCAGCACTGTTAAGATTCTAAGGATGAAAAAAGTGAAAACAAGTATTTCATTTTAGAAAATGGGCATTGCTTATGATACAGAGGTATTTAGTGACCTAAATACCATTCACTTAGGGTTTAGATCTAATTTAGGTAAAGTTTAGGCTAGCGGTCTGGGAAGTCCAACATTTGTTAAGAAGACTGGGGTGTTTGAAATAATTTATGGGAGCTTGTCAGACACTGAGCGGAGATTATGTGAATTGTTTCCCTCAAAACTGAAGTGATGTCAACACATAACTGGATGTTGGCATCAAACAAAAGCAAATAGGACCTTATTTGGAGCCTAGCAACATTTTCCTAAACATGATAACGCTAGCACTGTCCACAGTTAAAAGCAGATTACTGCAATGTCATCTAAAATAAATTCCACTCCTACTCCAATGCTATGACCCAACATTTAAATAAGCTATTTCAAATATTTGAAACTAAATCAAATGACTTCACCCATTTTTTACAATCTTTCCTGTGTTTTGTGCCTATAGCATTTAGTAATACATATTACTTTTATTTCATTGCAACCTTTTTTTCCATCTGCCTACACACAGTACATGCCCCATGGCTATATTGCTATATCATGATGAAGAATGCACTGTGAAAATCTATAGTATCTGAGACATTTAGCAATAGGTCTTTGTTTACAAAACCTAAAACTATCACTCTTGTAATCTTCTTGAGCAGGAGTATGCTTTGATCTTGTCATTGTTTGGTGATAGCAGAAACATTTTCCTCCTACTAGCCTAGAAATGTAGAACTGACAGCATGAAGCCTTTTAAAGAATTCTGGGAATTCAAATTATGCAGAATTCTGAGAATCAAATTGCTATATTGTTGAATAAAGAACAGAAGATGACACAAGAATGTGACATTTTTTGTTTGGAGATGTATACACACGTTTGCCTTACACTGTCATAAAAACACAACTGGATGTAAGCAGCAAAATGGAGTAACTGGTATCTAATCTATATTAGATTGCTAATATATCTATATTAGACTAGTGCCTACATATAAGTAAAAAGAGAAATTTCCACTGCGCTTAGGTTATAATCTGCAGCTATCATAAATTGTAGGTAACAATTGAAACAAATGGGAAAAGAAATGCAGCGCTTTAAAGATCATTCATGAAAAGCTCACAAACTCTAGGAGATCCCAGAGCATGTGATTCAAACAACTGATATCTGTTCATAAATATGTAAGTCCATAAATCCTAGGGGACACCCAAAGTGTGTTGCAAATATGCTATAGGTGAAATAGTGATTCTCCACTGACACCATAGCACATACCTTGAGATGTGGACCACTAAATTATAGGTGATCTACATGAGCTCCAACAATCCTTTGGCTTGTCATTGTTCATCAATAATAACACCAGATTTGATCCTGTTGGCCCCTCTTAGAAAATCTCTCCACAGGTCACATATGTCAAAATGAGAACAAACACCGCCTTATAGTGTAATAAGGGCTCAAAGATTTACTTAAAAAGCAGTGCAGAATAAAAATAAGCATGTCATATAACAAAATGTCGGATGGATTCCAACCAACAAGATGGCCACGGTCCGCATGTGCTACGGTGTGACATGTGATAGCTGGGCTCCACCATACATGTTTCATCCAATCAGAACGTTGTCATGGGCGTGGCTACTTATACCTACTAAGTTTTTACATTGCAAACATTTGCTTAAAATGCAGGGAAAGTATCAAAAATGTATTTTTTTTGCACCTAGCAAAATATTTGTGCTACATTTGCACCAGCTCACCCTGGTGGTAAATGTAATTCTTAAAGTTAATATGCTTCTGTACTTTTCCTATGTACTCAGCAGCACATGCATATCTTCATTTCTGCTGGGAGTAAAAGGAAAGTCTTATGGGAGCTACAGTACAAGCCTCCAGAGTCATTGCTCACACAGAGCTATGAACTCCCCTAGGACCAGGGCTTTTTTTCAGCAGAAACGCGGGGGAACACAGTTCCGGCACCTCCAGCACTGAATCTATTTAATGGCAAGGAGTGCTGGGTGTTAGAGGATCCATTGATGCTGGCTGCTAGAGGATCTATTTTTGCTTGGGGGGATATATTGTTGAGGGAGAGGTCTATTGTTCCTGGGGGGGGGTGTCTTATGTTGCTGGGAGAGATCTACTGTTGAGGGAGGGGTTTCTTGTTCCTGGGGAGGGGGTCTTATGTTGCTGGGAGGGATCTACTGTTGAGGGAGGGGTCTATTGTTCCTGGGGGGTGGTCTTATGTTGCTGGGAGGGATCTACTGTAGAGGGAGGGGTCTATTGTTGCTGGCTGCTGGAGAGCCTATTAATGCTGGCTGTTGGGAGACTTATTTTTGCTGGTGGGGGTCTATTGTTCCTAAGTTAGATCTGTTGTTATTTTTGCTGGGGGGATCTTTTATTGCTGGGGGGGTCTATTGTTGCCAGAGGGATTTATTGTTGCTAGCTGCAGGGGATCTATTTTATTTCTTTTTATATTATCCTTAGCAAATTCCATACAAATTACTTAGCACCACAAAATGATACTTGATTCTGTTTTCTCTAAAAAAAAGGTGGTATTGGGAGGTGGGTAGGGGGTGGAACCAAGAGATGGTGCTTGGAGGTTGGTAGGGGGCGGAGACAAGGGGTGACTTGGCAGAGAGGGAGTACCTGCACCTATTTTCTAAGAAAAAAGCCCTGCCTAGGACAGAGATAATTGCGGATTTTGGTAAATTTACATCCTTAACAGCCTTATGGGTTCACTGTATAGATGACATTTTCATACAGGAGAGCTCCAAATTAAAATTTGTTGAATTTGTAGTTGCCTTGAATAAAAATCAGATAGGGATGTACTTTACTGTATGAGCGAAATCCAAAAACAGACATTACATTTCTTGTAGTGATATGTAGGGCTATATATGGATTGCAATGACACTCTACAAAGATTCTTAAAGAAGCAAAAACAAAAACAAACACCTTTTACTCTTGGAATGTCACCTTTCAGCTGAATTCCAGTGGACCAGTTTGTAAGCACAAAAAAAAACAGCTGCAGGACAGCCGAGTTTTTTAAAATTTTTGGCTAATACTTACAAAAGGTGAGGATTTGAGAGGATTCATGGAAGATAGACCTTAAAAAACATACTGAAAAGGTAAAAATTTACGAGATCATCTAGTGCATAGCCACCTACAAAAAAAATTGTAAGGAAAAGAAGGGAAAAAGAAAGGGTAATTGGATCTATAAACCTCCTAAAGGTTTATATAATTATGGTCATTGTAAGGTCTGACAATACATTCCTACAGTCAAAGAATTCATAAACCTGAAGGACGGGGAAAAGATAATCATAGAAGAATTCTTCAATTGTAGCAAGATGTTCATGTAATTTGCTTTATTTAGGCAAAACAAGACAACTTAGGAGACTGGCTTTGGAACATATTAATGACATAACCCTCAAAAAGGATAAACCAATCCCACATCACATGTGGCTAAACATGGTGGAAAGGCGGATAGCCTTCATTTTTGTAGGCTACAATTGGGAAAATTGGGCCTTAGAAAAGGGCGATTTGGATGCTCGTCTCTTACTTATGGAGGCCAAGTGGATCTCCGGACTTAATTAATTGAGCTCACAGGGTTTGAATGAAGGGTTTACATAGCTCCCCTTCATTTAAATTGGTTGCAAGTTTTGTAATTTTACCTTGTAAATAATTACGTAAAAATACATACTATTGCCATACAAATAATATTAACGATTAATTCATTAAAACTGGATATATAAAGTACAACAAGTGTGAATATAATAACACAATACAAAATAGCCATGTTATTAAGTTGCCATCCTTTGCTTTAACACTAGATGGTACTGGGAAGGTTTCCCATATCAAAGGCATGATGACGTCCTATAATAGCGCCATTGATGCAATGATGTTGCATGTGACGCCGCAGCATGGCGTAATTGACGCATGCATGTGCGGACATGCACAGTGACATCATCAATTGCCTCCAAATTAGAGGGTATATATGAAAGGACCTGACCAAATGGCAGATGACGGCAGCCATGCTGTTTTACATTTAATTTGATTTATTTATATAATGGGGGCACTGAGCACTTTTTGGGCACTTTTTGCTTCTGAGCTTATATGCCTGATGAAGCCATTCAAATAAAGGTTGAGTATTTTTGATTTTTTGTTCTTTCTTTTTGGGTACATATTTTAGAGTCTTAGAGATAATGATATAATTGCAGAGAACTGCTATAGATATGATTGGGTACCTCATATGCTGTGAATTGCTAGTGATGTGATGCACTTCTGTAAGGGCTATATAGTTGTACCAAGGGAGGTGGCTTCATATGACCCTTTTATATCTCGGCATAAACTATGACATATACTGTATCCTAGCATAGACTATGATTCATAAATGCTCACTGAGAACTCTAGTATAGATTATGACCCATGATTTATATCCCAGCATAGATTATGACTCATAACTGCTCTTTAGACACATTTTAGAGAATCCTGACTTGTTACATTGGGAGTAGAATCAGTCTCCAAACTATCCTCCAAAAAAGAAAACAAATAAATATGTATTATATGTATATACACTATGTAGCAGGGAGCTGGCTATCTTACCTTTGGTATCAGAAGACACTCTGCAACATTGCTGCAATGAGACTGTTTTCCTCTAGTGGCAGCAAAGACTGTGTCATCACATCCTGCCAGTAGAATGATTAACACCAGGAAGCAAAGCATACAGGGAATTGTAGTTCCAGGACTCAAGTTTCACATTGAGATTTCACTGTTTTAGGACTACAACTTCCAGACTGCTGAGGAGAGAAGGACAGACTGCTGGGAGAGGATATAAAAAGGGTGGTCTAAGCCTAGATCACTCTCTTGGGACTCCGGCCTGGATCTGCCAGCAGGAACTCTATGCCTGTGTGTGCTGCCGCCGAGTCACGGCCTGCACTAGAAAAGGTTTATCAAGCGGCGACCATAGGGGCATCTCTGAACAGCATCACTTCCTTATCTTGCAGCGGTCTAGAGGCTGAAATCCACTCCTCTGCCCTTCTGCTTCCTGTTCACATGGGCCGTGTATATGCATATGTGTGTATAAGAGCTGTTTATGTTCAGGTATTCTTTATATTTGATATTCTTCCATGGTGGTTGCCATTTTACTATTGGCGACATTCAACCGGAAATATTATTTTAAAGTGTAGGTTTATGTTGTTCACCCTTAAGTGCCTTATTCATATCAGTAAACATACTTTATAATCTACCACAGTTTGTGTTCTTACTACTATTGTGTTTTGCTCTAATACCACATATTAGGTGTGCCAGAGGGGTTGGGACTGTTCTTGGGGTTGAGGCAGAGTACGGAACCAAATATACACAATCTAGTCCTTCGGGGGTAGCGCTACATGTGGGGGCTCATCCGGGATTCCTTTACTCTGCAAAACAGACACCCTACCCGCATTGGCATGGATGTGGCTGCTGAAGCTCAGTGGTGTGAGGAGGAAAATGGCCGCCTGGAGCTAAGTATGGTGGTAAAGATCCCCAGGATTGCATAGACGGAAGTGAAAATCCAACAGAGGAAAGTGTCGGTATTGGATCTGAAGATGAGTCAGGACACTTCCCACACTCTCGTGCTATTGGAATGGAGGAGGGGAATCCCTGCCTGCTTTCATGGTCCCTAAAGTTCAACCAACTGATGACATTGAAGCTCATCTAATCCAGTTGAGGGGGTCAGAAGTAAGTCAAGAAGGCTCAAGCCAAGAAGGCTCAAGTCACACCATCCCAGTGCATGAAACACCCACGTCTACTACCTCGGTTACTCTGGGCGCAGAGTTTTTCCCGGCCCTGGGAAATTTCATTAATAAGTGTGATTAGACCAATGTCATCCACTCCGGGGCTGGTTACAGAAAGCCAAAACTCTTTTCAGGGGCACAGCCAGTGCCAAAAGGGGAGGAAGAGATTGAGACTTGGATGGAGCAGGCCCTTGAGGAATGGGATGTTCCTGAAGTCCAGAAGAAACAGCGGATCACCGAGGGCATAAGGGGAGCTACTGCCGAGGCCCTTAGAAATCTTATGTTCAGCCGAAAGACCTGCATGGCCTATGACTATCTTATTTGGTAGAAAGAAGAGTTTGGTCAAACAGAAAAGGCTTCTGATCCAATTTAACAATTCAATCACACCTTTCAACACCAGGGTGAATTTTTGTCCGAGTACATCAGAAGGTTAAACAAGATATTGTATTAAATTGTATTAAGGAAGGGAATGAAATCTGCAGCTTTAGACCAAGCCATGATGAAACAGATCTTGAGAGGTGCTCTCCACTCCGATCTAATATGGATCCAGTTAAAAACCTCTGAGCAATGCAAATCCTTAACATACCCGGAGCTTATTAGGACTGTGAGGAAAGAGGAAGCTCTGTTGGAAAAGAAAGACCTAAGCTCCTGCATCAGAACAAAACAAACACACAGGAAAGATAAAGCACTCACATACTCTACCCAAGCAGGAGGAGACCCTCATGAAGATACGACAGGTTTTGGGCAGTCCAAGAGAACTATATTCCAAGCCACATCCACTACAGCAATGCCTGATATTTTAGCTCAAGTAATACAGGCACAGCTTGAGATGCACAAAACCATCATGCAGGTAATGGAGGTCCAGCAAACTTACAGACGTCTCTCGCTGATGTCCAACAGGCAATGGTAGATTTGGCCACAGGAAAGAAAACATCCAAAGAAGTTAGGCCTAGTTCCACGTCAACCTTATCTAGGACAAGATGCTATGGATGCGGGGAAGTGGGTCACTTCAAAGCACAATGCCCAAACGGGGAGAATGTGGCTGACCTTACAGCAGAAGTTGTGAACATGTTAAAGAAGCTGTTCCTTGGGAAGCAGGAGGCAAACTTCAGAGGGCCCCAGTGAAGGAGCAAACTGGGTGCCAATCTACAGTAGCTATCTCCAAAAGCAACAATGCAAAAACATGGCAACAGAGCTCTAAACCCTTGCAGAGATCTCCTGTTGTTGCCTCTGAGCAACCCATTGTCCCGCTCCCTTTGACACATACAGCCCAGCATCAGGAAGTCAGTGAACACCAGACTCCCAGAACTCAGCGGAAACTCAAGTTGAATCAGACTTTCCGCAAGAAAGGAGCACGGATACAGGCCACTGAACAGGCCAATGCCACCACTTCTTTCAAGCTCCCTGCCAAGTTAGTGGGACCTAACCCTGTCGTCTGCATCCAAGTAGAGGAAATCTACACCAAGGACCTCTTGGATATGGAAGCTCAAGTGACCCTCCTCTACAGAGACCTCTATAACAAGCACCTCAAGCACCTGCCATTGCAGAAGTTGGAAGAGCTATATATATGGGGCCTTGGGACTCAGAACGTCCCCTATGATGGCTATCTACCAGTTAAGCTGACCTTTGATCCCTCCGTGGTCTTAAGGCTTACCTTTTGCTGCATTTATGTAAGTGTCATTTTAAAAGTGATTCATAACATCATAAGGTTTTACACTATCGGAGTTTTTCTATTCTTGTTACATGGTCCACTTCTTATTGGTTTGGTTTCAACCATGTGATGATCTGAATATTTTAGCAGACTAGTTTTGATGCCGAGCACGAATTACAGCAGTTCTTGCTTGCTATGATCCTCTGTGGTGGGGGATCATGGCCCTCTGGTAAGGAGATACCCCTTCTATCTTTCGGTCGTGGATCATAATCTCTCACAGAGTGGATCAAGATTGTTTTTTATGGACTTTATTGTTCCTTTTTCAGCACAAAGGGTTATTATTAGGTGCCACCATTCACAGAGATTTGTCACTAATATTATATGAGTAATATATAATGTTTCACAGTATCAAGCTTTTCATATATGTGATTTTATTTACTATACAGGGTTCTTAAATTTCACCATTGTGGGTGACTCACACATTTCACCAGTTTTTGTTGTTTTTATAGCGCGACTCTTGTGTTTTTCTTTTACTAGTGATTTATGGGTATCATACAAATTTAGAGTTGCTGCTTTTCATTCATATTATATATGTTTTTGGGTTAATCCCCCCAAATTCAATTTTATATGTTTATATATTTCACATGATTTAGCACGGTTTTTTATATTTTTTCTAATTTTTTAAATATTTTTTATATTTTTTTTATATTTTTTCTATTTCCCTGACTATAGGGACTATTACTGATCTCTTCCGAAGGCTGTTGACACCTCTTGTCCTGGAACCTGGCACTTCAACTGCGAGTGTGTACCCCATTTTGAGGCAAGCCTACCAGCGGTTGGTGCAAGAACAGAAGCCCCAGCTGACGGAGTGGGGAAGATCTGGCATCTAGACTGGTGTGAGAAAGTTTTACAGCCAGGTGAGGCAGCTTGTCTGAGAGCATCGGTCAAGCTAAATTGGAAGCAACCAGGCCCTTTCATCATCCTTGAAGTGGACAGCCAGAAAGAAGACATGGGGGTGGAGATAATAAGACTCAGCTCATGAGATGGCAGCCTGCATTCTCCAAGAGTGAGTTTGATGTGGGATGTGCAAAAAGTGGCCAACACCAGATTCGTCTTTAAGAGGATAAGCCGTTCAGAGAAAGAGTCCGACGGATTCCTTTAGGGAATTTGAGAAGACTTGCATGAATAACTAGCAGAACTGAAGAGAGCAGGTATCATCCAAGAGTCCTGGAGTTCATATGCTTTCCCAATAGTGGTGGTATGGAAGAAGAATGGGTCGCTGAGGTGGGGTTGTTTGAATTTGACCGCATGCCTCAAGGCCTGTCTGGCTCCCCAGCCACCTTCCAAAGGCTGATAGAGAAGACTGTGGATGACATGAATCTGATCGAGGTGTTGGTGTACTTAGACGACATCATCATGTTTGGCAGGACTCTAGAGGAATACGAAGAGTGTCTGGAGAAGGTCCTGAAGAGTCTCGATGAAGAGGGGTTGAAGCTCTCTCTGGAAAAGTGCCAGTTTTATCAATCTTCGGTCAACTACCTTGGCCACATCGTGTCTGCGGATGGAGTGGCCACAGACCCCCTGAAGCTGGAAGCCGCCACCTCCTGGCTGAGGCCTACTAATGTGACCGAACTTAGGTCATTTCTGGGATTCTGCTCATATTACAGAAGATGAGTCGAGGCATTCGCTAAAATAGCTCGCCCACTCAATGAGCTACTGAAAAGTGAAGAAGGAGATGACAATCCATATCCAGCTAAGCTTGTCAGACCAGCTAGAGGGCCCAGGAAGCCCAAAGAGTCCATCCAGAAACAGTGGACTGCCCAGGGTGAAGAGGCTTTTAGGCAGCTGAAGTGGGGACTCACAAC
This sequence comes from Lithobates clamitans, assembly GCA_037952925.1. Lineage (NCBI taxonomy): Eukaryota > Metazoa > Chordata > Amphibia > Anura > Ranidae > Lithobates > Lithobates clamitans. Next base: position 558,267 of record JBBGZY010001357.1, on the reverse strand, counting down.
TGCTCCAGTCATAATCTATGCAGATCCAACAAAGCCATACGAACTACATGTAGATACCAAGTGAGAAGGGTTAGGTGGGGTGCTGTATCAAGAGCATGATGGATGCCTAGGGCCCGTTACCTATGTGAGTCGGAGTTTAGCACCCGCCAAAATACTGGCCAGGGATCGGGAACAGGGATGCAGACGCTTTTTCAAGAAGTCCCCACTGTTTCCAAGACTCGCCAGAAGAATGGACCCAGCTGACCCCTGAAGGGGTACGAGCCCTATGCCAAGGAACAGAACAGCAAGCTGGGGGTGGAGCCAGGGCCAAGGACATTGGAGTGTCAGCCGCAGGTGTCCCCAAGTGTTATTGCAATATCACCCAAGTCGGGGATGAAGGTCTACCCAAGCTCTCGAAGAAATATTTGCGAAGGGACCAATTGGAAGACCCTCTATGTAGCTTGGCCCTGCATGCAGGCTGCAGTTGAGGGCTATTGCCACTCCTGCCTCAGATGTATCCAAAGGAAGACTTTGCCTCACCTAGCTGCCCCAATGGGCCATCTTCAGAGTTAGGGACCCATGTAGCTGGTGTGCATTGACTTTCTGTGCCCGATCTGAGTGGACAGTGAAATATCCTGGTAGTAACTGACCACTTCACTTGGTATGCCCAGGCATTTCGCACAAGGGAACAGTCATCCAAAGTGGCCAAGATCTTAGTAGAGAAGTTCTTTGTGCACTTCGGCCTGCCCCAATGTATCCACTCCGATCAAGGGAGAGACTTTGAGAGCAGTCTTATCAAGAGACTTTTAGATCTGTTGGGCATCAAGAAGTCTAGAGCCACCCCATACCATCCTCAAGGAGATCCTCAACCAGAGAGATTCAACCGAACTCTCCTGGACATGCTCACTACCCTAACTTAAGAACAAAAGCAGCACTGGAGTAAGCATATATCGGCTATCGTTCATGCTTATAACAGCACTGCAAATGATGCCACCAGGTACTCTCCCTATAGGTTGATGTTTGGGCTGGAGGCCCAGCTGCCAGTAGACTTAGGTTTCGGCACATCCCTGAACAAAACTTCAGCAACACTCCACAGAGGGTATGTGGACCGCATGCGGAGAAGCCTGAAGACCACCCATGATAAGGCTCAATCTGCCTCAGATGCCTGAGGACAGAGGAACAAGCGGAGCTTCGACCTCAGGGTACGAGTGCAGGACTTGCGAGCAGGTGACCAGGGCTCCAAGGAAAAGGGTTCTCCCTGGAAACGCCTCAGCCTAGCCATTACGGACACGTTCTGGTCTCCTTGCTCACGTGGAGCATTCCAGTAGTCATGGAGGTGTCCAGTTCATATCGTGCTTTGACGTGCTTTTATATCACCTATGTTTGTGGGTATGTTTGTACACTTTAATAAATGTTTTAATGGAATTGCACTAGGTCGGTGCTTCCTTCTCTTGTTTTTCGTTGTCTTTTAGTATTTTTGGATACCCATGGTCCTGAGAGGGCAGCAAGACTCTAATTGTGGACAATGAAGATACTCACATATACATTCTAATTTCTGAAGCAAAACACCTAAGCGCAGGAGAATTATTTTGCGTCATTCAAACCTGTCAGTATCCATATCAATATTTTCTTTAACTCAGCTAATCTAATGTAATTGAGCAAGTGTAAATAACACCTTCCTTTCCTTTCTATTTGTGCACCCATCCCACCAAGAAAGAACATTGGAAAATCACTGAATCAACCAGTTTTTTTGGAAGGGCCTCCTAAAGAAGCCCTGCACATGACCTGACTGCTGCTTTGTACCATCAAATCAAGTCACAAGAGGGTTATTCAAAATAATAATAAAAAAAAGTAAAAAAGTAATTGCACAGGATATTTTTATATCATCAATAACTAGCAGGGTTCATATTTGACTGGAAAAAATACAGATCATATGTTTTTGTGGCTTTGGCATTTTGGCATTGTATCATTTTGGTGCAGGACTGTGATGATAAGTCTAACACCAAGGGGAAAAGAGGGCACACTTTTTTGTGTAATTCCTGGAGTTCATCTTTAATAATTAAAAACAATCCTTGAGCTCCAGTCACGTGTCTTTGCCAATGACGTCAGGATCCTAGATCGCTGGAGCATAGGGAAGAAGAAGCTTTGGGGACTGGTCTACTTGCAGGAAGGAGCAGAGGCTCAGGTAAGTAAATATTCAAATATTTTTTAGTATCCAAAATACATAATCATAAATCGTGACATACCAAAATCAACAAAGTGATCATAGTAACACACTAAAAACAGCGCTAGTGTTGAGCTAAACGGATAATGTGGCCAACTACACATGCAAAAAAAGTCCTTTAAGAGAGAAGAGCAGTAAGAATGATGGTTCAGATAGTGTTCATAGGTGATCAAAAGTAGAAAAGTTCAGCGTGCACCTTCCACCGATCCATCCACTTCCACCCTGTGAGAACACACTTCCCTCAGGGGGTTAAACTCACCAGAGCCTAGTAGCAATAAGCATCCAAGAGAGGGGAAATCCAAGCCACCAGCCACTGTCAGCTACCCTCCAGAGGAATCCAAGATGGTCAGGGCTGTCTGTCACAATGGGAAGAGCTGGACTCCAGCGGGATACAACAGTCCTCCTCTGTACTTAAACCACTGTTGGTGGTTTAAGTACAGAGGAGGACTGTTGTATCCCGCTGGAGTCCAGCTCTTCCCATTGTGACAGACAGCCCTGACCATCTTGGATTCCTCTGGAGGGTAGCTGACAGTGGCTGGTGGCTTGGATTTCCCCTCTCTTGGATGCTTATTGCTACTAGGCTCTAGTGAGTTTAACCCCCTGAGGGGAGTGTGTTCTCACAGGGTGGAAGTGGATGGATCGGTGGAAGGTGCACGCTGAACTTTTCTACTTTTGATCACCTATGAACACTATCTGAACCATCATTCTTACTGCTCTTCTCTCTTAAAGGACTTTTTTTGCATGTGTAGTTGGCCACATTATCCGTTTAGCTCAACACTAGCGCTGTTTTTAGTGTGTTACTATGATCACTTTGTTGATTTTGGTATGTCACGATTTATGATGATGTCTCTGCAATTTTAAATGGTTGCTTCTCTGTTTAGTCTTATTTGAGACCTTTGTCACTTAATATTTTAGTGTCATTTTTACTTATTTATTTTGTTCCCTGTTTGTTTTTCATTCATTACTGCTCTGGTACTGCTAGGGCCCTGGGCACTGAGTGGTGTATTTTTGGGCCTGTAAATACACCCTTTTACATTTATCCAAAATACATAGTCGATCACACACAGTTTTTTTTTTTTTTTTAACAGAGGAACAAAAAATACCCACCTTTCGAATACTGAATCCTTTTGCCACTTTCCTGAAAATTAAAAGGGATTGCCCTGGAGGAGTGTGAATTCTGGGAGTGATCCCAGAGCCCAGGGTATACCAAAAGCACTTTATGACCTTGGTTGCGAGGGTCAACTTTCAAAGGTGAGGGTTTGCCTAAAGAGGAAACGCAGTGGAGTTTTTTTCCAGCTTCACAAGATTTTGCAAATCTTTTATGGATTATTCATTATGCACTATTGCACATAGTTACTTTGCTTAAAGACATTGGAAACATATGTGGATGAACTGTTTTGCACTTGCACTTTACTACTCTGGGTGAGTTTTTTTCATGGTTCTTTACACAATTGTGGGATTTTCACAATATTAATTGTATTATATGCATATATATATATTTTTTATCACATATATGTTCAGGTAAATGTATTTATGTAATTTTTGATTTAGTGTTAGCACTTTTGTGGGATTTAGCACAGGGTGGAATAGGATGGTAGTGGGGGGGTCCAGAGGTAGAGATAGTCAGTGCGGAACATATTTCAGAGGATAGTATTGGGGACATTAGTGGTAGGTTGGCCAAAGTACATAAACCCAAGGTAAGTATAGTAGCAAGTCCTAGTTGCAATCTTGGAACACCCAATAAGAGGATAATATGCAACCGGTCTAAACTACATGGCATGTTCACCAATCCCGGGAGCCTGGAGGACAAGATGGGTGAACTAGAGATGTCGTTGTACGAGGAGGATTTGGATTTTTGGGAATTTCAGAGTCCTGGTTCAACAGCATCATGATTGGCTGGCAAACATTCAAGGGTATACCCTTTATCGCAAGGATAGAGAGGGTAAAAAAGGGGGAGGGGTATGCCTATATATCAAGAATACTGTACAAGTGAATGTGAGAGATGACATCACTAAGGGAGCTAGGGGGAGGTGTAATCCTTATGGGTGGAGCTCCAAAGGGATGAAGCTAAGGGGAAAATAATACTGGGAGTATGCTATAGCCCCCCTAACCTGAGGGAGGAAGGGGAGACAGATCTCCTATCACAATTTGGATTAGCAGCAAGGATGGGAAGTATTATCATAATGGGGGATTTTAACTATCCAGACATAGACTGGTTTGAGGGAGCCATGCATTCTTCTAAGGCTCGCCAGTTCCTAAATGTCTTGCAGAACAATTTTATGGGTCAGATATTAGACGCACCAACTAGAAATAAAGCGATACTGGATCTACTGATTACCAACAATACAGACCTGATCACAGATGTGGAAATACGGGGCAATTTAGGTAACAACGATCACAGGTCAATTGGCTTCAATATAAATCACACAAATAGGAAACATAAGGGGAATACAAAGACTCTGAATTTCCAAAAAGCCAGCTTCCCTAAACTACGAGCCTGGCTATAAGGCATAAATTGGGATAAAATTTTAGGAACAAAGAACACGGAGGAGAGATGGGTTTGCTTTAAGAGCATATTAAATAAGGGCATTAGCCAATGCATCCCATTGGGTAATAAATTTAAAAGAACGATCAAAAGTCCTGGATGGCTTAACTCCAATGTAAAAATGCATATAAAAGCAAAGGAGAAGGTTTTCAGAAAATACAAGGTTGAGGGATCATCAGGATTCAGACTTTATAAAGAATGCAACAAGAAATGTAAGGGTGCAATAAAGATGGCTAACACGAAAGACACATAGCGGAGGAGAGCAAAAAAAATCCCAAGAAATTCTTTAAGTATGTAAACAGTAAAAAAGGGAGGACAGACCATATTGGCCCCATAAAGAATGAGGAAGGATATCTGGTTACAAAGGATGGGGAGATGGCGAAGATATTGAATTTATTCTTCTCCCTAAGGGTACTTAGGGAACTCAGTCAAGTAATTGCCAGACCATTGTTCCTAATTTTTACTGACAGTCTACTGACTGGAATGGTACCAGCTGATTGGAGAAAATCCAACGTAGCACCAATATTTAAAAAGGGCCCAAAATACATCCCTGGGAATTACAGACCAGTTAGCCTAACATCAATAGTATGTAAACTATTGGAGGGGATGATAAGGGACTATATACAAGATTTTAGTAATGAGAACGGTATCATTAGCAGTAATCAGTATGGATTCATGAAGAATCGATCTTGCCAAACCAATCTATTAACCTTCTATGAGGAGGTGAGTTGCCATCTAGATAAAGGAAGGCCGTAGACATGATGTATCTGGATTTTGCAAAAGCATTTGACACAGTTCCCCATAAACCTTTACTGTACAAAATAAGGTCCGTTGGCATGGACCATAGGCTGAGTACATGGATTGAAAACTGGCTACAAGGGCGAGTTCAGAGGGTGGTGATAAATAGGGAGTACTCGGAATGGTCAGGGGTGGGTAGTGGGGTCCCCCAGGGTTCTGTACTGGGACCAATCCTATTTAATTTGTTCATAAACAAACTGTAGGATGGGGTAAACAGTTCAATCTCTGTATTTGCAGACGATACTAAGCTAAGCAGGGCAATAACTTCTCTGCAGGATGTGGAAACCTTGCAAAAAGATCTGAACAAATTAATGGGGTGGGCAACTACATGGCAAATGAGGTTTAATGTAGAAAAATGTAAAAAATGCATTTGGGTGGCAAAAATATGAATGCAATCTATACACTGGGGGGAGAACCTCTGGGGGAATCTAGGATGGAAAAGAACCTGGGGGTCCTAGTAGACGATAGGCTCAGCAATGGCATGCAATGCCAAGCTGCTGCTAACAAAGCAAACAGAATATTGGCATGCATTAAAAAGGGGATCAACTCCAGAGATAAAATGATAATTCTCCCACTCTACAAGACTCTGGTCCGGCCGCACCTAGAGTATGCTGTCCAGTTCTGGGCACCAGTCCTCAGGAAGGATGTACTGGAAATGGAACAAGTACAAAGAAGGGCAACAAAGCTAATAAAGGGTCTGGGGGATATTACTTATGATGAAAGGTTGCGAGTACTGAACTTATTCTCTCTGGAGAAGAGATGCTTGAGAGGGGATATGATTTCAATATACAAATACCATACTGGTGACCCCACAATAGGGATAAAACTTTTTTGCAGAAGGGAGTTTAACAAGACTCATGGCCACTCATTAAGATTAGAAGAAAAGAGGTTTAACCTTAAACTACGTAGAGGGTTCTTTACTATAAGAGCGGCAAGGATGTGGAATTCCCTTCCACAGGCGGTGGTCTCAGCGGGGAGCATCGATAGTTTCAAGAAACTTTTAGATAAGCACCTGAACGACCGCAACATACAGGGATATACAATGTAATACTGACATATAATCACACATATGGGTTGGACTTGATGGACGTGTGTCTTTTTTCAACCTCATCTTCAATGTAACTATGTATAATATTGGAAGTGATCTTTTTTTTCACATTTTGCTTGCAGTCTAGTTTTGGATCTTGGTGCGCAGGATTGTTTTATATTTTGGTAAATATCCTTTTAATGTTCCTATAGACCAAAACAAGTAATTAATCCTTGCAGTGCATGTCCAACCCCACTGCAAGGGATCATTTTTTAGTTGCTCGTAGTTGGGCTATAAAGGAAAAGAATAGCATATTTTCAGGGAGGCCATATTTGTTATTGCAGTATTTATGTTAAAGTGTATGTATATAGCTAGTACATTAAAAGATCAGACCTCAAATACAGCACAGTCCAACTTTCCATTGCCTTCCTTTCCATTGTGCTCAAGAGTGTTTACATTTCATTTTCCTCCTAGTGCATGTGCTTGGAGGCCAACTTGAATCTCCAATCTCTACAGGGCTTTAAGTTTGAGTATAGCCTCACATAATACTTGATAATATACGATATAAAAGTACCATCATCCAAATTGACATATGAAAACTGGGGAGGTGGAAATATGGGGGCAGTTGCTGAAGCTGACCAGTACATATAGCCACCTAAGGTAATTGAATGGACTGTCTCGCTACTGATACAATGACACAATTAATTATGGTAAAATTCAAATTTTATTACATGAAAAACATACAAACATGTTAAAAAAATATATACACCACATATAACTAACTAATAATGGGTTCACCACTCTACAGGGCTTTGTCATGGCTGGACTTTATATATTAATATTTAAAGAAGTAATGCTTGTATGATTATTCCGTAATTATATATTTCATATATATTTCATTTTCACTCTTATACATATAGTGCTGGATTGTATTAGTTGCTTTTTCGAGATGCTGCAAGCTTAGAGACAAAAAATAGCTCCAATACATTTTTTACATGCGCTGTTTAATGCTGTTTAACCACTTCTGGACCGCCCACTGCACATATACTGTGGCAGGGCGGCCCGGCTGCGTGAAATGATGTACCTGTACATCATTTCATGCATGAGATACTGTGGGCGTGCACACGCCTGCTGCACGCGGGGGGGAGCTCGTGCGCGGATCCGGCAGACTATATGTCTCTATGGGGATCTGCCTATGTAAGCAAGGCGGATCCCCATTCTGACAGGGGACAACATTGAGACCTGCTGTTCCTAGTGATCAAGAATAGCGATCTTTGTGTTGTCCCAGTGAGCCCATCCCCCACACAGTTAGAACACACACTAAGGGAACACAGTTAACCCTTTGATCGCCCCTAGTGTTTAACCCCTTACCTGCCAGTGTCATTTATACATTGATCAGTGCATTTTTTTAGCACTGATCACTGTATTGGTGTCACTGGTCCCCAAAAAGTGTCACTCAGGGTCAGATTTGTCCGGCACAATGTCGCAGTCCCACTAAAAATCACACCATTATCAGTAAAAACAATAAAGAAAATTAAAAGTCCCTAAATCTATCCCCTATTTTGTAGACGCTATAACTTTTGCGCAAACGAATCAATATACGCTTATTGGGATTTATTTTTCCCAAAAATATGTAGAAGAATACATATTGGCCTAAATTTATGAAGAAATTTTTTTTTACATTTTTTTTTTTTTGGATATGTATTAAAGCAGAAAGTAAAAAATATAGTTTTAATTTTTGTCTGAGTTCCTATCTGAGGTTATTATGCACATACAGCTAACATTGTATTGCATTTATTAATTCAACTAATATGGCTGCATTTTTTACTTTTCAGGGAAAGAATTTTGATTTAGCTATTTACTACAATGTCACCGCTCAGTGTTGAAAGAATCACATTACTGTCAAATCTAAGGCTTTGCTAAGAGGCAACACCTCTGTCGTTGCTGACATTTGGAATGTTTTCATCTTTCAGTCCTTTAAATACTCTTGTCACCCACTCCTCAGCATCCCAACAAGTGGGAAACCTGGATTTGTCATAACAAGCCAGATATCGGTATGTGATGGATTCCATTTGCCTTGCCTCTGCAAAATAGCTCGTAAACTTGTCTTCTGAAATTTAATGGTGTACAAAGTAGTCATGTATGTTCCTAAGGCAGGAGATAAATTCATTACACAACTGCAAAAAGATTTTCTCTCAAGGGGAGACCAACTTGGGCTAGTCAAGCTCAAGTGTATCTATTTTATGTCCTGGAATATTTCCTTTAGGAAGTATTCCCTCAGTTGGTGACCTGAAGGGTTAAAAAATCAGAAACACATAGTTTTGCAGTGCTGTTGTTATGGAGGTTGCTAGGGAAATCATTACTGGAATGTTAAAAAGTGTTGTATCACTGCAAACCCACAGGAGTGTAGTTAGAGAGCCTTGGTGTGCTTTAATCCATGCAATTAGCTACTATGTGGTAGGGCTTATAAGGCTTGATCAGATAAGATGCTTGCCTGTAGTCACGGGTAACAGTCTCAATGTCATATTTTTGTTCAATAAGTTTTTATTGAATGTTTTTTGAACATTGTACAGTATTAAAACATGAATACCGGGGGGAGGCACATAAACCCCACCATTCAAACACAATGGGAATACAGCTTGTCGTTTGACATAAACTTCGTACAAAGACATTTGAATTTCTCCATATAACAATCGTGATAAATGGCCGGGCATTACATCAGACCTGTATGCAATCTCCAAATTCGGGAAAACATCATTACTTATATTAAGAATAAGGCGTCTATGATACCTATACCTTTCAATATAATTATATTTACCATGAACTGTACTTAAAGGTGGAGTGGATAGTGAAGAAAAAGCAAGATAAAGAGAATAAAAGAGGAAGTGGGTATAGGGGGGGGGGGATAGGGGGGGTAAAAGGGGGTATCCAGCCTTAGCAGAAGTCAACCTTATAATTCCGTCTACTATTTGCTACTTTCCCTATTGGGACATTATTCCTACTGATGAGAACTTAAATGCGAACCAACAGGACCATATTTTGTTAGCTAAATCAGATTTATTTCGCAATGTGATCGTGCTGCTTTCCATGTGGTAGATACGATCGACCTCCGTTAGCCATTGGCGTAATGTGGGAGTTGCTTGTTGTTTCCAATATTTTGGGATAAACATCTTAGCCGCGTTTAGGAGATGGGGTGTAATGGATTTTTTGTATGATCCTATTGGTTCGTCTGTACAGTGGAATAGTATTACCCATGGGTCATTGACAATTTCACTCCCCTGTATTTCCTTAATCCAATGTAAAATGGTGGACCAATATATTTTAATAAGGGGGCATAGCCACCAAATATGGGCATGAGACCCTTGTTCACCACAACCTCTCCAACAAAGCTCCGATTTGGATGGGAAAGTTCTATGGAGCACTACAGGAGTATAGTGCCATCTTGTCAGGAGTTTATAATTTGCTTCAGCTGCTTTTGAGGATATGGAGGAAATATGGGATAACTGAAGTATAATGGTACGTTGATTGTCTGTTAATGGACTTTGGAGCTCCTGCTCCCATTTATTGAGAAAAGGCTGTTGTAACGTTGGGGACAAAGACAGAAGAGCTTGATAGAAGAATGAAATGGGTTTATCAGGTGGTTGTTCCCCAGCAAGCATGTTCTCTATTGGATTCAGCTCTGTTTCAGACCGTAGGGGCAGCGGAAGGGATTTAACGAATTGCGAGAGTTGATGATATTTCCACTGGTCCATAAATGATATCGGGGTCGCTGTTATCAGATGAGATATAGGGAGGATTCCCGTGTCTGTAGTCACTTGGTGTAATAAAAGAGGAGAATCCGATATCCAGTTGCTGAATCTCGAGTCCATATTCCCCGGGGGGAAGTAATCATGACCAGACAATGGCATAAGTGGGGAGTTGTAGCACCATTTTTGTGTTTTACACAGCAAGTCCCATGCTGCTAGGGATGATTTGATGAGTGATGAGGTTGTATGGGCTAGTTTGCGAAATCTGTTAGGTATCCAAATTAAAGGAAACAGGTCCGTACCACTTAGATCCATTTCCAGTTGAACCCAAAGTTTGGAATTCTTATGGTATTTCCAATCTGATATCCGGTTTAGTATAATTGCAAGATAATAACGTTTAAAGTCCGGAATCGCTAAGCCACCTTCCCGTTTAGGCTTGATGAGAAATTTATAAGCGAGTCTGGGTCGTCTGCTGTTCCAAACATATTTGCCTTTCATAGATTGTACTAGTCTAAAAAACCCGGGGGGAATTTTATAAGGTATCATCTGAAACATAAAGAGCAGTCTAGGCAACACATTCATTTTCACAATGCTAATTCAGCCCAGCCATGAGTGAGCCATCTGGGTCCACTTTTGTAGGTCTGTTTTAATAGAGTTTAATAGAGGTATGTAATTCCTACAGAACAAAAAGGTTGGGTTAGAAGTAAGGTATTATCCTATTTTAGAGAATGAGGTTGCCAGCTGAAAGGAAAGGACGGTTTCAACGTTGCAGCCATACTATGGGGGATAGATATATTAAGATTTCCGATTTGGAGAGATTAATTTTAAAATTAGAGAGGGCTCCGAATTTGTTAAAGGCTGACATAAGATTTGGAAGAGTAATAAGGGGTTGTTGAACATAAAATAATATATCGTCTGCATATGCTGCATATTTATGCTCCGTTGAGCCTATTTTTATACCGTGGATATTGGGATCGCTGCGAATCATCGCTAAAAAGGATTCTAAAGAGAGGGCGAAGAGGATTGGTGAGAGGGGACAGCCCTGCCGGTGCCATTATAGAGGGAGAAGGGTTCACTCAATATACCATTAATCCTCAGCTGCGCAGAGGGAGATTGGTATAAAGCTGAATTTCTAGTTAGCATGTTTAGTCATAATCCCAGGTGCAACAACGTCGCCATCAAGTACTCCCAGTCCACCCTATCAAACGCTTTTTCAGCATCAGTAGGTAAGAGTAGGGTGGGATGGGAGCACCGTCGCACATAGGAGATCAGAGAGAGTGTTCTGAGGGAGCTGTCACGAGCTTCCCTTCCTGGAATAAATCCCGTTTGATCTTCAGCGATCCACTGAGGAAGCAGGGGTAACAGTCTGATTGCGATCGCTTTAGCATATATTTTAGCATCTAAATTCAGTAATGAAATTGGGCGATAGCTACCGCAAAGGCTTGGGTCCTTACCAGGTTTGGGGATTACTGTGATGTGGGCGTGGAGAGTCTCCGGACAAAAGGCCCCCCCGCGGAGATCGAGTCAGCATATGATGTTAGATGTGGGAGCAGAATTCCCGCAAATGTACGATAATAGGCGACTGTGAAGCCATCAGGGCCTGGAGCTTTACCATTAGCCATTGATTTGAGTGCCTTCCCGAGCTCCACGGAGGAGAACCCGCCTCCAAAGCTTCGATCACCGAAGCGGAGAGCTTAGGTAATTTGGCCTGTGCAAGATAATTTTGGATAAGTGTTTCCCTGGATGGACTCTCTGTAACAACTTTACCAACATTATAAAGTTGTTGATAAAAGGAACGAAATTATTTTGCGATGTCGTTCATTTTATGCAACATGATATCCGCAGGAGTCTTTATTTTAGCTATATAAGAAGCCGATTTCTTTTGCCGCAATGAGTGGGCTAGGAGGCGACTGGGTTTGTTACCCCATTCATAAAAGTGTTGGGATATTATGTGAAGTCTGGATGTGTTTTCTATGTGAAATAAAGCTTTTAATTCCTCCCTTTTCTGTGTGAGGGAATGAAGGATCAGGGGAGAGATAGAAAGTTTATGATTCTTCTCAAGGGTACCTATATCTTTAATGAGTCGTGATTGCGCATGTGTTCTTTCTTTCTTTTTTCTAGAGCCTAATTCAATCAATTTCCCCCTAATATAAGCCTTATGGGCCTCTCAAAGAACCCCAGGGGACGTATCTGGGGATGTGTTTTCCCGGAAATAGGCAGAGAGGCCATTCTCAATTTCCTTTCTGTCGATTTCCTCCGATATGAGTGAGTCATTCAACTTCCAATTCGTAGTTTTTCTAGGTAAGGACGAAATATGTAATTGCATACTAATGGGGGCATGATCAGAAATTGTTGAAATTTCAATATGTGAACTATCAACTGACTCCAAATGGTGATGGTTTATGAAAAAATAATCTATGCGTGAATGAGAGCTGTGAAGGTGCGAATAGTACGTATAGTCTTTTTCGCGTGGATGCATTATCCTCCACACGTCTATGAGTTGGGATTCATGCAGCTGTTTACGTAAAAATGTAAGATGTCTATGAGGAATGCTAGATCTATCCTGGGAAGTGTCCAGGGAGGGTTCCATGGGAGCGTTAAAATCTCCTGCTAATACAAGGCATCCATGTGAAAAATCCCTCAGTTTAGTTAAAGTGGAAGCCAGAAAGCTAGCTTGTCCCTGATTTGGGGCGTAAACATTCGCTAAGGTACATGGTAAGTTACCCAGACTGCCCTTTAAGAACAAAAATCTACCAAGTGGATCTACAAGAGTGTCTTCCAAGGTAAAAGAGGATCCCGTCCGAAATCCAATGGCCACACCTTTTGCTTTTGTGACATCAGAAAGGCAATAGTACCACATAGGATAGTGGTGAGCATAGAGTTTAACCGCTGTTGTATGCGTGAGGTGGGTTTCCTGGAGGAACACAATGTCCCCTTTTAAGCGGTTAAGTTCTCTATATAACGAATGTCTTTTACCAGGAGCGTGAAGCCCTCTTACGTTGAGGGAAATTAGCTTAATCGTGGCCATTGGATTCTTTGGGGGTACTTAACCGCTACCTTCATTCTACAAGGCTGGAGAGGGGAGGAGAAAGGGCAAAAGAGAAGGGAGAAAGAGTAGAAACCAAGAGAAATAACATAAGAGAGACATCTATATACATATCTCCTTTGTGCACGCAAAGCCTTGCGGTGCAATATGCGGGACGACGAAAAGCCCGACCGACCAGAGCACACCCCCAAAAATGGGGATCGCTGTGGTATACCGGTGGGGAGCAGAGCCATTTTAGGACCCAGACCATGCACGTCTAAAACAGACATACGTCATCTGTGTGGTCCGGCGCCGAGACATGAAACAATATATGAGTTTAACAGTGTGACTCATAACTGAAAACCTGGGCCAAATTACAATCTGACCATGATTAACAAACAGCTTGCCTTAAAGTGGGGTTCCACCCAGGGGGGCCGTCCAAAAAAAAAAAAATTAAAAGTCAGCAGCTACAAATACTGCAGCTACTGACTTTTAATTGGACACTCACCTGTCCCTGGGTCCAGCGATGCGGGGGATCGAGGCCCCGCTCGTCTCCCCCCTCCGCTCGTCGGCGCCGGCATTTCAACTGTGGGCGCCGGGCTGTGGCTTCACAGCCTGGCACCCACTGCGCATGCGCGAGCGGCGCCGTGCGCCGTGATTGGCCGCTCAATCACCTGGGACCTGAATTGGGTCCCAGATGATTGACAGGAGGGAGGGAACAGAGCGGAGCCCTTCCTGTGCCGAGGAGGAAGTGATGTCACCAGCCCAGGCTAATGGACAGGCAGACTACGATGGACCACCTAGCAACAGGCATTTAGAGGTAAGTAAAAAAAAAAAAAATATCCAAATGTTTTTTTGTTTTTTTTTTTAGAATTTTTTAGATAGGTTTGTTTTTTTGGGTGGAACCCCACTTTAAAGAGTATAAACACATCAAACCAACTTAAGGCAATAAGATATTAGCCGCAGGTGAATCAAAAAAAAAAAAGATACCCAGTTATTGTAGGTCAAGGAATTTGACACATTTACCGACCAGTTGACTGGATAACAACTAGCTTGCTGAAGTGTTCAGCCCACTTGTGAAGAAGCGCTCGGTGTGGCTGAGCAATGGTTTCTAGAGACTTTCTGCCATTTCACTTCCGAAGGAGCAGGGAGTGTGGGTATGGTGTCTTGCCAACCTGGAAGTTCTGGAGGGTCTATGCTAAGATCCATACAAAATGCATCCAAATCTTCTGGGAAACGGAGGATGGCTGTTTTACCATCCCTGTGTGCTATAAGGGTGGCCAGGAATCCCCATCTATAGTTAATTGATGCCACTCGCAGTTTTTCTGTGAGGGGTTTGAGTGTTCTCCGTCGTTCCAACATTTCCCTGGCCAGGTCGGGAAAGAAGGATAGGGTGACTCCGTCAAATTCCAGTGTGGCTGCCTCCCTTGCTTTGCGCATTATAAGTTCCTTTTCCTCTAAATAATACACCCTGCAGATGATATCTCTAGGAGTATCAGAGGACAGGTTACGCGGGCGGAGGGCTCGATGGACCCTATCCAGCTTCAGAGGGTGATCAGCAGGGTTTCCCAGGAGGCTATTGAAGATTCCTCAAATGGAGGCTGCTAGATCACCGTCCCGTGTTGCCTCAGGCAGTCCCCTAATATGAATGTTGTTCCTCCTGTTGCAGTTTTCCTGGTCCTCGATCTTGTAGAGCGCCATTCTATGTGCCAGATTGGGGTTACGGGTGGAGGTTTGTAGATCTCTGATGGCTGCTGCGTGTCTGTCGAGACACTGTTCAGTCTCTTCTATGCGCTCTAACACTTGTGCAAGATCCACTCTCAGCCCCGATAGCTCTTTTTTGATCACCTTCTCCAGACCAAGAAGCATAGAGGCCAGATCCGATTTTCATTAATTCCGAAAAGCCCGAGTGTCTAATCGGACTCCCCTCCTTGTCTGAGCCGCCGGAGGATACTGGGGATCGGCGCCTGGTTTCAGGCCTGTGACGAGAGGTGGAGCTCACTCCCGTTCCACGTGGTGAGCGGCCTAGCCCGTCTGCTTCAGCGGGATCCTCCGGCTCCGCGGCGAGAAATCGCTTGATAGTGTTTTTGGGGGTGCCCTTTTTAGGTTTTTAGGCTGAGTCTTGCCCGATCTCTTTCCCATGCTGGCCATCGGTGTTAAAATGCAGGAAAGTGTTGTTAAAGGCTGATAAAGTAGGTGCCGGCGCTGGAGCTCACATGAGAAGCGTCCTCACTGTCTCATGTCCAAGCCACCAGTCTCATTGTCATATACCAATTTAGAAAGATGAAGAATTCAAACATAACAACTCTTATTAGACATGCATTTAAAACTCTTTTTTTTTTTCATTTTTGTGAACATATCAAATGAATGCAAAGAACAATAGCTGAAAGAAAAAAACTGACCAATGAGACAAGTTTTTTGTTTTTTAACTCCCATAAAAACTTTTTTCAACTTTGGATTCATTTGGAATTCAAATGTATATCATTTTTTATGCTGTCCCCACATAAAGCAGAACTCCATATACACAATTGAAATGCATATGCTGTACAGCAGGAGTAGGCAACCTTTGAGACATGGAGATCTACCTGGACACCATTTAAGAGATCAAAGATCACCATGGGTGCAGCACCCCCTTTTTAAAAAAAAAAATTAACTAGCAATCCCCCAATAAAGTAAAGACTGCATTAAAATCCTAGAAAAATGTGCTAAAACTAATGTCACTGTAAAAATATAAACTTAGCCTACCTTAAAAGTAATGCTGCGTACACACGATCGGAAATTCGTCCAGCAAAAGACCGATGAGAGCTTTTGGTCGGAAAATGCGACCGTGTGTATGCTCCATCAGGCTTTTGCTGGCGGAATTCCAGCCAGCAAAAGATTGAGAGCAGGTTCTCAATTTTTCGGTCAGAAAAAGTTCCTATCCAAAAATGCGTTCGTGTGTATGCAATTCCGACGCACAAAAACTCACGCATGCTCAGATTCAAGTACGAGATGGAAGCTCTCGGTCTGGTAAAACTACTGTTCATAATGGAGATGGCACATTCATCCGCTGAAATTTTTAAAATAGTTTAATGCAGCTCATTCTCTTCTCCTTTATATGCTAGAAGAATGAAGTTGTTTTGCTGCTCATATTCACACAGAGTTCTCACAAACTTATTTCTTTATTATTTCTAGTGATCGCATGAATAATCTTTTTTGTTTTTAAAGCCAGATCTCCATAATAATGTTTGGAATTATTTTGTATTTTATTGTCATTTTATTATATTTTAATCAAGAACTCCTTTTTTGGAATATTTTGAAATTATTTTCTAGACATCTCCATATTTTTTTGTGTCAAGTTTACACAACATCATTATTATCATGTATTTTTAAAGCTCAAGGAGGTTGGTTGGTGTCACTTGTTAATTTGACCTTGTATTTTTGAAATGTACCTGCCTACTCACAAACAAACTGTCCTATTTGAAGAAAAACACATACGCAAGTATTTTCATTTGAAAAAATCTCCATTTATTCTGGCTCATAACAAAATAAAGAGGAAGGCAACGCTGGAGAAACTATTGGAATTTGCGAAGCCTTTGTACCCCAGGGCACACATCAACTCTTTTGAAATCAAATTTGTTAGCTTGAGAAGTCCATATAATAGTGAGCACAATCTGGTCCGGGACTCCTAGAGATCAGGAACAGCAGCAGATGACATATATGTCCCCAGGCTGTGGTAATACACAGCCTGCGTCTTCTTTCAGACCAGAATGAACCCAGACCATTACTTTGTTATCTTCCCTGCAGCCCTCCCTCCACGCTTCCCTGCAGCCTTCCTTGAAGCCTTCCTTGGAGGCTGTGGCTCTGGAGGTGGACTTGTGGCAGGAGGAGGAGGAGTATGGGAGAGCGCACATAAGTGCATGTTATCACTCATTTGGCCCCTCAACCCCTTATGAATGGCGGATACAAAATAAAGTAGTACTGAGTATTACCAGAGAGGCAGACTTTTTAGGCTAAGAAACAGTGGAGAAGATATAGAAGTATAAAAAATATAAATTTATTGAAAAATACAATATCTAAAAAACAATGACAATTGTAACATATAGCATCTATGATTATTGTGCAGTGAGCCCTTGTATGTCTACGCGTTTCACCGTTAGGCTTCCTCAGGACACGGACAAGGTTCACAGATGAGACAGAGAAG
The DNA here is from genome assembly GCA_037952925.1 of Lithobates clamitans. Lineage (NCBI taxonomy): Eukaryota > Metazoa > Chordata > Amphibia > Anura > Ranidae > Lithobates > Lithobates clamitans. The sequence goes on along the minus strand of JBBGZY010001357.1, from coordinate 540,740 downwards.
GGAATATGTCTCTCTATCTTAAATTGGAATGCAAAATCATGCAAGTCACGGTAGCATGGGAAAGTTCAAACAGCAGTAAGAAAGTATATTAGATATAGCTAAATATCTCAGCAGGGGCATGTAAACAATATTCCTTATTAAGGGAGCAGCCATTAGAGGGAGGAGGGCCAACACCGGATGCACCACTTAGATCCTGGATTTAGTATCAGCAATGCTGAAGGCACAATACAATCCCATAGCAGCATATTCAGGATACAAATAATCCAGCGTGCCCCTGGGAGACAGCAATGGCCTCCACAAAAATTTTCTCACACATGAGGCGTTGTCCCTGCTCCATTTTTTGCAAATTAGGAGCTATATAGCAGCCATAGGCCTCTTCAGCGTCGTGGGGGGGGTTTCAGGGCCGCATTAGCCTCCTTAATGAGGCCCAGTGCTGCCTCCTCCATGTTACTCCCCTTCCTGGCCCTTTTTGTTGTAAGGCAGAGAGGAGGCACCTGGGATGGGGTGAGGCTACAGGGCCCACCAACTCCTGGCTGACACTTACCCCTGCCTCCTCCTGTCTGCCACATTCCATAGCCTCGTCCTGGCTGAGGTCTTCCTGTGTATGAAAAAGGGGCACAGTTTTAGTTTTTGGTTCATCAATCACACACAATTTTCAGCTCATGACTGTTGCAAATTGAATGTTAATAAATAGAAAAGACTATCATTCTTAGCCCAACATTTTTCATTCTTATCACAATCATATTTGGCCCCTACTGTCTATTGATATGTCAAACAACAATAATCTTTTGGACAAGAAATATGTTAAAAAATACTATACCTGGCTCCAGCTGGGCTCCTCAACTTCTTCCAGGATGGAAGGCCCAGGTTGTTCCTCTGAAGCCTCAGCTGGGGTTGAGGGAAAGGTGGATGGAAGGGGGGTTAGAAGTGTAGAAAGTGATTCCCTGGCTTCAATCTGGTCTTCCAGAAATCGTATCCTGTTGTAGTACCACAGACTGGGTACATAAACATCCTCTACTGCTGCTCCTGATCTCATGGAAGCCTGGACCTTTTTAAGCTCCTTCCTATACGTGCTTCTCAAGCTACCAATTTTCTTCTCCACAAACTCGATGTCTGCGTTGGGGACCTGCGTCTTCACAAATTGCAGCAATTTCTCTAGCGATGCCTTCCTAGCTGGTTTATTTTGATATAAGGGCTTTTTAACCTCCCACAAATTTTGCATATCCCTGTATCTGTCTATGAACTGGCCCATGAATTCAGGGTCTTTGAATTGTTTCATATTTGCTGCAAGACAAAACACAAGACAAAAACACTAATATCAGGCTAAACTCTCCTAAACTTATCCCATTATAGGCCTCAATCTCGAATCAGTATAGGCCACTGATGTACCAAAGTTAAAATGTTACCTTCATTAGAATGTTCGTCCTCCCTCCTCAGCAAACCAAACATACGTACGTCACATGTGTGATAACTATATATACATTGCGCATGCGTGAAACTCCACCCGCGTGGGCCGCCCCTGTTGTTCTTTCTAGAATATTTCCCGCCCTGTCACTTTTGTTGCAGTGGGAGAGGAACATGGCGGAGACACAGTAGGTGCTTAATAGCAGTAACAAGGAGGAAAGCCCGGAGCCCGAAACGTCCCGATCCAGGAGGAGATTTAAGGCCTCCAATATGTCCTTTGGTGAGATGGTGGAGATGGTCGACATACTGAAGAGGGCCGACTATGATGGGAAGCATGGACCATACCTAAACCCAAATGTGAGAAAGGCCAAAATCATGACAAATGTTGTGAGGAGTCTGCGCCGGAATTTTGGGGTACGACAATCCAAGGAGCAATTGAGGAAACGCTGGTCAGACCTGAAATTGAAGGAGCAGGATCAGTACAGAAGGATCAAGAAAGTGCTTCTAAAAAGTAAGTATTTGTCGTGTGTTCCTATTATGATTATTACTTGCATGCTTCTCCATGTGCTTTTCTTTACTGTTGTACAGTTTAAAATGGCTACTTTCATGTTCGTGGGCACAGTGATCATTCGTAGGAAACATCGTTCATTTGCCAACTAAATACAATGTTTTTGGCAGATACAGGGTTAACTACATTTGGTCATGCTAATTTGTATTAAACTAAATTTAAGACATTGTTGTCTAGATGTCTTTTGAAACTAGAATGAATTGCAAACTCGATTCAGTGCAATGTAAGGAGAGGACACTCAGCAGCTGTATACACATCTGGACTCAGGAGCACTAGTGTGGGACACCAGAACACATTTTTTAGGGTGTCCCACACAGGTGCTTCGGTAGATACTTGGGGTGTCTCCATGTGTGAAACTTGTCCAGAAAAGGTAAGTATTCCAGCTTGGTTAAGGGAATTAATCATGTCTTCAACTTGGAACTCTGCCCAAACAGACAATTGTACCCCACTTCCAAGCAATGTTTCACATTCATATTTCTGGCCACAAATATCTGTGTGCTAAGTATACCTTTCATTTCATTCTCAGTCCATCTGAGGACACCAGCAACACCACACCTCAGGAAGAAGGGGAGCAGAGGACACCACAACCTCAGGATGTGGAGGAAGGAGAGGTGGAAGAAGTGGTTGAAATTGGCACAACAACAGGTTAGTGTCTGACACCACAGATTCAGTCAATAGATGTATGCCTGCATATTTATAATACATGGTGTGTATTTTTATTTTAGGTGATTTGCAGGTTGTGGAAGAACAATCTACTCATTTCACCAGTGACAGTGCACAACGGCTTATCCAGGACATAATGTGGTGTAGTCGGGATTTAGACCTTATCAAAGAAAAAAACAAGGAGATTGAACAAAGACTGAAGAACATGATTGATGTACTAGGGAGAATCTAAATCCAAAAAAGATTACCGCTTTTTTTAAAAATTTATCTAAAGTTTTAATACAGTTTAAAAGCCAAATTTGGAAGATGCACACAGTGTGTCAACATGTGCTATCTGCCATCAGGGGATTTCAATGTATGCGTTTTGTGGGTGCAACCCCTTCCTCCCAACTCTAGTAAATGAGAGGAAGTGGTTGCACCCCCAAAACACATCCATTGATCCCCCATTATGAGAGATAGCACATGTTGACATTAGGTATGGGATCAGAAAGGAAATCCCCATTTTGACTCACAATTTGTATGCATCTTCTAAATTTGGCTTTTACAGGGGTGACTTCACCCCATCTGATGAAGGCAAGATCAAGACATTTTTTCACACTATAATGTCTGATATTGCCTTCATTTTTGCAATATTGAACTTTGTAAGTTCCAGAGTTGTGTATGTTATGTTTGAAAACATGGCTATTTCTGTACTTTTTAAAAAATTTCAAGGCAAAACTTTTACACCAAAAGATGTGTTTTTTTTTACCACAAAATGTTTTATAATGCACATGTGAATGTGCATGGAGTAAAAGGCTTTATACTCAACAATGTGTGGCTTCTTCTTTCAATGCTCAATAACACTTTTTGTATTAAGTTGGTGTTTACGGTGACAATGGGTGTTATTTAAATAATGTTAAAACCACTTGGCACTACAAGGGCACTAGGAGAACCTAGGAGACAGATAAAAGAAACACAAGCAGTAAATCCAAATCAAGATTTTATCATATCATTTTTTTTAATTTTGAAAATATTTAAAAATTAGCTGGCAAAGCAATGGCCCCCCCCTACCCGTAAAATATTCCACATATTTTTCACGCACTTCACAAGCGCTTTGGGGGGGGCAAGCCAGGATGGACAGCTTCCAGGGCCGTCATTGGATTCTCATGAAGTCCGGCATCAGGCCCAACTGTGACAACTAAACCAGGTACATTTTGCTTTAAAAAGTTGTGCAGTATGCAGCAGGATAAAACAATGTGGCTAAGTTTGTACTCCGCCATGTTAATTGCTGTTAGAAATAAGCGGAACCGGCTGGCCATTATCCCAAAGGTATTCTTCACGACTCTTCTGGCTCTGGCCAGCAGGTAATCAAATACCCTCTTCTCTGGGGTGAGGGTCCTCTGGGGGAAAGGACCCAGACCAAAACCAAATGCTTCATCAGCGATAAAAACAATTGGGAGTCCTCTGACATTCTCTTCCGCAGGTGGCAATCCCAAGCCACCACTCTGGAGACGTCCGTAGAACTCGGTCTGGGCAAAGACTCCACCATCTTCCCCACGTCCACATAGAGCAACTCATATGGCGCCGACACAGAAAAAAAGATTCCAGCATGCATGAGGATAAAGAGGACATTCACAGCATATTACAATAAGGGTAATTATGGAATGATGAAATAAATACAAAACATTAGCAAACATTAAATACATATAATGTGATGTTAAAGGAGAAAACTTACCCTAATATAGTCCTTCTGCAGGACCTGAATGATGGCAGAACATGTCTCTGGAATAATGATCCCCAGAGCCTGGGGGGAGATGCCTGTCCAGAACTTGAGGTCCTGTAGACTTCTCCCCATCGCCAAGTACCGCAACGGAGTGATGGCTTGCCACATGCAGCTGTCCTGCTTCGTAATATAAGGGGTGAGCAAAGCCAACAAACGGTGGAAAACGGGGTCCATCATCCAGAGAAAATTCCTGAAATCATCAGGGTTATTCTCCTGGATCTCCCACAGCAAAGGCATATGAGAGAATTAGTCACACTGGAGTAACCAATTCTTGGTCCATGAACTCCTCCCCACCCTGTTCATGGACTGGGCTTGGGTCAAAGTAAGAACCCCAACACCAAGCCCCCATATAGCACGAACTCTACGACGAGTACGTACCCGCAACATGGCTTCAAAACGGTCGGCTGGTCAGAACGAACTAACCGAATGTACTGAAGAACCCCAAGGCCTGTGAAAAGCGAGCTGAAAATCAGAAACAAGTGGACAAGAACACACTGAAAACAGATACCAACTGACTACACGCACTGAAAAACAGATACAAACCCACAAGCACAAACTAAACAGCAGTAAGATAAGGAATAAGCACGAGTCTGAAAATCGCGAATCGTCTCTCACCAAACTTCTACTAACAAAAGATAAACATGAGATTAGCAGAAGGAGCCCAAAGGGTGGCGCACTGGCTCTTGAACTTACGTTTTATAGTCCCGTCGTACGTATTGTACATCACCGCGTTCTTGACGGTCGGAATTTGGTGTGACCGCGTGTATGCAAGACAGCAAAATTTCAGTAAAAAATTTCTATAGCATTTCAAATATATATTCATCAGTTTTCTGTGTGGCCCCTTACCATCAGGTGTCACAACCAGAGTGTCTCCTTACCATCAGGTGTCCCCATCAGAGTGTCCCCTTACCATCAGGTGTCCCCATCAGAGTATCCCCTTACCATTGGGTGTACTCATCAGTGTTCCCCCTACCATCAGGCGTCCCATCAGAGTGCCTCCTTCCATAAGGTCACCATCAGAGTGCCCCTTCAGCATCAGGTATCCCCATCAGAGTGCTCCCTTATCATCAGGTGTCTTCATCAGAGTGACTCCTTACAATCAGGTGTCCCATGCAAGAACTCCCTTATTGTCAGGTGTCCCCATCAGAATGCCCCTGTACTTTTTAGTGCGAGGCAGACATAGAATGGGAGTTGGGAGGCAAAGCAGGCTACAGGTCTGAACGGAGAGGGTTGCACTTCCATTCTCCTGTGATGCTGGGCATAGGACATGCGTGTGATGTCATTGTTTGTTAGGATGCCAGCTGTCCTAACAAACAATCGCTGCAAAGGAGAGGAGGACCTTGGGCTAGCTAGTGGTGAAGATAGAACTGTCACTGGGTCTGGGTTTGGACCATTGACCGCCATTCAGCGATACCTACTTTAAACTCTAGTTTTTAATGCTACAAAAATGTGGACAGTTTTACTATCTATCTATCTATCTATCTATCTATCTATCTATCTATCTATCTATCTATCTATCTATCTATCTATCTATCTATCTATCTATCTATCTATCTATCTATCTATCTTATCTCTATACTTTTAGTATATCATGAACACAGTGACGGCTGGTGCTCAAAACTTTTTGAAAAAAAAAACATCAATTGCAGCCACTGTGCCATCAAATGCAGCCACTGTGCCCATCAATTGCAACCACTGTGCCTATCAAATGCCGCCACTGTGCCATAAAATGCTGCCATTATGCCCATCAAATGCAGCCATTGTGCCCATCAAATGCTGCCACTGTGCCCAGGCCCGGATTTACTCCCTTTGCCGCCCCAAAGCCGGGTCCTTCAAAGCCGCCCCCCGCGAGGGGTAAGGATTTTTTGCGGGCAATTTTTTAGGGCAATGGCTGGTGTTAGTGCTTCAATCATTCCTGGCACCATGGTTGGTATGGTGTCAGGATGATTGAAACACATTATTTCTATCATTACATTGTAATATAAAATGAAATAGTTCAACTCACCATAATGCAGAATCATTGGAAGCCCTGAGCGTGTCACTTGCCACTATGCCTGCCACCAGATGGAGATGTCACTTGCCACGCTGCCTGCCACCAGATGGAGATGTCATTTGCCACGCTGCCTGCCACCAGATGGGGATGTCACTTGCCACGCTGCCTGCCACCAGATGGGGATGTCACTTGCCAAGCTGCCTGGTTGCCATCAGATAGAGATGTCACTTGCCACACTGCCTGGCTGCCACCAGATAGAGATGTCACTTGCCACGCTGCCACTAGATGGGGATGTCCCTTGCCACGCTGCCTGGCTGCCACCAGATAGAGATGTCACTTTCGACGCTGCCACCAGAAGGGGATGTCACTTGCCACGCTGCCTTGCTGCCACCAGATGGGGATGTCACTTGCCAAGCTGCCACCAGATAGAGATGTCACTTGCCATGCTGCCACCAGATGGGGATGTCACTTGCCAAGCTGCCACCAGATAGAGATGTCACTTGCCACGCTGCCACCAGATGGGGATGTCACTTGCCAAGCTGCCTGGCTGCCACCAGATGGAGGAGGGCGGAACAGTGGTGTGGGCAATGAGAGATGTCATCTCTCTCCCCCGCTGCCACCCTGCTGACATTACTTGTCTCCTCCGTGGCCCGGCAGCAGAGGCGCCGCGGCACACAGGTTGGAGACATATCTTTTCAAAAATGTCGCCGGGTGGCGCAATCACGCTACTGCGCATGCGCCACCTGGCCGAGCACGTACAAGCTTTTCTGAGCCCGGCCGGTTTCGGAACGGCGCATGCGCAGTAGTGGTCGGCTCGTGGCCATCTTTTCTATGGGCACCAGTGCCCCTAATGAACATTAATGGGCAGCCCGAAAGGGGGGGGCGGCCACGAAGCCACCGCAGGAGCAGCGCCGCCCCTGCACCACTGCCGCCCCGAGGCCTGGCCTCGGTGGCCTTGTGGCAAATCTGGCCCTGACTGTGCCCATCAAATGCTGCCACTGTGCTATCAAACGCAGCCACTGTGCCCATCAAATGCTGCCACTGTGCCATAAAATGCAGCCACTGTGCCCATCAAATGCTGCCCCTGTGCCCATCAAATACTGTACTGCCACTGTGCCATCAAACGCAGTCACTGTGCCATCAAATGCTGCCACTGTGCCCATCAAATACTGCCACTGTACCCATCAAATACTGCCACTGTGCCATCAAACACATACACTGTGCCCATCAAATGCTGCCACTGTGCCATCAAACGCTGCCATTGTGCCCATCAAAAGCTGCCACTGTGCCCACAGGGATTGCATTGGCAACTATCATCTTGGATAAAGTTTTTATATTGGATTAAGTATTGCACTTCTGCTCAGCACTTCAGCAAATGCACAAAGCGAAAATCCACAACAGACTTCTGCAGAACACTAAACAGACTACAAGTGACCTGATTCTCCATCAAACTTTTTCATCTCTCATTCAGGCTTCCTCTCAATTTCACCACTCTGTATCATGCACTCCCTACTTTTCCTTCTCACAGTTACATCCTCTCTCCTTAAATTCTCACTCCACCCATCTTCTCCACCCCACAGCTTATATATATCACCCTCACTCCTGTCTTCACCTTATTACTGCACGTATCAGCTGCTAATTCTGAATCCATATACCAATAAAACCTGCAGGACACTGGGACGTGTCCCCCCACATAAGTCACACTCCCATATCACCTCTCTCACCCTTCTGCTTCTTCTAACTTCTGGAGATATTTCCCCAAATCCTGGACTGATATCATTTACCTTCGGCCAACATACCCAGCACCCCTCATCCTCTGATAGCAGTCGCAATCCACACAATCTCATTTCTATTCCTCTTCAGCCTAGAACCAGCCTCCCCTTTTCCTGTGCCCTTTGAAATGCCTGCTCTATTTGTAACAAACTCACCACCATCCATGACCTATTTATCACAAACTCCCTGAAGATACTTGCAATTGCTGAGACCTGGATTCAAGAATCTGACCTTCCTTCTCCTGCTTCTCTCTCTTATGGTGGTCTCCTGTGAACTCACTCTCCCAGGCCTAGTGGACAGAAAGGAGGTGGTGTTGGAATCCTCCTATCCCCTCAAAGCAATTTTCAGGTTCTTCATCCACCCCGCTCTCTGTCCCTCTCCTAATTTTAAGCTCACTGTATTCGTCTATTTTCTCCAGTTTCATTGAGAATTGCTGTGATCTATCGGACCCCTGGACCGGTATCAAACTTCCTTGACGACTTCTCTGCCTGGCCACCCTACTTTCTCTCTTCTGAAATTCCAACAATGATTCTTGGTGACTTCAACATCCCTGTTAATCTTAACACTCCCGCTACTTCTAAGCTGCTGAGCCTAACCTACTCTTTTGACCTAAAGCAATGGACAAGTGCTTCTACTTACTCTGTTGGCAATTGCCTTGACCTCATATTCTCCTACCTATGCACTCCACACAACCTCTCCAATATTCCTTTTCCTCTCTCTGATCCCCACCTTATTAGTTTCAACCTCTCCTTGTCTGCCTCCTCCTTGCCTTTCAACTACCAAACTATTACCCGTAGAAACCTTCGCCATCTTAACCCCTCTCTTCTTTTTTCTGCTACAGATTATCTCTACGACAAAATCTCATCCTTGTCCTGCCCCAACTTGGCCACTTCTGTCTACAACAGTTCACTGTCATCCATCCTGGATACCTTTGCCCCCGTCACTACGCACAGAATCAGGCCCCGACCGCTACAACCCTGGCAGACAGATAATACCTCAAAAAACGTAGCCGTGCTCTTGAGCGTCTGTGGCATAAAACTCCACCACCAATAGGTATAAGGCTTACCGGAGGGATTGAACCCAAACAGGTATACGCCTAATGAGTCAATTGAGTTTGTGGTGTAATACACCAAGGGGAACCAGCATCAACATACGACGGGTAAAGGGTAACAACACTTATAGTTTGGCCATGGAGGGTCTCCTCCCAAATTAAATATAATGATAAACATGGGGTTTGGGGTGTTTTTTTTTTAATTTTTTTTATGTTCGGTTTTCTGGTGTTTTGATGGGTAAAGGGTAATAACACTTACTAGAATAGTTTGGCCAATGAGGGCCTCGTACACAAATACAAATTGATAAACACGTACACTTTTTATTCAATTATGTACACTTATGCACTTTTATGTCCCCCCCTTTTGATTTTTTTTTTTCCCTCTCTCCTTCTCACGAAGGGTAAGAGGTCTTCTTGCACAAAGAGAGGAAGGGGAAGGAGTAACTACAGGATTACCAAGTGGTTTGGAAAGGGCGGAGGGATAAGATTTAAGCGAATGTGGTAGTAGAAGATGTAATGTAATAAGGGTCTGGGGTGGGTGAGGAAGGGTTTTTCTTTTTTGTTTGTAACAATGTATGAAGATTGTTGTATTGTAAAATGGAAATAATAAAAATTCTGATTATTAAAAAAAAAAACATACATGACCTCCGGTTGGGGATATAAACTCCTGTGGTCCTTCACCGGGGCCGGATGAGTGATCTCTCCCATATGGAACGGTTTATAGAAAGAAGAGTAAAGAGACCACATGGTGTAATTCCATTTCAGTAAAAAGTTATTTATTATGTAAAAAGGAACACTTACATTTGTGAAGTTAAAAGGGGTTGATATAAATTATGGATTGTGACGCAGTGGCATCAGCAGAGCCCGTCCCAATGTGTTTCGTCTAATAAAACATCGTCTGGGGTGCTTGTCCACTGCAGCCACTGCGTTTATATATAGTAATACATACCCCATAATGAGATACTGCTCCCTCGTAATTGGATGTGTCAGTGCTTACTTCTGGTCATAGCCAAAATGGCGCGGAAGCGTGCAGTTCAAGCCTCATTCAAAAGTATAATGGCTTCAGAGGCATGCAGTTCAAGCCTCATTCTGAAAGAGAATAACTTCAGAAAGCAGTGGAAATTACGTCACCGCGTGTATTGAGATCCCAAAACGGCGCTAGATACAGCTCCCTGCTACTTAGATGTATCAGTGTCTACTTCCGGTCGCAGCCAAAATGGTGTGGAACCCTGCGGTCCAAGCCTCGTTCCAAAATACAATGGACTCAGGGGGATGCTGTTCAATTGTGAGAGAAAATGACTTTAGAAAGTGGCGGAAATGACGTCACCGCGTGTATTGAGATCAGGAAACTACACTAGACCGCACATCAAGCCAAACCTCACAATCAGATGCTGGAAGCAAGGCTCAAGCCTCGTTCTGAAACAAACTTGACACAATCTGTAATAAGTATGAATGATATCCTGTGTGTAATCACAGTCAGAATTGAGCTGCAATAATACTGCCCAACACCAAAAAACACCAGATTAGACGTACATGCAATCCAGGATTACAACCACAGGGTCGGCAACATCATCTTGTGTTTATTAATGGCCATTTATAAACTTGATATAAAAAAAATGTACATTAAAATTTGACTCTAATTTAATATACACCAAAGAGCCGACACTCAATCTGGGGTTGATATTAAACAAAAATTGAATAGATGAATGTAACAAATGTAACAGAAAATAGATAAATAAATGTGACAATTTAAATTAAATAAATCCATCAACCACATTGGAAATGCATAGAAAACCTAAATTTAGTAAGACACTTTATCACAGCGGCTTGTTCTGTGGTGCCAGGCAGAGGCTCCATCGATGGCTGAATGGACTTGTGAACAAGATTGAGCTTGTGGAATATATGATCGCATGGGATGAGGATAAATCTGAGTCACATAAACTAATGTGGACAGTTTGGTCTCATTTCAGATATTCTTTTGAGTTTGACTCCTTTATCTCCACTACTGTAAAATTAAAGCGGATATACCACGCTGTCTCTTTGCATTGTAAGGTAGCAGCCGGCACCGCAAAAGATCAATTTGCAAAGTGAAAAATAGGTAAGCGCTAATATGCTGTCTTTAAAGTAAACCAATACAGAGTATTTAGACAAGGTGCACAATGTAGATGTACACCTTGAATAAGAGAAATGAACATTTAAGTGTATACAAACATGAATGTACACTATAAAAAAATATAAAACAGTGCTCATATAAATTATTCAGAGAACAGAGAGAGAACAGAGATTCAGAGAAGACCTAACATTCAATGTAGGTATAGATCAAAATTCTCTTTATTTGGACATCCCAAAAATTACACGCATAAGAATGCTGGGTGGACGCGTTTCGCACACTTCACGTCCGCTTAGTCATTACCTGATGAAGAGGATTTTGATCTACAGTAGTGTTCGGCCATTTCTTCTAATTTCAATGGGGTTAAACTTAGTCTAGAAGAGAGTAAGCCCTTACATAGGTAACTATCCCACGTCTGCAACATAGTGAGTACCGTAGTGGGCAGTAACTCTTTTAGGTCTCTGATCAGACTTTAGCCAAAGTAAGGAGGTAAGGTCCGGAGAGATAAGGTCGTTCTCTAGATGGGTCCACAGCTTAGTAGATTGGCTGTGATACCAGTCAACCACTCTAAGCAGTTCACATCTTTTAATGCTGCTGGCTCCTGATCACTCATTGCTGCCACCCGGAACTTCCGACCTTCATTGGAAAGAGTTAACAGTGGACAGTGCAGTCACCAACCAGTCTGTTGCTTGGGGAACCAGCAGAGTTATTGTATTACCCTAATATGACTTGACGCTGCTGTTGCTGATACTCAGTGCCTTGCTCTGTTCACCTCTCTGATGCTGCCTGCAAGCCAAACAGAAATGGATGATCCCAGCCCAATTTAGACCTTCATCAGTAGGACATGCCCATGCTGTGACAGCTCACTCAGTTTCTACTGTCACTTGAACATATGGAGTAGGCAGAAGAAGCATTTTTTACTACTTACTTCTTATGAGCTGTACATTAGATGACGTAATCTCTTAGAGCCTGCCACAGGAAGTGAGTAGTAGGAGGTTTCTTCTGCCCGCTCTCTGTTTACAAGTGATGATGGCAATTGGGTGAGGTGTCACAGCATGCTGTGCCCAGTTTATCTGCAGAGTCACCCACTGCTCATTATCCCTGAGGACCCCACAATGGTAGTAATTTTGCCACTGTTTGTTAGTGTAGTAGCCTTTTATTTTAAATAATAAACACAGGGCCTTTTTTGATCCGGAATGTGGCAGAGCTCCGTTCTGCCACCTCCAGCATTAGCCACTCACCACTTCTAAACACAAAAGCCTGGCTCTCCCTGCTGTCAACACCCCCACTGGAGGATCTAGCTGTTGCTGCTGCAAGTAAGAGAGGTGGAGCCATTCATGAGTGTGCACTGTATGGGCAGAGAGCTAACCAGCAGCTGAGAGATGCATTTTGCAAAGCTAAGCGCCTAAAAGATGGTGGAGGGGGAAAGGGAGCGGTGAATGAAGGCAGTGGAGGTTGAATGTGGAGAGATGAGGGCAGTGGGGAAGGGAAAGAGGTGAGCTGTGGACAGAGGTGGAGAGGGGAGCAGCGGACAGATGTGTAAAGATAAGCTTTGGAGTGCAGAGGAGAATTGTGGACAGGAGGTGCAGAGATGAGCTTTGGAAGGGGACAGAAGTGGGTTGTGATGAGAGGTGTGAAGTTGATCCGTGGACTAAGGTTGCAGAGATGAGCTGTGGAAAGAGGGTACAAAGGTGAATGCTGGGTGTTGCTTTTTTAAGGGGAAAGCCTTTTACTGGAAGAGACCTTTACCTGATTGTGAGAGACAGCACAGCATTCTGAGTTGAGTGGTCTAGAGCAGTGTTTCTCAACTCCAGTCCTCAAGGCGCCCCAACAGGTAATGTTTTCAGGATTTCCCTCAGATGAAACAGCTGTGGTCATTACTTAGGCAGTGAAACTGATCAATTCACCTGTGCAAAATAATGGAAAACCTGAAAACATGACCTGTTGGGGCGCCTTGAGGACTGGAGTTGAGAAACACTGGTCTAGAGTATGTAATGCAGCAGTTAGGATTTTGTAGTGGTGGAATTTGGGAGGAGGCTATTTTTGGTTGTAAACTGACCTGTGAGCCAGTAGTGTATTTAGGTTTTAAATATGACCCACCCCTTCCTGTCAAGGCCACACCCCTTGCTGTTTAAGACCCGCCCTGAAATATTCGAGAGAGAACACTAGTTCTGAGGGCCTGGGGGGGCAATGGATTTCCTTAATTTGCATAGATTTCCTCTCACTTCCTGTTTGGCTATGGGGCAGGAAGTGAAGGGAAATCTCTGCAATGGGACAGGGATGGTAAAAAATAAACAGTGCAAGCCGGCAGGGACTCTTTCCATGCTGCCCCCAGCATGCGTGTAGTCATGGATGTCGTAGGCCGCCCCTGCGGGGAGGGGAACGGGCCCCAAAGAGATAGAGAAAACTGAGGATCATTGCGGATGAAGTAGCAACAAAGCAGAAGGAAACTGGGCGATTGATCGTACTGCCAGAGACTGAGGGTTGTTGGTGCACAAGTCAGTGAGATGGGCAGTAATGGCCTATGACTTTGAGTTCAGTATTGCCCTGGGATTCCAATCAGTCAAGCGGGAGGAGTTATTCAGAAATACCATGTACCATGCCGGTGGGAAGTAGTGGTAAAAAGGTAGCGGTGAAGCTGCAAGCACACATGTAGAGATATGGAGATCTTTTAAAGTTATCCAGATGAAGAAGTTATTAAGAGTGACTCTTTATCAAATCATTCTCTATCAAATCTACTTCCATCGTCCCTGATTGAAGAGATCATTGAAAAATGATTTCTTGACTGTCCGCAATTGTACTCAGATTTTCCTGTATGATTCATTGCAAGATGACAATGTAACAGAAGAGCATCTCAAAGGAAGTCCTTCTCCCATCCCAGTTTATGTTGATGAATAAAGCATTAAGAAAAAGCATTAAGGACTGTGACTATTAAATCTATGGGCTGCGAGGGTTGAGTAGTAAGCGTGAATTACATTAGCAAATATTAAGCCGCTCCTTGGGGGGTAAGTGCTACATATACTTTTCTGCACTTTTCTGCACACAAAAAGATATTTTGCCTTAAAGAAGAGCTTCATTAAAAGCAGCAACTGTTGAGATGAATTCTTTGTTCACGACTATGTAACATACAACATAATTTATAGATTGCAGCAGTCAGGCATCAGGAGTAGGGAGGTGTGTTTAGTCTTGAGTCCGAATCTGCTGAGCTATCCCACCGGAAAGCTGTCAAAGCTGACACCCAATCATAGACGCAGCCCCCCCGCAGCCGCATGTATACCTCTTCCACCTATGACTGGCTGTCCACTTTGACAGCTTCCCAGTGAGAGAACTCAGGTGGGTTCTGTAATTGAGCATATGACCAACTACAACTCCATTTTGTAATCTACCCTCCATTTTAAAAGCTTGTTTAAAGAATGTACATGCCTTATCTTACACTTCTTTCTCGTTAGAGTTTTAGACCTTTTCATTTGAGCCAAGTTTTAATTAAGAACTTTCACTGTATGACTCATTGTGTTTAGGCCGATTCTCAGAGTCTATGCAGATAAGCTATCTTTGTAAATCCATTTCAGCTGCCAAAAACTAATGATGAAATAAAATCTCTCTGTAGAAACCTGGTTAACCCTTAGAAACTTAAGAGCGAGTTTACCCCTCCCCTTTTTTGCTGTAACTCATATATAAAAGATATCATTCTTAATAAAGAGTTCAGACTCACTTTGCTCACGAAAGCTGCCTGTTGTGTGTTTTATTGGGGTCTCCAGAATTCTGACTGGGTCACTGTGGATTACCAAGGAAGGGTGGTCGGCTGTCCAGTAATCTATGCTATCAGATGGGGGCTTGTCCCGGTTAAAGCATTCAGTTTTTCCACGGTTAGGGAATTTTTTGTCTTATCTAACAAATTGTTTCCATGCCGTGGCTCTGATAAAGCTTAAGAACCGTTTAAATTGTATAGAAAGGAGACGGAACATGACTAAATAGACTAATATAGAAAAAGGTCTTTGGCAGACCTGAAAGTCCTTTTGGGAAGGACACAAATATAGAAAAAGGTCTTTGGCAGACCTGAAAGTCCTTTTGGGAAGGACACAAATATTTAAACAGTACTGTTTACTCCTTGTGGGAAGGAGAATAGTCTATGAGGTAAATCCACCGTGACCCAAAACTTTTCTGCTTTTTTTTCCATCGCTTAGGAGAATAAGATAATGTGTTGTGTGGATCAGACGATTGTAAGGTAAGACAGTCGTTTCCCAATGTCAATATGGGTCAAAAATATGGTAAAGAAGTTCCTCCCCATGCTTCCAACCCTGGGGAAACATGTAAAGATTATGTAGCTAGGGTTTGTGGTATGGATTGTAAGTTCATAATACCCTGGGTATCAAATCTATCGGGGTGGACTGACACTATGCATAGCTCCGATCCTTGGTGATAATGATGAGTTTCACATGGACATGGTAAAAGGATTATGTCTAGGAGATATAAAAAAAAAAAAAAAAGAAGAAGCCATACAACTACCAAAATCCATTGCTATATTGCACTGTAGGGCACATACAGGTCAAAAAGATGACATAGCCAAGGGAAATGCTTTAGCTGACAAAGCAGCAAGAGAAGCAGCATCCACACAGCCAGCAGACATCCAAATGCCATTGCTCTCACCTGAAATCCCACTCCTAGATCAAACATTGCATGATCTCCAAACATATGCTACAGACAAAGACATCCAACAATGGAATGCAGTAGGTGTGCAGAAAAGCTCAGAATCTGAGCTTGTCTGCCATGAGGGGAGACCATTTATTCCTGTAGCAAGTGCTCCTTTATTGATTGTACAATACCATGGTGTAGGACACAGAGGCTGGCAGGTCACATGTGAATTATTAGACAAGGATTTTTTCATCCCTGGTCTTCCCTCCTTAGTTAAGGTATATGTTTCCAGATGTATCACATGCATCCGGAATAATCCCAGGAACTCTCACAAGACAAAACATGAACACCTAATCTATCCATCCACACCATTCACTCATTTACAAATTGTTTTCACACACATGCCTAAGTTAGGTAAGAGACAAGAACACCTACTTGTAATAGTGGACATGTTCTCAGGATGGATAGAAATGTTTGTCACAACAAAGGAAGATGCACAAACAGTAGTGAGAATTCTTACACAGGAAATCATTTCCAGATGGTGATGCCCGCTTCAGATCAACTTAGACAATGGCCTTGCATTTGTGGCCAAAGTCTGCCAAGATCTAGTAAAAACGCTAAATATTGACTGGAAGTTTCACATACCTTATCACCCTCAAAGTTCAGGTATAGTGGAAAGGATGAACAGAACCATTAAGGATAAGAACAGGAAGGCCATTGGAGGTATGTATACCAATTGGAAAAAGGTCCTCCCAGCAGTTCTAGCTGAGGTAAGAATGACACCCTCTAAGAAAACAGGATACTCTCCGTTTGAAGTCCTAATGGGTAGGCCATTCCCCACCCCATGGGCCAGACAGCCACTTATGTTAGAAAGAGGGGACCTTGATCTCATTCAGGAAGAATATGTAAGAACACTTATTGAAACTTTGGATTAAATTGAAAGAAATGTTGCTTGCACCTCTCCTTTTTCTTCACAGGAACCTACACACCCTTTCCAGGTGGGTGACACTTCGAATATTGAGTGAAGCAGGTGGTCAAGACTCTGAAAAGATGACCTCGCTTATTTCACCACAGATTTCTGGGAAGGAATTGTGTCTCCTATTCTTGATCACTTTGATTGTGTTCCTACCCACATGGATCATAACTAACTGTATATATCACCCTGATGACTTGGGTGTCATAAAAGCCATATGTGGAGCACAACCTATACATGACAAACTTAACAGGTCAAAAAGAGAATCATTGGGAAAAAATGAGATAGGGGAAGGGTCAACCACATTCCATGATAACATGTTACTGATGAAGTTCAAATATGCATATGCACAAAAATCAGGTTATGAGAAATGTTGGATATGTAGTAAACTAGAGTCACCTAATTATATTATTTTTCAAAGATCTGGGTCTACCATCTCATCTGAATGTTTTGATTAGAGACTCCCTAACCTGATTTAACAGAATGCCTTTTGACTCGGATACAGTCCAGTGGGCTCCCAGCCAGAGAGACACGAAACTCTTGTGAGCAAACAAGTGGCGACGGTAAGAAACTGTTATTCTTAATTATTCTGCTCTCCGTGGCAAGTAATTAGTCTGTGTCTGGAGTCCGTTGGCTGAAGAAGTCTTATGCTGTTGATGAGATGGTGAGATTAAGGTAAAATGATGTGTTTAATTACTAGAGCCACTAGAATCCCTGACCCAGGTGCTGAAAGTAAAGCTTACCTCAATCTTTATTACAGTAGAAACTCTGTAGTAAAGTAAGTCATTTTTATGACTTAAGAGGGGATTGTAATAGAGCATATGTACAACTGCAACTCCATTTTGTAATCTACCCTCCATTTTAAAAGCTTGTTTTAAAGAATGTACATGCCTTATCTTACACTTCTTTCTCGTTAGTGTTTTAGACCTTTTTGTTTGAGCCAAGTTTTAATTAAGAACTTTCACTGTACGACTCATTGTGTTTAGGCCGATTCTCAGAGTCTATGCAGATAAGCTATCTTTGTAAATTCCTTTCAGCTGCCTAAAACTAATGATGAAATAAAATCTCTCTGTAGAAACCTGGTTAACTCTTAGAAACTTAGGAGCAAGTTTACCCCTCCCCTCTTATGCTGTAACTCACATATAAAAGATATGATTCTTAATAAAGAGTTCAGACTCACTTTGCACATGAAAGCTGCCTGTTGTGTGTGTCATTGGGGTCTCCAGAATTCTGATGGGGTAGCTGTGGTGTCAGAAACCATGAACCAGACCGAGACAGAAGTACAGTAAAATCAAATTTGTTAATTAATAAAGATAAAAAGGTAAATAGAGTAAGCGTAGTCAAAGCATAGCCAGAGTCCTGTAACCGGATCGGGTAGTCAGCCAAGCCAGAGTTCAGTAACCAGATCAGGTAATCAGCCAAACCAGAGTTCAGTAACCAGATCGGGTAATCAGCCAGGCCAGAAGTCAGGGATCCAAGTAGAGGAACAGCAAGCAGGATAAGGAGCCAGAAGGGATGTCAGCAAAGCCAGTCTTTAAACAGGAATGCAGAAGATGGTTTCTTGTGATGTAACCAAGGCGAAGGCAGGAATGAAGTGAGCTGGAGATCTTTAAGTAGGCGGGACTGATGAGCAGATCCACAACAGCTGGTCAACTGTGAAGAGAGATGAGAGCTGGCAATTAGCCGACAGCTGAGCGGCCAGCTCAGAGAAGGAAGGGCTGAGCCAGCCCTGACATGTGGATTACCAAGGGAGGGTGGTCGGCTGTCCAGTAGTCTAAGCTATCAGGTTCGGACTCATGTCTGAAGCCGCCTGAGTTCATCCCTGATTTGGAGTATTATACAACTTAGCATACATAGTTGCCAACATTGCAAAATAATTTATAGGGACACTTTTTTTTCTGTAGGCGGAGTCTTGCTATAATTAGGGGACGGGGCATTTGTTTGAAGGTGGGGCACAGCGAGGAAAGAAAAATGCAAAGTGTGCCTTGGCAAAAAATGTGCATGGTTTAAATGGAAAACTGGGCGTGGCTTAAAGGGGCATGGCTCAAAGGGGGTGGTTGGTGGTTAGAGTCTGAGATGAACGAGGGATGGAGGGAGAAAGTAAGGGAGAAAGAAAGAAAGAAAGAAAGAAAGAAAGAAAGAAAGAAAGAAAGAAAGAAAGAAAGAAAGAAAGAAAGAAAGAAAGAAAGAAAGAAAGAAAGAAAGAAAGAAAGAAAGAAAGAGGGAGGGAAAGCAGGCCCAGATCCTACACCACAATAGCAATATGTGTATTCCAGAAAGTTTAACAATCAGCAGATAAAGATACTACAAACACCTGGTGTTAGCACTTCAATCATCACGGCACCATGGTTGGTATGGTGTAAGGATGATTAAAGTGCATTATTTCTATTATTACATTGTAATATAAAATGAAATAGTTCAACTCACCATAATGCAGAATCAGTGGGAGCCCTGAGTGTGTCACTTACCATGTCGCCTGCCACCAGATGCCATCAGGTGTCCCCAGTAGAGTCCCTCCTTACACCAGGCATTCCCAGCAGAGTCCCTCCTTATACCAGCCATTTCCAGTAGAGTCCCTCCTTACACCAGGCATTCCCAGCAGAGTCTCTCCTTACACCAAGCATTTCCAGTAGAGTCCCTCCTTACATCAGGTGCCCCCAGCAGAGCCCCTACTTATATCAGGTGTCCCCAGTAGAGTTCCTCCTTACATTAGGTGCCCCCAGCAGAGTCCCTCCTCACATCAGGTGTCCCCAGCAGAGTCTCTCCTTATATCAGGTGCCCCCAGCAGAGTCTCTCCTTACATCAGGTGTCCCCAGCAGAGTCCCTTCTTACATCAGGTGTCCCCAGCAGAGCCTCTCCTTACATCAGGTGTCCCCAGCAGAATCTCTCCTTACTTCAGGTATCCCCAGCAGAGTCCCTCCTTAATTTAGGTGCCACCAGCTGAGTCCCTCCTTACATCAGGTGTCCCCAACAGAGTGCCTCCTTAAATAAGGTGCCCCCGACAGAGTCTCTCCTTACATCAGGTGCCACTAGCGGAGTCCCACCTTACATCAGGTGCCCGCGGCACAGTCCCTCCTTACATCAGGTGTCTCCAGTAGAGTTCCTACTTACATCAGGTGCCCCCAGCAGAGTCCATCCTTACATCAGGTGCCCCCAGCAGAGTCCCTCCTTACATCAGGTGCCCCCAGCAGAGTCCCACCTTACATCAGGTGCCCCCAGCGGAGTCCCTCCTTACATCAGGTGTACCCAGCGGAGTCTCTCCTTACATCAGGTGTCCCCAGTCAGTGGAGTCCCTCTTTGCATCAGGTTCCCCAGCCAGCGGAGTCCCTCCTCACATCAGGTGTCCCCAGCCAACGAAGTTCCTCATTTTGTTAGGTGTCCCCATCCAGCGGAGTCCCCAGCCACCAGGTGTCCCCAGCCATCGGAATCCCTCCTTACATCATCAGGTTCCCCAGCCAGCAGAGTCCCTCCCTTACATCAGGTGTCCCCTCTTCACCCAGGTGCAGGCCGCTGGTGATTTGGCCTCTGTGCCATTACAGAAGACCAGCTCGTGGAGGCCGAAGGGAAGAACCAAGAGGCAGAGCCTGGGTTTTTCCTATTCTTTCTACCGCACGATAGCTGGTCTTCAGTAAAATGGAGGCCAGTGGAGACATTTTTACAGTGCTGGCCGCAGACCTCTAGTGGCGGCGGAAAAAACATGAAAACTGCGATTTCCCGGGACATTTCCCGGGAAACAGTAAGACCAGTACAAAGGTCTAAATCCTGGAAATGTCCCAGGAAATTTGGGACAGTTGGCAACTATGAGCGTATAGAGTGCAGAAGTCAGGGTGGGGAGGTGTAGAAGGAGTGAAGGGGGAGAGGGAGAAGGAGAGTGAGAGAGAGAAGGAGAGAGAGAGAGAGAGAGAGAGGAGGGGAGAGAGGGAGGCAGGTCAGCTTACCCAGGTAGACAGGAACATCTAAAGGGGTTTAAAAGGGATCCTAATCTGAAGAGCAGCAGGGTCATGGGTAATGGCTATGCAAAAGCCATTATATCACAGAAGCATGTATCTGCTATAATAGCACAGAGCAGCTGTGGCTGCCGCAGTGGACTTTCAAAGAACTACTCCACTCAATAGATCTCCCTGCTTCCTGTGACGTCACAGCCAACCAATTTAATTTTGGCTGAGCTTGGGTATAGCGTGACTTATGCATTGCCCAAGCTCAGCTGAACTTGAATCGACTGGCTCCAGAACTGCACATGCTCAGTGTTTATGTATGGGCATAGGGGAACATTGTTTCTATCTATGGACTTTTACAAACAGGAGTAAGACACCCATATTTTACTATTTTTGTTCTCAATTTTTGTAAATAAAGAGACAATTGGCAATCCTGGTGGGTGTATATAAATAGACATATATCCACTTACATCTGCCTACATCCAAGTGTGTTTATATCCAAAAAAAAAGTTTGCATCCTTTTCTGTTTTTGCAGACTTACATGGATGCAGAATTACATTCATTAGAATGATGTTCATTTTTATGCAAGAAACATAGGTTTTAGTTTATTCTTTTGTCCACCTTTATTTTTTTCTTCAACAACAAAAAAAAAAAAGTGAAATATGGATGTATGCTGATGTAAACTGCACTGCACTGCACTTTTTTAATCATTTGTCGTGACTGACCTGATGATGCTTTTGAAGAAAATGAGTGGGGCGGGGTTCTGTAGTCCTATCTAGTTTCTGTTCCCTAGATACAGAAGTGTGAGCAAATATTGTTATAGGACTAGAATTGTGTTATTGTCAGTATCACCAGGTGAAAGTAAATGGAAAAAAAGCCTTGAAAAATCAAAACGAATGCAGTCTCCACATGTGTTGGTTGGTAAGCTGCAACATATTACATTTTTGATTTGGAGTTAAGAAATGCTAGAATTTTTTAGATAAAATCCACAGTAATTGTTAGCCTAGATTCTAGCAACATGAACATTTTTTTTTAAATTATATTAACCTTGACATTTGAACTCAGTTACTAGCTTTGTAAGCAAGAGGAACTACAGGGATTCAAAGCTAGAAGAGGGACTGCTAATTTTATGTAGGACAGGTAGGAATTATGATGTGAAGAGAATACTGTGCATCCATGGATTAATGACATTTTCCTGCGAATGTCCAAAACTCCTTCATGGCTGTCTTTCACAGGGCCACAAGTGAAACAAACCTATAGATCTGTGGATCTTTTCAAGTAATTACTGAGACAGGACACTCTCTGGATTACTACTTTCGGTCAGCGCTTATGCCAAAGATTAAATCATTTAGGATGACAAACTTTCAGAGAAAACACACATTAATAAATTGAGTTTATCCCTCAGCCTGTGTAGATCCCAAACATCAGCCTGATGTAAAAAAACAAAAAACAAAAAACGTACCCACCTAGTAATAAACACAAATTCAGCGAATGCTGGTAAATCCTCAAGAAGTTGTATAATAGTGCATTTCAGCCAAAGCTGAAAAAAAAAATTGGAAAATTTTGTTACAGTAGACGCCTGTGCTGTTTTATTTACTTCACAGTGATTCCACCTTTCCCAAAAACATGTTAAATGAGGGCAAAAAACACGGCACAAGCCACAGAGCTCTATGTGGTGCATCCAAGTCAGGTGGTTGTTTGGACGCAAGCACTACACAAGTGTGGTGTGCTGGCTGCAGATATTTGTTTGCACAAGCTCTCAGAGTTCAATGAGGTCATTTTCTCATCTTCCTTGTGTTTTTCTGAATGTTCCACAAACCTGTCAGCCTTAAACAACAGTCTCTTTCTTCACATTGGAAATAGAAACACGTCCTCTGCAGGAATTTTCCACTTAATAGCTCCTGCTTTCCTAGCGGGTGCCTCTGAGCACCACCACTGCAATGCTGTATTTCTTTCCACTGCAGCTTGACATTTAGCAGGCAAGCACAAGGATGTGTATTCAGTCACCCTCTGTCTTAAAGGCATACACTTTCCATCGCTCTCGTAACAATACCGCATTGTGGATGCTTGGGATAATTAACTGTGCGTCGCTGTTTAAAAGTAACAACTTTGGTTCTTCCTGGCCGCTGACAATGTTATGCTACCAATTTGACTGTGGTAATGAAGGGGTTAATAAACAAGAAAAAATGACTAAAAGCAACAATGACAGATATATTCACTGCTGGTCACAGAGATTTTCCAGCATGCTGGAAAGATCTTTGTCTTTTTTTTTCAGGAGAAAGGGTGCCATAGGCATAAGGGTGGGCTAATCTCTGAAAGAGCAGAGCAGCCTATATTTGGCCAGCCTAAAGCTAATCACATGATAAACACGTTACTAAAAATACGTTAAGACTACATTTATTAATGTGACCAACAAAATGCATTAATGCATAGATAACAGTCAGAATCACTCACTTGAATTAGATCCAATATAATGAGAGAGATATAGGTTACCATTGTTGGATTCCTTCTGAAAATGGCAGCTGCCAGGTTTATATGCTGACCTACCAGCTTCAATATTTTCTGATTCATGAGTTTAGGATAAGTATGGTAATCTGTCTAGGAAAGTCATTAGTCTCTAAGGCTGGGTTTACACTTAAATCGTATGTGGCTTCCAGCAGGGGTGCGTCCCTGTTCTCTGTTTCAGGGATGAGTCAGGCCCGAATTTTTATCTGAATTTGGACTTGAAATGGAGCCAAACACGCACCGGACCCCTGTGCAAACCGCTCCGCAGCCACCCTAGAGATATGTGAACCGGGACCATTGAGAGCCGGTCACAGTCTCCTGTCATGCAAATTGGATGCAGGAAAAGCCGCATCAAACTCGCATAAGTGTGAACCCAGCCTCAAACCTAATTTTATTTCTCCTGAAAGTGTGATGAATCAAAAAAGTGTGCTTACACATATTGCTTTTTTTAAATGCTTTACATTTGTTTTTGTTTTTTAACTGTGCTCTGGTAATGGCCCAAAAATGAGAATTCCCACCTCAGGGTGAAGTTGATGACAGCGGCCCTTTGTGTGAAAGCAGGGATCTGTCTCCAGGGGTCTGACCGACTCCTTGCAAAATCACAACTATGTATCGGTTAACCCCAAATGAGCTGCTGGATTTATTGGGTCCTTTGTTCCTCTTTTTCAAAGTATAATTTGTATTTGGTCAGCGGCCTCTCACCAACTTTTTGTGTTAGCAAGTGATCTCCCTCTGTATACTGGGAAACACAGCCAGTCTGCAGCGTCCTTCCCCATTGATCATGGCGTGAGTTTTATCAGAATCAGTGGTGCTGATTAGGGATAGTCCCAATGTTTGAATCGAACGTGGCCATTGGTTGTCAGGGTATGTGGGTGGGGGGCTTATTGGAATCGGGAAGGCCCCTTTAACAAGGGGGCCTCCAGATCCCTCCCCCTCATGTAAATGGGTATTGGGTACATTGTACCCCTACCTATTCACCAAAAATAGTGTCAAAAAGTAAAAACCACAACAGACAGTTTTTGACAATTCCTTTATTAAAAAAGAAAAAAAAGTGTTCCGCAATGTCCATCCATCTTCAATCTTACCGCCTGACAGACCCAAAAACTAGAAAAAAAGATCTCCGCCTCGATGGGAGGCCTCCCAGCGGCTGCTGTCTCTTTGCTGTGACAGCTGTTATATAGGCAAGGGTGGAGCCACCCGATGATGTAACCGAGTGACCCCGCCCCTTCTGAAATCATGTGACATCAGACAGTGGCAGGGTCATCCGGTTACGTCAGCGGGTGGCCCTGCCCTTGCCTGTATACTAGCTGTCAAAGCCAAAAGACAGCAGTCGCTGGGAGGCCTTCCATGGAGGCAGAGTTTTTTCTGTTTGTTTTCTCTTTTTCGGGCCTGTCGGGCGACGTGATTGAAGGGTCTGGTATGGATTTTGGGGGGGACCCTACGCCAATTTTTTTTTACAATGTACCCCATACCCATTCACATAGTTGGAGGCAGGATCTGAGAGCCTGCTTGTTAAAGGGGGCTTCCAGATTCCGATAAAACCCCCACCCGCATGCCCCCACAACCAATGGCCAGGGTTGTGAGGAAGAGGCCCTTGTCACCATCAACAAGGGGAGTTCCACTTAAACTCCATACCAGACCTCGGGGGGAACCCAACTTTTTCCTTGATTTTTCATCTATATTGCCGGGAGCCAAGAATACATTACAGCCGCGAGCAAGTTTACATTACATTTTTTTCTTTCCTTTAATTTTGCTGCGGCATTGTTCTACACATTGCAGAGATGCACCACTTTACAGGCAGACTAAGGGGACCCTCCAGGCACGATATTTAAAGGAATGTTTCATTTTTATTGTTTCACTTTAAGCATTATTAAAATCATTGCTACTGAAAAAAACGGTTGTTTTAAAAACTTTTTTTGCATTGATACATGTCCCCTGGGGCAGTACTCGGGTCCCCATACACATTTTATGGCAATATAATGCATATAAGCCTTAAAAAATTAGCACTTTTGATTTTTTATGTTCATGTCCCATAGACTTTAATGGGGTTCGCTAGAACTTTTTGCCTGTTTGCATGTTCTGGTGCGAACTGAATGGGGGGGTGTTCGGCCCATCCCTAGTGCTGATGTTCCAGAATGCACGGCCTCCACACTTCTTCATCTTAGCCTAAGGAAACCGCAAGGAGCCACCTCTCCTTCTTGACCCAGTGTCTTGTGGGATTTTCAGTTTACTCTTTCAGAACTAGACCTTCCATAATCCCTGCAGTCCACATCCTGTGTGCCTTCCTGTTGGGTAGACTCAACACTGGTGGTACACAGCTCTACAATAAGAGTCCACCACCCTGTAGTTGTTCCTGTCTCTTCTGCTTCCAGCCACAGAATTCTTTTCCTGTCAGTGCTGCAGACTGGGCTACAACTACTTGGCTCTAATCAGACTAACCCATTCACGAACCCATTCTGCTGATTGGAGAGAAGTAGTTGTGACTGTGCAAGAGGCGGGCCAGACATTTGGAGATAGACCCATGCTCACACACAGAATGCAGCGTTCCTGATTTTCACTCTGCAATGGGGAATTTTAGTTCTGGACCAGTTCTGTAGCACAGTTTATTTTTGCACCCTGCTTTGAAGTCAGCCACTGGGGAGATCATGTGACCAGATTGGGGAGCTCTGAGAATAGGTAAGTATATGCAACTTCTTCTTACAGGGTAGTTAATATAGGCAGTAGTTATTATAGATTAGTTAATGTTTTCATTCAGAAAAAATGGTTGCTTATAACTGTAAAATTCACAGTTAAACCGCTGGGCACCCGCGATGGCTCCACACAGAGACAGAACGGAGATCTGTCAATGTAAACAGACAGATCTCCATGGTGTCAGGGGAGAGGAGACTGATCTATTGTTCATACTAAGTATGAACAACGATCAGTCTCCTCACCCAGTCAGTCCCCTCCCCCCACAGTTAGAATCACTCCCTATGGAACACAGTTAACCTCTTGATCGCCCCCTAGTGTTAACCCCTTCCCTGCCAATGACATTTACACAGTAATCAGTGCATTTTTATAGCACCGATCGCTGTATAAATGCCAATGGTCCCAGAAATGTGTCAAAAGTGTCTGATCTGTCTGCCATAATGTCACAGTCCCAATAAAAATCGCTGATCACCGCCATTACTAGTAAAAAAATAATAATAATAAAAATGCCATAATTCTTTCCCCTATTTTGTAGATGCTATAACTTTTGCGCAAACCAATCAATATACGCTTATTGTGATTTGTATTACCAAAAATATGTAGAGGAATACATATCGGCCTAAACTGAGGAAAAAATTCGCTTTTTAAAAAAAAAAAAATTGGAGATATTTATTATAGCAAAAAGTACAAAATATTGTGTTTTTTTCAAAATTTTAGCTTTTTTTTGTTTATAGCGGAAAAAATTAAAACCGCAGAGATGATCAAATACTGCCAAAAGAAAGCTCTATTTGTGGGGAAAAAAGGACATCAATTTTGTTTGGGTACAATGTTGCACGACCGCGCAATTGTCAGTTAAAGCTACATAGTGCCGTATCGCAAAAAATGGCCTGGTCATTGAGCATCCAAATTTTCCGGGGCTGAAGTGAAGAAAGCTCTATTTGTGAGAAAAAAAATGATAGAAATTTCATATGGGTACAGTGTTGCATGAACGCGCAAATGTCATTCAACGTGTGACAGTGCTCAAAGCTAAAAATTTACCTGGACAGGAAGGGGGTAAAAGTGTCCGGTATTAAAATGGTTAATAGGTGCAAATAATGTCTGATTAAGTCTGATTGGTAGCTATGAATTACTGCACTTAGCACACAGTGATGGCTCTTTAGGCCTCATTCACATAGGACGTATTAATGCGTATTCCTACGCGAGGTTCTGGTTACCTGCATAGGGATGCACAGGTGTTATGTGTATACCTGTGTAGTCAGTCCCATTGATGTCAATTGGGACACAGCAGCCGCACGGACACAGCTGCTGATTCCAGTTTGCAGGTGCACAACGTCCGACGTACACTGTGTTCAGGGACACACAACTACATGCAACCGCACCTACGCCAATACCAAATTGAGAGCATCGGCTGTGCCCATGCAGCCACTGTGTCCCAATTGACATCAATGGGACTGCCTGCATGGGATGCAGATCACAGGTGCAGGTAAACACGGACGCACATGAATATGCACTTTGATACACCCCGTGTGAATGAGGCCTTACACTTTTTATATCAAGCTGTGGCTGCTATTGTGTGTTGACAGCTGGTCTCCGACAGCTGTCAAAAAATCTGCATAGTAGCTGCATCTGATTGGATGCAGATACGGTTTGGCTGACATTGTTCGTTCTGTCTCCTTTGATTTTTAATACGGAGGGATGTTGGGTGGGAGGCGGCTGACAAGGTCACCCACCGAGCAAAGTCTGTCCGTTTCATCAGTTCTTTGTTCTAGAAATATGATTGAATGATAAGACCCTTTTTGAGGTGTCACACATTACCTATCCTCAGTTTTAAAATAAGAAATCATT
This sequence comes from Lithobates clamitans, assembly GCA_037952925.1. NCBI lineage: Eukaryota > Metazoa > Chordata > Amphibia > Anura > Ranidae > Lithobates > Lithobates clamitans. Next base: position 512,838 of record JBBGZY010001357.1, on the reverse strand, counting down.
TCCCGAAATCATATGGCTGAAAAAAAACATCAATCAGACAAAAAATACAAAAATCCATTGTTTCTTATTTTTGCAATCATACCTCCCCATAGGTACTCTTACTCTTAAGATTTACTGTAGTTATTTACAATACACCCTTATAAATATAGTTGTGGCAATATCTTATCAGGACAGTAGGAATTATTAGATCTCAGTCCTTGTTTACTGTTGTTTATTTATCACCATTTCGGCACAAAACGATACGAACGACGTAAGCCTATAGCGGACAAGCTAGCGTAAAGAAACAGAATGGAGCTTCAAATACAGACAGGTATATTATCAAAACATCAGCTTTTACAAAGAAAGGGGACTGACTGTCTATAGGCAGCACATTAGCAAACTGTGACTCTGTCTAACTGTTGTTCTGCTCTCCCCATGCACTGGAACTTGGGACTATCCCACTTACGCTAGAAAAAAAAAATGGATTTCGATAATAGAGCAACCTGCAGCTTAACATTTCGTTATTCTTTCCTGTTATGTGAATACTAATATTCTACAATAGTAAAGGGTATGGCGATGCCTTCATGTGAACAGCATGGTGTCAGGGAACGTGGAGGACCTCAATGGAAACCAAGGTTACCCCTGTCTGCACGTAGTGGTAGATTCTCAGACAGCTAGGTCCCAGTAGGTCAGACAGACACGTTGTATTGTGTATCAAATGAAAGTAGGATTGGAGAGAAGGGGTAGGAGGGAGGGAGTTTAGTAGACAGTCAGTGTGGGCTTCTCTAAGAGAGGGAAAAAAAAAACACAAAAAAAAGAATCCGATTGATGATTTGCAGGACACCTAGGGAATTTCTTTCAGTTGCATTGCTTCTACTTTTAGCTCAGAACAAGAGCTGCTAAAGAAAAAAAAAAGAAGGGCTGACAGATTGTGCTGATTAAAGGATCAGCATATTGAATGCCTTGCTCTCTTCGCTATTTATTAGAATAAGAGGAGGGATCCTTTGCTATTCTAATAAGGAAAGAAGGATTAAAGATCAGAAAAGCATTGGAATGTCTCAACTTCCATTGTGAGGCGGAATGTATTACTATATTTTTTTGGGTGGGTGCAGCGAACTCCTTCATAGCATTTCTTTCTCTGACTATGGCCTGTGTCTGGACTACATGGAGTTTCAGATGATGAACTATTGCACTTTTTGAAAGTGAGCAAGTGGCCTCATGAGAACCTAGTTAACTGTCTTTTAGCCTGATTAACCTAAGATATAAAGTTTAAAGACACTGCTGGGATTCTATTAGAATCATCGCTTCATGTGGATAAAGAAGGAGCTGGTGTTAAATGTGCTATGTGCTGTTAGTGATCTCATGTCATAAAAATGATTATCCCCGGCAGCGGAGAGGAGGATTAAGAGGCTCGATCTACATCAGAAATAAGGTTTCCATGAAAGTTGTAAAATGATGTGTCAAGATCGCTCGCTGCAAGAAAAGCTACCTATTTTATTTTAATAGAGACAAATGGAGCCGAGTTATTTCATGTTTTATTTTTTATAGTGCTGATTAATATATGTATACACTGGTTAGGAGATATGAATGCCGTGGCCTGAAAATTTTTGCAATTTTATACATGCTGACTGCTATTATAACATGCTGTTATATTACAGCAAGAAATTGTCTATAGTTTGGCTCAGGAGCATTGTTGTTGCTGTGTGTCAAGGGCCTTTAACTCCAGGCACAACTATTCTATGCTTTATTTTTAATAATCACTACGCCACACTTTGTGAATGGAAGAGAAGAATGAGGGGGGTGGAGGCACAACACTACAAATGGTGTTGATCATACACGCTTTTCCGATGCAACCGGGAGCTGTACTTTGATATATATATCGAAATTGCTCATCAGACCTTAGACAGCTCCATAAATAATTATAAATACTGTATATATATATATATAAGCTATGTTTGGAGTTGGGCTATTAAAAAGACTCTGTCAATTTGAAGATGTACGGCTCTTACCTCCATGTTAGATGGTGTTGAAGCTTACACAGGAGTAATGTAATGACTTTCTAAATCAGTGGTTCTCAACTCCAGTCCTCGGGACCCACCAACAGGCCAGATTTTAAGTATTACCTTGGGGAGTTGCAGACTAGAATACTGCAATCACTGAGCAGCAAGTGATATCACCTGTGATGTATTTCAGCTATCTTGCAAACCTGGCCTGTTGGTGGGTCCTGAGGACTGGAGTTGAGAACCACTGTTCTAAATTGAAAGTGTTGGGCCTGACTATTCGGTGCACAGGCTGGAGCATACCATTATGGAAGACAGGGAAGGAGATCACATTCTCCCCCATACCTGGAAGCACTGGGTATTTCCCCAAGGTGCCAGTGAAATGGAGTGGTCGAAAATTGCAGTAAAGGTGAGGAATGTAAAAAGTAAAAGTGAAGTAAATTTTTGGTTGAAAGAAACTTCCTTTAGGTGATCTATATACATTGGAAGAATTTTTTGTGACTGCTTTACTCCCCATACAAGTCAAAAGTAGGAACAGCAGGAACACATGTTCCCAATTTGACATCCATGTGGGTGTGGGAGTATGTCCCTGAATTTGCACTGTGTGCATTCGAGGACACGCACCTGCAACACACACATTTGTTAAATTGGGAGCAGTGGCTGTTTCTGTGCAGCTGTTGGGGCATGAATGAGATTGACATGAATGAGATTGCCTGCATGCAGATTTTAAATAACAAACATGCCATACTTACCTGCTCTGTGCAGTGGTTTTGCACAGAGCAGCCCCCATCCTCCTCCGCTCCTGGCCCCTCCCTCCTGCTGAGTGCCCCCCATAGCAAGAAGCTTGCTATGGAGGGACCCGAGCAGGCTCGCTCCCACTCTCTCCTCACTGGCTCATTGACTGTGCTTGCCAGTAGCAGGAGCCAATGCCACTTGCTGCTGTCTCAGCCAACGAAGAAGAAGAGACCCAAAAGAGCCGTTGGTCTTGTGCATATTGCTGGATCGAGATGGTGCTTTTTGGGGAGGGAGGGGCTTCTACACACAGAAGGGTATTTAACTTTATGCATTCTATGCATAAATGCATGAAGGTAAAAAACCTTGAGCCTTTACAACCACTTTAACACAAGCTAAAGTCTGCTGAAAAATTACCTTCTATATGGTCACTCTTCATTCTAACCTGTTCAGTTTCAGTGTTGCAATAAGAAAGGGATGAGCCTCTAAATTCCTTTACACAAGAAAGATTTTAGAAAGTATCTTTACCAAAGATTGCCAGGTTGAATGTAATTTTAATTTAAACTCTATGCAGCCTTCTCTGAAAGACAATAAGACAATATTATGAAAAGAAAATATAATTTCTGTGCAAAAAGTATTGTGCAGGTGGCCCCATGCCAATTTCAGCTGTGTCAGGTTGACACTTGTCATTTCTATGTGCATCATCAGATCATAACATACTCTCCTGGATTTAAGGAAAAAAAGTTTGTTTTTTTCTTGAGTTTTTCTGGATAATGTTTACTGAAAAAAATAAACATGCTCTACTAATATGGATATCCTTATCTATGCCTAGTACAATATTTGATAAAACATCTTTTTACAGAAGAATTTAATAAAATCTCTGAGACCACTCTGAATATCATCTTTAGTTTGCTTGCTAAGCACTACCTAATAGATTATTCTATCATTAAGAGAAGCAAGTCTTACTCCATATGCTAAGCTTGCTTTAACATGTCACAATCTCTTATTGAGTTTTCCTACTAATGTCTGTTCCCTGCATTAATATAGCAGACACAAGGGCTACTCATTGTCTCGCCATTAATAGTAAGGAGTGGACCTTAAAAGGTTTTTTTTTTTTACATCTGGCATGCACATCCAGTAGAAAGTACATGTCAGAAAAGTTGTAAGCTTAGCAGTGTATGTACTTAACAGTATAAATCATACTTTTACTATTTATTGTAAACTCTTCTTCTGACCTAACGAAATCGACACACAATTCTACTTAAGGTCAAGGATGGCAACATCCTTGACCTTGCATTTTCCCACATCTGCACTAACATTTCCAACAACTCTTTTCTTCACTTTTATCACAACCTTTTCAGTTTCATGCTCTCCCTGTCTTCAACTCCCTATTTCTTTAATCAGCAAATAGAAACCACAGAAACAGACTACCTCTATGACAAAATATCACCCCACTCCCGTTCTGACCTGGTCACTTCTATCTACAACTGGTCGCTCTTATTATCCCTCCCTCTCTACTGGTATTTTTCCCACTCCTCGCTGTACCACACTAGTCTGAATGACCTAAGACCCATACATATCCTTGCTCCTGTTTACCTCTAAACTTCTAGAATTCCTAGTATACAACCATTTGAGCTATCACGTCACTGATAATGGCCTTCTTGACCCCTTTCAGTCTGGCTTTTACCTCCAACACTCCAAAGAAACTTACAAACTGCTAACGCCAAATGCCACTACTTCAGACAATTAGACCTCTCTGCTCTCTTTGATGAAGTTAAACTCCTCAAAAATTTTCATAGGCCTCCTAGGACTCTTCCCCCTTTACTGGATCATCCTCTACCTATCTCAGTGCATTTTCAGTGTCACTTACAACTCTCTATTCTCCTCTTCTTCTTTCAGTAGGTGTCCCCCAAGGATCTGCCCTTAGCTCCCTTCTATTCCCTATCTATACCTCCCCCTTGGGTCCTACAGATTCCAGATTCCATCTCTATGCTAAAGACATCCAAATCTCTCAAAGGCTAGGTTTACACATATGCGAATTGGATGCATTTTCAACATTACATGTGAAAGAACATTTCTTTCTATTGTACCTGTTCACATATGTCCTGTGCAGCTGGAGTGCGGATTCAGTGCAAATTGAAAAGTGTCCTGTCGGTTTTCTAAAAGCAGTACGGTCCAGCATAGGTGTGACTTCAGGCCCATAGGCTTCTATGGGAACACTTCTGAATCACACATGTCATTCAATTTTGAACCTGATCCTAAAATAAACCTGACCTGATACTGATGCAAACCTGACCTGATCCTGATCAAAATCTGACCTGAAGCTCTGAACAACTACTTTGTCAATTAGCTGTGAAAATGGAGCTTCAATTTGGACTGCACATATGTGAACCCAGCCTTATAGTCAGCTCACTATTTGAGTCTCTTCACACATCACTAATTTACTAACTGACACCGCAGTTAGTCCCTTTGACTCCTGGGATATTACCATCATTAATCCCAGAAGTCAAGGGTTGTTTTTTCCTGTGCGAGTTCCAGCGAGGGGAGGAAGGCGGAAGAGAGTGAAAGAGGGCTGAAGGATAGTCGGATGAGGTTGGAGATGGATGGGAATGGGCAAAGACACACTGTGCCCTTACTTTGTGACCATCTTCACTGTGGGCAGGTGAAGCCATGGCCGCTCAAAACCACACTGCATACAATTTAAAATATTGCACATGCGCACGAGGTCCACATCTTGTAGTTCATAGGTGCGGCTGACATGTGGACCTAGTGCGCATGTGTAATATTTTACATATGTGAATACAGGGCGGATTTGAGCGGTCAGGGCTTCACTTGCCCAGCAATGAAGATGGCCACATACAGGAAAAAAGTACTAAAACACCCAAATTTTAAACTGCAAATAAATCAAGATTATTACAATGAAACTTGCTAAATGGCATAAACGCTCATTTAAAACCCTAAAGGTGTATTTTTTTACATTTAGCAGGTTTGCCTGGTGTTGCTTTTAAACTAGAAAAGAGCGTATGCTGTATACACAAATACAACTGCATTACCTATATACTGCGGAGGTAGCACATGTTTGGTATTTTTAAATACCACTCTATATAATAATACCCTAACAACAGTTATGAAAGTTATGAAAGTGCAAATAAACAAAGTGCAATTTGCTTTATCAATCTTAAAAAATCTGAAAGACAAAAAGAGAAAAAAACAAGAATATAATTCCTGCTCCCCTTAAAATTCATACTAGACTCGTAGGGTCTGGCCTGGGGGAGGGAATCCACGCCAATTTTTTCCTTGATTTTTCATCTATATTGCCGGGAGCGCACAATACATTACAGCCATGAGCAAGTTTGAATGACATTTTTTCCTTTAGAAATGTCATTTTGCGAAATGTCATTTTGCTGCAGCACTGTTGTCAGAGAAGCAATAAGAAAAGAGCTTGCCAATATCGGAAGGTTCCTGTGCAGGGCCGCGCTTCGGCGCATGCGAGTTAGCAAAGTAGCGGCACACACGGGTTCACGACACGGCGCAATGGCGTAATGGCATACGAACGTTCGCACGTCAGCATTACACCCCCTTGCTGGCCTATATAAAGACTGATCTGTTCCCTGTTTAATTGCTGGTTTGTCTTTCAGCTTCCTGTGTTCCGTTCCTGATTCCTGCTACTTGTGTTTGCCTGTTTTGACCCGGATTTGCCTGACCTACCTTGTTTCTCTCCAGTGTTTGACCTCAGCTTGTTTAAAGGACTTCTCTACCATCTGCTTTCAGTATTTGATCTCGGCTTGTTTAAAGGACTTCTCTACCATCTGCCACCAGTGTTTGACCCTCGGCCTGTCTTTGGATTCTCCTGCCTTTTTGTGTATGACCCCGGCTTGTTTAACGGACTCCTCTGCTGACGTCTCCAGTGCACCACCCCTGGCTTGCCTTCAGGACTTCTCTGATTACAGTCTGCTGTGTTTGACCCTCGGCCTGTTTAAAGGACTTCCTTTTCCACCAGTTTCCAGTATATGTTCCCTGCCTGCACCACGGACTTTCTATTACTGGGTTCTCCATGCCTGATCACCTGCACCCCACTCAGCTCCCATTGTGTTTACGGGTTAGAACCCCAGCCGGGTCATCTTCTCCAGTTCCAGGGCCAGAGTCATCGCTGCTCTCATCTCCACGCTACAGAAGTCCTCCTCTCAAGAGCTATCTGCCTGCTGGCGACCCATGCCTCTCTGTGCCCTATACCCTCTGTACCATCACCAGGGGTATAGTGCGCTTAGCTGCAAGGGAAGCCACTCCCAGCATCTCGGCTTCGGTGAGTACCCGTGATAACTGTTCTACACATTGCACATTGCACATTGCACACATTTACAGGTAGACTAAGGAGACTCCCCAGGCATGATATTTAAAGGAATACTTCATTTTTACTGTTTCACTTTAAGCATTAATAAAATCACTATTCCTGAAAAAACAGCTGTTTTAAAAACTTTTTTTTTTGCATTGATACATGTCCCCTAGGGCAGTTCCCAGGTCCCAATACACTTTTTATGGTAATAATTTGCATATAAGTCTTTAAAATTAGCACTTCTGATTTTGAATGTTCATATCCCATAGACTTTAATAGGGTTCGCATGTTTGCTCAAACATTTTTCCTGTTCGCATGTTCTGGTGCAAACCGAACCATGGGGTGTCCAGTTCATACCTAGTCCTGGATTGGCTTAGTTAGAGTTGAGCTGTAGCTCTCGACAGGCTCAAGTGACTTCTTGCCCCCACAATTCAAAGGCCTGCAGCCCAGTGGCGGCTGGTGCTCAAAATTTTTTGGGGGGCACAAACGAACTGAAAAATATTGAAACAAAAACATCAAATGCCCATCATATGCAGCCACTGTGCCCATCATATGCAGCCAACTGTGCCCATAATATCTAGCCATTGTGCCCATCATATACAGCCACTGTGCCCATCATATACAGCCAACTGTGCCCCATCATATGCAGCCACTGTGATACCCACCCGCCCGCTCGCTTGCTGTCTACCCGGCAAGCTGTGGGACTGCTAGCATGGGTCAGGCGGCAGCTCCTGTGTCCTTCGTGCGTCTCTTCTTGCCTCCTGCTTGGTGGCCAACGGGATCGCTTGTGCCTTCAGCAAATCAGGTGATGGGTATTAGTCCCGCACCTCCCGATTGGCTGAGAGGTGGTTCAGTGTTAGAAAAGCAAATATACATTCACTTTTTAACACACCTGGGTGGACTTCGAGCGCAATGCTTTGCACTCCAAGTTTACCTTTTTTGAAGCCTATTAGAGCCTATGGCTCTATTCAGGTGCTTAAAAAAACACCCCTGCCACTGTAATTTAGGCGCCCGGCATCTGAAAAGGGGCCAGACGCCTGAATAGGGGGTGGCAGCGGTGGCCATGGATAGAATCATGCTATGCATGAATCTATCCATGATACATATAGGGGTGGCTGGAGAGAGGGGGTGGCGCCCATGCACCCTTGAAGGACGCACCGCCACTGCTGCAGCCTTTGGCCAAATGTCTGCCTCGGAGCCTAACCTTCTTATGGTGATTCCGAATAAGCAAGGTAGTGATATAGTATGATGAGAGCCAGGCAAAGTAAAAGGGTTTAGTTCCTCTTCTCCCAACTTGGCCTTGTTTAAACAACCACCAACCCTTAACATATCACTGCTGTAAATCACTGGTTCACGTTGGCAATTGAAATGTTTTTTGGAATGTCCTGCTTGTGATCTATACATTTAATTTTTTTGCCCACACAAAAGAAAAGGAAATTATCTCACAAGAGGAGGAGGAAATGCAGAAAAATAGCATGTAATACCAAGAATAGCCACAAGAGAGCATGGCTGAGCACAGCATGTCAGCAGACTCACCTCATGGGGCTCCCACTGCTGACCCTTTTTTATTCAGCCTTTATTCAGCTTAGTTTGGTTCTAAACTTTCCACAACACTTGCTATAGCCTCTTGTCCACTTCAATGCACTTGAAATCAAAGCAGTGTCCATGATGACAAGGAAAAGTAGGGAAGAAAGAGCTGTGCTTGGTCCCAATTATGGCACCCTGGAAGCGCTGCCTTAGAAAACACCATGAGGCTTTGATAAACCCAAGAACACAGTGAGTAAACAGAGTAAAGCAGTGCGCCCAGCCAGGAAAAAAAACAGCAAGGGATATGCTGTACTATGCCTGGGAAAATCTTAGGTTCCTTGGGGCAGTCCTCAAATGAGAATATATGAGCTAAAACAAAATCACTGATGGGGCAGAGCAAGGGGCAGCAGCACTCACAAATACTAATGATGATGCTGCACAGAGAGATCCACCATTAGACAAGGCAAACAGAGTAGCTGATGATACTGAACAGATGAATTGATTGGAGATTCTGAGGGCAGTAAATAAATGCATGGCCTTTTTGAATACCCCAAAAGACCATTAAGGGGCCTGAAAGAGTAGGTGTCATTATTGGATCAGGACCTTAAAAAAATTGGAGAAGGTACTACTGCCACCGAGGGCCATATTAGTGACCTGGAAGATAGACCGCCCCCACTTGTTAGAGGAGCCCAGTCCACTACACAACTTGCCAGAGCTAATACTGTAAGGTAGAGGACATTGAAACTGCCTAAGGCATAGCGCGCCTGCTTATTTACAAAGATAAAGAAATTAATCTTTGCTTGGCTTATGACTGTCAAAATATTCAGCATAATGGTGCTAAATTATCATTCTACCCAGATTTTTCCATGCCCAATGCCAATGAAGTAAATTTGCACAAATTGAGAAGATGCTCCTATGTTGCATATCATGGCAAGAGGGCAATCTCATTTCTTTGACCTGGCACCTGAGGCCTCCTCCTGGCTGGACACCAACAAAATGACTATCCATCAACACTTACCTGCGACTGCAGAGAACCAACAGTGGAGGACTTCCAGTTTGGTAAAGTAACAAAGTTGAAGGGCTCTATGGTACTCTTTACATCTTTATCTTCAGGCGTAGGAACATATTTATACAAGTCTGATGCAAGAGGTGTGATCTTTTCTACACCTTACCATCACCCATTGGGTACTATTCCATACATTTTTTGCTGGAAAGCTACTTAACTTTTGTTTTTTGTTTTTTTTATTTATTTTTCTTTTTTCCACTAATTTGGAGGATATGCATGTTGCTTCTCTGAATATTTTTCATGACCCCCAGATGAACCTGGGAGGTTGTTGCACAGTTCAACAACTACGATGATGGAGTGCGGTTGCACCCACGATTTGCCTGTTTGAGCAGTTTTCATTCCCCAAGTAGTTAATTTGCAGCAGTGCTTCAGTTTGGATGTAGATTTAGTGGCCATTAGATCAGTACTCGCCCTCAAGGAATGTGCGGGGTGTCTATTGTTCTCTAAAAAGGACTATGATCTCAGCTTACCTATACAAACACCACCCTGCAAGAGACTTACCTGCCAAAAGACACTTTGAGCTGTTTGGAGTATTCCTGGGTTGGCTGGGTCTATCACTCCACCCACACCTTGTATTACCAAGGAGTGAGTGTATTGATACACCATTCCATAGATTTCCAGGAGTTTGACTCTCAAGTGGAAATGGAGGGCAGATATGTTTCTATATTTTGCAGAATCTTCTCTATCACTTGTGTGTTAGCATTTTTGTGCATTCCTCTGCCATTTTCCAGAGATGTTTTAAAGTTCCCCTTGTTGTACTTGTTGAGTGAACCCGACATTCATCTATTGCTTCTGGCAAAATTGAATAATTTTTGAAATCCTTATCTAGATAAATATTCCCATTATATCAGGGTTCTGGTAACAGGGGCACTGCCCTTTCCCACTTCCTAACGGAGGTAGGTTAGGTTGTCCTTTGGAGAAACCTCCATCTAGAGGTGAAACAATTCTCCTGCTTTTTTTTTCTCCTAATCACACATATTCTTGTCCAGATAGATTTGTGCATTGGCACTCCCAATATTGCACCCTACGTTACTAAAATGTGCTACCCCCTAAGGGTATCTCTGACTATTCCTGATTTCAACTCTGGCTTGCTGATAGACCCAAACATTCTGTTGTTAAAGCCCCAGTGAAAGCTGAAAGCCTTCTGGATCTATCATTTTCAATCTCATGAGTATATTGAACACTCTATTTCAGATTTATTTTTATTTTTTTCAAAAGATTTTATTATTAAGGGCGCAAATACAAAGACATAAACAAATGACAGATGAAGTGTCACCTGGAATTTTTACTTTTTCATACATGTAGTATTGTTTACTGCTATAAAATATATTTATCTACATATATTTGCTCCTGTATATTTCTTACCCTGAAATTCTGCTGGTCTCGTGGATTATGCCCCATGATCACTAACATTCAGTCAAAGCCCAGGAAAGTCACCACATGACTTCAGCATGCCCAATCATGCTGAAGTGTGGAGCAGCCAATCCTGGGAGAGCTGGAGAAGAAAGGAGGGGGGTGTGAAGTACACAGAATGCCTCTCTCACACTGGTGCATGAGATAAGGAAATCACCTGTCACTCACAGCAAGGGGGAAGAACAGACACCTATTTCTCTGTGTGTCCATTTTTATCTTACTGAAAAAAGATAAGAGGGTGACCGGATGTTGATGTGAGAGGGTGTGTGTGCGCGCTCCCCTCCACCTTCGGTTTCCATGCCGCTCAGTCCCGTCCTTGGCAGCTCAACCTAGCCCGTTTTCCTGACGGCTTGTGAACTCCCCTCTGCTGAACACTGCTTCCCGTATCGCCGCACGTCCGCCCAGCTGCGTCCTACCATTGGAGCGGGACACTCGGACGCCGCAGTGTGCAGTTCCCGGGTGCCGACTCGCCTTTTGCCGACCCGCTCGTTACCCAGCATCCCGCGCTCAGTCTGGGTCGCGGGACTCACTCGGTTGCCGTCGGATTGGGCAACACCCGGGGCTCTTGTGGAAGACTGTGACGTGTCCTGGACCCGGGAGCCCCGCCGCGCCTCTAACCTAACCCCTCCTCACTGGCTTTAGCAGCAGAAACAGCACCAGACGCCGGCAGGCAGACGCCAGACACTGGCTACAAGCACAGGTACACGTGGAAGGAGCGGAGAGAGTGTACAGACTTGAAGATCTGCAAGACAGGTATGAGAGCAACCTGATAAATAGGGGAAAAAAAAAAAAAAAAGTACTGGCTATAGAGGAGGACTCTATCCTATCTGCTGCACCTATCTGCTGCACCTACTAGTGCTATGCAACGCTAGACATTCATGCAATGTTGCAGTAGTTGAACTAAACCCCAGCTGTGGACTCTAGAGACGCTGCTTGCAACCTAGTGGGAGCGTTGTGGGGAGAGGGGGTGGCAGTGACAACACCTGGGCACATTAACTAGTAGTTAAGGGGAAAACCGTTGGAACCCCGTTGTCCCCTAGAGTCTCCAATGATGACCAGGAAGAAGGGGGAGGAGCCCCAGCAGTCGCATGAAAACGCAACAGCACAGGGTACTCGTCCAGTTAAGGAAAAGGGGAACCTAGCAGCATCAGCCTCGGCGGCGGCGTCAGCCGCAGCAAAGCTGGAAAAATTCGCGCACACCCCCGCGCACTCCCCCGCCAAGGGCAATCAAATGCTTACTGAGAAGTCGCAGTCAGGACCATCTGGGGAGAGGAAAAGCGTGGGCAGAGTGTCATCAGTCCCAGCTGCCTTGTCGGCCAGTACTAAACTTACAATGAACAAGAAAGGCTTAGAGCTAACCTCCCTAGATAGAGCAACTGTAACAACTAGTGGTGTTCCACTTGAGCCCAGTACAGCCGCGGAGTTAGAACCCACATTAAAGGAAGTACTAGCTGCAGTAAACTCGTGCAAAGGGTCCCTGAATGACCTGTGTGATCAACTAGGGGGCCTCAAGGTAGAACTACGCTCTATGAGTCAGGAACTCCAGAAAGTGCTAGAAAGAACTACTATTATCGAAGAGAGAGTGAGCCAACTGGAAGACACAGTGTTCCCAATGCAACGGGAATTCAAGAGCATACAAACGCAATTGGATACGTATAGGAATAAAATGGACGAAATAGAGAACAGGATGCGCAGATGTAATGTAAGGGTGCTGGGCCTCCCCGAGGGAAGCGAGGGCCCTCGCCCGGAGGTATATATGGAAAATTTGCTTAAGGGACTCTTTGGGCCCGACACTCTTTCACCTTACTTTGCTATCGAGAGAGCGCATCGAATACCCACTAGACCCACCGCATCAGGGGGACGCCCTAGACCAATGATCCTTAAATTGTTCTGTTACAAAGACAAGGTGTCGCTAATGCAGAAATCTAGGGAAAAAGGAGATATGTTCCACAACGGCAGTAGGATTTCACTGTACCCCGACTATTCCCCGGACTTGCAGAAAAGAAGGGCGGGCTTCGTGGAAGTGAAGCGCGCCCTACGGACTCATAAAATTCAGTATGCTCTGCTATATCCAGCGCGACTGCGCGTAGAAGCTTCAGGGACAGTCTATTTTTTCGACGCAGCTGATAAGGCCTCAGCTTGGCTCGAGGACTATAAAAAGAATATACAAACCTAGGAGCCCGGGGGAAACGCGGAAGGCGAAGAGGAAGGGAAGAGAAAAGAAGAGAAATCGAAAGAGGACAATACACTGTATCATTTAAAAAGAAAAAGGAAAGGGAAAAAAAAAAAAAGTGAAAAGAAAAATTAAACGTGGGAGGGGGGCTGGGGGCGGGGGTTCTTTTTTTTTTTTTTTTTTTTTTTTTTTTCCCGGAGGTGGGGGGGAGGAGCGTGGGTCTAAGAGTGGGTGAAATCCTCAAATGTGTGTTGGTTCACGACCAAGGTCGTGGGGTGGATTGAGGTTTTTTCTTTTTTTTTTCTTTTTGGTTCTTTTTAGTGCTCCCCCTAAGGGAGATGCAACAAGGGCTGTGGGGGAGGGGGGAGGGGGGCAGGTGGTGGGTGGCGGGGGGGTGTGGTTGGTATCAGTTGAGGTACGGAGGTATGGGGTAGATTGGGTCACACTAAAGGCTCCTGGGGCTAGCCGAAATAGGCATGGGAGGGGTAAGGGGAAGTCACTGGGTAGAGAGTTAATTACTCCCCATACGGGAGCTAAATTCACTAGAAAGCAGAAGCAGGGGTGGGGGGAGGGTAGTAAAGTAAATAAGGGTTTGTGTTATTTAAATACGCACACGGAAAGATGTGGAATCCGGGGGGTGTGGGGGATGTGGGGGGGGAAGGGAAACTGCTCCCCCCCCCCATCCTCTACACCCCTAAAAAATAGTTTTAGCACGGATAGGGGATCTAGGAATTATAGGGGACTCATAATAAATGTCAAGAAGGAGGGTGATCTCGGTTGGGGTTTAAAAAGAGGGGTACGCCTTACACTGTATATGTTGGTTATTTTCTTTTTATTTTATGTTAAAAAGGAAGGGAAAAAGGTAAAGAAAAAAACTTCCTGTTTCTTACTTCTCTCTCTCCGATGCCTAGTGTAGTTGGAATAGGATCATGGAACGTTAGGGGGTTAGGTGATCCTGATAAGAGAACTGCTGTTTTATTAGAGCTGGAGGCCCAGGGTGTCGATCTGATATGCCTGCAGGAGACGCATTTTACAAACGAAACTAGGATAAGATTTGGGGGTAGGAAATTCCAGTCGCAATTTCACTCTGTTTACTCCTCCTACTCAAGGGGAGTGAGTATACTGGTAAAGAAAGGGGTGTCGTTTACCTGCAGGGGAGTTCGGATCGACACGCTGGGCTGTTATATTTTTCTGCACTGCCTGTTGGACGATAGAGAGTTTGTTATTGCAAATATCTATATCCCTCCTCCAAGCAAGCTGGAAATTCTATACTGCCTGTTGGAATATATGGAGAGCAAGGTTGGGATCCCATTAATCTTGATTGGCGACTTTAATACAGTTCTTGATAGTCGGCAGGATAGGCTCCCAATCGGTACCCGGGCAGCGAGGGCAATGGAGGGCAGACTGAGGCAGTTTTTGGAGGAAGTGGGGTGGTGTGACTTATGGAGAATCCGCAACCCAAACGGTAGGCAATATTCTTGCTATTCGGGGACACACCACACACTATCCCGAATAGATCTAGCCATAGGCAATAAGGAAATGCACCCCCTAGTGCATAAAATAGACTACGGCCCGAGAGGATTATCAGACCACTCTCCACTAAAACTGGCGGTGCACATCGGTGATAGACAAACATATAGGCCCTGGTCAGTAAATCCAGTATGGCTGGAGGTAATAGGGAGCAGTGGAGAAATTTCTACTAGGCTAGAGGAATTTATGGTATGCAACCTAGGGACAGCGGCAGGGGGCGTGATCTGGGATGCTCTAAAGGCCTTCCTTAGAGGACTTCTAATTCAACAAATAGCAAGGGCAAAGCGGAAAACAAGAACGCAGGATGATTGCATTAGAAATGAGGTTATGGAGCTGGAAAGGCAGTATGTTTTGGGCCCCACTGCAGAGCTAGAGGAGCTCTGGATTGGGAAACAACAGGAATATAAAGCAGTAATAATGAGAAAAGCCGAAAATAAAAGACTCTTTCAGAGGCAGAGGTTTTTTGAGGAGGGGGAGAGAATGGGCCGAATGCTCGCCGTAGTGGCAAGCACCAACTCTCCGTCCTCAACAATCTCTGCGATTAGATCCTCAAGTGGGGAAATTGTGACGGACCCAGGGAAAGTTAGGGAGATATTCCTTGATTTTTACAGGTCCCGGTACCAGTCAAAACACCGCATAGAAAGAGGAGAGTTGGATACACTACTGGAGGGGATGGTATTACCAACCTTATCCGCAGCAGACAAAATAAGCTTAGAATCCCCTATAACACTAGAGGAATTAAGGTGTGCTGTGGCTGCTATGCCTAATCATAAGACCCCAGGCCCAGACGGACTTCCCCTGGAAATATACAAGCATTATGGGGGGATTTTGCTCCCCACCCTTTTGAGGACATTAGAGGAGGCGTTTGTCGATGGTGGTCTTCCGGCCTCAATGACAGAGTCGAATATCATTCTTATTCAAAAGGAGGGGAAGGATCATCTGGACGTGGCGTCATACAGACCAATCTCCCTGCTCTGCTCGGACGTTAAAATCCTAGCTAAGGTGCTAGCAACTAGGCTGAGTAAATGTATCGATAATTTGGTACACCCAGACCAAGCAGGATTTATCCCCCATAGGTCTACCAGCGTCAATATTAGGAGAGCATACCTGAACTTGCAGACCCCAGTCGCGGACAGGGAACCCAGAGCTGTCATGACCCTGGATATCGCCAAGGCATTCGACAGCCTGGAGTGGGGCTACCTCTGGGGGATAATGGATAAATTCGGATTTGGCCCGGCCTTTATTAAATGGATAAAAATATTGTACAGCTGTCCACTAGCTAAGTTAAAGATTAACAATGAGTACACAGACAGTCTTACACTTGAGAGGGGTACAAGACAGGGGTGCCCCTTGTCGCCTCTTCTTTTTGCTCTGGCAATGGAGCCGCTGGCAGAGGCTATAAGAAGGGCTCCGGATTTGCGGGGCTTTAGGAGGAAGGGCAGTGAAGAAAGAGTTGCACTCTATGCAGACGACGTCCTGGTGTTCCTGGGGGACACCGGGCCATCGCTGGTAAAAACGATGCAACTGGTAGAAAGCTTTGGGTCGGTATCGGGCCTAGCGGTTAATTGGGATAAATCCTCATTGCTACATGTTGATTCAATTAGCAACCCCCTCCCTGGCGGTCTCTCTGGGATAAACATAACCGACAAGATAAAGTACTTGGGAATAGTAATGACTAGAGATCCCAATAATTATATTCAAGACAATCTAGCCCCCCTGCTTGAGAAGTTTAGAAGAAAATGCGATATCTGGTGCCGACTCCCCCTGTCGTTGGCAGGACGTGCAAACCTGATCAGAATGATCTGGTTGCCACAATTACTTTATATTCTCCATAATTCCCCGGTATGGGTCGGGAGAAAATGGTTTATCAAAATTGATTCCCTATTTAGGGATCTTATCTGGAAGAAGGGCCAGGCTAGGATTAAACTGCAGACATTGCAGCGACCTACCCGGGAAGGGGGACTGGCAGTCCCGCACCCGTATGGTTACTATCTAGCTGCCCAAATGCAGCACTTAGGGGGCTGTGAATCCTCGGGGAAGGCAAGTGCCAGTAATAAAATTATGTTAGAAGGTAGCCCACATAGTTGCTTAGTAGAGGCACTAGAGGCGGGTTCACTCCAGAGAAAGCTGCCAACATACAAATTAGTAAACAAGACCTGGCAGGCAGTTAAAAAGATCATGGGGTATAGAGGTATTACTGAGTTTGCTCCCATATGGGCTAACGAATCCTTGGGGGAATTAAGGGCTGTAGAAAAGCACCCCGGGTGGGAAAGTCACGGAGTTCATAGAGTGGCTCAGCTGTATAGCGACACCAACTTGAAATCTTTTACAGAACTGAGAATGGAATTTGGAGTTCCATATAATATCTTTTACAATTACTTACAGATCAGACACGCACTGAACACCCAATTCGGGTCCTCTCCTATAATACATTGTAATACACCGCTTCTTAACAAAATAGTTAAAGCAACAAGCACTAAAGGGCTGATTGGGGCGGTGTATACGCAATTATTGGATAAGACTCTGGTACAGGGGGTGCCCCTCGGGTCTAGAGAGGGATGGGAGACGGATGTGGGGGAGTTGTCGGATGACCAGTGGAATAAAATATTGGAACTTGGGCAGACGGTATCTGTCTCTCCATCACAGAAGGCCTCACATCTCCTCCTCATACACAGAGCATACTATACGCCCAGAAGACTGTACAGGTTTGGGGGTAGACCTGACGACAGCTGCCCCAGATGTTACAGGTCAGGAGATCTTATACATATGGTCTGGAGATGCCCAAAGCTGACAAGATATTGGACGGAAGTGATAGGGATAATAAACCGCAGATTTAGGGTAAATATTGAGTTAGACGCCAAGGTGTGTGTGTTGGGGCTGCTGGGAGCCAATCTGGGTGGCACCAGTACAATCACTGCTATAGCGAGATGCTTATATCAAGCGAGAAAGTTGCTGGCGCAGCATTGGCTCTCAGCAAACCCTCCAACTATAGGGGACTGGCTCAGGACTATGGACTCCCTGGTTTGGACAGAAAGGACAGTATACACCAGGAAAGGGAATTATGGTAAATTTATCGGTATATGGAAGATTTGGCTCCAAGGGCAAAATATCCAGCATTTAATTTGATTCAGTGTATCCTAGACCCCCTCACGGGGGGGGGGTAAACAAAGGCTCAAACTGGACAATCTCGGGTTTAGGAATGGGTCCCAACGGGGCTTAGATAGTCATAGCACGAATCCTAACAAGAACGCACGAAATTTTTACGCTGATAATAAGGGGGGGGGGAGGGTAGGGCGAGGAATAGGTAGAGAAGGGTTGGGAAAACTTAGGTAGGGTAAGGGGGGGGGGGGATACTAAAAGATGGGTAGGAAATAAGGGAAAATGAACACATTATAAGTAGCGATTACGTACAAATGCACAATAGTAGTCTTCACAATGCACAGGAGGAAAGCGAGGTACTGGAGCAGTTACCCTGCATCTGTAAAATTGTTTTAATGTATTCGCTAAATGCACTTTAAATGCAACTTGTTACGAAAAGTATGTAACGTTGATCTTACACTGAGATTAATAAAAAGAAAGTAATCTAAAAAAAAAGAAAAAAGATAAGAGGATTGCTCAGAGCTGGATTAACTCTTTATGGCAAGACTGGGCAAAGATGAAATGACATGCTATACTCTAAAAGGCACAGGCCTTAATTAAAACATCAACTTTAACCTCCCTGACGGTATTCCCGAGTGTGGCTCGGGGTTAAATTTCAGTCCCATTAGCGGTAACCCCAAGCCACACTCGGGATTACATTGCAGGATCCTGGTGCGGCGTTACTTACCTTGTCCCCAGGATCCTGCGATGTCCCCTGCTGTGTCTGCGGGCTCCGTCTCCTCTGAAGCCTCTCCGTGCCAGGCTCCGTTCCCTGCGAGCGTCGCGACGCCCGGGGCGGAGCCTGGCGGCAAATTCAAAAAAATGTACAAACCATAACACATACAGTACTGTAATCTTACAGATTACAGTACTGTATGAAATCATTTCACATCCCTTTTGTCCCCAATGCTTTGGCCCATGCCCTGCATCCAGTTTTATATGATATATATACTGTTCTTTCTGCCTGGAAACTTGAGATTGTCCATAGCAACCAAAAAGTGTCCCTTTATGTCAAAAGTGGCTTTAGACCAGATAGAAAACAGCGATAGTAAATTAGAACACTTGCAGAATTGAGCGATAGTGAATCGTGGGGAAATTTATTTTATTATTATATTATTATTATTTTTTTTAATTATTTATATTTATTTATTATATTATAATTTATGTTTTTGTGTTTCAAACTACATCATACCCGGGATATCTACTAGACTCTTGGTGGACAGATCTAAGTGTGTTATTGCTAAGAATTACAGGCCTACAATATAAAACGTCAAATTTCCATGTAAAATAATTGTACCGCTTTCAGCACCTAAAATCCGAAATAATCATACCGCCAGGGAGGTTAATGGTTTCTACGGATGCCAAAAATTATTTCCATGCAGGGCCAGCAAAAAACAACATAAGAAACAAGATTTGTTTAGATCTACGGCAACAGGAGTCTGGAGGGATAGGAGATCGTAGGAGAAGCCGAGGTAGCCCTGCATCTGGAAATTGTGTACAGCCACAAAGTGCTGTGAATGCTGTTTTACCCCTTAACAGGGGAGAAATTCTGGTGAGTGAGGTGGAGAAGGGGGAACACATGTGAAAACCACCAGCACATCACAAGATTTATGAAATTCAATCAATAGTGCATTATGGATTTATTTTTCTTTTTTAGCACGTCACTTTATGGACTTTTTATTGTATCATAGCACATGTCACTTTTCATGGATGCTAAAGAATATTGTAAGCACAGCACAATCACTTTACTATATATTGTATGTGATGCATAGTTTGATAATCTCAGTGATTTATGAATTTGTTCACCAATAAGGTACTGCAATCATACATATATTAATAAGTTTTTGACATATTGTGCCATCATATTTTAATTGCCAAATTGCACACCAAAACACAACACCTTGCACACGAATTGCAGGTACATTCAAAGGGATACACACCACAAGCAGCGCTATACCCACTTCTCTTAAATAATTATTTGCTGACTACCCTGGTGGTAGTCTCAGTGGGGGCATTCCCACAAATTTTTCCATAGCGCAGAACATAGCACGGACTTTAATGGTGTTCGCTCAAATTTTTTGCCTGTTCGCATGTTGTGCCGGGGTGAGTTCGGCTCATCCCTACACTTCACCAGTGGTTACAATGTAATAAATGATAATTGCCTTTAAATTGATAGTAAATATGTGTATATATATATATATATATATATATATATATATATATATATATATATATATATAAAACCAAAAATTTTGGGACACCTGCCTTAACACGCACATGAACGGCATCCCAGTCTTAGTCCGTAGGGTTCAATAGTCAAGAGTTGGCCCACCCTTTGCAGGTATAACAGCTTCAACTCTTCTGGGATGGCTGTCCACAAGGTTTAGGAGTGTGTCTATGGGAATGTTTGAACCATTCTTCAAGAAGCATATTTGTCAGGTCAGACACTGTTGTGGATGAAATTACCTGGTTTGAAGTCTCTGCTCCAATTCATCCCAAAGGTGTTCTATCAGGTTGAGGTCAGGACTCTGTGCAGGCCAGTCAAGTTCTTCCACCCCATACTCCCTCATCTATGTCTTTATGGACCTTGCTTTGTGCACCGGTGTGCAGTCATGTTAGAACAGGAAGAGGCCATCCCAAACTGTTCCCACAAAGTTGGGAGCATGAAATTTTCCAACATGTCTTGGTATGCTGACACCTTAAGAGTTCCCTTCACTGGAACTGGAGGCAAAGACCAACCCCTGAAAAACAACCTCACACCATAACCCCCCCTCCACCAAATAATTTGGACCAGTGCACAAAGCAAGATCCATAAAGACATAGATGAGTGGGTTTGGGGTGGAGGAACTTGACTGGCCTGCACAGTGAACAGCCTTCCCAGATGAGTTGAAGCTGTTATAGCTGCAAAGGGTGGAGCAACTCAATATTAAACCCTATGGACTAAGAATGGGAGGCCATTAAAATTCATGTGTGTGTAAAGGCAGGTGTCCCAATACTTTTGGTAATATAGTGTATATATACAGTATATATAAAATTTGTATTTGTTTATAACAAACATGTTATAGAATTGCGGCCCTGATCCTTCTTTTCTGGGGTCCTCCTCTGGCACTCCTGGCTCCTCCTGTTCTTGGTATTCCACCCTAGAAAGCTGCTTCCTGGGGTAGCACACATGCAGGCTCAATCCCGAGCTGAGGTGCCTGCTTCCATAGACACAGACAACACAGCTCAGCCCTGCACCGACTCCTTCATCATAGGATTTCACTGACAGCAGTAGGAGGAAATTGCTCCATCTGCTTCAGCAAAGCCTGCTACAGACAGGCACAGCGCTGGATTGAGTGGGGGCCCAGGTAAGTATAAGGGGAGAGGGTGTGAGGGGACGATGCAGGTACTGGAACATTTTCCACCTTAAGGTGAAAATGTTTAGACTTTAGAACCACTTTACCTTTAATGTACAATTGTAATTTAAATATATCCAAAATAGTATGCAACATGTGCATTAGCAAATGTTGCCTAAAACAATATTTTCATTCCTAGGTGGAATGCATTTTGGGCTATATATAAAAGCATTTTTTTTTTACTATTGGGCACTCAAGCCATCTTATTTATATATCAATAGCATAACTGAAATGAAATTAAATGAAATTATACATACACAAATATAAGACAGCGCACATAACAATACATGCTAAGAATTTGTTCCTGGCTGATACAGTAGTGAGAAAGGAATGTTTACCCAAAATAAAAAAGAATGTAGGATATACAGTACATTGGTCAACCACAAAACTTCACCATAACCTCACTTTGTTCTCTCTTTTAGACAATACAAGGAAAATGTACATAATGTACTATAATTTAGCTTTGTCCTCCAAGTGTATTTCCACCTTTGCAGCCAAAATTGAGAAGCCTTCACCATATGTTTGTTATGTGTTCCAATTCAGAAATAATTAAAACATTTATATGTCTTACCTTTCTAGCTGCTTTTTGGCGCAGGAATATACTCATAGCACCATTTACAACTTGTATTGTTCAGAAAAACTTGCAATGTGCTTATTTAGACCCCTTTCACACTAGGGCGGTGCGGGCGTTAGCGGTAAAGCGCTGCTAGTTTTAGCGGCTCTTTACCACTACTATAGCGGCACTTTGGCACGGCTAGTGGGGTGCTTTTAACCCCCCTGAAGGGGTTAAATGCACCCCCTTAGCACTGCTTTCAAAGTGCTTTTAAGGCAATTTGAAAGCGGCGCCTATTCATTTCAATGGTGAGGGGCGGTGGAGGAGCGTTTTTTTACACTGCTCCCCCGTGGCCCCAAAGATGCTGTTTGCAGGACTTTTTTTCCTGTCCTGCAAGCGCACCGCCCCAGTGTGAAAGCACTCAGACTTTCACACTGGGGCTGCAGAAGAGGCAGTTTAAAGGCGCTTTACAGGCGCTATTTTTAGCACAAAAACGCCTGTAAAGTGTCTCAGTGTGAAAGGGGTCTTAGGGTCTGTTCACACAACCCACAACCCAAAACTCTGTTGCTTCACAGCATTTTGGGCTGCATTACACAGCTCCTTTTTTTTCTTAAATTAACTTTATTTGAAGTGTACAATGTGACACTTTATTTATGTTACTGCTTGCTGTGCGGTGACATGAAGGGCCATCCAGAGCAGTGCAATATTATACAAACATGTTGCATAATATTGCACAGCACTGGAACACATTTGCGTGAGGTAAAATCAGATAACTGCACATACATATCTCACAACTTTCTAAGATGGGAACGAGGGACACCTATTAGCAAAATAATGTAAACATAGGAAACAGCCCCTGCCAAGCCCCTTAAAGGAGAATTATACAAAAAAAATTATTTAACCCACAAGTGCTTTTTTTAGCACTATTTTTCCTTTATATTGGCTTATAAAATGTACAAATGCAGCAATTTAGAAACTGGATTAAAGGTTTAGAACTGTAAAATAATTTTTGATAGATAAATAATGCATTTTATATACAGCTATATAGATCAGACCAAAACAAGGGACAAATGAGGAGGAAAGAGGGACTTTGTTTCAAATGAGGAACAGTCCCTCAAAATCAAGGACAGTTGGGAGCTATGCACATAGTGTGAATGGACCCCTAAGGACACTTGAGAGGCAGATTGAACTAAACATGTGTAGCACTGGTAGATTTGTTCAATCTACCACTTATAGGTAAATTTAGTGGTTCATCGGTGCTGTACATTATTTAGATTTAATCTAATGTTAATTTAGCCTCTGTTCCAGCTTGGCTGTGTTGCGTGCAGTTCCACATTGTGCCTGTGGGTGTCATTGTCATTGTGGGTCAGTGTTGGAAAGCAACAGGCTGAAGTGTATGGGTGCTCTTCTGTCCCGGAGATAACTCGGCTGAGGTGGTCCTCCGAGTTGCATTCTGGGAGAGGGCATTTATGGGACAGATGCCATATTTCGGAGAGCTTTTTGCCTCGTGGCCCTCCTGGCCTAGAGGTATGTGTCAGTGAGTGCTATCTTGTGGCCCTCCGGCTTGGAGGGTTGCGTTTCTGCAGCCGGGCGAGTAGACCCAGAAGCCTGTCTGGGGCCTGCTATGGCTGGGATGGTCCTTTGCTGTCTGTCCTGCGGGAAGATCCAGGGGAGGACCCATCTTGGAAGAGATCATGCAAGGCTGGTCTTAAGAAGGGCCTGGTGACTCGATTGGAGGACATATCCTAAACTACACTACCGCACAAGTACTGCCAGGTTGGCTTAAAGGTTCTGGTACTGTGTTTGCTATTCATCAAAAACTACTACATCCTGTGGCAGAGGATCGTATGAGTTTATTCCACCCAAAGTCTGTGGCAGAGACTTTTTGTTCGTGCTGCGTTCCGGCTGCTAGGTTAGTGAGAGAAACCTATCCGGGCAGGCAAAGATTCAATTCTAAGTTGAGTTAAAGATCTAAATTCCTTGACGGTACGCCAAGAAAAGGTATTTGAACATCCCTGCAACTCTCCTTCTACCTCTTTCCTTCTACTTCTTCCAGTTATCCCCATTAAATTATTGGAAAAATACTTAGTGAATGGTGCCTACATTGCCTCACAGTAAACTCAACGGGAACCCCTAGACCTGGTATTGGTGAAATTACAGGTAACAAGGTGATGGTAACAGCCCGTTTTAAATCAGCAGCTCCACCGTGAGTTAGTGCTACACATGCATTAATATACCTACCTATGTAGTTTACAATGGATAATAAAGATCTGCTAGCACAGTACAATCAGGGTTCATTATGGTAAACTTAAGGATCCTTTCACACGGGACGGATCCGAGATGATCCGCCCCATGAACATCCGCTTGCTCAGTGGGGATCGCTCTGTGGATCCCCGCTGAGCAGGCAGATGACAGGTCCGTCGCTGCACACTGTGCAGCGATGGACCTGTCACAGTGCCGCTCTCCCCATATGGGGGATCGGATGACGACGGACTCTACGAAATCCGAAAATGATGGAAAAGTAGGTTTTTCCTCCGTTACACTTTTTCGGATCGGAGCGGGTCAGATGTCAGCGGACATGTCAGATCTATGGAGGGTCCGCTCAGGTCCGCCTAAAAAACTGACAGGCGGACCTGAACGGATCGTTCGTCTGAAAGTTTGAGATGTATTGTTTACAAGTATTTTTTGCTAGAAAATTACATTATACTTTTAAACATTATACATTATACATTATACTTTTTTCTTCTAACACCCTAGAAAATAAAATGATGGTTGTTGCAATACTTTCTGTCACACCGTATTTGCGCAGCGGTCTTACAAGCACACTTCTTTTGGAAAAAATACGCTTTTTTAAATGAAAAAATAAGACAACAGTAAAGTTATCCCAGTTGTTTTTTATATTGTGAAAAATAATGTTACACCGAGTAAATTGATGCCCAGCATGTCACGCTTCAAAATTGCACCTGCTCGTGGAATAGCGACAGACTTTTAGCCTTAAAAATCTCTATAGGCGACGTTAAAAATTTTTTACGGGTTGCATGTTGTAAGTTACAGAGGAGGTCTAGGGCATGAATTATTGCTCTCACTCTACTGATCGCGGTGATACCTCACATGTGTGGTTTGAACACTCTTTTCATATGCAGGCGCTACTCACGTATGCGTTAGCTTCTGCACGTGAGCTTGGCGGGACGGGGTGCGTTTAAAACATTTTTTTACCTCTTTTTTTTTTACCTTTTATTTTTTTATTTTTACACAGTTTTTTTAAAAAAATGTGTCACTTTTATTCCCTTGTAATAGAAAAAAAAGCATGACAGGACCTCTTAAATATGAGATCTGGGGTCAAAAAGACCTCAGAACTCATATTTACACTAAAATGCAATAAAAAAATACATTTGTCATTTAAAATTTTTTTTTAAAAATGGCCCTTTAAGAGCTATGGGTGGAAGTGACCTTTTGACGTCGCTTCCTCAGGAGGCCAGGACAGTATGCAACCTATGAATATTGATATCGGTCCCCTTGCCTGGCATAAAGCCTGACTGATCTTCGTGAACTAGGGTGAGTATTACTTCATTCAACCGCTTTAGTACTTTGACATCTGAATTGAGCAGGGAAATAGGTCGGTAGGAAGAGCACAGTTGGGTATTTCCCAGGTTTGGGTATCACCATTATGATGGCTTGTGCCATAGAGGGTGGGAGGTCATCGTCTTGTAGGGTCTTTGAAAACATGTCGTGCATTCTAATGGCCACCTCCTCCGTGTATCGTTTATAAAATTCAGGGGGGAGTCCATCTACTCCCGGGGTCTTCCCTGTTTGCATGGAACCCAATGCCTGTTGGACCTCCACTAATCTAATCGGGGCATCCAAACTCTCCCTTGCTGCTGTAGTGAGGGTCAGGAGCGTCACCCCATCCAGTAAGTCACATAGCTCCTCAGGGGAGTACTGTGACCTAGAGGAGTATAAGGCAACATAAAACTCGGCGAAACAGACATTAATGTTAACAGGATCTGTCACCAGAGTCACCCATCGCTCCTGCATAGTCGGGCTATGGTAGAAACCGGGGATTGCTCCTTAGAGATCCAGGCCAATAGCCTGCCTCTTTTGTCCCCTTGATCGAAGATTTTCTGTGTTTGGGCCAATTGTTGCGTATTTGCCTTAGCTACTCTGAGCAGCATTACTTTGCGATAGGCTACCTTCATATCATGGGCTATAATAGGATTAGAAGTGTAAACGATATTCTAGTACTCTGGCTTTAGTCTCCACCTTCTCTAGTGTGATTCCATCATTCCTACGAAGATAGCAGCCCCTCATTTAGGCCTTAAAGGTGTCCCAAACCTTCCCCGCTGTGGAGGTATTAGCGTTACATACCCAAAATCCTTTTATCTTCTTGGCCATTTCTATCTCTATAGTAGGGTGCTCAATCCAGTATCTAGACAGGCGCCAAAGTCTGTCCGCTTGGGGGGTATTAGACTGCAGTGTACATAACAGTGGGAAATGATCGGAGATACCCAGAGGGAGCATCTCGATCCCTATGATTTTGGGGAGCATGGTTACACTGGCGTAGAGTAGATCAATCCGGGATAGTGTGTTGGGAAGATGAGTGGCATGTTTACATACGATCTGTCTGGTGTTTCCACCTCCACACATCCTCCAACCCGAATACCTGAGCCCATCAGGACAGTGCCGAGTCTGTAGTGGGATGTGGGGACAATCTATCCAAGGATGGGTTTGGAGGAATATTAAAGTCTCCCGCTAGGATCACATTATCTGTATGAAACTAGGCAATCAGAGGAGTCAGCTTATGGAGCAGGGAGAGGTTAGCAGTGGGCGGCAAATACAGACCTACCAGTACCAATTCTATCATATCTATCCTTGCATGTATTATCAGCACATACCGTCCCTCCGGGTCTGTGACAACATCCAGGGGTTCAAAGGGGTTTATGGACCAGGACACTAACCCCCCGGGCATAATTGGAGTGTGTGGCGTGTTAATGGTGGCCCACTCATGGTCTTTTTAGTCCCATTATCCTCCCACCCACTAAGTGCGTCTCCAGGAGAATGCAAATATGAGGTGCATATTTCTTAAGGTAATCAAAAACCAGGGAGCGCTTAATTTTTTGGTTGAGCCCCCTGAGATTGCAGGACAGGATCTTTATCGGAGCCATATCCCGGGAGGATAGAAGGGACCATCGGAGACCCTAGCATGCTTGAGACCAGGAGGGGGCGTCACCCCACCCAGCCGAGAGCCCACCCAGGGCTTTCTCAAATTTGTGCATACAGGCAATGGATCAGAGAGCTCTGGAAACCTTTCACACAAAATACTTGCATAAGTAGAAAATGCTTGAAGCCAATTATTAAATGTTCTAGCAACTGGCTTATTTTTGTCATCCTCTCCTTTATCCTTATCCAACCTAGAATAATATTCTTTTTGCCAAGAGAGTAATGATAAAATGTCCATATATTCCCCATGCCAAATCTTCTCTTTAGCGTTGGCAAATAAAAACTCAATGGGGACAATATGGAAGGCATAGACTCTTTCCCACAGCTCTCAGGCACCTTGTTCAATGCAGAATTACTCTGAGAAGGAACATGTTCTGGGGAAGAATCAATCATAGTTGAATTAGAAATCTTTCCAAACCCAGCAGCCCCCGAGTTACCTGCCCACACAGAAGCTTTCGTATTGTCCGACATCATTTGACTTTGAGGTGTAGCTGCAGATAGATTAGAAACCAACTGCAAAAGAGTAGAAGACAAAGAGGATAATAGGCTAAATTGACCAGACTCACCAGCAACACTGGCATTCTGCACACTGGATAGGTTGGACTTGATGGACTTGTGTCTTTTTTCAACCTCACCTACTATGTAACTATGTAACTATGTCACAGGGCCCTGCTCTGCAGCAGCTGGGAGTGAGGATATTGAATGCACTGCTTTGCCCAAGCCTGGGTTAGAACCCACAGCCACTCCAGGTGCATCTGACAGCTGCACCAGGTTGTCCAGATGATTATTGACCAATCCATGCTGCCATGTGGGGCCAGCTCTGATCAGGCTCTGTCCTCTCTCGGATGACGTCGCTGACTCTTCTGGGGGGAAGAGGCAGCCGGGTCTTCACTCCCTCCCCTTCTCCTGGGGGGGAGCTGGTAGACATTACTGCCTCTTCTGGCTCCTCCTTCTCCGTTCCTGCCTCGCAACCTCGACAGCTCCTCCTCTAGCAGTTCCTTCGTGCCGGCCTGGAATCAGAAACTCCGATGTCTCTTCCTGCTCTTCCCAGAGGGACTCCACCACGCTGCTCGCATCCTCTTCTCCTTCTCGGCCACCGCTTGTTCTGCAATGGGTCCCCACCCAAGTCCTCCAGAGCCTCTTCACCAGCAGGTAGAGCAAGACATCTTATAATCCAGCCCGAGATGCCTTCAGCCTCGGCCTGCTCCAGACGCTGCCAAAGCAGGGTCTTCATGCCGCCTTAGGAGGTATTATGCTGCGGGCTCAGAGGGGAAGCTCTTTTGCCTGTACTCCTGCAGCTATACCATCCACCTGCGACTGGCACCAGACCCTGTCTGTACCCCCTTTATATAGGGTCCCCCAAGGGGTTCCAGAACCTTTCAACCATTTTCAAGGCTCCCCTCCCTAGCAGTCACTAGGCTCCCCCAAAGCCACAAGCTCTTGACATGAGGGGGGACTTGAAACACCTGCTGCTGTGCTCCCATGAAGAAAAGGGTAGCCTTAAAACCCCTTTTCCTCACATTGCACTATAGGTTCACATGAATTGGATGAAAGCTTGCTTAGCCTAAAATGGCAGGTTTCATGCAAAAAAGTTTTTGTGGTTTTATCACTTTTTCAAGGGACAAAGAATGTTGTTTAAGAAAAATATTTAGTCCCCAGTCATTCTGTACCTTTTCTCTACTCAGAAATATTTAAAGGGTGCAGAATGCAAATGTTTTTGTTTTAGCCAACTGTCCAAGCAAGTAACGCCATTTTCACAATCTCAGCAAACCCTGGAGGTGCATATTTGGCTGTGGAATAGATTTTTTACAATTACCTTGGCTTACATATGGCAACATTACACCAAACTGATTCAATTCAATTTGAGAAAAAATGATTTTTTTTCAAGTAGCTTTAGCAGCGACATATGCCTTTTCATCAAACAGTAATAGGGTTACTTTGACTGACAGAAGTTGACCAGGGCTTTATTGTGGCTGACCTTGTACTTGCTGATACAAAACTGTCCTGCTCCTGGCCAATTTCTAACAAGCTCTCTTTAAGAAGTAAGATACTGCACACAATAGAGCTATAGAAAATTGTCCAGGAGCAGGACAGGAATTTTGACAATTTTATTAAACCACATATGATGTAATGTTTCAAAATTGTTCAGCAGCAAGACAAGTTTGAACAAAAGGCTAGGCCCAAATTTGCTAGCGACAAGGAGCACAGAATGATTTTACTAAAGGAATTAGGAATGATGTTGCCTAACTTTTATGGGGGTTGGGGGTACATTGAATGTTAATAATATATTGTGAGTTGGCTTAGATGCACACTGTTTTTGTACTTTTTTTCTTTTCAAAAGATGCAGGGATATGCTGCAAACAAAAGGCTACCTTAAGAACAGATGTTCAAAGCAAGTGATTGCTCCACTTTAAGCCCCCCAAAGTTAAAATAGGCCCTATCAACATATAGCACCAAGGAAACAGAAGTCAACTTTCTTTTAAGGAAAAGCTTAACCCAAAATAAAGGTCCTATCAAAGTAAAATAACCAATATACCCCTAAAATAAATAAAAAACCCAAATTACCACCCCTGAAACATGAACCCAGTTTTTTACCCTTGTCTACCAGGGTAATACATTCTGCAAGTATATTATTTTTAAAAGCAGAGACCTTGGAGAATAAAAAAGCAGAAGTTGCATTTTTTTGTGCTTCATAGTACTTGTGAAGCTGTTTATGCACACATTATTATAAAAAATATATACATACATGTATTTTAATGCAAAAAAAAAAAAAATACGCAATGTAATACCCTGTTTTGTGTTGTTTTTGTAAAATGTAAATGTAGTCCAATTGGATAAATACATACCAAACATGTCAAGCCTTAAAATTGCATGTGCCCATTAATTTGCAAAAAAATTGCTAGCCAAAATTCTCTATAGGCAATGCTTTAAATTAGTTAATTGTTTATCAATTTAAAGTTAACCATCAATAATGGCTCGAAAATTAGTTTTATTATTTGTATTTATTTTATTATAATTCATTGTTATCATTTTTTTATTTGTTTACTTCATTTATGTTTATTGTTATCACAAGGGGGCTAACAAACCCCCTATGTCAAGGGTCTTCAAACTATGGCCCTCCAGTTGTTGAAGAACTACAATTCCCATCATGCCTAGCCATGTCTGTGAATGTCAGTGTTTTACAATGCCTCATGGGATGTGTAGTTCCGCAAAAACTGGAGGGCTGTAGTTTGAGGATCCCTGCTCTATGTGATAGCATTGGGCTGGTGAAAGGTCCTCTTCATG
Organism: Lithobates clamitans; assembly: GCA_037952925.1. Taxonomy (NCBI): domain Eukaryota; kingdom Metazoa; phylum Chordata; class Amphibia; order Anura; family Ranidae; genus Lithobates; species Lithobates clamitans. The sequence goes on along the minus strand of JBBGZY010001357.1, from coordinate 482,497 downwards.
GAGATATCAGGGGTCTATTAGACATACATTGGTAGACAAAGGATTAAGGTAAGTCTTGAAGCAAAAAAAAAAAAAACTACAAAATAATATGAAAAATAAAAAAAGCCCTCAATAATAACAAAAAAGGCAGAAACAGTTCAGAACAGAACAATTGTATTTTTCTGGCTCTGTAGGTGCCTCCTCTTTTCAGGTGTCCTTTCTGGCTCCCTACAGCTGTGGGGTAAGCATTGGGCAATCAGTTACAGATTTGTACACATGTAAAACTGGATACACACTATACGGTTTTCTGTAGATTTTTTTTCATTCAGATTTACAAAAACCATATAATATGAGGTCAAATCTTAGGAGTTTCAATTTGTATGCCATCAGGCAGGCTCTTGCACTACATCGTTTTAGTAAATCTAAAGGAAATCAGACAACAAAAGTTGTATAGTGTGCATGGGGTCCAATTCTACAATATGTTATATGGTTTGATAACTATATTGAATATATACTTTGTGATATACCTCTGCAGTCTTCTTCCAACTAATACTGCGAAAAGCATTAAACTATGCCCATCCACCGTGGGAGGACACAGTCAATAAAGATTGGAAACAATTTTTACTTTACAGTATAGAATTGGGTCAGACTGGTGGGGGGAAATAGAGCAATCATAGACTTCTCCTTTGCCGATATAATACATCCACCTCACAGGTGTGGCATATCAAGATGCTAATTATACAGCATGATTATTGCACAGCTGTGCCTTAGGCTGGCCCCAATAAAAGGCCACTCTAAAATGTGCAGTTTTACTGTATTGGGGGGGGTTGGGGGGGGTCCAAAAACCTAGTCAGTATCTGGTGTGACCACCATTTGCCTGATGCAGTGCAGCACATCTCCTTTGCATAGATTTGATCAGGTTGTTGATTGTGGCCTGTAGACTGTCGGTCCATTCCTCTTCAATGGCTGTGCAAAGTTGCTGGATATTTGCAGGAAATGGAACACGCTGGAACACGCTGTCGTATAAACAGCATTCAGCTTCCTGGAATTGTGTATAGATCCTTGCAACATGGGTTTGTGCATTATCATGCTGCAACATGAGGTGATGGTCGTTGATGAATGGCACAACAATGGGCCTCAGGATCTCATCACGGTATCTTTGTGCATTCAAAATGCCATCAATAAAATGCACCCCTGTTCATTGTCCATAGCACACACCTGCCCATACCATTACTCCACCGCCACCATGGGCCACTCGATCCAAAACATTGACATCAGCAAATTGCTCACCCACACAATGCCATACACTCTGTCTGCCATCTACCCTTACAGTAAAAACTGTGATTCACCTCTCCACAGTGCCACACGCCATTAAATGTGAGCATTTGCCCATTCAAGTTAGTTACGATGACTAATTGCAATCAGGTCAAGACCCCGATGAAGTTGATGAGCATGCAGGTGAGCTCCCCTGAGAAGGTTTCTGACAGTTTATGCAGAAATTCTTTGTTTATGCAAACCGATTTTTGCAGCAGCTGTCCGAGTGGCTTGGAGGTCTTGGAGGTGAAGATGCTGGATGTGGAGGTCCTGGACTGGTGTGGTTACACATGGTCTGCGGTTGTGAGGCTGGTTGGATTACTGCCAAATTCTCTGAAACACCTTTAGAGACGGCTTATGGTAGAGAAATGAACATTCAATTCAAGGGAAGCAGCTCTGGTGGACATTCCTGCAATCAACATGCCAATTGCACGCTCCCTCAAAACTTGCAACATCTGTGGCATTGTGCTGTGTGATAAAACTGCAAATTTTAGAGTGTTTTTTTTTGTGGCCAGCCTAAAAGGCACACCTGTGCAATAATCATGCTATCTAATCAGCATCTTGATATGCCACACCTGTAAGGTGGATGAATTATCTTGGCAAAGGAAAGGTGCTCACTAACACAGATTTAGACAGATTTGTGAACAATATTTGAGAGAAATAGGCCTTTTATGTACATAGAAAAAGTCATAGATCTTTGAGTTCAGCTCCTGATAAGTATAGTTTGCCCAATCCCTTCTTCCCTGCAATGCTCCAGCTTCATTTAATGACAACTGCTGGCTGTCGTTTTGACAGCCCAATTTGTTTATATGGGAGAAGATCTTTCTGCTGCTGTAAAACCTGACACCCAGATTGCAGTATCAGGAAGAATTAGAGTGAAGCAATGTTCATATTGTTTCATTGTAACAATTCTGGTTCATCCATAACAGATCAAAGGGTGACCTTTGATCTGAAAATGATTTCAGTTAGGCTCCTTTCACACTGGGTGATGCGGGCGTTAGTGGTAAAGCCCCGCTTTACCGCTGTTATAGCAGCACTATTCGGTCGCTAGCAGGGCGCTTTTAACCCCTGCTAGAGGCCAAAGAAAGGGTTAATAGTGGCGAAAACCTTTGCAGGCACTTCGGCAGCGGTGCCCATTAATTTCAATGAGCAGGGGTGGTGTATATACCGCTCCCACACTGCCCCAAAGATGCTGCTTGCAGGGCTTTTTTTCCTGTCCTGCAAGCGCACCGCCCCAGTGTGAAAGTAGCGTTAGTGCTGGCTCACTGTTTCCAGGTGCTGTTCATTTTAAAAGAATACACAACTGAATTAAATGTTTTTTTAATCCTAACTCGTAATCCTAATCTGCCATAAACAGGAATATCTTCCCAAATTTACACCGCTTGGCTGCAATCAGTCTATTTCCTTATGTTTTAGTCTGTCTTGACTCAGTACCACTAACTTCATCCTGGCTGTTAGTTCTACCTGCTGAAAGTAGGTGTCACTGGTACCTCTGGCAATAGAGAGAGAAAACACAAAACTTGGGTTATGAATATTTTTATCTTTCCTCAGCTTTTGTTGTCAGAGGTTTAGGCCTAGGAAGGAGTGCTATAGAAAATTGCTGTCTGGCGTACTGGAGTTTGTATGATGTCCTGAGCAAGTGAGCATCCCCTGTGATTTGTTGAGAATAAATCCCATCTTTATTCATGACTGGCGCCCGATGTTTTTAAACCCCCATGGTAACAGTGGGACAATTAGAGAGGGTGAATAAAGAAAGCAATAAATAAAAACCTAACATTCAACATCCTGCCCTGCTCCATTACCCACAGACAGTATAGAAAGGTGTGCAGACAACTGTGGCACCATATAAATCCATATTAAAGAAATATCCAGCACTCCTCAAACACTATTGGGGGGGCTAAACCTGAAGAATGCAAAATCTGGTGCAGCTCTGCATAGAAACCAGTCAGCTTCCACGTTTTATTGTCACAGCTTAATTGGACAAGCTGAAGTTAGAAGCCGATTGGCTACCATACACAGCTGTATCAGATTTGCATGCTCCAGTTTTAGTAAATGTCCCCTTATGTAATAAAAACAGAGGTGTTAGTAGCAAATATTTGCAAATCTATGTGGAAACCACACTGCTTCGTCAAGACCCCTCTGTGTAGAGTGGTCACTACTCTGACCTAACAGAGTTCCCATCCTGGGACATACATAGCAATAAATAGATTAAAAGCAGATATGACTGGGGGGCGTGGCCTGACACAGCATGGAGTAGGACGTGTGAATCCAGAGCTCCGTCCATTACTCCTTTTTTCCATTAATCCTGGACTCCTGGCACTGTACTCCTGATGGGATCACCTCCCTGGGACACCTGTATCACTTCAGGCTCCTTTCTGGACCGTTTAGACGCACGGAGGCCCAAACGGAGCGGCGATCTCCTGCACGGCGGCCAAAACCAGGCAAGTCCGCGGCTTCGGCCTGCAACCGGAGGCCGTGGCCATCTTGTTACACCTCTACTCCAGCCCTGCCTAGAGATATCTGCAAAACAAAGGTACTTAGCTGCTTGAAAACTTCTCAGGGAAGCGGGACAGCACTACTCCTTATGTTTATAGCCCACCTGGCCAGCAGTGACCCTGGGAAAATCTGCGCTAATACTCAGCCTAGATGATGGCCCAGGCCTACATGTGGTGACCGGAGGACATTTTAGTATACCTGCTCCTTCTGCCTGTGCTGTTAAAAGGAGTTGTGGCCCTGTTATCCTTCTTTTAACAACTTTAACAACTTCCATTGAGGCCCCTTCTACCCTGTGAGTTACAGGCTCATATTGCCAGCACTTTAGGAGGTGGGGTGGCACCAAATACACCTACTCTGCAAGAACAACTCCTGTCCCTGGCACCCTGTGGGCTATAGGTCCCTGGACAGTAATTTTCTCTAACCCACAAGTAAGACAGTTTGTCGCCTTAAGTTTGAAGGCTGTCTGGGTGTCACCTAGGACTCTTACGGTATGTCACCAACCAAAGCACAAAAAGCAGCGGCAGCAAAACTTGACCAGTACCGCCAACAAGAAAAGGAAGACATGGAGGAGGATGGAACCACTGAGAAGGCCGGGGCGGGAGAACGAACCGCGGGTGATACAGACAAACTCCTTGAAGCAATCACCTTCTGTAGAACTTCTCTCACAGCAGAAATTGAGGAAGTTAAGATGGATATCTCCCTTATCAGACAGGACTTCCAAAAACTTAGAGAAAGAGTAAAAGAAACCGAGACCAGACTGGGAGAGGTAGAGGATGCTATTCCACGCCTACAAATATCCTCCGACCGCGCACAAAGCAAATACAGCAACTCCTTATAAAGCAAGACGATATGGAGAATAGGCTGAGAAGATATAATATATGCCTGATAGGTCTGCCAGAGGGATCTGATCTACCACATTTTTGGAACAACTCCTGATTACTGCCTATGGGAGAGAAGCTTTCCCCCCTATGTTTGCGGTGGAACGGGCACATCGTATGCCAGCAAGACCCCCCCCCGCAGGGAGCTCCTCCTCGCACGTTCATAGCCAAACTCCTTAATTATAAGGACCGGGACACTGCTTTAAGAATGGCAAGGAGAAAGGCAACATCCCAGTGGGAAACGCTAAAGTGGCCATTTTCCCAGATTTCTCGGCAGAGGTGCAACGTCGTCGACAGAGTTTTACGGAGGCCAAACGCAAACTACGAAATCTGCAATACAAGTAATCCATGCTCTTCCCAGCCCGCCTTAGGGTAGAGCATGAAGGCCGTGCGGTCTTCTTTGAGGATCCAGAGGAGGTGATTTCTTGGTTGGAACGACAAGCTAATCCTCAACAAGCTGACTGATTACATACCACTAATAACGTAGCTGCGACCAAGAACTGTTCTTAACCAGCAAGAGTCTAAAGCACAAATCCTGGATAATCACAATACAAGAGTCCAAGTACCTTCCGGGGCTCCGGAGAGAAGGAAAAGTCCTACAGTTAACTTGCACGTGCAGCGAGACTTTGCCCCACACAGTTCTGGGAAGCAGCACCATGAACATTGGAACATTCTCCGGAACATTCTCCGGAACATAGTCGTGGCAACCAAATGGAAACAAGAAGATCGAGAGACCACACTGCACTTTCTGCAAGTGACATGGCTAATATCACTTATTCTTTTTAATATCCGGACACTCAACCAATTGTTCTACATTCCATTGATTGTTAAGAAGATAGAATGTTTCCCAGCTCGCAACCAGTTAAGGGATTATGCCCACACAAGTTTGGGTCAGTGTAGGGCAGGGAGGGGGGAGGGGGTTCAAATGTTTGTGGTTCGGTTAAACTTAGACGTGCATATCTACTATAGAAAACAGGTAACGTTACATGTGCCAGATCTATGGAAACGTACATATATGTCATGTGTTATACGATTAGGGCAGCTATGCCTGAAAGTTGGAAGCCTGTGTGCCTTTTACATAGGTTGCAAATTGATTTATATAAATGCTTTACTACTGACTAAAAAGTTGTGCCTATGGCATCTTTGAAGTTCCTTACATGGAATGTGAGGGGCCTGCGCGAGAAGTTTAAGTGCGCGGCAGTCTTCACATTCCTGAAGAGGCAACATGCTGATATAGTGGCACTTGTGGAAACACATATTGAGGGAAGTGTTCAGATGGCGCTCCGCAGGCCATGGGTTGGGTGGGCGTATCATTCTACCCACACATCCCACTCCAGGGGAGTTTCTGTATTAATAGCCAAATCGGTTTGTTAACCACTGACCCGCAGGGCCGTTATGTCTTCATTCATGCCAAAGTATTTGGAGAACCTTTGCTTACATTGGCTTTTTATGTGCCACCTCCATTTAATATTTCCATAGTCAAAGAGGGTATATCATTTATGACCCGACACCCAAGTATAGCAGCAGTCTGGTTGGGAGACTTCAATGTCACTCTTAATCCGTCTCTAGACAGGCTACAACTGGCATCAACGGCTCATAATACTCCCACTGAAACTAAATTCTCCCAACTTATCTCCGCCTTCCATTTAATTGATACATGGCGATACAAGTTCCCACAGGGTAAGTCATACTCATGCTTCTCGTCCTCTCATGGCTCCATGTCGCGTATAGATTTTATACTTATCTCCCACAGATTGACTCCAAGGCTATCGGAGGTAATGTTTTGCCCTAGAGTACTTTCGGACCATAGTCCTTATTGGATTACATTAAGTGTTCCAGTAGCAAAGCCACCACGAACATGGCGTTTAAACCCATTTTGGCTCTCTCTTCTACCAGAAGATGGTGAGCTCATAGAGAAATGGAGAATGTACTTTGTGGAAAATGATGAGTCAGCATCACCTTCCGCAATTTGGGATTCTTTCAAGTTATTCGCTAGGCATACATTGATAACTACTATAAATAAAATCAAGATGGACTCTTCCGGTGCCCTCGGTAAGGCGCTGGAGGACTTGTCCTCTGCTGAAAGAGTATATGCCAACACCCCAACTTCCGTAAATGCAGATCAGCTTAAACTACAGACTAGAAAGGCTAACCAGTTACAGTACCAGAAAGCCAGACAAAAAATGTTCTTCTCCAAACAGAAAGTGTTTAAACATGGGGAAAAAGCAGGCAAACTGTTGGCATATTTGGTACATAGCGAGGATAGACCCCCGGTGGTTATCACATTACATGGCCCCGGAGGACAAAAAATCACAGACCCACCCACAGTAGCCTCAATGTTTAGGGATTTCTTTGCTGACTTATACACAACGACAGCCCCCACCTAGACCCAAGCTATGTCTCTTTTCCTTGAAAAGGTGACTTTCCCACAGCTTTCCCACAATGGAAGAACAGATAGAATTACTAGAAGCGCCACTTACTATAGACGAAATATAAACCGCTATAGCTAGCTTTGCTAGGTCCAAATCTCCCGGTTCGGACGGACTCCCAATTGAGTTCCATTCCCAATTCAGTGAAACACTAATTCCTAAACTATTAAAATTATATAACCATCTCTTTGAAACTGGGACTCTTCCCCATCTATGACAGAGGCCACAATAGTCCTCATCCCTAAACCCGGCAAAGATCTGGGATTTCCAGAATCTTATCGCCCAATATCACTTTTACAGGTCGATATCAAAATACTAGCCAAAGTACTATCTATTAGGCTCAACCAGGTAATATTAACATTAATACACGCAGATCAGGCTGGTTTCATGCCTGGACGCAACACCTCGTTTAACCTCCGGAAATTATACATTAATTTACAGGCTTCTCATGAGGAAGTTGGTTCACGGGTAGTTGTGACCCTAGACACGGCGAAAGCCTTCGACTCGGTAGAGTGGAGGTATCTCTGGAGATGCTTGGAGGGCTATGGATTTGGTCCAAAATTTATTAAATGGGTCCAACTATTATACCAGGCGCCTAGGGCCAGAGTGGTGGCTAATGGGTGGTCGTCTCAGCTGTTTGACCTCAGTAGAGGCACGAGACAAGGCTGCCCCTTGTCCCCATTGTTATACGCCCTGGTGGCTGAATCTTTGTCAATATCCATTCGAGCAAACCCAGAGATTAAGGGACTTGGAATGGGCTCTCTGACTTAAAAAATTAGCATGTATGCAGATGACACGCTATTATACCTGGCAGACTCGGGCCCATCATTATGCAATGCACTCAGCACGATAGAACAATTTGGAATATTCTCAGGACTGAAAATTAATTGGGGCATATCTCAAATCTTACCAATTGATAGCTTTCCACCCCCAGAATCTCAAACCAGACTTCCGCTTCAGAGAGTAGATGTTATTAAATATTTGGGGATCCACATAACTAGATCCCCCGAGGACTATGTATCCCTGAATATCACTCCTCTTATCTCCTTAGTTAAAAATAAAATACGGGTCTGGTCCAAATTGCCATTAGGAGTCTGGGGTCGTATAAATTTAATCAAAATGATCCTATTACCCAAAATACTTTATGTTTTATGGCACACCCCCGTTTATTTACCCTTAAAGCATTTTAAATCTCTAGAGTCCCTCCTAAAGTCATTTGTATGGGGTAATAATAGGCACAAATTAGCATGGCAAGCCCTAAAAAATCCGACTGACCTGGGCGGCACTGCTCTACCCGATTTTAACTTAAACTATATCGCAGCACAGTTATCCCAACTTTTCCATCTAGACAAGACTGACAGTGAAAGTTTTCTCACGCTCCTATGTCCGAAGTGGGCGCAGTACACCAGAGACCCGATATATGCAATAGCGGCGGATTTGGGTGGGATGGAACTAGGAGAACAAAGACACACCATACTATACCATTATAGGAAAATATGGAATTTAGCAGCTTCTAGACTTGACATTTCGCAGTTCAATGACTATACGCCATTATGGTATAACAAAAATCTTCAGGAATTTAATAAAATACAAGACTCATTCATATGGTCCATACAGGGAGTATTTTACCTGCACCATATATTAAAAGATGGACAGTTTAAAACCTTTGATATACTTAAAGAAGAATTTACAATCCAGGATCAGATGTTCTTCAGATTTCTACAAATTCGTCATGCGCTACAAGCACAATTCCCTGACTCTTGCCCTAGTCCTGCACCTAATGTTCTTATAGCTACAATTAAGAGCACAGACTCTCATAAATTAATCTCAGCTTTTTATAACTTGCTTTTAACCCCTGTAGCTACTAAAATAGCATATGGACTGAAACCAAGATGGGAGAGAGAGGTGGGACCAGTGGAAGACGAGGAGTGGGGGGAGGCATTGGAGGCCTGCAAAACAGTATCTCCTAAACTTTCAGATCGATTGACACAGCTCTACATTCTCCACGGGGCATATCTTACACCCCTCAGAGTGGCAAGATATAAAAGTACACAAACCACCACGTGTCAGATGTGTGGGAGAGAGACAGGCACTTTTTTTCACTTACTCTGGACATGCCCTAAGATAAAAGGCTTCTGGGAACAAATCGTGGCATATTTACATGATATAATGGGCTCGCCTCTAGCTCTGGACCCTAAACAGTGCCTCTTGGGCATAGTTCCAGATACAACTGACAAATATACAAAAACTTTTCTATACAAAAATCTCTTTGCAGCAAGAAAGGTTATTGCCAAAAAATGGATGAGGCAGGAGCCTCCTAAAGTAGTGGAATGGAAGGTGGAGATAAATAATACATTACCCTACAAGAAATGCATATATATTAACAGAGGTTGCCCAACAAAGTACAACAAGATCTGGGATAGATGGCTTCAAGAATCTTCTACCTGTGTCTAATGTAATCATATGACCACAGAGTGATTTTATAGTTATAAGAATGGATAGACAGTCTATAAAAACCAAATAAATATACCGTAAACATCATTACACGTCAGTTATGTTTGCACTTAATGTTTTTTTTATTTAAGCTGTGATAATTGTCATACTGATACAGAGTTAACATGTTAATGTAACCATTGTATATATGCACAAGTTATTTAATAAAACCTTGTTTGATAAAAAAAAAAAAAGCAGATATGACTGGAGGTAACTAAATCCTCCTAAAAAGGTGTAGAGACATTACCAGAAGCCCAACACAGCAAAAATGCAGCTGAATACGTTCTAGTAAATCTCAGCAATAAATAACTAGCTTTTTTAAAGCTAGGTACACATTGCCAGCACACTTACCAGCCAACCAGCATATGCTGTGTAAGAATGTACATGAGTGTCTAAAGTGTGTCCACAAAAGTCCCAAGTGTAGAAATAAAAACTGACATTGGTTCTAACCCCTCACCATTCCACCCAAAGCTAAACAAAGCTTTGCCTTTAATTATACTGTAAGATATCTAGGAGAATAAGTACAGACTTGATCACATTCACATTTATATATATATATTTTTTAAAAACTATAAATCCTCTTTAACTTATACTGGAAAGATTTTTCTGCTTTTGTGAACCTATCTCATCAAACTATTTAAGGGTCTCTTTGAAAAATAAGATCATCAACCCATTGGGTTTAGATTCTACTAAAGGCTCTTAAAGCAAGCTGAATGGATATTTCTTACGTAGTCGTTTGTATTTAGTCCTCAAATAGATCTGTCCAGAATGTTTAAGAGCTGGTTAGAGCTCTCACATGTTAAAAGCTGTCTAACACTTTGTAGTATAGACTGCAGGGAATTGTTATAAAAGATAGATTGGCTCATCTAATTAATCTTTAATTTCTTTGCATTAAGTTTGCACTTTGTAACAAGCCTTGTACTTCTAAGCATCTGTATGACCTTCATCAAAGTTGAAACATGTACATGCTGGAATGTTTTACATATTGAGACTTTTTTATGTAGGTGTAAATAGCTATGAAGTTATCAGCTATCCAGATGTTATAGAAGAGACAGTAAGTCCTTAGTTAACTACGGGGATTCTGTTAGCTGATCCTGAGGCTACCTTTACATTAAAACACTCTTTGTTAGCTGTGTAAACATTTTTGCTGAATGCTATATTACCTATTAATTTTAATAATATTATGGTATGACAATTTAAAGTAACCTTGTAACTAATGCCGCATACATACGGTCGGACTTTTCGTCTACAAAATTGACAATTTGATCGTGTGTGGGCTTCCCCGGACTTTCGGCGAACTTTTCCAGCCACAAATCTGACGGACTTTAGATTTGAAACATGCTTCAAATCTTTACGTCGTAACTATGCCGGACCCAGAAATCCGCTCGACTGTATGCTAGTCCGACGGACAAAAACCCACGCTAGGGCAGCTATTGGCTACTGGCTATCAACTTCCTTATTTTAGTCCGGTGTACGTCATCACGTACGAATCCGTCGGACTTTTGTGTGATCGTATGTAGGCAAGTCTGTTCGTTAGAAAGTCTGCCGCAAGTCCGCCAAAAGTCCGCCAAAGGTCAGTCGAAAGTCTGTCGGACGGGCTGTCGGACTTTTGTAGCCGAAAAGTCCGATCGTGTGTATGCGGCATTACTGACTTACAAGTGAGGAACATGTTTTGTTGGTTGAAAGGGGAACCACAAAATTATTTTAAGTTTTTGCACTTGCCTTCTGTCCCAATGATCACATGTAGTAGAGGTGTGTAGAGAGGTAAGGGAGATATAGTGTACCAAGGAATCTCTAATTTAATGTTCGAGTCCACTTGTTCATCATTCTTTATGTCATAAATTCAAATGCCGTTTGTGCTTTAAATATTAATTCAAGTAGAAGAATTCAAAAGGTTTCAAGTTGAGACTACACATAGAGGGACTCTTTTGTGGTATAGCTCTACCAAAAGCCTCTTCTGGACAGGAAGGTGTGGTTATATTTTAGACCATGATTACAAAATATCTATTTTTGGCCCAGGGTTATCCAAGTGCTGAAAAGAAAGAATTGTACTTTGTAAGTATGGGGACATGTTATACCATCAGAAAGGTGACTCTGTAGTTAGTGTTATATGGTAGATTAATTTAATTCTGCTACATTAATCCAACCCTAGTGAAGGTATCACTATGTTTCAGACATAGGACAGAATTTCAGAGCTACTCAAGGTTTCACCTATTATTGACAACTGAGATTTTTTCAGTTTACTTCTTTCTACTCAAAGCATGCATTAATTCAGTCCACAAGCCAAGTCATACAAGAAAAATTATCAGGTCCAAGTATTACAATAGATAGCCTGCCTGTTATTCTTGGGGAAGCATCTAAAGTCTATGACTTGTTGAAGAAAAGGATGACTACTGTATTAGTTGCAATAGCTGCTTTTAAATCTGCCAATAGTTCAATCTGTATATTTGTGGCTAAAATAGGTGTCGTGTTTAATATGTTGCATAGATTTTAATAACACATATTTAATATGGCCAAGGTCACATCATTTCCATGGCTGGTTTTAGAGAAATGTTAGTTTATTTTAAGGTGACACCTTTACTGCTGTTATGGTTCTTTGTGGCATCTTGTTGATGAATGGTAGATAGATTTCAGGATGTAAATTTTCATACCAAGTTTTTTCTTGCATGTCAAATTTGCATGTCTATCCAGCTAGACTGTGTCATCTGCTAGCAGCGTGGCAGACAGCTAGACCATAATAGTTTTTGTAACCATGCTTAAGGGTCTTATATACACTCATAAGCCTTTAACCATGCTTAAGGATCTTATATACACTCATAAGCCTTTAACAGTGTGTGGTGATGTTAATATATATGCAACACACAAGGGTTGATTTACTAAAGGCAAATCCACTTTGCACTACAAGTGCACTTGGAAGTGCAGTCACTGTAGATCTGAGGGGGACATGCAAGGAAAATAAAAACCAGCATTTTTGCTAGTACATGATTGGATGATAAAATCAGCAGACCTTCCCCTCATTTCAGATCTTCCCCTCAGATCTACAGTGACTGCTCTTCCAAGTGCACTTCCAAGTGCACTTGCAGTGCAAAGTGGATTTGCCTTTAGTAAATCAACCCCACACTGATTAGTTTTATTGCTTTTACCATGCACTAAGTGGTTGATTTACTAAAGGCAAATAGACTGTGCACTTTGCAAAATGCAGTTGCTCCAGAGCTTAGTAAATGAGATAAAGCTTCACTTTGCAAAGAATACCCAATCAGGGGCAAGGAAAATAAAAACAACACCATTTTTGCTTGCACGTGATTGGATGATGGAAGTCAGCAGAGCTTCTGCTCATTTACTAAGTTCTAGAGCAACTGCGCTTGCAGAGTGCAACTGCACTTTGCAAAGTGCACAGCATATTTGTCTTTAGTAAATCAACCCCTAAGTTTGCTAAATTGATTGGAAAATAAATGGTCCCGCTATTGCATGTTTTATGTTTTAAAGTATACTATACTGTTCATCACTTTATTTCATTATAGGCTTATAGTCATTGCCCCGTTACTTCAGTATACAGATGGTAAATTGAATAACCATTCACTAATGAAAATGCTAAGCTCCAATGAAACCTGAATAGCTGTTAACTAGTACTAATGTCGTTTAGTGAACAAGCCTCCTTAAAAGATTAGCATTTTATTTGCAGCAGTTATGTGCAAACTTAGTTACAGAATATGCATGCACCTGTCAAACAGTTTGTGTGTAAGTGACTTAATGCACCTGTCCAACATAGATTCCCTTCCACAAGCAGTGCCAGGAAGCAGAAGGTCAGGATCAGAATGCTAGGACAGCATGTTAGCATACTGTACTACTGTGCTGATATGTCACCACTATGGATTCTTGACCATTCTGCCAACCACAGATTAATTTGGAGATCTATGTTAAGTCACCCATGTGTCTTAAAAAGTCTCTACAACCCAGTACAGGGCATGCTCTTTTTTCATTGTCACATTTGATGTTATACTGCTTTAAAGGGATATCTTCATGTGTATTTATTTTATTAGGAGCAATCGAGAAATTACCTTAATTTTTAATGAGCCTTTTTTTTTTTTGAGTAGGGAGTAGCTCCAAGCTCTGTCAGTTTTTCTTTCTGTCTATGTCTTGTGGGTGAGATTTTGCTTCACTTCCTGTCCAGGAGACACAACAAAGCAATGAAAGAAAATGTCTCTAAAATTAGGGCAAATACAATTTTAGACAGGTGTAATGGGAACAGTTCTCCTTATTGGAAAATTCCACTTCATATCCTGTTCTTGTGACAACCATAGTAAAATAAATGGCTGGGGAATGGTGTTTCCATCACTTTTTGTTGCAGTAACAATGGTCACCAGGACAAATAGAAAAGTTATTTCTCCTCAAACCTGACAACGATTTTGACCCTTCCATAAACAAATCTACACAAAAAAAGCTGCCATTAAACACACTTTAAGATCACTGGTGAAAAGGTCAATTATATTTTGTAACTAGTAGAATTCCATTATTTTTTTATAGCTTCTATAGTTCATGATAAGGTCTACACAAGTAGACCTTAGTAGACACGCAGAGATGCATTTTGATTCATTCCTGCTTTTGAAATGGTTGAAGATCATGTATGCTTTTTGACTTTCCTGACTGAGGGGTGTCAGAACTCATAACCCAGTTATGACTTCAAGTGGTTGTAAACCTCAGACATGGAATAGGAACAAAGCATATCCCTCTATAGTGTGTATTTGTCTCAGTTGAGAGCACTAAGGCCCCTTTCACATGGATGCCTCTGTGAAGCGAAATATACTTGCTTACTAGGGGATCCCTCCATTGATCTCCACTGAACAGGTGTATGACAGGTCCATGTCCACTCTACTATGACACGGACACAGTCCCCCTCTCCTCTATGGGGCAATCAGATTGGAAACAAACTGCCTGTCCGTTGCTTGTTTTTGGTGGACAGCATAGAATCGGATGGTGGCGAATGTCAGCAGACATGTGTCCGCTGACATCCGCAATACCATAGAAGAGACTGGAGGGTCCGATCAGGTCTGCCTGAAAAACTGACAGGCGGACCTGATCGGATTGCCCATGTGAAAGGGGCATAAGTTTTATTTTTGTCTCCTGCTTAGTTCTGCTGCTATCAGCATGAATGACTTCTGACAAGTTTCCTGACACCAAGAGAAAAAAGGTGATAGGGGAGGGAGCTCCAGCTGATTGACTGACTGAATGTTCCTGCGGGCTGTGCGAAGGAGGTGTGACATTTCCTTCCAATTAACTCCCCTCACTGAGCTCTGCAGAATGTAATTTCTGCTCTCTGCCTTCTTTTTTTCTGACAACTCAGACAAGCTGATATATTCTGGGCTTTGAACAGATGTGGAGAAGAGAATTTGTTTTATCTCCTCTGTGTATCACTTGAGGCTGGTCCCTTCACTGGGTATATGGAAGGGTTTACAACCACTTTAAGGGACAGTAGATGGAAGTGTCAAATTTAAGGATTCTTTGGGAAACCATAGCTGTAGCTCTAGAGCAAATATTCTAGGAACTGGCCACGGAATGGGTCAGTGAAGACATTCTTCTGTTACCGGGAAATTTTAAATGTTAATTTTGTTACTCATTTACTCACACATACAGTTGTTATTTACTTAATGGTGCCTCACAAAATTTGGCATGATCTACCTAATTTCCCTTAAAATGTAGTTAAATAGTCAAACAATATTTAGTAAAATTGTAAAACTACTACAAAACAATAAAAACTAAATTTTACTAATGTACTGAATGGTATATGTTGAGGTGTAGATAATAAAAATGGGTGCTATATAACATAATATCCACAGATAATGTTGTAAAATAATCATGGTATAAAAGTTTAATAGCATGAGTACTTGAGCCAGATACAATCATAAAAGTACACATCTTAGACCATAGTTAAACATGTTAATGACAGTCTATTAACAAGCAAAGTTCCAATACTGATTGTACACTTGCAAGAAAAGATACATTGTACAGTAAATAGGTGCATCAATAGTTATTAACTCAACGCGTTTCTTGGCTTGAAACCAATCATCAGGAGTCCGATGCAATTTGACTGTATTGAGACAATGAGATAACTATTAATGTATGGACAGATGTTTGTAAGGGAGATACACAAAAAATGTAAATTTCTAAATACTCACAAGTAATGCATTAATTAATGATGATCTATGTGTTAAAATACAATGTTGGTCTGGGTCCATAGAGTCTCCCCCGGGGTTGAGGCAGAAAGCACACCCCATCGAACCGCCAGCCACGGCGGCCCAAGTGACACAAGCACCCACGAAAGCCGGCAGGCAGAGACATCTGGCGAGGCTGGAGAGTGTGGAAAAAGCTGTGAAAAAAGGGGAGGTGTGTGAGCTAATATCTAAATGTGATAGGGATCAGATGAGTGAAGATGGCATTGCTGAGCTAGGAGTGTGTGGAGAGGAGCTAAGAGATATAAAAAGTGTGGGAGTATGTAGGTAGGATAGAGTGTATATGCAGTTGTGAAGCCATTGCTAATGTGAAGGAGCTGGAGTGACAGAATGTAAGGGAATTACCTGTGTGGTGAGTGCCAAGCCGAACCAGACGTCTCAAGTGCATGATGAGATCACAAGGTGCCCGGCCATAGACCGCCTGTTATTGCTGCGGGTCAGGGGCACACTCACGCCAATGTCATGCGCAGGCCTGATGACGTGGTGAGGGGAGGGAAGGGACATCCAATCAGTGCGGCCGCCCACCATCCCACACAGCGCCCGAGCCCGGAGATGGAAAATCACCGAGCGTCCCGTATGCGGCGGCATAGATGCCACAGACGGGACGTAGGGGAGCATGACGCTGATGCGCCAAGGCCAGGGCCCGCCAACATCATGGGCAGGAATGTGATGGGTCCTGGACTGGGCGCGTCGCAACCCCGGGGAGTGGACAAGACGGATCCCAGCTTCGAATGTGTGTAGGAAATATATAGATGACAGATGTTTGAGCTGGGGAAGAGAAAGAGAGAACCAGAGCAACTCAAAAATGAGTACGAAAACGAAAGCAAAAGCAGGCATTTCTTTGCCTTAAATAAAATCAATATAGCAGTTATCGCATTCAGTGCAAAGAGTGAGTACCGTATATACTCGAGTATAAGTCGAATTTTTCAGCACCTTTTTTTGTGCTGAAAGTGCCCCCCTCGACTTATACTCGAGTCAAGCACTTTTCTGCAGCAAAAAATTTCATTTTCCGAACCGAGTTTGGGGCCCCGTTGCTCAGGGTCACTTGATGCTAGAAACCTCACATTTGGTGTGCAAACCCAGTGGACCTGGTACCATAACATATCCAAAGCTGGAGTTCCTAGCACCAAGTGGCCCCGAGATATGGGGCCCCAAAGTCGGTTCAGAAAATGTCATTCTCTGCTGCAGAAAAGTGCTTGACATTTTCTGAACCGATTTTTGGGGTCCTGTATCTCGGGGCCACTTGGTTCTAGAAATCCCAGCTTTGGATATTTTATTGTACTAATTCCACTGGGTTTGCACACCAAATTCGGGGTTCCTAGCACTAAGTGTCCCCGAGATACGGGGCCCCAAAGTCGGTCAACTGTGTCCATCTGTAGCAATGTCATTTCGGGACACTTTGGGTTCAGAGACCCCAAATTTTGGCTGCAGCTAGGGGGCATCTAGGAACCCTTAACTACCAAGTATGAAGTTCGGGGGACCTATGGCTGCAAAAGAGCACAGTGAGGCATGCAAATGGGCACAGTGAGGCTGCAAATGGGCATTGTTGACCCTCTTTTCCACTTACAGTAGCTGTGCATTTCTCACCCTCGTCTTATACTCGGGTCAATAAGTTTTTCCCATTTTTTTGTGGTAAATTAGGGCCTCGACTTATACTCGGAACGACTTATACTCGAGTATATACGGTATGTTATTTTGTTGTTTTCTTTGTTATATTGATTTTATTCCCGCGCATGACATTGGCATGAGCGTGCCCCTGACCCGCAGCAATAACAGGCGGTCTATGGCCGGGCACCTTGTGATCTCGTCATGCATTGAGACGTCTGGTTCGGCTTGGCACTCACCACATAGGTAATTCCCTTACATTCTGTCACTCCAGCTCATTCACATTAGCAATGGCTTCACAACTGCATATACACTCTATCCTACCTACATACCCCCACACTTTTTATATCTCTTAGCTCCTCTCCACACACTCCTAGCTCAGCAATGCCGTCCTCACTCATCCCATCCCTATCACATTTAGATATTAGCTCACACACCTCTCCTTTTTTCACAGCTTTTTCCACACTCTCCAGCCTCGCCAGATGTCTCTGCCTGCCGGCTTTCATGGGTGCTTGTGTCACTTGGGCTGCCGTGGCTGGCGGTTCGATGGGGTGTGCTTTCTGCCTCAACCCCGGGGGAGACTCTATGGACCCAGACCAACATTGTATTTTAACACATAGATCATCATTAATTAATGCATTACTTATGAGTATTTAGAAATTTACATTTTTAGTGTATCTCCCTTAAAACATCTGTCCATACATTAATAGATATCTCATTGTCTCAATACAGTCAAATTGCATCGGACTCTTGATGATTGGTTTCAAGCCAAGAAACGCGTTGAGTTAATAACTATTGATGCACCTATTTACTGTACAATGTATCTTTTCTTGCAACTGTACAATCAGTATTGGAACTTTGCTTGTTAATAGACTGTCATTAACATGTTTAACTATGGTCTAAGATGTGTACTTTTATGATTGTATCTGGCTCAAGTACCCATGCTATTAAACTTTTATACCATGATTATTTTACAACATTATCTGTGGATATTATGTTATATAGCACCCATCTTTATTATCTACACCTCAACATATACCATTCAGTACAATATACTCACCAACTTGCCTCATGCAAAGTCCCGCTTCTATCTTCCTATTTCTTTGTATTCATTGGGATGGAGGCACGTTGGTGCTTTCCGTAAAAATAGTGTGGATAGGTCACAACCCCCCTTGATATAAAATTTTACTAATATAAAAGCCTGCTAAGTGATACAATGCAAATTATAACACTAGAAGGGAAAAAGGAAAGATATGGAATGGGAAGTTGATTGGCATTCGTTTTCACGTGGCACAAAATGGCTAATATGTAATAAAAATGGAAATTGAAGTGCCACACCACTGCTAAGCATGATAAGCAAGGCCTGTGCTTGCAATCGCACTGGAAAAAAGGAACATTGCAGGTCCAGTTCACTTCTAGGTTATTCACATTGTTGGCAATCAAGCCCTGATAAAGGGAGTGCTCTTGTTCCCCCAAAATGCGTTGTCAACTGTTTAGATTGTCCTCATAACTTTTAATGGATTAAAGCTCTATTCTGATCACCTAGCGGTGGTGTGGCACTTCAGTTTTGATTTTTGTTAGATTGTACTACAAGCCAAGGAGATTGTGCATATCCGCTGGGGTGTAGAAACTGCCTGCCCGGGAACCAGTTAATTTTCATCAACATCAATACAATCAATACAAGGAGTTGTAAAGTCTCAAGGTTTTTTACCTTAATGCATTCCATGCATTAAGGTGAAAAACCTTCTATGCCCCCAGAGCCCCCCTTTTTCTTATCTGAACCCGTCCGTCCAGTGATGAGTATGAGGGCAGCAGCACCACCCACTGTCTCCGTCCTCATTGGATAGGTTAATAGCAGCAGGAGCCATTGGCTCCTGCTGCTGTCAATCAAATCCAGTGACACAAGAGCGGGGGGGGCGGGGCCGGGTCCTGCTGTCTGTGTCAATGTACGCAACAGCGGGACTCTGGAGCGCACCCGCAACTGCTAATTATTTTCTTTCGGGCTTACAGTTACCTTCTTTCCAGTGTCCATCTTAGGGGTACTCATTACTCGTTCAATTGAAACACTGGCTCCAACACTTAGTCCTTTTTTTCTTCCCAAGTTTTATTCAGTAATATCATACGCAGTAGAAAGACAGAGGGTGAAAAGGGATTCAGGTACCTTAGACGTTGCGGTTGGAGATAATTTCTACATCCAGCGAAATAACACTTCCACAGCTGGATTCAGCAATCACCGGATAGGCCCCTCTCACTGACCTAGCAGCTGATGCAATGCTCGAACACGGCCTCTGCCACAGACCTTACGACTCTGGGTGAACAAATTGTGAACGATCTAAACGGTTTCTGCCACAGACCGTACAGTCTTAAAATAACTGACTGTGGTACTAATCCAAGATGCATCTCCGACTGAGTTCCCAGGCTCTTCTTAAGATACCAGCCTTATGCTCGGTCCTCTCCTGAAGAGTCCTCCCCTGGTCACTGCAGTCCCTTGCTTCTTCCCGCAGGCCTGACAGCAAAGAGACCATCATTCTGACCCGTAGGCCACCAAGACTCCGATCCTTCCTTTAGTAGCTAGGCCTCAGGTCTGCCAAGCTTAAGGCAGAACTATAAGGATTCGTAGTCTCCCAGGCCAGGAGGGCCACGAGGTGGGGAGCGCCAACCCACCCCCCGAGCCCGGGGGGGTCAGGAAGTGCGGACCAACCGATAGCCACCTAAGCACCACTAAAAATGGCATATGTGCCTTAAATACCCCTACCCAGAAATATCCAGTGTGTGAACCACTCCCACCGAAAAGCCTCTGAGCAGCGAGTAGTCAATGTGTTTGACCAGACTGTATTTTCTGATCCACCAATGATGACAGCACCACCCATGGTTAGATGGAAATCTGCACAGTCCAACCAATCTGACACAGAAACCATTACATTTAGGCAATAATAAGTTGAGCCTAAACTGTAGCTTGAACTAATTTAAATTTCAAAATAAATACCTTCTGCTCATTAGGAGCAGGGCGCTACAGTTATTTAAAAAACAAAACAAAAAAAAAACCTTTACAATCATTTTGAGATAGCAAAACCAGTGCAAAACTCTATGGGTCTAGCGCTATTTTTCCTCAATTTCTTCATTTTCCTCAAATTGGCTGGTAGACACACTTGCCTTCCCCTCATCATCCTACACACTATAATAATATATATAATTAATACATTATGTGATAGTAATAGCATACTTTATAACTTTATATCAATAAAGTTTATAGGAAAGGTTATTTAATTAAGTCACCAGCCTGCTTCTTTTTAAGTGTATCCAGACCTTTTAATTTCACATTTATAGTTTTTTGTGTATTTGCATCTTCCTCATTAAGACACATTTCTTGTAAGTCTCTAAATATAGCAGTTTCCAATACTTAATTGTCTTGAGTATGGCTGCATGTAATTTTATAAAAGATCAGTCAGAGATTGCTTTTGTCATCTGGCACTCATCATAAGCATTGCTATTCTTCTGTGGATATTACTTGTTGAAGATTCCAGAGCATGTTTTCTTCTACATAAGCGCAGGATACTATTACCAGAACAACTCATGTTCTGTAGGGGTTTCATGAAGTGTCATAGATCTGACAGCAGAAAATCTAGGGCACTGCCCTTTCCCATGACCTTGACTCAAATTCCTGTCTACATTGACCAACAGAAAGAAAACATGAATGAAACCTGTTTTTCTTTTAACATCCAAGCTTTTTACCTCCAACAGGCATTCGAGGAATTAGCATTTCTGTTTAACAATCTTCTTTTGTGCAGTGGAGATTTTTGTTCTTCGTTCCAAAGCAGAAAAAAAAGGAATATGATTGGACACGTTGGAGGATTAGACTGAGATATTTAATTTTCCTCTTATTTTTTTACCTCTGAAATCCATAGTACACAGCATATTAGTCCCGAAGCTCACTGTGGATGACTTTTGTAAACTTTTGTAAACTTTTTCAAAATATATTTTGCTAAAAGATTCTGAAAAATGTGTGACAAAACACATTAATGAAAAAAGTTGATATCACTGTGACTTATTATTAACTTTCATTAGATTTGATTATATAAAACTGAACTCTCAGAATCTATAAACATATTTTAACATTAATGAAAAAAGTTGATATCACTGTGACTTATTATTAACTTTCATTAGATTTGATTACTTAAAACTGAACTCTCAGAATCTATAAACATATTTTTTTATATGCAAGTAGTGTAAGTACCTCATTGCTGTTATCTGTGTAGTCCCTATAAAGCAGAGTTAGAGAAAGAGTCGAAGAAGAAGTACAGGGAACAAATCACTTGTGCTTACAGGAAGCATGTTGATAGGAAGAGAAAGAGGAGTGACAAAGGGATGAGCTAATCACTGTATTGCTTCTGCTTTCACTGTACAGAATGACCTGGGCCCAAAGGAAGTAGGTTAAATAATGCTGGCCATCAACATGAGGACATCTAACTGCAGAAAAAAACGTAATGCAGGGCAAATTTCTAGATTGAAAGTCAATATTGTAGAAAACTGATTTTTTAAATCTTTTACTAGGGTATTTATTTGTATCTTCTTATATTTGGCTGGAGCTCTGCTTTAACTCATAACTGATTAAAATGTTATCTGTTATGTTGTTATTATTATTATTATTATTATTAATAATTATTGCATCTTAGCAGGCTCACATACAGTATATAGAGAGTTATTAAAAAGGTTTATACTGCTCCAGGTGGTAAAACCATGATTACATCATCCTTGCACGAGAGATAAAGGGTGCTGGCCTTGCATTCATGGTCAATGGGAAAAAGAAGGTATGGACGGCCGCACTCCAATGCAAACACCTTTATTGTAGTGAAGAAAGATCCATACAGCAACAGAGGTACAGGTACAGATACCACTGATTCGTTTCACACCCTTACTGGTGCTTAGTCATAGCTAAAAGACCACAGACCCAAAACGTACATTTATACACATAGAATACTGATCACATGATTAATTAAGTCATTCTAAATGCAATCGGGTGTGGTCTGTAGGAACATGAGAGAGCGCGTGGAGGCGATCAATACAGGCAGAATGGAATAATTAACTGGTTAATTACTGGCCAAAATCACCCAAATGTATCTATAACCACTGCCAAGATTGTCACCACACAAACTCTGAAAAAACATTAAACAAAATATAATAACAACGATTTTTCAAAGCGAACCTTACTAATCAATATATAAATATAAATATATATATATATATATATTATATATATATATATATATATATATATATATATATATATATATATATATATATATATATATATATATATATATATATATATATATATATATATTACACAAAAAGGAAGGAAAACCTTTTCATGTATATTTATAGCTATATATAAAATTCTTGACAGTTGTATAAAAAATGTGTTCATAATTATCAGAGGTGTCCAAGGAAAAACTATATATATATATATATATATATATATATATATATATATATATATACAGTATCTCACAAAAAATGAGTACACAACTCACATTCTCACGTTTTTGTAAATATTTTATTGTAAGCTCCTTGAGGGTAGGGACTGATGTGAATGTACAATGTATATGTGAAGCGCTGCGTAAATTGACGGCTCTATATAAGTACCTGATAGAAATAAAATAAAAATAAATTATAACTTTTCATGTGACAACACTGAAGAAATGAAACTTTTCTACAATGCAAAGTAGTGAGTGTACAGCTTGTATAACAGTGTAAATTTGCTTTCCCCTTAAAATAACTCAACACACAGC
This sequence comes from Lithobates clamitans, assembly GCA_037952925.1. Taxonomy (NCBI): domain Eukaryota; kingdom Metazoa; phylum Chordata; class Amphibia; order Anura; family Ranidae; genus Lithobates; species Lithobates clamitans. The sequence continues at coordinate 459,287 of JBBGZY010001357.1, read as the reverse complement.
CATTAATGTCTAAACCACTGGCAACAAAAGTGAGTACACCCCTAAGTAAATGTCCAAATTGGGCCCAAAGTGTCAACATTTTGTGTGGCCATCATTATTTTCCAGTACTGCCTTAATCCTCTTGGGCATGGAGTTCACCAGAGCTTCACAGGTTGCCACTGGAGTCCTCTTTCACTCCTCCATGACGACATCACGGAACTTGCGCTCCTCCGCCTTCTGTTTAAGGGATGCCCCACAGATGCTCAATAGGGTTTAGGTCTGGAGACATGCTTGGCCAGTCCATCATCTTTACCCTCAGCTACTTTAGGAAGACAGTGGTCATCTTGGAGGTGTGTTTGGGGTCCTTATCATGTTGGGATACTGCCCTGCGGCCCAGTCCCTGAAGGGAGGGAATCATGCTCTGCTTCAGTATGTCACAGTACATGTTGGCATTAATGGTTCCCTCAATGAACTGTAGCTCCCCAATTTTGGCAGCACTCATGCAGCCCTAGACCATGACACTCCCACCACCATGCATGACTGGAGGCAAGACACATTTGTCTTTGTACTCCTCACCTGGTTGCCACCACACACGCCTGACACCATCTGAACTTAATACGTTTATCTTGGTCTCATCAGACCACAGGACATGGATCCTGTAATTCAGGTCCTTAGTCTGCTTGTCTTTAGCAAACTGTTTGTGTGCTTTCTTGTGCATCATCTTTAGAAGAGGCTTCCTTCTGGGACGACAGCCATGCAGACCAATTTGATGCGTATGGTCTGAGTACTGACAGGCTGACCCCTCACCCCTTCAATCTCTGCAGCAATGGTGGCAGTATTCATGCCTCTATTTCCCAAAGACAACCTCTGTATATGATGCTAAGCACATGCACTCAACTTCTTTGGTTGACCATAGCGAGGCGAGGCCTGAGTGGAACCTGTCCTGTTAAACCACTGTATGGTCTTGGCTACCATGCTGTAGCTCAGTTTCAGGGTCTTGGCAATCTTCTTATAGCCTAGGCCATCTTTATGTAGAGCAACAATTCTTTTTTTCAGATCCTCAGAGAGTTCTTTGCCATGAGGTGCCATGTTGAACTTCCAGTGACCAGTATGAGAGAGTGAGAATGATAACACCAAATTTAACACACCTGCTCCCCATTCACACCTGAGACCTTGTAACACTAACGAGTCACATGACACCAGGGAAGAAAAATGGCTAATTGGGTCCAATTTGGGCATTTTTACTTAGGGGTATACTCACTTTTGTTGCCAGCGGTTTAGACATTAATGGCTGTGTGTTAAGTTATTTTGAGGGGACAGCAAATTTACACTGTTATACAAGCTGTACACTCACTACTTTAAATTGTAGCAGTGTCATTTCTTCAGATATAAGATATAGTAATACAAATATAATAAAATATTTACAAAAATGTGAGGGGTCTACTCACTTTTGTGAGATACTGTAAATATATATATATATAGATAGATAGATAGATAGATAGATAGATAGATAGATAGATAGATAGATAGATAGATAGATAGATAGATAGATAGATAGATAGATAGATAGATAGATAGATAGATAGATATATCTATATATATATATTTATTTATTTATTTATTTTTTAATTAGTAAGGTTCACTTTGAAAAATTGTTGTTAGTTTTGTTTAATGTTTTTCAGATTTTGTGTGGTGACGATTTTCGCAATGGTTATAGGTACATTTTGGTGATTTTAGCCAGTAATTAACCAGTTAATGTTTTCCATTCTGCTTGTATTGATCGCCTCCATGAGCTCCCTCTTTGTGTTCCTACAGACCACACCCGATTGCATTTAGAACGACATAATTGATCAGGTGATCAGTATTCTATGTGTATAAATCTAAGATTAGGGTCTGTGGTCTTTCAGCTATGACTAAGCACCAGTAAGGGTGTGAAACGCGTCAGTGGTATCTGTACCTGTACCTCTGTTACTGTATGGATCTTTCTTCACTACAATAAAGGTGTTTGCATTGGAGTGTGGCCGTCCATACCTTCTTTTTCCCATATAGACAGATATTGTTTTAGGGCACACAGAAAATCATTATTACATGTACTTATGCAGCGCTGTCAGTTTACAAATACACTGCTCAAAAAAATTAAAGGAACACTTTACATATAGCATCAAGCATCAAGTCAATTAAACTTATGGGATATTGATCTGGTCATTTAAGTAGCAGAGGGGGTTATTAATCAGTTTCAGCTGCTTTGGTGTTAATGAAATTAACAAAAGGTGCACTAGATGGGCAACAATGAGACAACCTCCAAAACAGGAATGGATCACCCTGATGAAGACACGTGATCCCTGTGTCGAACACGCGTAGGGGAGGGGCCAGGATGGAGTGAGCAGCACAGAGTCTGTCTAGTGGAGACACATACCATACCACACGCCATACCTTCATATTGTACTATGTCGAAGGCTTGATACAGAGTGGTGCACTTATGCACCGGGATAGTGTGAGTACCACATTGTGGGGAGTGTATTTTATTTAATTTAATAAATTTACCCAACCATTGAGTTTTCTCTTGTTTATGCCTGTGGAGCTGCATTGAACGAAGCTGGAGACTGAAATCTGTTGATCAGCACAGAGCCCGGGGGTGGCTCCAAAGCGTGTTTTGACTCGGTGTAGCAGCTGAGTCACATGCTCTGAGGTGAGCATAATAACCTGGGGGGGGGGCATTGAAGTGCACCAGAGCATGGTTTGCAGCACCAAGGATATTATGAGCATGTTGGATAACACCATCAACGGACACTGTTTTTACACACTTATTTGATGTTGAGTCACAGGATTTTTTCACCAATCACTTTATGATTGCCTATCAGGACTGTTCATTATTATTTTTGTGGAGCACTAAGCACTTTCGAATTAATGTACGCACTTTAAATATTTTGCAATATTTTGATGCACATTGCACTTTAATACATTTGGTTTATATTAATTTATTTATATATATTTATATACGTTTGGATCTTTTGTCACTATTTGATTTATTCAGGGTGAGTCAATTTGCACCTATTTTTATACTCAAGAGAAATTAGATTGATATAGTTTAATAGCACAATGTATAATTTTTTTCTTTGATTTATTTGCACGATATATGAAACGTGATCTGCGTCTGCAGCTGAGGATTGTTACATATTCGCCATTGGATCATTGTGGCTCACAAGATTTTTTTCTTATTTAATAATTGATTATGTGATCAGTATTCTATGTGTATAAATCTAAGATTAGGGTCTGTGGTCTTTCAGCTATGACTAAGCACCAGTAAGGGTGTGAAACGCGTCAGTGGTATCTGTACCTGTACCTCTGTTACTGTATGGATTTTTATTCACTACAATAAAGGTGTTTGCATTGGAGTGTGGCTGTCCATACCTTCTTTTTCCCATAAAGACAGATATTGTTTTAGGGCACACAGAAAATTATTACTACATGTACTTATGCAGCGCTGTCAATTTACAAATACACTGCTCAAAAAAATTAAAGGAACACTTTACATATAGCATCAAGTCAATTAAACTCCTGGGATATTGATCTGGTCATTTAAGTAGCAGAGGGGGTTATTAATCAGTTTCAGCTGCTTTGGTGTTAATAAAATTAACAAAAGGTGCACTAGATGGGCAACAATGAGACAACCTCCAAAACAGGAATGGTTTCACAGGTGGAGGTCACTGACATTTTTTTTCTCTACTCTACTTTCTGACTGTTTTTTACTAGTTTTGCATTTGGCTAGGGTCAATGTCACTATCACTACTGGTAGCATGAGGTGATACCTGGACCCTATAGAGGTTGTACAGACAGTCCAACTCCTCCAGGATGGCACATTAATACGTGCCATTGCCAGAAGGTTTGCTGTGTCTCCCAACACAGTCTCAAGAGCATGGAGGAGATTCCAGGAGGCAGGCAGTTACTCTAGGAGAGCTGGACAGGGCCGTAGAAGGTCCTTAACCCAAAAGCAGGACCAGTATCTGCTCCTTTGTGCAAGAGGAACAGGATGAGCACTGCCAGAGCCCTACATGACCTCCAGCAGGCCACTGATGTGAATGTCTCTGACCAAACAATCAGAAACAGACTTCATGAGGGTGGCCTGAGGGCCTGACATCCTCTAGTGGGTCCTGTGCTCACTGCCCCGCACTGTGGAGCTTGATTGAACACTGGAATTGGCAGGTCCACCACTGGCACACCGTGCTTTTCACAAATGAGAGCAGGTTCACCCTGAGCACATGTGACAGACATGAAAGGGTCTGGAGAAGCCCTGGAGAATGTTATGCTGCCTGTAACATCGTTCAGCATGACCGGTTTGGTGGTGGGGCAGTGATGGTCTGGGGAGGCATATCCATGGAGAGAAGCACAGATCTCTACAGGCTAAACAATGGTACCCTGACTGCCATTAGGTATCAGGGAAGAACTCCTTGAACTCATTGTCAGACTCTATGCTGGTGCAGTGGGTTCTGGGTTCCTTCTGGTGCACAATGGCTGACCTAATGTGGCGAGAGTATGCAGCCAGTTCCCGGAGGATGAAGGAATCAATACCATTAAGTGGCACCCAGACTCGCCTGACCTAAATCCAATAGAACACCTCTGTGACATTATGTTTCGGTCCATCTGACGCTGACAGATTGCATCTCAGTCTGTTCAGGAGCTCAGTGATGCTCTGGTCCAGATCTGGGAGGAAATACCCAAGGACACCATCTGTCGTCACATTAGGAGCATGCCCGACATTGTCAGGCATGCATACAAGCACGTGGGGCCATGCAAACTACTGAGTACCAATGAAATTTCAGCAAAATGAACTAGCCCACTGCATCATCTTTTCACTGATTTTCAGGGTGCCTTTGAATTCAGCCCTCTCTAGGTTGATCATTTTAATTTCTATCAAACGATGTGGCATCCTTTCGTTCCTAACACATTATTAGTATAGATATGCACCATGATATTTTTCCAATTGAGATCTGATGTGTTTTCAAAGTGTTCCTTTAATTTATTGAGCAGTGTATATTCTGTACATTCACATCAGTCTGTTACCCTCAAGGAGCTTACAATCCAAGATCCCTAACTCACACTCATAAATACACATACTCGGGCCAATTTAGACAGGTGTCAATTAACCTACCAGCATGTCTTTTGGAGTGTGGGAGGAAACCCACACAGGCACAGGGAGTTCATGCCAACTCCGGGCAGGTAGTGTTGTGGTTGGGATTTGAACTGGCAACCCTAGTGCTACTGTGTGGAAGTGCTAATCTCTTAGCCACTGTGCTGCCCAAACACATACAGTAGCATGCATCCTTGGTGCTTCTCAGGTGTGAGAGGGTATGTGATACTCATGGGTCTTGTTACATGAACTTTAAAAAGTCCTATTATGACTGACTGTTTACCAATTTACTGTGGGAGTCAATTGTCTATTATAGATCTTGGGCTCCCTTATTTTACTTCCTGCCCTCTGATGGTGATGCATCTTTGATTTAGGGGGAGTAGTAATTATAAAGGGTGTGAATCCACACCTTCTGTTATGTCATCACAGCATGGAAGTAATGTACTTCCATTTTATCCATTACCAGGTGAGCTTATTTTCAAATTGCTCATTATATTAATAACTAGCACTATTCTGCACAATAATTTATTTACATTCATCCATTTTTCCTTTTGTCTTTTGTTTACTTTTTCTGTGAATAGTTGCCTATACTACTTTTCTGTAATTGGTAAAAGAAAGAAGGTCACATGCCTTTTCAAGCATGGTATTTATTGTGCTCACTACCATTACTTATAATGTGTTGGGGCAATATGTACGCAGGTGGTTTTCAGTCATGTGAACTACACAAAGTCTATGTGGCATAATCATGTTACTGTGACATAGTTTCCCATGTAATAAATGGCTGCAATTATTGTGGCAAACAGTGATAGATGTGAAAAAAATCAGGGCATGTACTTTAACCACTTAAGCCCCGGACCATTTGGCTAGCCAAAGACCAGAGCACTTTTTGTGATTTGGCACTGCGTCATTTTAACTGACAATTGCGCGGTCGTGCGACATGGCTCCCGAACAAAACTGATGTCCTTTTTTCCCACAAATAGAGCTTTCTTTTGGTAGTATTTGATCACCTCTGCGGTTTTTATTTTTTGAGCTATAAACAAAAAAATAGCGACAATTTTGAAAAAAAAAACACATTATTTTTTACTTTTTTTTAAAATAGATTTTATTGAAAGATGTAACATACAGGGAATAACATCAAAAAGTATCAGTGTATTTTGTACAAAAACAAAACATCAGCCTGGTATGGAGTAGAGATACAGAAAGGCTGATAAAGATAATTAGCCTGGGGAATGGGGTAGTATGGTAACCTTCTATGTGAGAGAGAGGAAATAAACTGGATGGATCTAGGTAGGGGGGGAGGGATCCCTAAGATTGCCAGAAGGATGTTACTGGATGTATCCCACATATGGTGTGGGGTGGGGAGGGAGGTGAGTGGAGGAAAGCCAGAAAAAACAAAATATACAGCGGGGGGGGGGGGAGTAGGGTAGTTGAGCACCAAGTTCATGTTTTGGATGAACACTGTAGCCTGTGGGTAGAACGTAAAGATAAAAACTATGATTTTAATAGTAATAACATTGATAACATTTGTGACATTTGCGGTCACCCCCTTCCTATGTGGGGGGAAGATAGAGGTTTGATGAGCGAGAAGAAGTCTTGCACTATGTTGTAGTATTTGGTAAGAGTTGGAATCCTTGTGTTGTAGATCTTTGGTTTGGAGGAAGCATTCCATCTAAGGTGTAGGGGAGGGGTCATGATATAGGAAGGAGAAAGTCTCGAGATTCACTATATCCATAGGAGTGAGTGTTGAGGTCATAAAAGCTCCCCATTTGTGGTGGAAGCGTGACTTGGTCCTTTCGTGCGTTAAGTCCATGTTGTTCCTGTCTTTATAGAGTAGTTGTAGGAGATCGCTTTTGATTTGAGAGGTGTTGGGACAAGCGTTGGAGATCTAGTTTTTCAGGATGGCTCTTCTAGCGAGTAGGAGGCATATCAGGGTCCAATCTTTGCAAGAGAGGGTAGAGTTGGGTGACCAGGGTAGTAGCTGGGGGTCCCAGTGTCCGAAAATGAGAAGTAGGGGGTCTTTAGGTAATTTCAGCAGGGTCACCTCAAATATGTAGTGTAGGACTTGGTCCCAGAAGGCAGAGATGAAAGTACATGACCAGAAGCGATGGGTCAAAGAAGGCCTGGGGTGTTGGCATAAGGGACATGTGTGGGCGGTTTGCGCTTGTTTGTTCAAGAGGAAAGGTATGTGAGCCCGATGAACGATCTTCAGTTGGGTTTCCCTCCAAGATTCGTTAGGCACCAGTTTGTGAATAGTGTTGAGGCCTTGAAGTAGTTTGTTTACTAAGTCGGTGTCTGGGAAGTCTTTTGCCCAGTTGGCTGCTGATGAGAACTCCAGTGAGGGAATGACTTTCAGGAGGAGAAGCTGGTATATGTCTGAGATTTTGTAAGAGCCCTTTAAGAGGAGAGAGTCCGAGAAGGACGGTTTGAATCTTTTGCGATCCTCTCTGCAAGCATTTTTGAGAAAGCTGATGCATTGACCATATTGGAAGATGTGTGACTGGGGAAGTTGGAACTTCTCAGCTAATGACTTGAAAGGGATGGGGCGACCAGACTCTAAATCACAAAGCGAGAAAAAGTCGGAGAGGCCTTTCTGTTGCCAGGTGGTATACGGCTGGCGTTCCAGACCTGGGGGAAAACACGGGTTTCCTTGTATTGGAAGGTGTCTAGATATAAAAGGTGAGAGTTTAAGGCTTTTCTGGATTTCCCTCCAAGCAATTGCTGTGTCCCGGAGTAGCAGGTTATGTTGAAAGGGCGGAGGAATGGATTTCCACTTGCAGTGAAGGAGAGCTACCAGGGAGTACGGGTGAACCATTTCAGTTTCCAGGGAGAAATTGGAGTAACGAGATGTTAGAGTTACCCAATCCAAACTTATCCTCAAGAGGCAGGCTAAATTGTAGATCCTGACATTAGGGAGACTAATACCCCCTTCGCGCCTGGGAAGGTATAGCTTAGTGAGTGCAATTCGTGGTCGCTTATTTCGCCACAGGAATTTGGAGATGGCATCATTGAGAATTTTTGTGTCTTTATGCTGCAAGAGTAAGGGAATGGTTTGTAGTGGATAGAGTAGGCGGGCAAAGCTGACCATTTTCACTAGATGGCATCTTCCCAGTAGCGAAAGAGGCAGATCCATCCAGTTGACTACTTCTTGAGAGATTTTGTTGAGTAGTGGGAGGTAGTTAAGGTGATAGAGAGAGGAGTGTAGTTTTCCTATTTTTATGCCTAAGTAAGTGATGTGGGATTGTGCTACAGAGAATATGGAGTTCTGAGTCCAAGAAGGGTTGGACACGGTGCCTAGGGTGAGGATTTCACTTTTGTTATAGTTTATGCGAAGGCCCGAGCATAGTCTAAATTGGTCAAAAATTGATTTAATCATGAACATGTCAGAGGAGGGGTTTGCTGAGAATATAAGGACATCGTCCGCGAAGAGGGAGGTGCGAAGCTCATGTCTGCCAATGGGAATGCCATTTAGTGGGGCTACGTGGGATAAATATCTAGACAATGGTTCTAATGCAATGTTGAAGAGAAATGGTGATAGGGAGCAACCCTGCCGAGTGCCTTTATGGAGGTGGAATTCCTCAGAGAGGAGGCCTGACGCTACCAGTCTAGCAGCCGGAGAGGTGTACATGGTGTTTATAAGATGAGGGAAGGACCGGAGAATCCCATTTTAGTCATGACCAAAGAAAGCCATTTGAAACTGACGTTATCGAAGCCTTTCTCCGCATCTAGGGTGATGATAGCATAATTTCCCTCTGAGTTGCATTTGGCATGTTCCAGGGCCATCATCACCTTTCTGATGTTCATGGTGGCAGTTCTGCCTTTCACGAACCCTGATTGGGCAGGGTGAATCAAAGAGGGTATGATGTCGGCTAATCTAGTGGAAATAATTTTGGAAAGGATTTAGACATCCAGGTTTAGGAGTGAAATAGGTCTATATGGTTTTTGGGGGTCTTTACCTTTCTTGGCTAGCAGTTTGATAATGGCTTGGTTACCCGTGGGTAGGTATGAGCCCCCAGACCATATGTGTTGATAGACTTCGTGGAGTGTGTGTTCTGAGATTGATTGTAAGGACTTGTAGAATTCGCCCGTGAATCCATCAGGGCCTGGGGCTTTAGAGGGAGCTAGGTTTTTGATAGCAGTGGAAATTTCATGGAGGGAGATAGGCGCGTTTAGAGCATCTAACTGTGAAGGAGAGACTTGAGAGAGGGTTACCTTTTCAAGAAAAGAGTATGCTATCGATGCATTTATGGGGTCTGGTACGTAAAGGGAGGAATAGTATTGTAGCATGGCTTCATTTATGTCTTTTTGAGTGGTTTTGATGTTACCCAATGAGTCTTGGAGAGATGTGATATAGGTCGGACGATAGGGTCCCCTACATAAATTGGCCAGGAGTTTACCTGCCTTATTGCCGAATTTGTGGAGGGTAGCATCCATGTAAGCTTTTTTTGTTCGTTCCAGGGTTTCGGCCCAAGTGTCAAAGGGTTGCTTTGCTAACTGCCATGCCTTCCTATTATCAGTGGAGTTGTTTATGTATAGTATTCGTTGGGCTAGGTGCAGTCAGAAGCTGGCTAGTTTGTAGTTTTTGAGTGTATTTCTCTTAAAAGATGCAGCATAAGAGATTACACGGCCTCTGAGAAAGGCTTTGCCTGCTTCCCAAAATAGATTGGGGTTGTCAGAGTGTCCAGCATTGGTTGACGTGTATTCCGACCAGGCATTTTCCATGTATTGTCGGAAGTCAGAGTTATTGTGGAGGTAAGATGGGAAACGCCATATTTTAGGATTCGGGTGTGTTCAGGGTAGTCAATCGTAATTGGAGATCGGTGCGTGGTCAGATATGGTCAATTCTGGTGAAAACGTTATGGGGGTTGGAATAGAAAGTAAATTCTCTGTCAGCTGGGTGCCGGAGTCGCCAAATGTCGTGTAAATGGAGAGACTTCATCGTGGAGGCTAGAAGAGTTTGTGTATCGTGGTCTGGGGGGAGATATGCATGTTTAGGAGTGGATCTGTCATCTATCAGGTGAATTGTGGAGTTGAAGTCTCCACCGACTATATGTGGGAGAGTCGGGTCACTAAGGAGCCATGTTGAAAGTTCACTAAAAAACTGCTTTGTGGGGTTATTGGGCGCGTAAATGTTGGAGACTATCATATCTTTGGTTCCTAATTTAATGTGGGCTGAGATAAGGCGTCCCTGTGAATCTGATTTAACAGATAGGACCTTACATGGGAGGTTTTTGTGTATGAGTATCAAGACTCCTGCTTTGCGTCCATTAGAATCTGAGCCTAGAACCGTGCCTACCCATAATTTTTTTTTATGTGGTGGAAATCTGAGGCGGAAAGGTGGGTTTCTTGGAGCAGGGCAATGTCGGTTTTAAGTCTTTTAAGGTGACGGAGGATTTTCATTCTCTTATTAGGAGAACGAAGCCCTTTAACATTCCAGGAGACCAGTTTCATATGGGGGGGTCACTGGGGGGTATGTGTAGATATTACATGATCTTCATAGGTTAATATGTGGTGGTGTGATGTGAGAATAGGCAGGGTTATAGAGGAGTTTAGGCTGTCTGAACGAGTGTTTGTACAACCACTGGGGGCGTATGTATCATAAGATGGGGGTGTGCAATATAGGGAGGGGTTTAGAAGGAGGGGGGTAAAAAAAAGAAACAATAAAACATATTCAATAAACTTCGCTTTTTTCCGCATGGAGTCACCGTGTAGGCCAGCTCCCATCGCAAGATCCGGTGACTGCTGTACTTAAACCCATAGTTGAGGGGGTGATGTGTACTGGCAGCTTGGGCTGTGCATATTAAAGGAGGAGTGGGTTACACAGGAGAGCCAGGGGAGAAAATCAATACCTGAGGTATAACAAAAACCAAGTTAACAAGTTAACAATATGTATAACATTAGAATACTTCTTGGCCTACCAGTAGCTGATTTGCCTGGGGAGGAAAAGAGAGCAAACTTGAGGGAAAAATTAAACTTTTTTTTTAAAGAGACATCTCGTTGAAAGTTGAACCATCATGGCCGTTAGAGGCGAGGCGGTGAGAGAAACAGTTTGAGACCGTGAGAGTGGTTTTCAACGGGGTGTGGAGCGATGATGGTCCGGTGCAGAGGCTATAAACTGTTTTGGAGAGTCTTTGCATGTTCTCCTTTGGTCTAGAGCACGGTTGACAGGAGCCGCTCTAAGAGAGGGGCTGAGATTGGGGCCTGAGCGTAGTGATCGTAGGAAGGCCTCAGCCTCGTTTGGATCATGAAAAGAGAGCTGGTCGCCATTCGGGGCTTTAAGTCGGTGGGTAGCTGGGAACGCCAAAGTAAATTTGATTTGTTGATGATGGAGCTCCGAGCAAACCTGTTGAAAGGCTTTCCTCTTCTTGGATACCTCAATAGAGTAATCCGCAAAAATCAGGATTTTCATTCCGTCGATCTGAAGAGATCTAGATTGCCTGAAATTCTGCAGGATGAAAGCTTGGTCTGAGTAATTGAGGTACTTGGTGATTATGGGACGGGGCGATTTGCGATCTGAGTTGAAGGTTCCCATGCGGTGTGCACGTTCTACTGTGCAGGGGCTTGGAAGGCCTAGTGCTTCGGGAATGCATCTGGCTCATAAGTCTGTGAGAGCTGAAGGCTGCAGCGATTCCGGAATGCCCACAAATCGCAGATTGCTCCTTCTGGATCTATTTTCCAAATCGTCCAATTTTTTAAGAATGTATTTGTTAGTTTTGTCTTGGGCCTGCTCTGTGGATTGCGAGTGGTATAGTTCATCCTCAATGTTAGCTATGCGGTGCTCAGCTTCATTCAGCCTGGAGGCATGTTCCCCTAGCTGGGCCTGGAGCTGCTGCATGCACAGCCTTTCTCCACAAAGGCTGTTATCATTGGGGAAAGAAGAGCTACCACAGCCTGTGCAATCATCTCTGTGTTGGATGTGCCTGTGTGTTGATCTGATGTGTCAGCAGGTAGGGAGGGGGCCGCAGCGCCACTTACCTCCATGGCAGGCTCAGTTTCTGTGAGGGGCTCCGTGTAGGCCGAAGCTGGGGCCTCGATTTGCGGCTGTGCCGTCCGCGCCGTGTACAATCGCGGGTCGTTTTTTTCGACGAACCGGTCCATCTCGTGACCGGGGAGAGAGTGGAGCAAGTGCCGGTGTAGTTGGCGGGTTTGCAGGCTTTATATGCTGTTTTTTTTAGTCGAGCCGCGGGAGCTGATATGGAGAGCAGCTACTCCATGCGGCGCCGGAACTGGAAGTGATTTTTTACTTTTTGCTATAATAAATATCCCCAAAAAATATTTTAAAAAAAATTTTTTTTCCTCAGTTTAGGCCGATACGTATTCTTCTACATATTTTTGGTATAAAAAATCGCAATCAGTTTTTATTGATTGGTTTGCACAAAAGTTATAGCGTCTACAAAATGGGGGATGGTTTTATGGCATTTTTATTGATAATTTTTTTTACTAGTAATGTCGATGATAAGCGTTTTTATCGTGACTGCGACATTATGGCGGACACGTCGGACAATTTTGGCTCGATTTTGGGGCCATTCACATTTATACAGCGATCAGTGCGATTAAAAATGCCTTGATTACTGTGTGACTGGCAGTGAAGGGGTTAACCACTAGGTGGCGCTGTAGATGATAAGTGTGTCCTAGGGAGAGATTCTAACTGTGGGAGGATGGGCTGTGTGTGACACTACACTGATCACCGCTCCCGCTTACAGGGAGCTGTGATCAGTGAGAGTGTCATTAGGCAGAATGAGGAGATGCTTGTTTACATTAGCACATCCCCGTTCTTCCTCACCGTGAGACGATCGCGTGTATCCCCACGGACATCGAGTCCACGGGACCTGCGATCATGGTCACAGAGCTCCCGGTGGGTGCGTGTGTGCCCGCAAGCCGCCACTTAAAGGGCAACGTACAGGTACGTTAATCTGCCTGTGCGTGCCCTTCTGCCTCAGGATATCTGCGTGAGGCGGTCGGGAAGCGGTTAACTAAACATTGGTTCAGATAATTTATCAAGCTTATGAATTTGTTTAAGCCATACAATTAAGCACAGTTTGTATCATTTTTAGGACACTGTATTCTGGATTGATGATTTTTTTTTAAAGTGACAGTCATTTATTTATTTCAGGTACTTATATAGCGCCATCAATTTACGCAGCGCTTTACATATACATTGTGCACTCACATCAGTCCATGCCCTTTAAGGAGCTTACAATCTAAGGTCATATAATCAAGCCGCATCATAAAGAACTACTGGTTGTGTCCATGTCTTTATTAAACACTAAAGTGGACCAAGTATCAGGTATGTTAGTTCATGTTAAGTGCACGCATGCACATAATGTGTGTGTGTTACAATTACACTTAATTGTCTGGTGGGGTTGAGTCACTGGCTGTGAACATTGGTGGGTGCCAATTCCCTAACAACCAGGATTCCTGAGCAGGAAGCTCAGTGGAAGTAATACCACTGCTAAATGTTTCCCTTCACACTGCAGCTGGGGGTTCACTCGACTGAACTCCTATTCGTTCGCTCATTCACGCAGGAATCTTCATAGACTGTATATAGTGCTGAGGCCTCCATCATATTATTTCCCATGCTCGACAAATGTTCTTGGCTTATTTAGGCTATGTTAGGCTATTTTCTCTATTGGTGAATGTTCATTAACTCATATTGTCAAATATTTTTATTGCTTTTTGCCCCATTGGATCAAATGTAAGAAAATTTTACCTTCGCTCAGCAAAAGGCAACAAATAGGAACTGACATTATGCATCTATTACAAACATTACAGGTATTATTCTTTTCTTTATTTTTTTATTCTTCATTATTTCTTTTGCATGAATAATGAGGCATTTGCAAAGCAATTTTTTTTTAAATAGACCCTTTAGCATTCCTGCATAATTCCAGTGGAAATTGATTCCTACTGAGTTGCAGAAGCCATCTTTTTTGGGCACCTTAAGAGGGTGTTTACAGAGATACAAAATCAAAGGCCCTGAGGGATGTGCTGAAGTGTTTTATGATGTTCAATTTGAAACTTCCTTAATGTCAGCCTTTCTAACTATATCTGATCTTTCAGATGGCAAGGTTTCAGAATCAAGCAACCAACATATAATTCAACAGAATGAGCATACGACTTAGTAGAAACCAAATATGATATAAATCCTGTCATTATCTTCTTCAAAGGGGGTAATGTATCCCATCAGCTTTCTGCACCCATTAACATGTTTGAAGTTATTTTTGTGTACATTTGTGAAACTTCTTGGTTATGAATGTAATTTCATCACAGCAGGAATTTTGGATTATGCATGAGTTTTTGCTATTGGCAGTTTAATCTTAAAAATAACAGACACAATATGTAGATTGTTTTAAACTTCTTTGCCAGCCGATTTACAATACTCATTTAGAAGTCCAACATGACTCAGTTAGGAGCCTTTCAAGGATCCTGCTCTGTTCTAGCTTGAGCTGCTTTAAAGGAATCTATGATGACTCTGCTTTGTGTCTTGAGCTGAGCAGTGTTCTGATGTGTGTGTGTGGGATGAGGGCATGGTCTCCATCTTTCAAAGTCTAACATGATTATAAGTATTTAATCTAACCTACTTCTGCATTTTGGAGGAATGAGGATGGCTGGCACTGTGTGTGCAATATGACTTCCCTATTGTCTCCATTCAGTTTTGTTAACAAATGTCTAACACAGTTCACCCCCTTGATGCAGCGTCTGGCCTTGCTACTGCAAAGTTTGATTGTTACAACCTGATCACTGATGTAGAAAAGACTGAGGATAGGGTTTCTTCAGCCTGCAGCAGATTAATGACTTTATCTTAGTCAAGGAAAACTCACCCGGAGGACTGTTTTTTTAGTGTTAAAAGGTAGAGTATTGTTAATGTGCTTCTTCTGTTTATTGTGACATGTTAGACATTTATTCATATGGATATGTTCCACTTTTTCATTTTTGTGGTTTCCAGTGGCTAAATATAATCCTATGCATAGGAGTCTCAAATAGAAAGTGTCCTTGTCATTGAAAACCAGATTGTGCCCTACTACACTGAAAACATGAAAAAAATAACATGATTACTTGCCTTGCTAAGTAAGAGGACCCTCCTAGTTTTTAGACAAGCATCTCACTATCAATTATATGGGGGTAAGACTGAACACACGATGTAGCGGACAGCAAAATGTGTACGTTTCCCACAGTGTACAGTGGATAATTTAGAAGCAAGCACAAGCATAACAGATCAAAACAGACAAAAAAATACAGGAATTAGACTTTAAATCTATATAGCTGTCTTGTGACTTAAATTAATGTCTGGTTAAAGCTTATAGGAGGAGTTTTCATTTTACTCTGACTATCCTATGAGGCTGCAGGACCCCTGACCCTCTGTCTGGACAGTGGTAATTGGCCCTGTGCTGATCACATGCACCCTCCCATGAAAAAAAAAAAACTCTCTAGCAATATACACCAAACTAAGAGTGACTGCAAAGGCTCTGTATTATCAGGAGATAAATTGAGGAGAGTGGAAGAGAGGGAGGATCAGAGAAGATAGGATCAAAAAACCTTTTACGCAATGCCGAGGATTAAAGGATAAGTTCACCTTTGCAGGTAAAAAAATGTGATATTATTATTTTTTTCTTTTGTAAAGGATTGCACCATCGATGAGCAGATTGCTGGTGCCATGCAGAAGTCCTTTAGATCTGTCAGTATATCTGTGTATCTGTACACCCTGTATGGGCAGGCACATACACTAACAGGAAAAAAACGATGAACTATGGCGGCGCTCTACAGTGCCATGGTAGTTCACTGAGAACTACAAGCAGAGAACCACAAAGGATGTTGGCCTTGTAGTTCATTGACACACAGAGCTGCGTGAATGAAAGACGTGGCTGCATGGACGGAGCCCCTAACGGCCATGCTGATTTAAAAATGTGACAGCTAGTATGGGAAACTTCCTCCCGCACTGCTGCCACAGCGAGGAGGGGGCAGCGACTGCAGCTTTGGGAACATGTTACACTTTCCCAAAGGTGAACTTATCCTTTAACCCCTTAGGTTCCACAGTGAGTATAACAAGCATACTTTACTGCATATACAGACTGAATTTACTGTTGTGGGTTTAGCAACACTTTACAGTCTTTTGAGGACTGAAACTGTTTTGGCACCCGATAGACTGTCGGCGCATCGATTTGCTTCAATGAAATAAAAGTTGTCTGTTATGATGAGTTGCTCTCCCTTCCTCTTTTTGGATTATTGAAGTGCTACATGTCCAGTAGGGATGAGTTTTCTGTTTGGGTTGAACATGTTCGCCCATTCGTCGAAAACCGAAATTATGGGCTGTTTGCGCCAAATTTGAGCGGCGCATAATGGCCCATAATGCTGTATGATGATTAGCCAATCCCAGCGCCCTTAGCTAAGAGCCATAATTGGCCAAAGGCAGGGTGCATTTGGCCAATCATGGCTCAGAGGGACTAAGTCCACGCCCCACACTATATAAGGCCGCCTGCACGTCGGCCTCATGTAGTGTGTCGTTGGCGTGTACGGAGAGAGAGTGTCATTTAGATTGAGCAGGCAGGCAGGTTATTCAGTTGCAGCATACTGCCAAGTTTGCTCCAGTGACGAGGAGGGAGGGGATGATGAGGTCACTGACTCAACTTGGGTGCCTGATAGAAGAGAGGAGGAGGGGGCACATCTCCAATGAGGTAGGATGCCCTCCAGGGGACAGCTTAAGGGCAGCCACCCTATTGCATCACACCGCAGAGCTAAGCAGGTGCAGGGTGCTGCTGACTCCCCATATATTTTGAAAAATTCTTTGCTGTGGTCCTTTTTTGACATGTGTGCAGCAGATCGCACCGTTGCTGTTTGCAACATATGTCTTAAGCGTGTCAAGCATGGCCAAAACAGCAGCCGCTTGGGCACCACATGCTTGACCAGACATATGACGACCTCCTGTGCAGTCCGTTGGCAACATTACTTAAAAGACCCACATCAAAGAACAAGGCGGACTTCTCCTTGTTCCTCATCAGCTGGGTTCTCCAACCCCACTATACCTCCTGTCCTCTCAGAAACCTGCACTGAGGGGAATGAAGGTATAGCAATAGGTGTCCCAAATCCTTGCAGCCAATCTGCTATCAGTACACCCCCATCTGATTTTAGCAGGCAAATTTCCCTAACCGTCAAAAGAAATTCGGTCTCGGCCATCCACATGCTCAGCGTCTGAATGCTAGCTTGGCCAAATTGCTAGCACTGCAACTGCTAGCACTGCAAACTCTGTCCCCTTTCCTGAATTTGTGGAATGTGCGGTACCTCAGTGGCAGGTTCCCAAATGCCATTTCTTTTCACGGAAGGCCATTCTGGCTCTCTACCAGCATGTGGAAAGCAATGTCTTGGCCTCGTTGGACAGGGCGATCAGCAGTAAGGTGCATATTACTGCTGACTCATGGTCCAGCATGCATGGACAGGGACATTACCTTTCTTTCATGGCGCACTGGGTAACTCTGCTGGCAGCTGGGAAGGATGCAGGACAGGCTTCAGTATTGTTGGAGCTTGTTCAGCCACCACGCCTCCAAAATGCTAGTGGTGATTCTGCCACAGCTCTCTCCTCCACCCCCTCCTCTTCTTCGTCCTCTATGGCCTCTTCCTCTGCAGATTTCTCCTCTGGACCAGCAGTGCACCATAGGTGTTTTCTAGGGGCTACGCAAGCACTCAGGCAAAAAGATGCCATGCGGTGCTTGAGTTGGTCTGCTTAGGGGACAGGAGCCACACTGTGGCAAAGATTCTGTCAGCTCTGCAGGGGCAAGCTCAGGGGTGGTTGATGCCATGCCAGCTTCAGCCAGGAATGGTTGTATGTGACAATTGCACCAACCTCCTCTCTGCCCTCTGACAGGGACACTTGACCCATGTTCCCTGTTTGGCTAACGTCCTGAATTTGGTGGTGCAGCGGTTCTGGAGCAGGTACCCGGGCTTACAGGATCTCCTGAGGCAGGCCAGGTCTGTGGTCATTTCCGCAGGTCATATAATGCCAGTGCTCGGCTGGATGACATTCAAAGAGAATGCAACCTGCCCAAGAACCGCCTCATTTGTGACATGCCCACCAGGTGGAACTCAACGTTGGCAATGCTGCAGCAACTGCACATGCAGCAGAGGGCCATCAATGAGTACCTGTGTGAGTATGGAACCAGGACAAGGTCAGGGGAGCTTGGCTTTTTTTCGCCACGCTAGTGGCTACTAATCAAGGATGCATGCACTGTCCTGTCACCATTTGAGGAGGCCGCGAGGATGGTAAGCAGTGACAGTGCATGCATCAGTGATACTGTCCCTCTTGTCTTCCTGCTGGAGCACATGCTTCGTGGAATAATGGACAGGGCACTTGAGGCTTAACAGCGGGAGGAAGAGGAGGACTTCCTTACCTCTCAAGGTCCCCTTTATCCAAATACTAGTATTCCTGCAGGCCCACCGATCACACAGGAAGAAGAAGAGGAGGAAGAGGCTTGTGTCAGCATGGAGGTGGAGGATAACACTCAGCATCAGCAGCAGTCTTCAAGGGATCGTTTGCAGTCCCCAGAAACCCATGGAGTTGTTTGTGGCTGGGAGGAGGTGGTTGAGGTTCATGTGATCCTTAGTGACCCAGAGGACTCAGGATCGAATGCCTCTGCAAACCTACGCTGCATGGCCTCCCTGATCTTGCAAAGCCTGCGAAAGGACCCTAGGATTTGTGGTATGAAGGAGAGGGATCATTACTGGCTGGCAACCCTTCTTGATCCACGTTACAAGGGTAAGGTTGCAGAACTTATCCAGCCTTCGCAGAGGGAGCAGAGGATGAAACATCTTCGGGAGGCCTTGCAGAAAGGTTTGTGCAATGCGTTTCCAGAGCCTGGGAGGTTACAATTTCCTGGTGCTAGACAACTTGTTGCTGAGGCTTTGTTCAGTCACAGAAAGAGCGGTGGAGAAGGTGGCTGGCTGACCGATGCCTTCAGGCAATTCTTCAGTCCTCAGTGCCCAGGTCTGAGCTGTTCCAGCAACCATCACCAGCGTCTGAATTACACGGTGCAGGAATATCTAGGGGCAAGATCAGACTTGGAGACCTTTCCACCAGAACATCCATTGGGTTACTGGGTCTTGAGGATGGACCTCGGGCCAGAGCTTGCTCAATATGCAATTGAGCTACAGGCCTGTCCTGCATCTGGCGTTCTTTCTGAATGCACATTCAGTGCTGCTGGAGGCTTTGTAACCGATCACAGAGTGTGCCTGTCCACAGACTCTGTTGATTGGCTCATATTCATAAAAATGAATCAGTCTTGGATCACCAGCTACCAAGCACCTGATGCTGACTATCCTATTATGCTGAGTGACTATCCTATTAATCCTCAATTTTCATGATGATAGCTTCTAAGAATATTTTCGGTTTAGGGCACCACCACTACCTAAGGCCCAATTTTTCTGCCCCAGTTTAACAGGGGCGCATAATTACAATTTTTGATCAAATATTTAACAGCAGGGCTCGTTCCTGTGCTCAACAAGAGTATCCGTGAGGGGTTGCAGTCAGTGTTGTGGCACCACCACCACTGCCTAAGGCCCAATTTTTCTGCCCCTGTTTAACAAGGGCATGTAATTACAATTTTTGATCAAATATTTAACAGCAGGGCTCATTCTTGTGCTCAACAAGAGTATCTGTGAGTGGTGGCAGTGTTGTGGCACCACCACCACTACCTAAGGCCCAATTTTTCAGCCCCTGTTTAACAGGGGCGCATAATTACAATTTTTGATCAAATATTTAACAGCAGTGCTTGTTACTGCGCTCAAAAAGAGTATCTGTGAGGGGTTGTAGTGTTGTGGCACCACTACCACTGCCTAAGGCACAATTTCTCTGCCCCTGTTTAACAGGGGAGCGTAATTACAATTTTTGATCGAATATTTAACAGCAGGGCCTGTTTCTGCGCTCAACAAAAGTATCTGTGAGGCTTTATAGTGTTGTGCCACCACCACCACCACCTAAGGCCCAATTTTTCTGCCCCTGTTTAACAGGGGTGCGTAATTACAATTTTTGATCTAAAATATCACAGCAGGGCCTGTTCCTGTGCTCAACAAAAGTATCTGTGAGGCTTTACAATGTTGTGCCACCACCACCAGCACCGCCTAACGCCCAATTTTTATGCCCCTGTTTAACAAGGGCATGTAATTACAATTCTTGATATAATATTTAACAGCAGGGCCCACCAAAAGTAACTGTGAGGGCTTACAGTGTTCTAGTACCACCAACACCTAAGGCCCAATTTTCTACAGAGTGTATAGGGCAGGCCGTATAGTATATACAGGCAGTGCCCTATTTTCAAACATCCGACTTACAAACGACTCCTACTTACAAACGGAGGGAGACAACAGGAAGTGAGAGAAAATCTACCCCTAGGAAGGGAAATTCTCTCCTGTAAGAGTTAAAATGGGAAAAAGGTGTCTCCACTGATGCTTTATCACCAATCCTTGTTTCCCTAATAACCCAAAATGTTCAAAATCCAACTGTCATTGGGACAGAAAGTGAGGTGAAATCTTCTGAACAGGTGCACAGACAGCAAAAAAATGTTACAGGGGTGATAACCCTGCCCTATATTATCCAAAAAGCTTAAAAATAGATTTTTTGGCTGGAGCTACACTTAAAAAATTTACCTGTTCCAAATTACAAACAGATTCAACTTAACAACAAACCTACAGTCCCTATCTTGTTTGTAACCCGGGGACCACCTGTATACTGCTGTTCAGAGTATATAGGGCCTTGGGACCCCACACCTTTTTTTTTTGTTTGGATGTGGGTTTCCCCTTAATATCCATACCAGACCCGAAGGGCCTGGTAATGGGCTGGGGGGGGGGGGGGGACATTAAATTACAGCCGCAAGCAGTTTTAAATTACTTTTTTCCTTTAGAAATGTCATTTTGTGCAGGGACTGTTCTAAACATGGGAATAATGCGCCACTTTTTACTATAGACACCCCCCAGGCATGATATTTAAAGGAATATTTCATTTTTATTGTTTCACTTTAAGCATTATTAAAATCACTGCTCCTGAAAAACGGCCATTTTTAAAACTTTTTTTGCATTGATAGGATGTCCCCTGGGGCAGGACCCGAGTCCCCAAACACTTTTTATGATAATAACTTGCATATTAGTCTTCAAAATGAGCACTTTTGATTTTTCACGTTCGAGTCCCATAGACTTTAACGGGGTTTGCGTGTTCGCACTAATTTTTGGTCTGTTCGCATGTTCTGCCGCGAACCGAATCGGGGGGTGTTCGGCTCATCCCTAATGTCCAGCAGCTCACGACAGCAGACAACTTGCTCTTGCAGCCGGGAGACAAGAAAGAGGAGTGCAGCCTACAGCGGAGCATTATCCTTTCAAGTATATGAAAGCATTAGGTGTGTTAGTAAGAGAAAAGGATCATGGACAGAGCCATGTGTTGTTAACATTCCTGTAACCATGTAACTTCAGCAAAAAATATATGTAACTCCAATGGGACTTTATAGGCAACAATTTGTCAAAAATTGTTGCCTACATAGTCCTTTTGGAGTTACATATTTTTTTGCCAGGTTTAATTGTGTTATAATACTTGTAACAATTCAATTTTATAAAAGGTAACCATTGCATCTTGTATACACTTTCTAAAGCTTTGTTACAAAGATTCAAATAAATACCTACTAGTATACAATTTTATATTGCTTGACCGCTTCTTAGAATGTATCAGTTTCCCCGATAACATCACTCTGGTTATTTGTGTTCTTTGCATGATCTGTAAAATATTTTATTAGGTTATCTAGGAGAAATATGACACATAGAAAGCATTGGCATTTGGAATAAGCACACAGCAGTGTATCCCTGACTATTGAGCTTTTTTTTTTGTACTATGAGTGAGTCATGAAGTGTAGAAAAATGATTTTCAGCTTGATTCTTCATATGTGTACAAGTCATTCAATGGCTACATACCAGGGACTGGTGGAGCCTAATAACACCTCAGATATGCTGTGGCGATTTTCAGGTCATGCACCATGACTAAAAATACAGCACTGAATCATGTACTGGCTCCATGGTTCTTGGATATTTCAGAACAGCTGACTCTGATCACTAGCCATGTGGTCATCCACCAGTTCAGAAAGAAAGATGAAACAAGTATATATGCTATATGACTCCTTTGAGGTCATATTTATCAATGTTACTGACTGGCTTGGAAGACTAATTAGTACAATTATAGTAAACAATTATTTTTACCTGTCTGCGTAATTGCTAATTTTAGTCATGCCTATTGGTCCAAATAGTTAAATGTATAATAGGGCATTGTTGCTGGTACGGTAGCTGACACAGTACTTCTACAAAAATAAAATACCATAATCTTTATCTTTGACTATAATATTCCCTGTTCACAAACTTTTATTAGAAAGTTTCAAAAATTGGTACAGAAATAGTGGCATTTTAAAATCACATCAAAACACATCTGTAAAAGAAATAGCCAATAGTACAAAATCATGACAAAAACAGCACGTTCTAAAAAAAAATGTGCAATTAGCATGTCACAATAGCAGAAAATAGTGCTGAGAATACAATTACTTCTAGAGAGGATGGTAGAAAAGACATCAACATTAATATAGTGCTAATCATCATGCTTCATTCAAAGATATTGCAATTATCAAACCAAGAAGTCCATGGATGATCGTAACTAAGCCATAGTGTGATATAAGGTGTGAAAAAGTTGACCATAATATTTCCTAGTTCTTTGCTAAAACATTCATATGTTCCTTTTTAATGTTTTATATGTAGCAAGGGTTGGAATCTTCATTGGGTTTGATTGTGTTTGCAGTAGGTCATAGAGACAGGAAATGAGTTTCCACATTTAGAACAGAAACAATTTTTTTTCAATAGATTTTTATTCAAAGATTTAACAAAATACAAAATTACAAATATTATTAAAGCAGAACTCCACTTTTGTTGAGAAAAAAAAACCATTCCCCTCTGTGTGATTTATGTACATTGCAAGGATTATAACAACCGTTGTTGCAGATTGGGAGTGGTTTCATAATTAACTGCCAGGTGTGCAGCTGCAGAGCACTAACGAGGAAAGCTGCTGGGCCTGCATCCCTTTAGTGCTCCTTGCTCCTTTTGAAAGTATCTCTCCAAAAATATAATCTTGTTGCAGGGGATGCCTGAAATCTGATTTGTATCCGAGGCAGACTTCTGGGAAAATTAGTGAGCCAATCACACAAGAAGGAAGTGATGTTTCTGAGGAGTCGTCAGTACACACTCTGTGTACAGAACAACTCCAGGTAGCCATATTGCAATGCATTCTCAGAAAATGACAGTGGCTGCAGATTGAAAAGGAAAGGTCATTTTTAATAACATTCAATTACAATATGATTAGTGTCACAATTAAATGTGCTATATTATTTTTTCTTTATTTACTATTTTTTTCCCCACGAAAGTGGAGTTACCCTTTAAGCAAATGTCAAAAGATGGATGCACCATCAAATGTGGTCAAAAACCCGAGTATTGTAGGCAAAATTCAACATGAACCGAGCCAAATTGGTCGTACCAAATGGAGCTACTGCTTACCAAGGGCATGTAATGACCCTATTACAGAAACAGAATAAAGGCATATCTATAAATTAACATTACATTAACAGTTGATCAAATAGTAACACAGTTACATTGAGAGAAATGTGGAAGCAATAACGTCTGGAATTATTGTCAGTGCCTCAAGACACTGTGCCTTGCTCCTATATGTATGTTGAAGTAGGAGAGGCTTTATGGTCCCTCCGTTGTAACAGAAACACCTTTATTACCAGACTGAGGAGAGGTCTGAGCCTCTTAGATGTTTTTACTGTTGTCTGAAACTTCCTGCCCCGATGACCCCCTTTCCATTCCTTTTTTGTACTGGAGTCACAAACCAGCAACTCCCCAAAGGAGTCACAGGACTCAATAGAAGCTGGGAAGAATTTAGAACCCTTTTCCTCTCCAATCAAAATGAGAAAAAATACATTTGGCTGTCAAGATGTTGTAAAGGTTATGGATGACCACCTATTCACTAATCAGTGATGTTTAGAATATATAATGGTAACAAGAAGAGTTTAAAAAGGACCGTTGCTGCAACTACTTCTTTTACAATTAGGATGGTGAGTGACAAGATGATTGAACGTGCTTCATGTTCATCAATCTACTTGTGGCTTCAAATGAGGATTGAAGAGATCAGCCCTGAGCATAGTTAGGATCAATGCCAGTGCAGTGTTAGGGTACAGAAAAGAAGGAGATAAGGGGAGGCATGAAGGGTTTATTTACATCTCTCAATAAAGTAGACCTGCCACTACCTGTGTATGTTTTCACAAATTGCTCTCAGCCTCCCTGTGTCAGTAATATATGCGCAATAAAAAATCAAAAAGAAGTAAAATAAAATAAAATAATTAAAGACACACACATAGCATACCTGAACAAACATAATATACATCTATGCATAATTAGGTCACATCAACATACATAAGACCCCCTAGTTTATTGCTCAGTTTAGATACCCCTGCACATTTTAGTGATTGTTAGAATAATTTTATGGGCATCATTTAATATAATGCCAAATAGATTAAAGTGGTTGTAAACCTCTGAAATGAAAAATGAACAGAGCATATCTCTCTATAGTGTGCATAAGCCTAAATCAAAGCACCAAGTGTGATTTCTGTCTCTTATCTTATTACTCTACTTTCTGCATTAGTCATTCTGACAGGCTTTCCCGACACCCCAGGATCTTGGGAGAGGGCTCTGCACTACCCTCCAGCACACAGGAGGTCATTGACAGCTTCAGCTGTTCACGTTTCTCTATAAGACTATGTAGAGTGGGGTGTGTCTTTTCCCTCCACTCAGTTTACAGATTACACTCAGCTGCCTGCACTGTGATGTCAGGTCACCACCCTCTCTCTGCTTGAACTAAGAAAAAGCCTTTGACCTGTGTGTTTTAGAAGGCTGTAGAGAAGAAGTTGCTTCAGATGAACAGGTACAACTTATGTAGGAGCATTTGTTTCACCTCTGTGTATAACCTAGGGTTAGTCACTTTGGTGGGTATATGTAAGGGTTTACAAGCAGTTGAGAGTTTTTTAGGAGTAAGTTGCTTATTTTGCTCATTTTTCTCACCTTTAATTTTCAGTTTTGAATCTACATAAACATGTTATCTATTGCATTAGGAAAGTTGTATCTTCTGTATATAATGTAATCTAGTAGATTATGTTGTGTGGTAATAAAAATTGTACTTTATTTTTTATTGAAAATATTGATTTGTTGAACATTTGTACAACTGTCATGGGGAGTACAAAATAATCAAAAGAAAAAATATGAGGTGTGTCTATTAAATAACGAGACTGATTAAATAACTCACCTTTATTTATATGTATTACAAATGTAATGCTTGTCCCCTTCAATATATTTCCCATTTGCACTAATACATTGCTGCAGTCTTGTTTTCCACTGGTCGAAGGCATGGAGAAAAACTATTTCTGTCAGCTGCTGTTTCAACACTTCCGCCGTTTTCTTCTTTACAGCATCAATTGACTCAAACGTGTCCCTTTAACCTCCCTGGCGGTATGATTATTTCAGATTTTAGGTGCTGAAAGTGGTACAATTATTTTGCACAGAAATTTGGTGTTTTATATTATAGGCCTGTAATTCTTAGGAATAATTCACTTAAATTTGTCCAAACAAGAGTCTAGTAGACATCCTGGGTATGATAAAGTTTGAAAAATGAAATAAAAAATTATAATATAATAAATAACTATAAATAATTATACCAAATAATAATATAATAATAATAAAAATCATTCAATAATGTAATCAAATCAAAAACACTGAAATTTGCTCAGTTGCAGAATTGTCGCTGTCATTACTTTTAGTGTTTGATGACGGATTTCCCCACAAATCACTATCACTCAATTCTACAAGTGATTCTAATTTATTATTGCTGTTTTCTAGTTGGTCTAAAACCACTTTTGATGTAAAGGGACAGTTTTGGTTGCTATGGACAATCTCCAGTTTCCAGGCAGAAAGAACAGTATTTATGATATAAAACTGCATGCAGGACACTGAACAGACCACTAGGGACAAAGGGGATGTGTAATTATTTGATACAGTACTGTAATCTGTAAGATTACAGTATACTGTATTTGTACTGTGTGTTTCACTTTTTGAATTTGGCACCGAACTCCGTCCCCCTGTGTCGCAACGCTCGCAGGGAGTGAATTGAGCAAGACACGGAAGCTCGCAGATCACAGAGGGGAGACATCGCAGGATCCAGAGGACAAGGTAAGTATCCTCTACATGGATCCTGCGATGCAATCCCGAGTCTGGCTCGGGGATACCGCTTTTGGTATTGAAAATCCACCCCGAGCCAGACTTGGGAATACCGCCAGGGAGGTTAAGCACCGATTTAACTGTTGGGAATTTATTCTCATGTCCCTCGCTGAATCTTTTGTGCCTCTCAAACACACGTGCACGAGACAGGCCGTCATTCCCATAAGCTGTAGTAAGCATTTAAAAACATTCTGTTTGTGTTTTGTGCAAGTTCCCAAATTCAAATTTGAATTGAATAGAATAGAAAAGAATAGATAAGACTAGGTAGATAGTTATATCTTTCTATTCTATTCTGTTGTTTTTTTCTATACTATTCTTTTATTTTCGATTCTAATCATTTCTTTTCTATTCTATTAACAATTGAATTTCTATTCTATTCTATTGTTTTTTTGAATTATATTATTTTCTATTCCTTTCTTTTCTATTTGAATTTCAGCAGATGTTATATTCTTTCAATTGTATTATTCTGTTCTTTTATTTACTATTCTATTTTTTCTGTTTTACTTTATTATATTATATTATTTTCTTTTTTGTTATATTCTTTTCTATTCTATTATATATTTTTATATTCTATTCCTTTATTTTCTATTCTATTTTATTCTCTTTGGAAATTGGAAAAGGATTCGAATTTGAATAGTTTTCAATTTTTTTTTATTGGGAATGATTTATAGCAGAAAGTAAAAAAAATATATATTTTTTTTTAAATTGTCGCCCTTTTTTGTATTTAGAGCAAAAAATAAAAACTGCAGAGATGATCAAATACCACTCAAAGAAAGCTCTATTTGTGGGGGGGAAAAAAAAGCATAAATTTTATTTGGGTACAACGTCACACGCCCACGCAATTGTCAGTTAAAGTAATGCAGTGCCGTATTGCAAAAAAACACCTGGTCATGAAGGGGGTTAAACCTTCTGGGGCTGAAGTGGTTAAAGACAATACTGTTTTCACTTTTTTTTCATAATATATTTTACTCCAGTGCTGCTTATCTTCTCTGATTTTCTGATCCCTTTCAACTCTTTATAGTTACTTTCTGCTGTTCCCCAGCGATCGCTGTATATTATGGCTTCCTGGTAGGGACAATTACAAGACGTGGTTGTGCATTAAGCATTAGCATGACACCTTTTAGTATAAGGGTTAGGGTTATAATGCCTGTATTTTTTTTTTTTTTTTTTGCCATTTGTGTCCCATTGGGGAGATTTCCCTTTACTTCCTGTACCATAGCCAAAACAAGAGCTGAAGAAGAGAAAAATCTCAGGTTGTCACCAGGGTCACCAATACTAGTGCTCCCTTTGGAAGATTTCCACTCTAATAATGATTCAATGTCAAATCAAAATTTGAGATAGTCTTTTACTTTAATTTTTGATGATAACGGTATAACAAATAGAGAGGGTGACTGTCTGTAACGGGATCACGGGCGTTTTATAACGTTTTAGGACCTTCATGGCAGGATCACCGGTAGTATATTTAAAAAGATTTAAAATTACATTTAAAATGCCATTAACATGCTAAAATGTGATATGAGAGTTTAGTTATTTGGTTTTATTCTACTATTAATCTAAGGTTCCTTGGCTCTTAGCTTGCTCACTGAAACCTCAACCACTTAACAGAAAATAAGACTGCAGAATTGTCTGCTACGAGGCTGCCATTCTGCCCAGAACCTTTGTAATAACTTGCTAGACGTTGCTGCATTGAGTTTAATAAAACATAGAATATGGTACATTCTGGTACATTGTTTTGCAATTTTAACCCCAAAAAGTTCTCCAGCAATCAGAATGACCTTTCTGATTCCCTGGAAAGCTAATCATTGGGGTAACGCTCAGGAGTTTGTTCAAATATTACATTTAGCACCGCAAATATGAACTACATACATATTCTACATTGAGAATTTGAGATCATATGAATGTAAAAGAACTTGGAAAAAAACAAGATGTTATTTTCTGGGAGAAAACAATAAATTGCAGATTTTGTGAGTACATAAGTGCAGAGTTTGAAACACCTAACTACCTAAAAGTTATTCATATCACTAAAAAATATAAATATATAAAACATGTATTTATATACATATGTCATACCACTAAGCAATTCAAATATACTCTATGTCAAATGATATTTTTTTGCCAAAATCT
Organism: Lithobates clamitans; assembly: GCA_037952925.1. Classification (NCBI taxonomy): domain Eukaryota; kingdom Metazoa; phylum Chordata; class Amphibia; order Anura; family Ranidae; genus Lithobates; species Lithobates clamitans. The sequence continues at coordinate 430,735 of JBBGZY010001357.1, read as the reverse complement.
AATGAAAATTACTATGTGCAAACAATTAAAGTGCTTTTATAGTAATAACCCCATAGCAAAAACTCCACTGTATCTGTAAAGTGTAATAGTGCAATTAATAAGTATACATATTGTCCATATGAATAAACAAATAGAATTTTTTTGACAGATCTTGCATTCCTTTAGCCAGTGTACGAGTACTGCTCCGAGCTGGTCTCACAACACAGACTTTTTTATTTCAAATATATTATTTACCCCTGAGAGGGTGCAAGCTGGTTTTGACCTTATTAGGCATAGGATGTCTATCTCTGAGAGTACATACACTGAGGGGGAAGTGGAACTTGGCACTGTGGGTTTTTTATAATACAGAAAGACTGTGGTGTGGAACCAACTAGAGAGGATCACGTGTGCACTGACTTGGAATTTGTTTGTTAATATGAACTATATTTATATGGAAAGTGGAGTTATATAACAGCAATTCGATTTTTGTTTGTACACCACAATTTTTATTTCAATTTTGGCACAAATATTATTTAAAATATTTATATTTCTTAGTAGGATGACATTGTCTGTAAATATGTTTTTTATAGGTTTATATTTGTAGTGGTATAAATAATTTATAGGCTGTTGCGTGTTTCAAGCACTGTACTTATTTAATCATAATGTTTTTGTAATTGTGAGAATCATGGTGGAGTGCTGGCTTGCTGAGGTAGGTATGGGTTATACATAAGCACAGAAGATTATTTTCTTCATAAATTGCAGATCACTCTCCAGCCATCTGTCTTGACTAAAATGCTGATTATATAATCATTAATGAGCTATTTATCATTTGGATTTGTAATTCAGTTTGAGGCAAATACATATTTAAAGTAAAAAGTAATATACAAAATATCCCTCAACTTTGATCTACTTGTTGTACCAACCATGAGTGATATCTTTGAGTACAACAAAATAAATATGGCCTCATAGAGCCAATTAGACATAATAAACCAGAAATGTTGCCAACTATTCTAACAAATATTTCAAAAAATGTTGAAAGTGACTCTTGCTTTCTTATCTAGGCGCACCTGTGTCTCACAGCTCTCAAATAGTTCCTAATTACCAGCTCTGAAAACTCTGTGTAAAATTATCTTTACCTTCAAAGGTCTGTCTATACTGTATATAGTCTGTATTCAGTTTATTTGGATATAATTTCATCTGCTTTCCAGATTGGCAATAGATAACAATATATAATTTTATTGAATGGGAAAAGGAGGGCTGAAGAAAGTGAAAGCGAAAGGTGGCAAATTTGATTTTTTTCACTGCTGCGATCTATAGTAGGTATGGCTAGAGCTGTGACAAGATAGAGGGAGCAATACAACAACCTCTATGCACATGTACTCTCTCGATTTGGGATCTGAGAGTCCAGTTTCTGAAGCAGCAGAAACATTCCAGGTCATAGGCAGGCTGGGTTCAGTACACAGATGGCAGCAGAAGAGATGGAGTGAGGGAGATATGTAGTCAGTACAGGCATACCCCACTTTTAAGTACACAATGGGGTTTATTTACTAAAGCTGGAAAGTGCAAAATCAGGCTCACTTCTGCATAGAAACCAATGAGCTTCTAACCCCAGCTTGTTCAATTAAGCTTTGGTAATAAAACCTGGAAGCTCGTTGGTTTCTATGCAGAAGTGAGCCTAATTTTGCACTTTCCAGCTTTAGTAAATAAACCCCATTGTGTCCTTAAAAGTGGGGTATGCCTGTAGTCATGCTGGTGTTGGTGGCTAGTGGTATCAGAAAGAAGTGGAGAACAACAAAGAGTAATTGGTAAGTAAGTCAAGTAGGAGTAGATGAGATAACAGTGAAGCAGATGACAAAAAAAGATATTAGTATAGGAGCAATAATCTGGCAAACATGAAGCACAGGGCATGGCCAGGGCCAGCCCTACCATGGGACCCGGTGGGACCATGGGTCCCAGGCGGCACATTCAGAGCCAACCAGCCAAGTCGTTCGGCCTGCTTTGCTGCTTATTTCACGGGGACTGATCAGGCTTGTGTACTCCCACTTTGTGGTGACTGGAACGCACGCAGGGGCGGATCCAGGGGGGCAACAGGGCAATTCCCCCCAAAAAAATACCACACTGACATGCCACTTGCTCTGCCTCTGCCCGAGTTTCTCTCTCACATCAGCCGATCAGCGGCGCCGAGAGAGAGACTCGTCTAGTGTTATTACGGCTATACGCCGCACTGACCAGGAGCCGGAGGAGGTGGGTGGAGCCTCTTCCCTGCATTTGTTGCTAGCACCTGGGCTGCCTGGCGTCTAGCAACGAGTGACATCAGAGTCACATCGGACTCGAGTCTCAGAGCCGACAGAAGCTGGGGCCTCAAATAGGGGAACAGTTGCTGCAGTTTAGACAGACTAGTTAAAATGTCCAGCATCCATTGTCAGTGGCAGAGCTCCAGCATTCTTCCTTCTCTGCCCCAACTTGTGGCAAGTGACAATCCACAATGTGTGGCAGATGACATGGCAAGAGACAATCCACGTGTGGCAGGTGACATGGCAAGTGACAATCCACAACGTGTGGCAGGTGACGTGGCAAGTGACAATCCACAACATGTGGCAGGTGACAATCCACAATGTGTGTCAGGTGACGTGACAAGTGGACAATCTGCAACGTGTGGAAGGTGACGTGGCAAGTGACAATCCACAACGTGTGACAAGTGGACAATCCGCAACATGTGGCAGGTGACGTGGCAGTCCGCAGGTGACGTGGCAAGTGACAATCCACAACATGTGGCAGGTGACGTGGCAAGTGACAATCCGCAACGTGCGGCAGGTGACGTGGCAAGTGGTAATCCGCAAAGTGTGGCAGGTGACGTGGCAAGTGGACAATCCGCAACATGTGGCAGGTGACGTGGCAATCCGCAGGTGACGTGGCAAGTGACAATCCACAATGTGTGGCAGGTGAGGTGGCAAGTGACACACTGCATGCGCTGACAAGTGACGTGGCAAGTGACAAGCTGCATCTTCTGACAAGTGACGTGACAAGTTAGATCTGATGGCAGGAGACAGTGGTAAGTGACATGCTACAGCTGCAGACAAGTGACGTGGCAAGTGACACGCATCTGCTGACAAGTGACGTGGCAAGTGACATACTGCATCTGGTGGCAGGAGACAGTGGCAAGTGACACACTGCATCTGCTGGCAGGAGACAGTGGCAAGTGACACACTAAGGGCTCCCACCGATTCTGCATTATGGTGAGTTAAACAATTTAATTTTATATTACAATGTAATAATAGAAATAATGTGCTTCAATCATCCTGACACCATAACAACCATGGTGCTGGGTTGATTGAAGCGCTAACACCAGATGTTTGGAGTAAAGTGGGCCGGTCTGGATGAAGTACAGGGCCATATTTTTGTCCCAGTCCAGCCCTGGTTAGAGCACTCGCTGCCATACCCACATAGTGCACAGTGGACAGTCTGTCTGAACCCCGCACCACCGTTGCCTCTGACGCCCCCTCCCCAAGACCACATCTGCCTCCGACTGAGCCCCCCCTCCCCACCACCACATCTGCCTCTGACTAAACCCTCCACCACCACCATCACTGCTGCCTCTGTCTGAACCTCCCCACCTCCGCCTCCTCTGTCTGAACACCCCTTACCACCACAGCTCCATTGGACAGAACCCCCCACCACCACCACCACCACCGTTGCATGTAAATCTGACTTCCTGATACATTTAATTTTAGCATTAATTGTCATGATATAAAATAAAAGATATGGGGGCCTTTTGGTGGACGTGATTTTTTTTTTGGGGGGGGCAGCATTTTATTCTTGGTCCCAGGCAGTATAATGTCTTGGGCCGGCACTGGGCATGGCTTAAGGCTGAATTCCAGAAATTCAGCTACTGTCTAAAATCTGCTTGCTTACGGGTTAAGTCCAACAGTGTGGACTTATCTCTTTTTTTTAAAACTGACTGTTTTATAGCTATCACTATACTCCTGGTGCTCTGATACAACAGACACTGCTTTCTCAAACAGAAGGACCTCTGCCTGTCCCTCGCTTCTGCTACCCATTTACAGAAGGCTTTGTATTTTGTAAATGGGTTCACATAATACAAAGCCCTCTGTGATTGGGCAGGAGGAGGAGAGGGGCAGGCAGAATGTCTGCATGCAACTCTGCAGCTTCAGTAGCTGAGACCAGAAGGCTCAACATCAAAGCACCAGAAGCATAGTACTAGCTTTGTTCCTAGAGTTTAGTAAAAAATAAAAATCCTAAATTAAAGAAACAAGCCCAAAAGTTGGCAAGCACCTCGTGGGAATTAACCCCTAGTGATCCAGAACATTTTAGAAAGTGGCTAAATTCCTGGCGTTCAGCTTTAAAAATATCAAGCAGGGAGCTATTCAGGATTTCTGGTAGCTTCTGAAATGAGCAACTATTCCTATTTTAATTTGATTAACTTTTTTAAACTTTTTTTTTATTTGGTCCTCCTCTCCTTTTCAGTATGACAGTTTTTTATCTTCAATCCGGATAGAATAAGAGAGGGTTATAACACCTGTCAGTTTTTTTGTTTGTCACCTGTGTTTAATTTGAGCCATTTCCTTTCAATTCATGTCCCAACGCCAAAGCAGAAAGTGAGAGGAAATCCCTCCAAAGTGAGAAATCTATAGTCATCACCAGGGTCATCAACTCTAGTCACCCTGTTGGAATATTTCCCATCTATGCGTGTTCTGGTGACAACACAAACCTGGAGATTTCTTTCACTCTTGCTGATTATGTTAAACAGGACAATTAAGGTGAATCACCCTAACAGGGGCACAGACAGCAATAGAGACCTGATAGGTGTTCTAATCCATCTCCACTCTATACAAAACTAAAACAAAAGTCTTGCCTTTAGTTAGGCTCCATGCACACTGGAGCTCATAAATGGCTGTTTTTTTGAGTTTGGGCGTTTTTTTTAACAGCCCATTTACTCCACTCTATTTTATCCTATGTGTCCATGCACACATGGACGTTTTTTAGCTTTTTTCTGCAGTGGAGTTTATGGGCTGTTCTCTGAACGCCATAAAATCACGTTCAAAGTGCCGTTTTTCTGACCACAAAAAAAAGCTAAAAACCGCTAAACACCGATAAACGCTCATAAACGTGCATAAACGCGCGTTAATTAGCGTTCGGCGTTCTATTTTTTCAATGCATTGTGGGAGTTTGGGAATGCATTGTGGGATTTTTGGAGTGTTCTCTGTATTTTTATTAAAAATGGCCATAAACGCTAACGCTATAAAACGCTCATAAACGCGCATAATTGCTAGTATAAAACGCTGTTAAAAGCACGTTTTTCAACCAGCGTTTTCTTCCAGCAATCTGGCATCCAGAAAAAGCTTTTTTTGAGCTCCAGTGTGCATGGAGCCTAATATTTTAATACTGTTTTGTTTAAGACGTTCTGTCTTTTTACAAAGTAAACATGAAAAGATTGACAATCGTATAAAGAAATTTGATATATTCTGAACAAGGTTCCAAAAAAACATTTTTTACAATGACTTGAGAATGATTTGGCGGAGTGCTAGAGGGTGTCATTGGATCATAGGGATAATCACAGTATGAGGTTGTTTCATTGTGTTGCAACCAACCTGCTGTTGACTTGTTGGTTGTTATATTATATTGAACTACAATAAAAAAGATCATTGTGTCCCTAGTTAGATCAGAGTTTTTTAGTATGTGAGCTGCAGGAAAAAAATAATACAAGCGTGTCTTCCTCGAACACCCAGTCAACACCAGGTGCAGTAAAAATAAATTAAACATGAAATTTTTCACATCCAAGATAAAGAATAGCTAAGAAGAAATACAGGATGAAAACTGAAGAGGAGATGAAAATGGATATACTGTTTGAAGTTTTTTTTTTTTTTTTTTTTAATAAGTTGGGTTGTATTTCTATTTATATAATCTGTTTATGAATTGAATCAACTCTCTAGGCCCCGTTCATACTATGACAGATGCCAAATGCGGAAAAGTAGCTAATGTGAGCATTTTAAATGCATGGTTTCTACAATGCATTTAAATGTTTAAAAAATGTGTTTCTTCCTGCCATGTTTGGAGTGCAATTACCAACGAATGGCACATCAAGTGCAGGAATGCAGCCTAACCGAGCTGGAGGGCTAGCGATGCTTAGATATGGAAACTTCAACTGATTGTTATATTTCACATAATCTTGCTCTTATGGTTATTGATTAGACCAGGCAGTATAATACTTAAGTTTCACTTTAATTTGCCCATTATGAGGGGATCCTATATAAAAGAAAATATTTGTATACAAAAGCATGTGTGTTTGTTAACATTTACTAATTTAATTGTTTCTTTGTTTATCAAAGTAGAATTCCAGGATAATCCTAACTACTCTTAAAAGTACCCCCCCCCCCCCCAATAACACCTATGCCTACTAACCTATGTAGAAATGCTTTACTAGCCATTGTTTTGTGTTCTTGCTGACACAGGGGAGATGCCAGACCAGAGTGGCCTGAGAATAGGTAAGTATATGCATCTCTCTTACAAAGGTTAGCAAGCATAGGTGTTAGGAGGGGAGAGGGAGTTAAGATTAGTTAGGGTTGTCCCAGAATATTACTTAAACATAAATGTATGAATGTCAGTTTGGTATAGAAGCATTACTTCAGATATATTACAAATAATTGTGGGATGGGAGTGGAGGTACAGATTCTAAATCTACAGTTGCATTGTTGGGCTGTAATGCATTTGATATGTTTTGCTCCTTTTTGGTTTGTTAAATATTCCATGAAAGCATTTTGTCAAATCAGTGCAAGAAACACCTAACTCTTGTCACCTAATAAAATTCTGTGCTCGCTGCCTGTTCTGCACTTTTATCAGTTACATTGTTCTCATTGTTTCTGTGGACTACAACCCCACCTATGTTTTAGAAAAAAGAAAAATGAGAGGTGTCTTGTAGTCCTGTCCTAGGATGACAATGCTGTTTCTCTGTAGATGCAGTTTGGTTGAGTATAGCTGGGTTCACACTATCTTGATGATGTTACATGGATTGGCAACTTTTTTGTATTTTTTTTTTTAATGACAGACATCTTATGTAAATGTAGTGCTACCCCCGTAGGAGCCGCTTTTGAATGAAATATATCCCACTCTGCATAGTCAGGTACACAAAGTTTGCACAGCACACTGAAGTCAGGAAACAATCTGCAGCCCATAGCAAATCCCCTTTGCAGTTCAGGACCATGGGTCCCTTTGGTAGTGTATCAAAAAGTAGTCCCAGAGCCCAGCTGTTCTACTCCCGTGGTTACGGATCCCAGCACCACCTCTTCAGGCACTGCCGGCCCACCTGGCTGCAGCTGCCTCTTTCACTAGCCCTCCTGGCTAAGACTCCACAGTCCCCCAGACTGACTCTGCATCTATCCCAGACTGCTTCCACCCAGTCCTCTCAGGCATGCCTCTCAGTCTTCTGATTGTACACTCATCAGCCCTTCTGGCTGTCTTGTGTTCTCCTACTGTCCTCAACCTTGCTGTCCTCCTGGTCATGATCCCTCCACGTGTCATGAGAAGTGTCCCTTCCGGCCCCGAGCCCAGGCCCGATGTCACCCCCCAGACTAGGGGCTCCCTTAAGGGCCACCAACAGCATAACACCCCATCTCCATCTTCCACCCGAACTCCACTGCCCCCAGCTGGGCTAAACCCTGAGTATTTGAGGGGGCCTGCCCCCTGCCAACTTATCTGTTGGGGATTGGTCAGGGCCCCTGTGAATACTTCAGGCAGCTCCACCTTACTTCCTCTCCCATTCTTCTGGAAGTTTCTAGTAAGTTAGAGAAGTAGGGGACAGGTCTCAGTGATGCAGTCTGTGAGTCACCCAGCTCTCCCTGGATCTCTGCCCAAACCAGGAAAAAAACACACAGGCTTGGCTGCCAGCCAAGCCTGAACAAATTTACCTACACTAAACAAAAATCTATTTACACTTCTAGTAAACTAGAGGGTGCTGCATAAGATTTCCCTACTTCACAGTACATAGCACTTATGCATTTTTAAAAGCTATACTTCAAATTGAAACCTGACAGAGAAAATAGTGCTAGAATGCCATCCCTTTTGTGGGCTGAAGTGATAAAATGACAGTAGTAAATCCATTTGACTGGATTGTGCCAGACAGGAGTTTGTTACTTTTGTAACATTTTCAATTGTCAAAGCTATAAAGAAAAAAGCTGACACTTTATAGTAACGAAATCTGTATTTTTTTTCTACAACTGCTTGTGTGTAATTCAGTTTAATGATTCTGCACTTTCCTTGGTCTCTTGGTGCCTACAGGGTAGCTTGTATTGATTGAGTCACCATCTACAGTAAGTCTAAATAACAAACAACCACATAAAATGCCAAATGGGAAAACTAAAACTTCCTTTTGTTAAATGTGTATAAAGACAGGAAACATTTGAGAAATAACAAGTGCCTGGTGTATAAGAGTAAAAAATATTGTCTTGTTTCATGATTTCACAATTCTAGTAGAATATATGATAGAATGTATTATTATAGTATATTCAATGTATTTTACTGTTATTTTAGCGTATTAACTTAATAAGCCTTCTACAAAATGAGAAAGCTAAAATACCAAATGTAGATGTAGACCATCCTTGTAATGTTTCTTATCTTGGACCAGTTAATTGTTAGTATTTGTGTTGTCCCAGTTTTAATACTGAGATCAGATGTAACTTTTGAACTCTTTTTAGTATATGTGGACAGGATACCCCCCCCCCCCCATCTCCTCACTAGTAAAAGGAGCATTTAGAATCTACTTTGAGAGATAGTCAAAATGGGTAAGGAACTGCAGATAATTAAGCAAATCGGTCTCATCATAAGATACCTGTGGTTCATATAATTTAGAATAAAAGAATAGAAAGGATGTTTGTAAAATCTGGTGTTGATCATGAATTATCGAGATAACAAAGACCTCATGTATTGGTTTAGCCAAAAATGGCAAGCAATCACCCATCTTTATCTCCAGATTCAAATATGTGTTGCACCTGATAAATTAGCTTATTTTGAGTTTGTTCTGAGAGACCCAATTCATACAGCCTACGTGCTTACTTCCACTTCATAATATTAACTTCTGGGGGATCTAAAATATAGTGAGCTTCCTCTTTTGATACTGCTGTTCCCAGCAGCTCTATATTTTCCCTGGTAGCTTTCTCAAAGTGGTTGTAAAGGCAGAAGATAAAAAAACCTCTTCCACATTCAGCAGCCCCCCTCAGCCCCCCCCCCAATACTTACCTGAGGTCCGTCTAGATCCAGCAATTTCACAGGAGTGTCTCGGCTGCCCAGGACTCCCCTCCTCATTGGCAGAGACAACAGCGCGGCGCCATTGGCTCCCGCTGCTGTGAATCAAAGTCAGCAAATGAGAATAGAAAGTGGGCGAGCCGCGGCTCCTTGTCTGAATGGACACAGGGAGCTGTGGCTAGGCTTGGGTGCCCCCATAGAAAGCTGCTTGCTGTGGGGGCACTCAACAGGAGGGAAGGGCCAGAAGCACCAAAGAGGGGCCCGAGAGGAGGAGGATCTGGGCTGCTCTGTGCAAAACCACTGCACAGAGCAGGTAAGTTTAACATGTTTGTTATTTTTAACTAAAAAAAACAGACTTTAGTATCACTTTAAGTTCACTGACCCGCACAAGAAATTAAATCTCATAGTAGTCTAAAAGCTTCCCATTTAAGGCTCTCCGGAGCTTTAGGAGCATTTTCTTGCTAAAACTTAGATATATCCTCTCAACATTTGTATAGCACCAATATGGGCCCATTTTACAAATTCAAAAATCTGACGAGGGAGATGTAGTAATTTCAAATTCCAAGGGGGCGTAATCGGAAATAGTTCTGGGCAAATATTTAACTACTCTAGAAAGAAGGGCATTAGATACTAAACATACATTTTTCAGTCTGGACATATTATGGTAAACATCAGAAAAATAATTCTCTGTTATAGGGATACTGCCATCTCCATACATAAAATCTATAAAATCTATCAAGGATGATGGGACCTTTAGCCACTGTCAATACAATCTGCATACACTGAGTAATGCCGTGTACACACGAGCGGACTTTACAGCAGACTTTGTTCTGCGGACTTTTCAGCGGACTTTACGTCGGACTTTCCGAATGAACGGACTTGCCTACACACGATCAACCAAAGTCTGACGGATTCGTACGTGATGACGTACGACCGGACTAAAACAAGGAAGTTCATAGCCAGTAGCCAATAGCTTCCCCAGCATCGGTTTTTGTCCATCGGACTAGCATACAGTCGAGCGGACTTTTCGACCGGACTCGAGTCTGTCGAAAAGATTTGAAACATGTTTTATTTCTAGGTCCGTCGAACTTTTGGGGAAGAAAAGCCCGCTAGAGCCCACACACGAATTGTCCGACAGACTCTGGTCCGCAGGACCAAGTATGCCTTAAAGTCTGGTCATGTGTACGCGGCATAAGGGTGTTTAGGTCAAAACGAGTTGGTATATAAACATTCAGAACAGTGTAGTAACAATCCAGATACAGAAAAACCACAATGACATAGCACCATCAGGAGTCCATCTAAACTTCTATAATTTGTTTATGAAGGGATTTAACAAATAGAATGGAGTCCACTCTAGAGTACGAAGAATAGGTATAATGAAAAAAAGCATGTGAAATGGTGGGTTGGGTTGAAGCCCAGTTAAAGCCCAGTAAGTGTATTTACTGTATTTACTGAAACAAAATAATGTGCAGTTTGGTTCAATTAATATAGTTAAAAACAAAGGACCTCTTATGCCGCGTACACACGATCGGACATTCCAACAATGAAATCCCGGGATTTATTTCCGACAGATGTTGGCTTAAACTTGTCTTGCAAACACACGGTCACACAAATGTTGTTGGAAATTCCGATCGTTAAGAACGTGCTGATGTACAACACGTACGACGGCACTATAAAGAGGAAGTTCAATAGCCAGTGCGCCATCCTTTGGGCTCCTTCTGCTAATCTCATGTTAGTAGAAGTTTGGTAAAAGATGATTCACGCTTTTCAGCCTCGTGCTTTTCAGATCGTTACTGCTCTTCAGTTTGTCCTTGTGGGTTTGTATCTGGTTTTCAGTGCGTGTAGTCAGTTCGTATCTGGTTTTCAGTGCGTATTTTTATATTACGTATTTGATTTTCAGTGCATTCTTGTCCGCTCTTTTCTGATTTTCAGCTCGCTCTTCTCAGGCCTTGCTGATTTTCAGTGCGTTCTGTTAGTTCGTTCTGACCAGCCGACCGTTTTTAAGCCATGCTGCAGGTATGTACTCATCGTAGAGTTCGTGCTGTGCAGGGGCTTGGTGTTGGGGTTCTTACTTTGACCCAAGCCCAGTGCATGAACAGGGCGGGGAGGAGTTCATGGACCAAGAATTGGTTGCTCCAGCGTGACCAATTCTCTCATATGCCTTTGTTGTGGGAGATCCGTGAGAATAATACTGATTTCAGGAATTATCTTCAGATGACGGACCCCATTTTTCACCGTCTGTTGGTTTTGCTGTCCTCTTATATTACAAAGCAGGACACCTGCATGTGGCAAGCCATCACTACTGAACAGAGGCTAGTCGCCACCTAGCGGGACTTGGCGACAGGGAGAAGTCTGCAGGACATCAAGTTCTCGGCTGGCATCTCCTAATTCCAGAGACCTGTTCTGCCATCATACAGGTCCTGCAGAAGGACTATGTTAAGGTAAGTTTTCTCCTTTAACATCACATTCTATGTATTTAATGCTTGCTAATGTATTATATTTCTTTCATCATTCCCTAATTGCCATGATTGTAATATGCTGAGAATGTCCTCTTTATCCTCATGCATGCTGGAAGTTTTGAAAGTTCCTTTTTTGTCCTTCATGCATATTTGCATTCACTAACCTCCCCAGCATGCTATCCTGGGCCCATACACACCTAGTCTAGTCACTTAATGTATTTTGTCAGCTCCATAGTAGTGCTTTACCCTAAACAACCCCTAAAATGTGTAAAAATGTTATTTGTGTCCTTAAATTCAGGCAGAGTGCCAGAGGCTTTTTTTGGGGTTCCCAAAATCATTTGGAAGTCTCCCTCCCCCCAAGCGCTAAGTCAACCGATACCAATCCTCTATCTGCTAACTTTGCCAAATCCATACACACCATACTCACCTCTTTTGTGTTCATATTTATTGATAAATTCGCATGTAGTGAAAGGGCCTGCCTGAATACTTTCAAATGGTACTGTTTAATATTTTGTTCTCTCATTATCTTGATAGGTAATTGCAGAATGTAAAAATGTGCTTCAATTTGTACAGTGTGTATTTATATTTTTGTAATGACACTTCTTACCTGTTCAGTGGGCTGCCAATAGTGTAAATAAGGAGGGGCTGGCCAAAGTAACGCACATTATTTATGCATTCAGCCTTTAATGAAGTGGAGAGGGTTACCTGTCCAAAACACCCCCCCCCTCAAATTTGTACAATGGGCAATCAGGGGTGAGGAATATGATAAGATGGACCTTAGTTTTTTTCTTTGAATACTCCTTAAAATCAATGTTATACTGATGTTGGCCAAGAATGTTTGTGTCTAATCTGCTTGCAATGTTATGTGCAAAAGTACTTATTTTTATTTTTCTCGTTTCACTCCATAGTTTCCTTCAACGCCACAGGAATGGCAGACTGTGGCTTTCCAATTTGCCCAGCGGTGGGGCTTTCACAACTGTGGAGGGGCAATAGAAACATGTCCACATAGTCCCACCCCCCAACTCGGGGTCATACTATTACATACTATTACAACTATAAGGGGTTTAATAGTATAGAGATGTCTTTAAAAAAAAAGGCCCAGGAAGGAGAGGAGCATGGAGGAGTCAGCACTTGGGTTAATTCAGCAGGCTTCTGCAGCCCTCAGAACACCCCCCAGTCTTCTTGAGGCCTATACCTGCATGGCTGCCAACAAAATGCAGGAAATGGAGGTGGGCCAATGCCTCTTTTGTGAGGAATTGATATATATGGCCCTAAATAAGGGGTTGAGGGGCGGACTCACAAGAAAAACCCACCTGTGTGAGTTGGACCATTCTCCTCCACCTCCTGCCACAACTCTAACACTAGAGCCACAGCCTGGAAGCAAGCGTGGAAGGAAGGGTGGAAGGAAGACAAGAGTGATGGCATGGGTTCGGTCTGGTCTGGCAAAAGACGCAGGCTGTTGTATGACCACAGCCTGGGGGCATATTTGTCACTTGCTGCTGTTCCTGATCTCTCGGAGTCCTGGACCGGATTGTGCTCCCTATTAAATGGACTCCTCAGGCTAACAATTTTGCATGTCAAATAGTTGATGTGTGCCCTGGGGTACAAAGGCTTCGTTAATTTCCCAAGTTTATCCAGCATTGCCTTCCTCTTTATTTTGTTAGGAGCCTTTAATAAATGTCTATTTGTTTACAAAAATCATTGGCTATGTGTTTTAATTAAAAAAGGACAGTTTGTTTGTGAGTAGGCAGGTACAGTTCAAAAATACAATGTCAAATTAACAAGGGACACCAACACTAACCAATCTCCTTGAGGTTAAAAAATACAAGATAATAATGGTGTTGTGGTAACTTGACACACAAAACAACAAAAAATATTATGGAGATCACTAGAAAAAAAAAAGGAGATCTTGATAAAAAAATAATGAAAAAAAGAACACTATAAAAATAAAATCGAAATGTTATTATGGAGATCTGACGAAAAAAATAAAAAATATTATTCAGGAGGTCACAAGAAATAATAAAGAAATACGTTTGTGAGAACTCTGTGTGAATATGAGCAGCAAAACAACTTCATTCTTCTAGCATTATAAGAGAAGAGAATGCGCTGCATTAAAAGATTATTACATTTGCAGCGTGACGAATGTGCTATCTCCATTATGAACACTAGTTTTACCAGACCGAGCGCTTCTGTCTCGTACTTGATTCAGAGCATGCATGGAATTTGGTGCGTCGGAATTGTGTACACATGCTCGGAATTTCCGACAACGGATTTTGTTGTCGGAAAATTTGAGAACCAGCTCTCAAATTTCTGTTGTCGGAAATTCAGGCAAAGAATGTCCGATGGAGCCTACACACGGTCGGAGTTTCCGACAACAGGCTCCCATCGAACATTTGTTGTCGGAAATTCCGATCGTGTGTACGTGGCATTGGGGTTAAGACCCCAGGTCAACAATTTCACACCACTCATAGTAGCAAGTGAATAGATACTTTTGAAGGATAGCTCCCATAGTAGGCTTAAAAAGGAGACTCAATATTAGTTCAGATGATATAGCAAGGCAAAGTAAATGGTGAAAACACAAAAAAACAAACATAACAACCTTTTAACAAGAGTTTGCCCAGACCCCCTCCCCAGACCTCGCCCAGACCCCCTCCCCAGACCTCGCCCAGACCTCCCCGTTATTTTACTTTCAATATTTTTTTTATTGATATTGTGTAAATGTAAAGCCAACAATACTACAAAAGTACATTAATCATTAGTTTCAAATATACAAAAAAAATGGAGAAAAAGGGAAGACAACTCAAAAATAACAGAATACAGTAGATAGTTATTCTGGGATGATGAGCCATGATCTACCTTAAAACATCCGGTTCACCCACTTCGCAAAGCAAGTAATAGACACATGTACAATCATGAGAGACCAGATGTTTGTCCAAAGCTATTCTAGAGAACACTCAAAAACCTAAAGTGCCAAGGCGATCAGAGAGACAAAGAAAAGAAAGGAGAAAAAATGAGAAAAGGAAGAAAGAAGAACAGATCCAGACGGGGACCAGAGGAGACACTCACACCTCATGTTCAAGAAAAATGCATTAAAGATGAACTGCAGGCTGCTCACATAATTTGTAATGAAAACATCTTTGCCATTCTGAAGCTTCCCTTTAACCACTTTGCATATTATTTTATATATACTGTGATTCTGTACTTGCCAAATATGCTGCAGAAATCTCCCTCCACTGAGTCTGGCTGCAATCATTTTAACTGTGGGCAGCTGAAACTGCTGCCTGTTTACTTCCTGGATTTACACAGACACACAGAGGCACACCTGCAGCTCTCATTGGCCCTCTTATGACTCATCCCCCCTCCCTTCCTGGCAAACTCACGAGAATGAGAGAGAGAGCTGTGCATGATGTCATAAGCCTAGGCTTTTTTCCAGACAAGAAACAGGAAGTGGGCTGTATAAGGAATTTCCTGGCAGAAAAAAAAAATGTTTTACTATCCAAAGTTAAAACAACAAGGGCAGAAGATTTCATAGATGGAAAGTTGAAAAAATGACTGAAGTTCCACTTTAAGTTACAAATGAGATATGCATATAGCTAGCCCATGGTTCCCAGGTCTTTACAAATCTTTTGACCGTATCTTGTAAAACAGGCAATGTTATTTTTTTACACAAAAAAAACAACAACATTTTTGTATTCGATTATTGCGATGTGGTGCCCCTGATCTTTCCTATGGTCCATTATTTGATTGTTATTTTATTACACTCGCTTTTACTGTGTAAATCATTCCTAATCGACCATTTCCTAATGGAGTAGAACTTTGTATATTGCACTAGACACCCTCCCAAGTACACAAGTACACATAAAAAGGGTATGTACCAGTTGCATTACCATTACAGCAGTAGAGTCCTTTCATGTGTGAAGACAGTTATGTGACGTGATCATGCTACTAGCTGTAAAATGCTTTGCAAATTTAATGTTATCAAAACAACTACATCCATAGTGTTAACACTTGACCTAAAACCACTCAACTATCCTATCCTGAATGCTTTCATTTGTGCTGAAGTAAATGCAGCTAAGTGAATTTCTAACCATGTTATTTATACATTCATTCAATCCAAATATGCAAACGGACTGAAATTCACCATGCTTAACACTGCAATTTACAAGCATTCTTTGAGGCAACAAAATCATAATTATTAATTACCAGCAAATGTAAAACTCCCAGTTGACTGTTTAATAAATGTGTGTTTAGCAAGTTAAAGGCATGGTATTTTTCTGTACAGATTGTGTAATGTTTTTGAAGTGCAAATTCGAGCTGATGTAGTAATTTAAACTCAAATATACAAACTGCATTCCGTATGAAATATACTGTGTTCAGCTATATTTGCTTCAAGTGTTCTAAATTAAACATACACATTTACATAAAATCATATATGGATACATAAGTAGTAGTACTACCCAGGAACATTTTTGGAGCCAAAATTAAATGTCATAGGTTGAAAGGTTTCTGGTAATACTTTCTGACAATATACACTATATTACCAAAAGTATTGGGACAGGACTCTTTGCATGCCAGTCAAATTCCTCCACCCCAAACTCGCTCATCCATGTTACATAGTTACATAGTTGGTGAGGTTGAAAAAAAACACAAGTGCATCAGGTTCAACCTGTGTGTGCACTTTTATGTCAATATTACATTGTATATCCCTGTATGTTATGATCGTTTAGGTGCCTATCTAATAGTTTTTTTTAAATGATCTATGCTCCCTGCAGAAACCACTGCTTGTGGAAGAGAATTCCACATCCTTACCGCTCTCACAGTAAAGAACCCTCTACACAGTTTAAGGTTAAACTGCTTTTCCTCTAATTTTAGTGAATGGCCATGTGTCTTTTTAAATTCCCTTTCGCAGAAAAGTTTTATCCTTATTGTGGGGTTACCAGCACGGTATTTGTACATTGAAATCATATCCTCTCTCAAGCGCCTCATCTCCAGAGAGAATAAGTTCAATGCTCGTAATCTTTCCTCATAATCAAGATCCTCCAGTTCCTTTATTAGCTTTGTTTCCCTTCTTTGGACTCTCACCAGTTCCAGCACATCCTGGAGGACTGGAGCCCAGAACTGGATGGTATACTCCAGGTGTAGCGTGGGAAAATTATCATTTTATCCCTGGAGTTAATCCCCTTTTTAATGCATGTCAATATTCTGTTGGCTTTGCTTGCAGTAGCTTGGCATTGCATGCCATTGCTGAACCTGTCATCCACTAGGACCCCCAGGTCCTCTTCCATCCTAGATTTCCCCAGTGGTTCTCCTCCTAGTGAGTACATTCATATTTTTGCAACCCAAATGCCTTATTTTACATTTTTCTACATTAAACCTAATTTTCAATGTAGTTGCCCACCCCAATAATTTGTTCAGATCTTCTTGCAAGGTTTCCACATCCTGCAGAGAAGTTATTGCCCTGCTTAGCTTAGTATCGTCCGCAAATACTGAGATTGAGCTGTTTATCCCATCCTCCATGTCTTTATGGACCTTGTTGTGTGCACTGGTCCCAATCATTTGGTGGAGGGGGGATTATGGTGTGGGATTATTTTTCAGAGGTTGGGCTTGGTCCCTTAGTTTCAGTGAAGGAAACTCTTAAGGCGTCAGCATACCATTTTGGACAATTTCATACTGCCAACTTTGCGGGAACAGTTTGGGGGTGGCCCCTTCCAGTTCCAACATGACTGCGCACAAGTGCACAAATCAAGGTCCATAAAGACATGGATGAGCGAGTTTGGGATGGAGGAACTTGACTGGCCTGCACCTCAACCTGATAGAACACATGATGAATTAGGGTGGAGACTGAGAGCCAGGCCTTCTTGTACACATCAGTGCCTGACCTCAGAAATGCACTTCTGGAAGAATGGTCAAACACTCCCATAGACACACTCCTAAACCTTGTGGACAGCCTTCCCAGAAAAGTTGAAGCTATTATAGCTGCAAAGGGCGGGGCAACTCAATATTGAACCACACGGACTAAGACTGGGATGCCATTTAATTAAACCACTTCGTGGCCATCATATTGCTATATGGTGGGCGGTAAGTAGTTAATAACAAAAGATATGTTTTATGCACTACGCTGGTGCACCCTCTGTTTTGCTTATGGCTTCAGTGTATCCAGACTTCCCCAGTCTTGAGAGGACAACAAGGCGAGGCATGTCAACAAAAGCCAGGATGGAAATATTGGCAACCGCTACCTCTGAAGGTCACACTCAAGCACAAGAGGTTTGTATATTTGTTTGTCAGTTTAACCACTTCCAGCCCAAGCCTATTCTGGCACTCCTCTCCTACATGTAAAAATCATATTTTTTTGCTAGAAACTTACTCAGAACCTTAGTTTGTTGCAACTTTTTATGTCACACGGTATTTGTGCAGCAATTTTTCAAACGTGTTGTTTTTAGATAAAAAACTGTTTCACGAATAAAAAAAATAACAAAACAACAAAGTTAGCCCGATTTTTTGTATAGTGTGAAAGATGATGTTATGCCGAGTAAATAGATACCTAACATGTCACACTTTAAAATTGCGCACACTCCTGGAATGGCGCCGAATTTCAGTACTTAAAAATCTCCATAGGCGATGCTTTAAATTTTTTTACAGGTTACCTGTTTAGAGTTGCAGAGGAGGTCTTGAGCTAGAATTATTGCTCTCACTTTAATGTTTACGGCGATACCTCACATGTGTGGTTTGAACGTCATTTACATATGCGGGCACAATGTATATATGAGTTTGCTTCTGTGTGCAAGCAAGCGGGGACGGGGAGCTTTACATTTTTTTTTTCTTGTTTATTTTATTTTAATTTTTTTACACTTTCCCTTTACATATTTATTTTATCACTTTTATTCCTATTACAAGAAATGTAAACATCCCTTGTATAAGACCCAACATCTCTCCTCTATGCTGGAAAGCCTGAACAAAAAAAACACGATCTCAGCCTTTCCAGCCAAAAACACAGAAGTGTTTACATCTGCCGAGGGTGGAAGTGATGTCATAACATCGCGCCCGGCCTCTGAAGGTCATAGAGATGATCCTCGGTCAGCTTTATTGTGAACGGCCGCCACCGGCCTATTCATTCTCCGGCTCGCTGGTCGCATGGGCAAGCCGGTAGAAGCACCGGTGGGTGGCAGGAGGGGACGACCCCCCCTCCTACCACCTGTAAAAACAATCAAGCGGCTTCCAGTGGCATCAGACAGGTATGGTATATACATAGTTACATTGCTTCAAACTGGACCAATGTAGCTATGTATAAAATATCAATACCTGGAACACTTCTTTATTTTCAATAGTTCTTTATTGAGGTATACCAAATACAGAACATCAACAACATTAGAGAGGTCTGAAGAGAACATACATGATGTACAATAAAAAGCACAATGTTCATAAAAACAGACATATTCTATACACCATTAGGGTTAATAAGGTCACCTCTTAACCAGGGAAAGGGGAGTAGGGAGAGGGGAATGGGGTGGAGGGATTGGGATAAGGGAAGGAAGTAATGCAAACACAGAAACATAAATATCCAGTCAGCAAAACTTTATGGAGGACATATCCACATAAGGACTATACTATCTCCTATATTGTTCATCATCAAATCGTGATTGTGCACCTGGGATTACATAACCATATAGACCATTGTGTAAAAAATGTTGAGGTTGTTAGATTGGTAATAGATATGAGCTATTCCATTTCACACTGGTGGTTAAGGATATTTTACAGTGGCACTAATGGAAGGGGGATCTACTGTATTCCAACATCTGGTCTACTGTATTCCAACATCTGGTAATAGAACGTTTAGCCGCCATAAGGAGTAGAACACTTCTTTAAAAGCCATGGAAACAGCATTTTGACAAAATGAAAAGAGCTGCAAAAAATGGCCAACACATGTATGTTGCTTACATTTTATACAGCATGTATATTCTCTTCCTTCATATGCAAGAGCACATGAAGAAGTGTGAAAAAAGCAGAACTAATAAACGCATACTTCGCACAGCATACCATGTGACACCGTAGCTACAGGTGGAATAGAGAAACGAATTATCCAGAAAACATAATTATAATAACTTCTATTCATGAAGTTCTGTGATAACAAGAGCCTGAATGATAAACCTGTGTTTACTAGCTGTACATAAATAAACCACACAGGTAACAATCTCAGCACATATGTGTTCATACGTTATTTGACAACATTCAACCTGCCAAATATTGTTTAAAAAAACTTCCATGAATGTTACTGATGTAAGAAAACCTATAATCAAAACTAAAGATACTAATTATAACTCTTTCACAAATATTCTTAAAATGCAGGTGAAGAATGTGCAGCAATAAATAATTTGACAAGATAATGCTAAAAGCCACAACTTGTTTCCATGGAAACATAACATTGAGCAATCACCTTGTTGGTTTTGCTGCACTGGTTCTGCGCGTATTTGATTTCAGGACAGAAAACAGCTTGAAGTATTTTATTGGAGTTTTACTGACAGCTTTTACTAATTGCCAGAGGCTGGAAAGAATTCTTCCCTAAAAAGTATTTCCCCACTTCACTCATTTGTTTTCCTCATTGTGACAGTGTGCTATGGGGTAATTTACTAAAAGACTACATTTTTCACTTATCCAAGTGGACCTGTGTTTATACTAAACTCCCAGTCACGTGCAGAGAAATTCTAAAACTTAGGAATTTCCTTGGCACATGGTTGGATGACTGAAGTGATGGAAACTACACTGACCTAAGGGAAGTGAGCTCTTTTAGTAAACCATCTTATATCACTGTCATTGTGGATTTCTTAAGGAAGCCTTTTATTTACAGGTAATAGCACTTCTAGGAATATACAAAGTTACATCAAGGAGAGAGTACATCCCATATGTTATTGAATCATTTATCACTGTCATTGCTAAGGACACCTTTTCTTATTATTAGGGCTCAAACAGGTGCTGCAGGTGGTAGAATAGGGAAAATAAGTATATAAACTAATTTTTGGATCACTCTCAAGCACACTTTGACAGTCAAGAACTATATAAATGATTCCTGAAAGTATTGTCTTTACTCATTTTTTTAAAGTACTAACATGCTGCAATTTTTACAAGGGAGGGATTCCAGACCTAATAGGTGGACCATGCATTTTACTGCATTAGGGGGTCTTGAACGCAGGCCATATGGGTCCTGTCAGGACTTGGACCACCTGCTGGTGGAACTGTGCTTCCTAGAGCAGAAGGTTATAATTCCAGTGTCCACTAGGAAGTGTTTCTAGCAGATCCCAGTAATCAGTTTCCACCTGATGCTGGCTGATGGGAGGGTATTTAGTTCCTTCTTTAAATGTTCCTGTCACTCCAGTGTTTTGCTGCCAGATACTGCTAGCTGTTTAGCTTGTTCCTGCTCTTGATCATGTTCTTTGCCTTGTACCTATACCCTGAACCCTGGTGCTTTGTTCTTACTCCCTCTTGTTCCTGATCCTAGTTTTGGTCCTCCCTCCTATATGTTTCCTGCACCTCCATTTTTACCCTGCTGTTATTTGTTACCCATTTGTATATATTGTATATAGTTAGTTTGCTAGTTAGACTTTCTGTTACCCTGTTAAGTTGTTTAGGTATTTTGTTACTGGGTTTTTGTTTCACTTATATATTTATGTTACCTGTTTGCTGGTGTATGAATGGATTTCAGTTTCACTGTAAATAAACCATAATATGGTTATTATGGGAAAAAAATGGTTTGGTTCCAGTTTCCTGAGTGTAGCTATGCAGATCCACATTTTGACAGTTGTCATGTATCATCAAACAAGGAACATCTGTCAAGTTTGAGAACTAATAACACCTTGCTCATTGACTGAACTCAGCTGAAACCAGGATTCCTCCTTCTCGGTCAAAAGATGGTGGTGGTAGCTTAAAGGGTTAATTGTTTAATTATTGTAGCCCAGTGACAATTAATATTGGGCTGCTGGCACCTAGATTGGGTCCCACAAGCTGGGAAATATTTGTTCTGGGTGCAGCTGAGAGTGGCATTGTTATGCAAGTGACAGCACGATATGAGATTGGCCAATCCTTTGTCACGAGTTGGTGAGGAGGGCAGGGGTCTGATACCATGTTTCGTAACACTAGGAATGAGGGCTTTTCCCATTGAAAAATTTACAAAGCCTCTAGGCTTCAGGACCTAGATCAGAATTTATTATAATCAGAGAAAGCAAATTGTTTGTTTTCTTCATAACTGACACAAATCCTGGAGCCCCTCACCATGTATAGATTAAGGTTACCGTTGTGAGGGGTCTGTTACCCGGAATTGTCCCCAGAAGCCTGGCAGTGTTTCATAAACCTTGCAGAGCGAAGATGCCAAATCAAAAGCCACACTGCACAAGCCTCAGTTCAAAATGTAGCCATCTGTGTATGTTTGGCCTTCTTGATTGCCAAGCACAAGCAGATGATTCCAGCATCATCATTGACTGATTCTTGTGCAGTGCAGCTGTTGGATTGGAGTGTGTGCACTACAAGGTTTGTACTACACTGCTGAGTGCACAGGGACAATGCTGTCAATGCCTGCAATACCTATTCTGTTTTAACCATTATTTTATACCTATTGTATACCCATTCTGTTTTACATGGAAATATAAGGGGAGAGGTTTTGGACAGATGACAGACCTTCATATGAGGGAGATCAGAACACAATCAGTGAGCCAACAAGCCAAAGGGCTGACCTCGGCTCTCTTTGTGTTACTTACTCCTGACCTGGCCTTTGCTTACTCTGCATTACTTTCTCCTGACATAACCTCTGCTTTTTCTGCGTGACTTATACCTCACCTGACCTTTGCTTCCTCTGTGTCACCTAGTCCTGGCCTTACCTCTGCTTTGAGCTCTCTCTGCGTTGCTTACACCTGACTTGGCCTCTGCTTTCTCTGTGTTACTTATGTAGCTCTTTCCCTTGAAAGAGCTGCTTGATGTATCAATACCTCTGTTCTTGTGCGAACAGCTCAGTATACTCTGGCACTCCTGGTTGGGAAAGAGACAGCTGCAGAAACCTATGCATGCACAAATATAAATATCCTGCACACAACTATGAAAAAGCACCAATATTTTACACAAAAACTGGTTGACTGCAAGTAGAGTCTATTGTCACAGGTAAAGGGTAAGCAACTGTACAAGAATGAATCAATCAGTGAAATAAGGGGCTATCACTCTATAGAAATTAACAGTTGTTATATTGTATATAATTTTTAGTTATACCACAAAAGTACATAAAACAAAGAAAGATATCAGCAATAAAACGGTATTAAGAATGGTAAGACAATAGCAAGACAGTAAATCTATCTCATAGCAATTAGTGAATGTCCCAAAAATAGACTCTGTATTTAACCTTCACTGTGTGCCTCTGGCTATCAAGAAACTCTGTGGGTGATCACCTTGATAGCATTAATTACTTTATCGATTGCTTGCTCTCAACCTTCTGCTAGCTATGCCGTGGGGCCCAGTCTTTATGGCTGAGTGTGCACTTAAGTACCATTCCTTTAAGGATTCTGCATGCAGTAGTACAGGCATACCCCACTTTTAAGTACTCAATGGGACAAGAGCATATATGAAAAATGAAAATGTACTTAAAGTGAAGCAATACCTTTTTTCACTTCCGGGGAGTCGGGGGCTGTAGTGGGGGGGGGGTCAGGGGCTATAGAGGAGGGATCAGGGCCTATAGTGGAGGGCCATGGGCTGTAGTGTGTAGTGGGCGGGTCAGGGAGTGAAATTTATAGTACTGTACAGTAATCCACTTACGTTTAGGCAGCAACTCTGGGCTGTCTGGTGGCCAACTCTTGGCTGGCGGGCAACTCTGGGCTTGCTGGCGGCCATGGCTGGTGGGCAACTCTGGGCTGGCTGGTGGGAACTTTGCCTCTTCATATACTGCGGCTGCGTGGAGTGGGATGTCTGTACTTGCGAGGTACTTTATGTACACTCACGGTTATGTCCGTGCTCACGAGTGTACTTAAAGTGAGTGTACTTAAAGCGGGTTATGCCTGTATAGTGTTCCTAAGGTAAACGTAGTCTCCCTCTGCTATCAGCGGTAGTGTGATTCCAGCAAGTCCTGTGCACTCAGCAAACTCCTGTCCAGATGCTTAGCAGCCCAGACTTCCTCTGGCAAAATCATTGGTACGAATCTCCTCCCTATGGAATTGCCTCCCAACCAACTACGCTTAAAGATGATGTCCTTCTGCTGACTACACACAGCTAAGTTGAGATGTACACAGCACCGGTCCCCTCACAGAAAAAGGAAGTTCTTCTTTTTACAGAGTGGTAAAACTACTTTCTGCCCCTCCCCTTATATGGCTCTTCACTGGGGATGGTAGTCTTTCAAGCCATCCACATCTGTAGGTGTATCCTTTTACTAAACTACATCACCCATGATCCACCACAACCTTGCATTAAAGTCTATCTGATACTTCATGTCCCACTGGCTCTCTCTAGTGGATGGAAGCAAACTGGCACTGACTAGATCGGCACACATATGTGCTGTGTGAACACATAGAGCATCTGCAGCATGGTTTCCCTGTAGTTGCCTCTTCCTGGCTAGCTAAGCACTTGGCCACACTTACTTCTGAGCTGACCTCTGCTCTCTCAACTTTATGTACTCCTGACTTGACCTCTGCTCTCTTTGCATTATTCACTTCTCACCTGACTTCTGTGTAATTTACTCCTGATTTGACCTTTCTTCTCTCTGTGTTACTTGCACCTGAGCTCTGCATTACTTATGCCTGACTCCGGCACTCTTTGGGCTACTTGTGGCCTATAGCAGCATAGGCTCATTTATTCACCATACCCTTTAAGCCCCTGCCACTGTTACCACATTTTGTCCATTCCCACAGTTTGCTGCAGCATGTTTGATTTGAGGGTGTGGTTTAAAATGTCCATTATCTGTAGGGTGTTCCTGGATTTATATTTTGTGGTATCATGTGTTGGAGGAATTGTCCAGGTACAAGTTCTAATCCAATTGGCAAAAGGATTCTGGGCAAGGAGCCATCACCCACATATATAAGTAAATTAGAGGCAGCATTAGAGTAACCTTGCTTGCTTTGCCAAGTGGCCATTTTATAGAAAAGACAAAGTAATCTACCCATTTACACATCAGGCATTTTAAACAATTACCAAGAGTCAGTGGGCTTGCACGTGACAAATACGATACATCCAGGGTTGTCTAGATTATTAAACATTACACATTCACATATTGGAACTTTAAAGTGTGAACATTATACAGGTGTCATTTACATACTGTGACATATACGTCAGGGATTAACGTTAGATGAGATGGTTTTAAAAAGCTAAAACCAAAGCTGACATTCATTTTTATCAAAGGTTCAGTGCTGCTAAGTTTTATAATATCCATGAAATGACTATGGGGTTTATAGCTAAACAAATATCTCTACCACACTCCCCTTTTCTGCTTTGCAGTAGGTTGCTATATTAAAATGAAGATGCTTCTCTAATAAAACTGGATGAGAATGACTGACATTTCACAGACTTGAAAAAGCATCTTCTTTGAATTGATGAATATATACTAAGAGGTGATACAAGAATATAAAGGTTTGTGAACTGAAAGTGTGGTTCTGGACTTTTTTTAGATAGGCAACTCCTATCTTCATATTGATTAGTGGTTTCAAATGTATAATAACTACTGCCTACTGAAATAGGGAACTGACACAAAATGAAGTTTTTTCTGTGATTTGGAATAACAGGCAGAATCATGGCAATTTCTTTTAGACATGTGCAGGATTAAAAATTTGGTTTGTTTTGTTTCAATTTGTTATTTAACTAAATTGGTTTAGTTAAATTCATTGCATTCTTTACATTCGTTTTCGGGATTCATTTAGTTTCATATTCAAATTAGAAAAGATTTGCCCGCATTCGAAAAAATTTGACCGCATTCGAAAAAAACGATCAAATTCAAAAAGAATTCTACCGCATTCGAAAAAATTTGACCGAATTTGAAAAAGTAAACTATATATAATTATATAATCACAGCACAGAACAGAAAAAAATATTATATCAGGGGAAAATCGTGGGTGCGTGTTATAGGCCGATCCCCCCCCAATTGTGTGTGATCGGAGCGATCGCGGCAATTGCCGTGATCGGAGCGATCGCGGCAATTGCCGCGATCGCCGCCGACATACACAGCCGTGTGAAAACTCAAATACGGCGCCGAGACTGCAGTGTCTCGGCGGAGCGGAGCTACACATAGCCGAGAGTCTTCGGGTTTTCTCGGCGCCGCTTACAGCCCCGCCCATAGGGCGGAACTGGGCGGGACTGTAAGCGCCGCCGAGAAAACCCGAAGACTCTCGGCTATGTGTATCAGCGCTCCGCCGAGACACTGCAGTCTCGGCGCCATATTTAAATTTACACAGGGCTGTGTATGACGGCAGGGATCGCGGCGATCCCACAAAGCTGGACGGGGGCAAGGCTGCACGGGGGGGGCAAGGCTGCATGGAGGCAAAGCTGCACTGGGGCAAGGCTGCACTGGGGCAAAGCTGCACTGGAGCAAGGCTGCACTGGGGCAAGGCTGCACTGGGGCAAAGCTGCACTGGAGCAAGGCTGCACTGGGGCAAAGCTGCACTGGAGAAAAGCTGCACTGACATGGCTGCACTGACATGGCTGCACTGACATTGCTGCACTGACATGGCTGCACTGGGGCAAAGCTGCACTGACAAGGCTGCACTGACATTGCTGCACTGACATGGCTGCACTGGGGCAAAGCTGCACTGACAAGGCTGCACTGGACACTGGGGCAAGGCTGCACTGACACTGAAAAGGCTGCAGATGGACACCGATAACGCTGCATTGATGGGCATTTTAATGTAAGTCTTTCTTCCTTAAACTTTACTCCTAAAAGTTTTTTTCCTTAAAATTCCCTCCTTAACTTGGGTGCGTGTTATACGCCGGCGCGTGTTATACGCCGATAAATACGGTATATATATATATATATATATATATATATATATATATATATATATATATATAAAAAATATTCTGAAATTCGAATTTCATATGGAATGAAATCTAATTCCAATAGAAAAGATTAGAATAGAATAGAAAATAATATAAAAGAATAGCATAGAAAAACAATAGAACAGAATAGAAAAAAATATAATATATTCTATTCTAATCTTTTCTATTCAAATTCAAATTCACTTTGTACCACATTCCAATTCGTAAGATGGTTTTTATATATATATATATATATATATATATATATATATATATATATATATATATATAATATATATAATATTTTTCTATTCTGTTCTATCGTTTTTCTAGTCTATTCTTTTCTATTCTTTTCTATTCAAATCTTTTCTGTTCTAATTCAAATTCATTCAATACGAATTTCGAACTTAAGAAGCTATGTTCCGAAATTCAAATTTCGTATAGAATGAATTAGAATTTGAATAGAAAAGACTATTATAGAATAGAAAATAATAGAAAAGAAAAGCATAGAAAAACAATAGAACAGAATAAAAATATATATATATTATATACCGTATTTATTGGTGTATAACACGCGCCGGCGTATAACACGCACCCCAAGTTTAGGAGGGAATTTTAAGGAAAAAAACTTTTAGGAAGAAAGTTTAAGGAAAAAAAAACTTACATTTAAATGCCCATCAATGCAGCCTTATCAGTGTCCATCTGCAGCCTTGTCAGTGTCATTGAAGCATTGTCAATGTAGCCTTGCCCCATTGCAGCCTTGCCCCAGTGCAGCCTTGTTAGTGCAGCCTTCCCCAGTGTCCATTGCAGCCTTGCCGCAGTGCAGCCTTGCAGCCTTGTTAGTGCAGCCTTCCCCAGTGTCCATTGCAGCCTTGCCCCAGTGCAGCCTTGCAGCCTTCCCCAGTGTCTATTGCAGAGACCCGGCGGAGCAGAGCGAGCACCGCCGAGATCACAGGGACTGGGCGAAGCCAAGATACACATAGCCGAGTGTACTAGGCTCTTCTCGGCTCCGCTCACAGTCATGCCCAGTCCCACTCTATGATGGACATAACACAGGTCCAATGGCGGGACTGGGGGTGACTGTGAGCGGAGCCGAGAAGAGTCGAGTACACTCGGCTATGTGTATCTTGGCTCCGCCCAGTCCAGTTTAAATTCGTTACTTTTGTAATTCGGAAATTCAGATGCATCAGAATTTCCGAATAATGAAAAATTTGTCCGAATTTCGATTCGGAACGAAACGAAATGCACATGTCTAATTTCTTTGTGGTTCACCCTTGTGCTCAGGAAACATACTGAAAGGGGAAGAAAGCAGAGTGAGCAAAGCTAATGACCTAATGATTAGGATGAACCTGGCTTTAGTTCAAGATGGGTTTGGTGAACAAACATAACATGCTAAAGTTTAGGCACCAAATCCAAATGTGCTAATCACTTGCCTGGGGGACATGTACCAAAGCAAAAACAAGAATTTTTTAAAAAATGTACTTTGACGGAGAGCAGCATTTTTATTTAAAAAGAAAAAAAAAACATGGACACTTATGCCCTGTACACACGATAGGATTTTCCGATGGAAAATGTGTGATAGGACCTTGTTGTCGGAAATTCCGACCGTGTGTAGGCTCCATCACACATTTTCCATAGGAATTTCCGATACACAAAGTTTGAGAGCAGGATATAAATTTTTCCGACAACAAAATCCGTTCTCGGAAATTCCAATCGTGTGTACACAAATCTGACACACAAAGTGCCACGCATGCTCAGAATAAATTAAGAAACAAAAGCTATTGGCTACTGCCCCGTTTATAGTCCCGATGTACATGTTTTACGTCACCACGTTCAGAACGATCGGATTTTCTGACAACTTTGTGTGACCGTGTGTATGCAAGACAAGTTCGAGCCAACATCCGTCGGAAAAAATCCTAGGATTTTGTTGTCGGAATGTCCGATCAATGTCCGACCGTGTGTACAGGACATTTTTCTGTTTGTGAACAAGGTGGCCTATGAATCCCTTCATTTATTCCAGACCCTTATCCTAGATCATTGTCTGGTATAGATGTTAATAGGGACTGTGCACAAAAAAAAAAAAAAACGGAATGGGGTTACCCATAAAAATATATACCAGACATTTATCCTTGATGAGCATGTGGTATGGGTGCCAAAACAAAAAAGCATGTACGGGGTCCCCCTAAAATCCATACCAGTCCCTTATCTAAGTATGCAGCCTGGCAGTCCCAGAAAGGGGGGTGACAAGTTTGTTGCCTTCCTTCTGAACCATACCAGGCAACATGTCGTCAACTTGGAGCAAGGGCCTCTCCCCAAAAATCCTGGCAGCATGGTTGTGGGGGTCTGCTGGCAGGGGGATAATTGGTATCTGTAAGCCTCTTTATAAATAAGGGAGCGCCCAGATACAGGCCTTATCCCTATGTGAATGTGTAAGGGCTACATAGTACCCCTACTCATTCACAAAAAAAGTTAAAAGTAAGTAAAGGAGCACATTATTTGACAAGTCCTTTATTAAAGGAAAGAGACAAAAAATTACCCACAATGTAAATCCATCGTCAGTCAGGTCAATTACACAAATAGGATGAACGATACCCACTGACTTACAGAAAAAAAAACACATCCAATTTCTACATATGCTGCAAATGACAGCTCTAGTCCTGAATCTAAATATAAATAAAGACGCAAGGTATACCCAGGGATGTAATTGCCCTAATATGTCCACATTGCCATATTTGGGCATTGATGTCAGCCACTATCCCTGCCCCTTTGTTTAAATGGCTTGGGATTTTTGGGCAGCAAATGAGTGGGGCTGTTAGATGTCATGGGTTGCTAATGATGTGGTGGGTACTGGCACCCACTGCTTCCTTAAAGCTGATTTTAAAGTTTTAGTGAACCTTAAAAATTTTGTTTGGACCAAGCTGGTCCAAACAAACTATTTACTTAACTAACAAATGCAGTGGCTGTGGGCGTTGTATAAACTGTATGTATCCTTCCAGCAATGGGATGGGAACTTCCGGGAACTGATTGGTGTTTGTAATGTCATCCACCTGCCTCAGCCAGTAATAGGAGACTTTGGGGGTTATTTCACGAACAGCAAATCCACTTTGCACTACAAGTGCAAAGTGCACTTGAAATTGCACTGAAAGTGCACTTGGAAGTGCAGTCGCTGTAGATCCGAGGGGGACATGCATGGAAAATAAAAAAACAGCATTTTAGCTTGCACATGATTGGATGATAAAATCAGAAGAGCTTCCCCTCATTTCAGATCTACCCCTCAGATTTACAGCGACTGCACTTCCAAGTGCACTTGTAGTTTGCACTTGTAGTGCAAAGTGGATTTGCCTTTCGTAAATAACCCCCTTTGCATTCATTCATGGAATACAAAGCTTCCTGTAAATGGCTGAGCCTGACTCAATTTTGTTCTGGGAGTGGGACTGTGGGAAAAAAACAATACTATATATGATGTTTGCCTCCCGTGGAACAAGCTATCTGAACCTGTATTTATGCTGAACCAAGAACTCATCCCAACTTATTAACCGCTTCCTGACCGCCTCACGCAGATATCCTGCGGCAGAAGGGCACGTACAGGCAGATTAACGTACCTGTACATTGCCCTTTAAGAGGCGGCTCGCGGGCGCGCACGTCCGCTGGGAGCTCCGGGACCATGATCGCGGGTCCCGCGGACTTGATGTCTGTGGGCATACCCGTGATTGTCTCACGGTGAGGAAGAACGGGGAGGTGCTAATGTAAACAAGCATCTCCCCGTTCTGCCTAATGACACTGACACTGATCACACTCCCTGTAATCGGGAGCGGTGATCATTGATGTGTCACACACAGCCCCTCCCCCCCACAATTAGAATCACTCCCTAGGACACACTTAACCCCTACAACGCCACCTAGTGGTTAACCCCTACACTGCCAGTGACATTTTTATAGTAATCAATGCAATTTTATAGCATTGATCGCTGTATTAATGCCAACAGTCCCAAAAATGTGTCAAAATTGTCCAATGTGTCCGCCATAATGTTGCAGTCACGATAAAAATCGCTGATCGCCGCCATTACTAGTAAAAAAATAAATTATCAATAAAAATGCCATAAAACTATCCCTTATTTTGTAGACGCTATAACTTTTGCACAAACCAATCAATAAACGCTTATTGCAATTTTTTTTTACCAAAAATATATAGAAGAATACATATCGGCCTAAACTGAGGAAAAAAAATGTTTTTTTATATATTTGGGGATAGTTATTATAGCAAAAAGTAAAAAATAATGCGTTTTTTTCAAAATTGTCGCTATTTTTTTGTTTATAGCGCAAAAAATAAAAACCGCAGAGGTGATCAAATACCACCAAAAGAAAGCTCTATTTGTGGGAAAAAAGGATATCAATTTTGTTTGGGAGCCACGTCTCACGACCGCGCAATTGTCAGTTAAAGCGATGCAGTGCCGAATCGCAAAAAGTCCTCTGGTTAGCAAGGGGGTAAATTCTTCTGGGGCTGAAGTGGTTAATGTCCAATCATCAAGCTACAGGTAGCTTAGTGACACCACTATATACCTAAACTCTTACAGGTAAAGATATGTAGGCTTTCAGGCTGCGCTGTCTGACACAGGTAAACGAGCCAAAAAGGTGGCTGAAAAGAAAAACAAACCTTTTGACAGAAAAGACAGTCCACAATTAAATGTTATCTTCATCATAAGCTGGTTGCCTGGATTTCAGCTTTAAATATTCTCTTATGATGTAGGACAAAGACAACAGAGATCCCTATCATTAATTGTTTAATATACTTTGAGGGGGGTTTACTAAAACTGGAGAGTGCAAAATCTGGTGCAGCTCTGCATAGAAACAGCTTCCAGGTTTTATTGCCAAAGCTTAATTGAACAAACTGAAGTTAGAAGCTGAATGGCTACCATGCACAGCTGCACCAGATTCTGAGTGCTCCAGTTTTAGTAAATCTCCTCCTTTGTGTAGGTAACTTAGCATGTGTGTCATGTTACTTATAAGAAAGTATTTAATCTTTATCATCAGTACATAAGAGTACACAGCTGACATTTGGCTTACTTGCCTAATTCTGTACTTTAACCTTGGGAACTTTAGACCTTCTGTTATTCATGAAAACATCTAGCATAATTCCGACATTTGATTTAATTCATATGGGGGTTTATTTACTAAAGGGAAATCGGCTCCTAGGGGCATCTGGCATTTTTTTTTTCTGCCTCTAAACTCCCCTGCATGTTAGCCTATTGCCCATGAAATAACCCCCTATGGGGGTTATTTACGAAAGGCAAATCCACTTTGCACTACAAGTGCAAACTACAAGATTGCAGCGTGCACTTGAAATTGCACTGAAAGTGCACTTGGAAGTGCAGTTGCAGTAAAGAGGGGTAGATCTGAAATGAGGGGAAGCTCTGCTGATTTTATCATCCAATCATGTGCAAGGTAAAATGCTGTTTTTTATTTTCCTTGCATGTCCCCCTCGGATCTACAGCGACTGCATTTCCATATGCACTTCTAGTGCAATTTCAAGTGCACTTTGCACTTGTAGTTTGCACTTGTAGTGCAAAGTGGATTTACCTTTAGTAAATAACCCCAATAGACTTTTAGCAGTGTTTAGTTATAGGAAAGTTTAGAGACAGGAAGAAAAAAAAAACACTGCCAGTGCGTCCAGAAGCAGCAGAGTTTGGGCAGAAAAAACACTTGATGCTACTAAAAGCTGCTAAACATCCCTAAACGCTAGGTGCGTTTAATGTTATGAATTAATGCCCAAGAGCTTGATACCTGTATAAGCTCCTCAAAGCTTGTACAGCTATAGACACTTTTACAAGCGTCAGGCATTTTTTCTGCAAAAATGCTGCTGGCCTCTAAGGCTGGATTCACACCTATGCATTTTTGGTGCTTTTTGCATTTTGCAGATTTGCACTACAGAACGTGTTCCATAGAAAACAATGTTAAACGGACTGTAGTGCAAATCTGCAAAATGCAAAAAGCACTAAAACTGCATAGGTGTGAATCCAGCCTTAGAGAGTAAAATAAACATCCGGTGTGCATGAGGTCTTAGAATGAATGGCACCACAGTACACCCATGAGAAATATATGCGTTTTTTGTGTGCCGCAGGAACGTGCAATAAACAATAACATTTGCAATGATCTTTTTAAAATAAAGTAACTGCAGCGGCTATTTTTTGAGGCAGATATCCTATTGATTTTTTACAGGGAGGGACATTGTAATCAGATGGTATTATGATCGTTGTCACAGACATCAGTTCCCCCGGAGCAGTCATTACACCTGGAAACGTTTCACGGCAGACAGAAAAACAAAGCCTTACTACAGACTTCAGTGGATGAGTCACAAGCCACGCGCTGGCCAGGAATCAATACATTTTCTCCATGTGTGTGACTTCACTATCCTTTGTGTGCTTGCTCTTTCCCTGCCAAAGCAACGGATGACAGTGGGATTAATATGTTAAAACAGATATTATTTGGATTTTGAGTCTGCACATGGAAATGGAAATGTTCACTATTATCATCCGTTCTCTACGGAGCTGTATTGCAAGGATCAGAGTGTTAGTATACATGAGGATTTCACTTCTTTTATTGGTACAATGGTTTTTGGAACCCAACAATAGGGCTAATATTTATACACTGGTGAAAACAAAAGTGTCCTTGTTACCCATGGCAACCAGATTCCAGCAATTATCTTTGAACTTGTATCAGGACAATGTCAGATTGATTCTGGCCCGTTGCTATGGACAAGGCACACAATTTACCTCCCTCCTGTTTTTACCCGTGAGGCCCAGTATACATCCTTTCCAGCAGCAGTTGACGGCTTTTGAGTTAATTAGGGCTGAGTGAATGTCGGAGCTATAGGGTGCTTCTTTTGTGTTTGGAAAATAGATCATGCGTCAAGCATGTCCTCAGATAGCTTTTCAGAAGCCTTCTCCAGCATACTGATGAGGGGGACAGCTACTTTCCACTTTCCTTTGTGCATTTGCAAATCCCTGGTGGCAGAGTTTTTAAGACCTGCTCCACTTGGCACTGTGCTTTTACCCCTTTCTTCTCATTGCACAATCTAGAAAAAAGATTTACTTATATCTTTACATTATATCGTACCGATGTCTCTAAAACAACAGTTATAATTAAAACCTTACTCACTTGGTAGGTAAACTCCAGCCCTACAGGTTTCCCTATGAAGCTGTGCTTTTAGGTTCAGTGTATGGATTTCTTCAAATTAAATTACTATTGAAGTTACAAATGTGTTTATCGTTCACAAAGTTCAGTCTTGTGCAATAGTCAATCAAATCGATCCCTATATGAAAAATAATTATTTCAGGGGAACTATTAAAAAAAAAAAAAAAACTTGAATAAATGTGCAAATGTATCTAATAGGCTAAAATCATTTTTGATCACAGAATGGCAAATAGATATATTAGTTGAAAGTGTATATAAACCCCAAAACAAAAATATATTGCAGCTTACCAGTTTATAGATTAGACGGCTGCATTCTTTTTTTTTTTTTTTCATTGAGGCTTTTGTTTCTTTTATTTTCCACTTGGTAATTCTGTGAATAACACACTTCCTATGCTAGGCTGGCTCCACTGCTCCGCTGTATCAATGGAGTGGTCATGGAGTGGCCCAGCCAGTCTCCAAACTTTATTCCTATAGAAAATTTATGGAGGGAGCTAACACTTCGAGTTGCCAAGTGACAGCCAAGAAACCTTAAAGTGTAAGTTCACCTTACAGAAAATCTGTAAGGTGAACTCACACTGGACCCTGTCCCCATCGCACCTGGTCCCGCTAACCTGGAGTCTGCCAAACATCCGTTCTGACACATCGGATAGGCGCTTTACCAGTCAGGGGATTTGAAATCCCTGCGGCTTTCTCTCCTCTTCGCCTACGGTGACAGGACGGGCTACGCAGGTTCTGATTGGTTGGCGCCACCCATGTGAAGGCACCAACCAATTATAATGCTCCTAAACGTATCTCCTGATGAGGTACGTTTAGGAGCTTAAGCTGACGGGATTTCCATGCCCCGGACCAGATGTCTCCTAGCAAGAGATCGCTGGGCTCCAGGTCCAGGTCAGTGGGACTGGGGGAGGGGGGGGTGAAGAGGGGATCCTGTGTAAGTTCACTTTACAGATTTTTCTGTAAAGGTGAACTTAACCTTTAAGGAGTTAGAGAAGATCTGTAAAGAAGAGTGGACGAAAATCCCTCCTGAGATGTGTGCAGACCTGGTCACCAACTACAAGAAACGTCTCTGTGCTTGCCAACAAGGGTTTCTCCATCAAGTACTAAGTCATGTTTTGCCTGGGGATCAAATACTTTACTCACTGAACTAAAAAAAAAAAAAAAAAAGCTTTAAAAAATTGTGCAAATTTATCATAAAATCATTTTTGATCCCAGAATCCCAGAATGGCAAATAGGTATATCAGTTGAAAGTGTATAAAAACCTCAAAACAAAAATATATTGCAGCTTAACACTTCATAGATTAGATGGCTGCACTGTATCAATGGAATGAGCCATGGTCGCCAGCCAGGCTGAATTCGGAACATGTTTTTCTCTCTTAGGGGTTGATTTACTAAACACAACTAGACTGTTCATTTTGCAAGGAAAGTTACACTTTGCAAGGGACTTTACCCCAGAGCTTTGTAAAGGAGGTGAAGCTATGCTGACTTTCAACATGCAATCATCTGCAAGCAAAAACATTTTTTC
This sequence comes from Lithobates clamitans, assembly GCA_037952925.1. Classification (NCBI taxonomy): domain Eukaryota; kingdom Metazoa; phylum Chordata; class Amphibia; order Anura; family Ranidae; genus Lithobates; species Lithobates clamitans. The sequence continues at coordinate 395,348 of JBBGZY010001357.1, read as the reverse complement.
CTTGCATGTGATATTTCTTTGATAAGTGAAATTTTACCACATTCACTAACCCCTGGGGAAAATTACAATGCAAAGTGCAACTTCCCTTGCAAAGTGAATTGCCTTTTTGCTTTTAATCAATCAACCCAACAATCTTCATAACATGGAGGGGAATATAAGTAGTTTGCAAAAAGAATATAACATTGTTTGTGCTTTCAGTTCATCTCACCGGAAATGACAAGGACGATCGGGGCTGTCTTTAATGCAGGGTAAAAGGGGCAGCTGCCCTGGGCCCAGTCAATGTTGTGGGCCCAAAGCAGCTGCCCCTTCAGCCCATGCTGCCTGCAGATAGTTGATAAGTGGAATCGGGGGCCCCAAGAAAATGTTTGCCCAGGGTCCAATCGATATTAAAAACGGCCCTGAGGACAATGTATTTCTGGCAAGATTAACAGATATTTTATATATTTGCTGAAAATAAAAAATAAAAACAAATGCACCCTCTGCATCTAAGGACTGATAAGCTGCATTTTATGTTATAGCATATATATGTATGACATTTTTGTTTTGGGGTTTAGTTATCATTTAACATACTATAATATGTTTTTTAAATGTGAGCAAATGTGATTTTTTTTTAAGGACACCTTACCCCTTTTAATTAATAACCTTATGCTGGCATCAACCCTGTTAAAGGGGAAGTGTGTGATAGCAAAAAACAAACATGCATACTCACTTATATGGCTGCAGCATGGCTCCGATGCTGCAGCTATCCCCCGCCAACTCTGAGACCAAAAACGGAGCGATCACATGACTGCTGATCGCTCAGTTCTTGGTCTTCACTGAGTAGAGAGTGGAACTCTCAGTCATTAGCTCTATGCTCTACCCCTCCGGTACTCACTGCAGTGCTGGGCTGTGAAGGGGTGTGAGCAGCTGGCTCGAGCAGCGTTGCAGGTGCTGGTCAGGAATCTGGGTGAATCCCGACCTCAAAGTCGGGGGTCCTTGCAGATCCTGAACTGGCTCTGTGACAAATCTGTGTCACAGGAGTGCAGAAATAGGTGCATTCCTGTGACCCGGTAAATATAGGCAAAAAAAGCTTTGGCCATGCTTTTTTTTTAAATATTGCACCTTACCCTTGTTTTAAAGCACTACAGTTTATCAAAATGTATTGTTGTTACCAATGTGGAAACAACCAATAACAATAATGCCTTCAACTAACAGCCACACACGACTGAATAACAGCATAACAATTACAATCATTGCAATATCACACTTTACACCTTTGCAGATGTAGATAATGTGGATAAGATAGCATGAGAATATACATTTGTATATAAAGATTTTATGATGTTGCTGTTTTTTGCCTGTGATGTGGGGAAATTATGACCAGTAGCTCAAAGATCCTGTCATTAGGTGGCATTTCCCATTTTAGAGAGGTGAGAGGTAGACTACCCTGTACATATTTAGCACTTTTATCTTTGCCTGGATAGCTGAGACTTATAGTTCTTCTAAAAGGTAAAGAGCAACAGGAATTTTATTGAAAAATATAAGGATGCTCAATAACTTGTACAAAACAACACTTTATTTTCTGGGAATACCACCTACAACTTTTGCTAGCATTTTGTTGTACACAGCTGTGATGTATGCAGTCTGAATTTGCAAATATAGATGTAAGTGGGGCATCTAGTGGCGATAAACGGAATTTCATCTAAAATTCATATTTTTTTCCACCAGTACCATAAAACATGTTTTATGTGGTCATAATTTTGTCATGTTAAATTGAGCAGAGATTCATGTACTTTTCATTACAGTCCTAGAAGCCTGGCTTATAATTCCTAGGCAAAGGTACTGCACTAAAAATGAGGAGAATGCTAAGTGCTTTTTCTGTATGCAATTGTTTTTGCCTCTGATACAGAATTATTTTTTCTGATGCTGCTCAGTGAATCCAAATATGTTGCAGGTAACATGATTTATTTTAAGGTTCAGTTTCACAAGTGTGTTAAGATATTTCAAATAGCATCTCTTATAAAGACATAAAACTACGTCAAATTTGCATCACAATTTATTTAAAAAGAGCACAGAAAAATATACTGATGAGCATGTAACTAATTTAAAGTAGCAAAATTAATTGATTAACTAGAAAATCATAAATAATATTCAGACTCTTTGCCATACAGTATGTATCAAAAACTATATATATATAAAAGAAGGCAGTATGGTGGCCTGAATTTATGGGAGGTGTCCGGGGGGTATTTAAGCAAACCACTCACCTGTGGTCTTTGTCGGTTACAGCGCACAATACCCTCCCTCCCATTCCCCTTTTTCAGGCTACTTCTGAGCACATTTCTCTCCACAATCAGCCATTACTTATATTGGGTATGACCCCTTTCTTGGCATACCGACCAGCAGACCAGGGCACACCCCAGGTCCATGTTTATGTGGTTTATATCTGTCTCAGCCAAAGGGCTTTGACCATTAAATAAATATAAATATATATATATATATATATATATATATATATATATATATATATATACATTAATAACACTATATTGTCAAAAGTGTTGGGACACCTGCCTTTTCGCGCACATGAAACTTTAATGGCATCCCAGTCTTAGTCCGTAGAGTTCAATATTGAGTTGGCCCACCCTTTGCAGCTATAACAGCTTCAAGTCTTCTGGGAAGGCTGTCCACAAGGTTTAGGAGTGTGTCTATGGGAATGTTTGACCATTCTTCCAGAAGCGCGAATTTGTGAAGTCAGGCACTGGTGTTGCACAAGAAGACCTGGCTCGCAGTCTCCACTCTAATTGCCACACACATAGGTTGGACTTGATGGACTTGTGTCTTTTTTCAACCTCACCTACAATGTAACTATGTGTAACTAATTCACCCCAAAGGTGTTGAGGTCAAACTCGCCAAAACTCGCTCATTAATATCTTTATTAACCTTGCTTTGTGCAATGGTGCACAGTCATGTTGGAACAGGAACTCACCAAGACATCCCCAAACTGTTCCCACAAAGTTGGGAGCATGAAATTGTCCAAAATGTCTTGATATGCTGATGCCTTAAGAGTTCCCTTGACTGGAACTAAGGGGACAAGCCCAACCCCTGAAAAACAACCCCACATCATAATCCCCCCTCCACCAAATGATTTGGACCAGTGCACAAAGCAAGGTCCATAAAGACATGAATGAGCGAGTTTGGGGTGGAGGAATTTGACTGGCCCGAACAGAGTCCTGACCTCAACCCCATAGAAACACCATTGGGATGAATTTGAGCGGAGACTGTGAGCCAGGCCTTCTTGTCCACATCAGTGCCTTACCTCACAATGCGCTTCTGGAAGAATGGTCAAACATTCCCATAGACACATTTCTTAACCTTGTGGACAGCCTTCCCAGAAGAGTTGAAGCTGGTATAGCTACAAAGCGTGGGCCAACTCATTATTGAACCATACGGACTAAGACTGGGATATCATTAAAGTTCATGTGCGCGTAAAGGCAGGTGTCCTAATACTTTTGACAATATAGTGTGTGTAATATATATATATATATATATATATATATATATATATATATATATATATATATATATATATATATATATATACACTGGGGGAAATAATTATCTGATCCCCTGCAGGTTTTGTATGTTTGTCCACTTACAAAAGAAATGAAGGGTCTATATTTGTTATCATAGGTGTATTTTAAATGATAGAGACAGAATATCAACCAAAAAATCCAGAAAAAACACACAAAACAATGCTAGTTCAGTGAGTAAATTAAGCATTTGATCCCCAAGCAAAAGATAACTTAGTACTTGGTGGAGAAGCCCTTGTTGGCAAGCACAGAGGTAAGATGTTTCTTGTAGTTGATGAACAGATTTACACACATCTCAGGAGGGATTTTGGTCCACTCTTCTTTACAGATCTTCTCTAAATCCTTAAGGTTTCTTGGCTGTCTCTTGGCAACTCGAAGTTTTAGTTCCCTCCATAAATTTTCTATAGGATTAAGGTCTTGAGACTGGCTAGGCCAAGCCATGACCTAATGTCCTTCTTCTTGAGCCACTCCTTTGTTTCCTTGATGATATGTTTTGGGTCATTGTCATGCTGGAAGACCCATCCATGGCTCATCTTCAGTGTTCTGGCTGAGTGAAGAAGGTTCTCATCCAAGATTTTACAATACATGGCCCCTGAATGCGGCTAAGTCGGCCTGTACCATTAACAGAGAAACAGACCCAAAGTATCATGTTTACTCCTCCATGCTTGACTGTAGGGATGGTGTTCTTAGGGTCATAGTCATCATTTTTCATTCTCCAAACACGGTGAGTCGAGTTAATGCCAAAGAGCTCGATTTTGGTCTCATCTGACCACAGCACTTTCTCCCAATCCTTCTCTGAATCATTTAGATGTTCATTGGCCATTGAATAACCAATAACGCGCAATTAAAGAAAAAAAAACTGTATATTTGATTGCACATGATTGAATGATAGAAGTCAGCAGAGCTTCACCCTATTTACTAAGCCATTGTCAAGTGTTAAAAATGAGCTAGCCGCAGTTGGGCTTATATACAAATCTAAGTATTCAGCTTTTGTTATCATACATATGCAGGCTCTGAATGAGCATAAGGCTGGACATGTGTAGCGCTACCCCCTTAGGAGCTGCTGGTGAATGTTAGTTATCTGGGGAATGTTGGTTACCTGCACAGCCAGGCACATGAATTTTCCATACACTCTGGAATCAAGAAGCAGTCCTTGCAGCTTTGTTTTTTTTTTTTTAAAAGGTTTGAACTTGGATGGGGAAGGGTTAATATGGGATGCCCACTTGATCAGCAGAACTCTTCAGGGACTCAACCTATATACATCCCGTATATACACACTTCTTTCTTCTACCTCCAGCACAAACTTGCTTGTAGAACTACGACTCCCTGGACCAGCTAGCACTTTGGGGATGATCTGATAAAGGCGTACTCAGACCATAACAAATGCTCTTTGCAGGTAGGGACCGCGGGCCCTTTGGTGTAGCAAAAAGAGAGGTGCTCTTCGGTGCTAGCTGTCCTTCTCCTGTTGCTACTGTTCCCTCCCAGTACTATCTCTTTAGGCACTGCCAGCCTGCCTGACTGCAGCTGCCCCTTTCACTAACCCTCCTGGCTACTTCTTCACAGTCCTCCCAGACTGATTCTGCATCTATCCCGGACTGCTTGCACCCAGTCCCTTCAGGCATGCCTCTCAGTCCTCTGACTGCAAAACTCACTAGCCCACGTGGCTGTCTTCTTCCCTGGAGATTTGCCCGGCAGTGTTCTCCTGTTGTGCTCACCTTGCTCCCGTGCCACCTGGTCAGGATCCCCCTGTGTGTCATGAAGAGGGGTCCCTTCCACACCTGAGCCTAGGCCTGAGTTCACCCCCCCCACCCCCGACTGGGGGGCTACTTTAAAGGCCCTGACAGCCTAGTAATTCATCTCCATCTTTCAGCCGAACTCCACAAACAGGGCCGTTTTTAAGGCAGGGCAAAAGGGGCAGCTGCCCTGGGCCCTGTCGTTGTTGTGGGGCCCAAAGCAGCTGCCTCATACTTGCCAATTATCCCAGTTTAAATTCATTTGCCCCTTGAAGGTTTAGTTCCGTGCTGTGTCCTGATATCTCAGTGTGAAGTGCTGCTACTAATGCTGCCCAGCTCAGCCCTATTGTTTTGTCCAAATGACTCACCTGCAGGCTGTGTTTACATGTAAATAACCTGCAATCATATGTAAATAGCTGCATCCGGCAGAATAGATATGTAAATAAAGGTGGCATTCATATGTACATCATGCCCCCTACAGTGAGGGGATGATGTGCTGTAACCTCTAGCAACCAATCAGTGAGCAGTATTACTGTACAGTAATATCTAGCAACCAATCAACAAGCAGAAATCATGTGCTGTAACCTCTAGCAACTAATCAGTGAGCCGTAATGTGTGCTGTAACCTCTAGCAACCAGTCAGTGAGCGGTAATGATACACTGTAACCTCTGACAACGAATCACAATCACTGTCTGATCTGATACAGTAAACTGATTTTAAGTCTAGCTGCTATTTATTGTATGTCTCAGAGCAGGTGGAGAGCGAAACTGTATGGGGGGGGGCAAGAAACCGTTTGCCCAGGGTCCAATCGGTATTAAAGACGGCCCTGTCCACAAACCCCAGCTGGGCTGATCCAGAGTATTTGAGGGGGCCTGCCCCCAGCCAACCCTTCTGTTGGGGATTGGTCAAGGCCCTCAGAACACTCCAGCTAGCTCTCCTAGACCCCTCCCAACTGCTACTGGAATCTTCTCCCAGTTTCCAGATAGCAGGGCGAGTCACCAGAGAAGCTGCTGATGAGTCATCCAGCCTACCTGAGTCACTCATCCAACCCAGAAAAACACACAGACTTGGCTGCCAGCCAAGCCTGAACATTTACCTACACTATGAAAACAAAACTCCTAAAACTAACACTCTAGCAATGCTAGGGGGTGCTACACATGCATTACTAGCTTTATTTCTAATTTTGCTTACAGATTCATCCATATACAAAGCAGATAGACAAATTTTCTGCTGTTCCCATTGTATTTAGACAGCTGGCCTCACTGGCTTGCTCTCACAATTTTTCACCCGAATCCTTTAATTTTTCAACTGATGTATGCCAGGTAGGAGATTTCTGAGGACATTCATACAGTATATGGCTAGCTTAAAGTGGTATTAAATCAAAAATGTATTTGACTACATTTGATGAAAATAACATAACTCACATACATTTGATTTTTTTTCTCTAATTTATTAATTTCCTTCATGGAGCTCCAATTGTCCCCTGGCTGTGCCCTATATTCCCCTGTGCCTCCTGTGCCACCAGGACCTATGGAGTGTAAGTCTTTGCAAACGCCCACTCTGAGTGTGGATCTCTTTTCAGAAGCAGGACAGTAACAGGCGCACTTGTAAACATAGCCTAAGAAGAAGGATATCATTAAAGCAGTAGTAAACCGCATTAAAAAAAAAAATTGGGCCCCGGGCATAATGTGCTAGTATGCATCACATTTTAGTATTGCATATTAGCACATTATGACAGACTTACCTGAAAACGAAGCCCTCTAGCGGTTGAAGGCACTTCCATCTTCACCTGGTCTTCTTTCCAGGTCCGTGGGCTTTGGCAACGTGAATGGCCGGCGATTACATCACTCCTGCACATGTGCGCGGGAGTCACTTTTTACCGAATGGCACTAAAGGACAGGCATGGCATGCGCCGGTGATGTCACCAGCTGCAAATAAAGTAAATCTCTCCTAAATAGGGCATTTTTAGGAGATATTTACTGTACCTATAGGTATGGTAAACATTATTATAGGCTTACCTATAGGTAAACATCATACATGGGAGTTTGCATCCACTTTAAGGCATTTCCTAGCAACAATCAGTCACAGTTTAGAAAGGTGGGGTTACATCACTATTAAGAGATAAATAGGTGTGGAACTATAACTGGGGTTTAATACTAAATGTTAAGATTCTTGAATAAGTCCAGTCATGTCTGGTTATTATTAAACATTACTACAATTACATATATTTATTCCAGTGCATACGCATACTACAAATGACAATCTATGATTGAATAAAATGACTTCTATTAGGAGAAACCTTTAGAAGTCCACATTGTAACAGATGTGTGTCAGTGCAAAATCACACCAAAAAGTGCAGAAGATCCAATAAATTAAAAGGGGATTGTTGACCAGTGCACCGCGCCCCGTAATCAATGCGCCTGGCCTTTAATCTACATGCAGGGTGCCAGGCGCATGGATTCCGATGGGTTTTTTTTTTTAAGCACATGATGTTGTGGAAATTTTATTATATGGACTCATGTGGACATTTTATTCTAGGATGTGTGTTTTATAGATTGTCACCTGTCTCCCTGTGTTGATTTAACCGAGGAGCGCTCTAGCAGAGCGCACTTGGGTTGAATCGGGACAAGCGGTAAAACCGTCAGTATGAAAACCTTCTCATGGGCTTGGAGACCTGTTCTCTGGGGGTGTGCTGACAAAAGAGGAGGGACTCTTGTGGAAATTTTATTATATGGACTCATGTGGACATTTTATTCTAGGATGTGTGTTTTATAGATTGTCATCTGTCTCCCTGTGTCTGATTTAACCGAGGAGTACTCTAGCAGAGCGCACTTGGGTTGAATTGGGACCAGAGGTAAAACTGTCAGTATGAAAACCTTATGTTCACTCTGTGTGTGTGGGCCTTTGCCGGTTTGTAAGTATCAAGCGCAATGTGCTGGGCTTCTTGCCTTCAAATGTCTCTGCACATTAGAGTGACGTCTGTATAGCGAGAGAAACATATTATATCTCTGTTGTGGCTACACTATCCCTTTTGGATACATATCTGCTTTTATAAGAGGACATTGATATCTGCCTTGTTGGTATACTTGTACCGTATATTGACAACAGCAGTAGCAATGTCCCCGCAGATCTTCTAAAACCTGTAAGAACAAGTAGAATGATCTTACTAGATACTGGTTACTCTGAGAAGTATTGAATAGGTTCCATGCTGACCAAGATGGTGTCTGTGCGTGCATGTGGCTGGGCCGGGGGCAGTGTACATGTCTCAAGTGGGTGGGACATGTGCACTCCCCCCCACTCCTGTGGATGCCCTCCCCTTTACTGTTGTCATTTCCTGTGTTGTTATTTCCTGTGTTGTCATTTCCTGTGATGTCACTTTGCATGGAGGAAGGGTTTGGCTGTTGGGGCTATGACTTCCTGTTTGTCATTCCTTTTGTTGCCAATAAATAAAAACAAAGTGCCTGTGTACTTGTGAGGGCAGACAGTCAAGCTGTGGAGCTAAGGATGTAAGAATGGTGGTCATGTCTGTGTTACTTGGGAAGATATGGGAAACAGGGTCATACTAAGATGCATTATACCAAAAGACAGAAAGTGACATGGATTATGCCCAGCGTATAGCGAAATTGGCAGCCGCCCCTTATGACGTCACAGTCCTGGGGCATGCTGGGACTGTGACGTCATCAGGGGTGGGGTCACCGGGTAACATCACCCATGCCTATATAAGTCGTTGCGCACCATGCACACAGCATTACAACGGGAGAGAGCGTTGTGTCAACATCGGAAGAAGAGAAGAGGGAACAAGACAATGGAGGAGACCGGGCCAACACTAGCAAGAGAGCAGCAAAAGAGCAGAAGATAGCAGAGGAGCCCAGCAGAAGAACCGGAGAGCAGGAGAAGAACCGGACACCAGGAGAAGAGGCCGGAGAGCGGGAGAAGAGGCCGGAGAGAGCGGAGAAGTCGGAAGAGACCCCCAAGTCGGAAGAAGATCCCCCGGAGCTGCCTAATAAATTGCTTTAAAAACCTGTCTAGTGTGTTTTTTTATTGACACTTTTCCCCCAGGTGAATAGGTAGGGGTACGATGTACCCCATACTCATACACATAGGGTGGGGGGCCAGGATCTGGGGGCCCCCTTATTAAAGGGGGCTCCCGGATTCTGATAAGCCCCCCGCCCGCAGACCCCAACAGCCAATGGCCAGGGTTGTCAGGAAGAAGCCCTTGTCCTCATCAACATGGGGACAAGGTGCTTTGGGGTGGGGGGGCTGCAGTGCTTTGGGGTGGGGGGGCTGCAGGGCGCCCCCCTTCCCCAAAGCACCCACCCCCCATGTTGAGGGCATGCGGCCTGGTAGGGTTCAGGAGGGGGGGCGCTCGCTCGTCCCCACCACCTTTCCTGACCGGCCGGGCTGCGTGCTCGGATAAGGGTCTGGTATGGATCTTGGGGGGACCCGCACGCCGTTTTTTTGGTGTAGGGGTACCCCGTAAAATCCATACCAGACCCAAGGGGCATTGTCACCTCCCTCTCGCGCTCGCTGCAATAGGAAAATGTGTTTTTCCTATTGCAGCGAGCACGAGATGTACAGTACCCTGTCGCCGAGAACCAGCGCGATAGGATCGTGCTGGAAACATTCTCGCAGGCAGGTGCTGTAGCTGCCCTTGCATCGTATTTGGTCCGTCGGACCAGCATACAGACGAACAGATTTCCTGATAGGAACTGGTTCCGGCGGAGTTCCGGCGAGAAGATTTGAAACATGTTTCAAATCTAAAGTCCGTCTGATTTTCGACCAAAAAGGTCCGTCGGAAGTCCGATGAAGCCCACACACGGTCGGATTGTCCGACGGATTCGTTCCGGCGGACAAGTTTGGTCGAAAAGTCCACCCGTGTGTACAGGGCATTAGAGTCTGCAAAAGACTTAATACTGGGGTGGAGGTTCACTTTCCAGCAGGACAACAACCCTAAACATACAGCCAGAACTACAATAGAATGGTTTAGATCAAAGCATATTCATGTGTTAAGGGCCATACACACGATCGGACTTTTTGACAACAAACACGTAAATTAGCTGTTTTGCAGCAACATCCGACCGTGTGTACGCTCCATCGGACAAACTTTTTCAGTTTCCATCGGACTTTTGTTGGCTGTGCAAACGGACAAACTTTCCGGCAACTAAAGTCCGATGTAGCAAAGTCCGATCATGTGTACACAAAGCCATCGGACGTTTGTACAAACTACAGTACGCAGCCGCGAGAATGTTTCCCGGCGGCAGGGTACTGTACATCTCGCGCTAGCTGCAATAGGAAAAACACATTTTCCTACTGCGGCGGGCGCGAGAGGGAATTCCCCTCTGGGGAATACCAAACCCTTCGGTCTGGTATGGATTTTAAGAGGAACCCCCTACGCCGAAAAAACGGTGTGGGGGTCCCCCAAAATCCATACCAGACCCTTATCCGAGCACGCAGCCTGGCCGGTCAGGAAAGGGGGTGGGGACGAGCGAGCGCCCCCCCGCCTCCTGAGCCGTACCAGGCTGCATGCCCTCAACATGGCGGGTGGGTGCTTTGGGGGAAGGGGGCGCCCTGCGGGCCCCTCACCCCAAAGCACCTTGTCCCCATATTGATGAGGACAAGGGCCTCTTCCCGACAACTCTGGCCGTTGGTTGTCGGGGTCTGCGGGCGGGGCGCTTATCAGAATCCGGGAGCCCCCTTTAATAAGGGGGCCCCCAGATCCCGGCCCCCCACCCTATGTGAATGAGTATGGGGTACATCGCACCCCTACCCATTCACCTAGGGAAAAGTGTCAATAAAAAACCCAGTACACAGGTTTTTAAAGTATGAGGCAGCTCCGGGATCTTCTTCGGACTTCTGGATCGTCTTCTTCCCTCTTCTCTTCCAGAGATGTTGACACGACGCTCTCTCCAGCCGGAATGGTCTCTGTGCGCTCCGCACGGACTTATATAGGCGGTGACCCCGCCCCCCTATGACATCACAGTCCCGAGGCATGCTGGGACTGTGAGGTCATAAGGGGGCGTGGTCATATGATGACATGACCACACCCCCTTATGAGGGGGGTTCCTCTTAATATCCATACCAGACCTAAGGGCCTGGTATGCCCCTGGAGGGGAACCCATGCCGGTTTTTTATTTAAAATTTGGCGTGGAGTTCCCCCTCAAGATTCATACCAAACACAGTGCCTGGCATTGGCGGGGATCCAAGTCGGATCCCCGCACCAGTGTCAACCCGGCTCGCAAGGTGTCAATCTCGCCAAAAAAAAGTGGCGAGATTGACACAATATCAGACAACAATACACAAGTTGACCAAAGGGTGGTGGTAAAGAGCTGAAAAATCACATGATATGATGAAAGTTGGCTGGAAAAGTCCTGTCGTCTGTATGCAAGACAAACTTTTGGGCAACGCCCTTTGTACAAAAATCCAAGGGAAAGTTTATACAAAGTCCTATCGTGTGTATGGGGCTTTAGAATGGCCCAGTCAAGATCCAGACCTAAATCCAAAGAGAATCAGTGGCAAGACTTGAAAATTGCTGTTCACAGATGCTCTCCATCCAATCTGACAGAGCTTGAGCTATTTTGCAAAGAAAAATGGGCAAAAAGTTCACTCTCTAGATGTAGATGAGCAAAGCTGGTAGAGACATCCCCAAAAAGACTTGCAGCTGTAATTGCAGTGAAAGGCGGTTCTACAAAGTATTGACTGAATGCAAATGCCCCCCACATTTTTCACATATTTATTTTTAAAAAAATTTGACAACCATTTATCATTTTCCTTCCCCTTCACTATTATGTGTCACTTTGTGTTGGTCTATCACATAAAACCCCAATAAAATACATTCATGATTTTGGTTGCAACATGACAAAATGTGGAAAATTTCAAGGGGTATGAATATTTTTTCAAGGCACTATAAACAAAAAAAGACCAAAAATTTTGAAAAAAAAAATATATATTTTTTACTTTCTGCTAAAAAACATATCCAATAAAAAAATAGAAAAAATCAAATTTCTTCATCAATTTAGGCCAATATGTATTCTGAAACATATTTTTGGTCAAAAAAATCAAAATAAGCGTATATTGATTGGTTTGCGCAAGAGTTATAGCGACTACAAACTATGAGATTTTTTTTTTACTAGTAATGATGGAAATCAGCAACTCATAGTGGGACTGCAATATTGTGGTGGACATTCTGACACTAAGTGACACTTTTGACACTTTTTGGAAACCAGTGACAATAATACAGTGATCAGTGCTAAAAATATGCACTTACCGTACTAATGACACTGGATGGGAAGGGGTAAAACATCACGCACAATCAAAGGGTTAACTGTGTGCCTAGACAGTGTTTTGCTGTACTGTGGGAGGTGGTTTTACTAGGGACAGGGATGTAATTTATTCCTTGCTTTGCAGGGACACAAATACCACCCCTTCCTTCCTGCCAGAACTGTGATCTGCATTGTTTACATAGGCAGATTGCATTTCTATGTCTTTTCCTTCCAATCAGCGTTACCCATCATGCAGCTCCCTTGTGTATAATCACAGCAGGAGCGAGCCACCTGTGGCACGCATGCACGCTCCCTACCTGGAAAAGTCTAATCACATATATATACGTTATCCGGTGCACATGGGGCTGCCCTGTAGCAGTAAAACTGCTATAGGGTGGACCTGAACTGGTTAACTTGCCTAAATCAAATTCATACATACACAAACTAGGGCCAATTTAGACAAGAGCCAATTAACCTAGCAGCATGTCTTTGGAGTGTGGGAGAAAACCAGAGTGCCTGGAGAGGGAGAACGTGCAAACTTTGTGCAGGTAGTGCCATGGTTGGGCTTCAAACCAATGACCCTAGTATTACTACTGCTATTATACAGTATCTTAGTTAGGAAAGCCAGTATGGATTGCCAGTCTGTCCCATAGAAGTGGGAGTAGTTTGATCTGGAATACCCTGAATGGGGTACAAGCCAAAGTGAAATAACAACCCAAGGTGAGTGGATAGAATGAGTTATATGGGAGCCTTATACTAGACCAGGAGTTTGGCACAATATGGCAAAGGTTTTCATCTACCAGGAAGTGGATTGTTGCCCTATCGAAGAAGAAGCAGGGCATGGACTCAAGTAGTTTGGCACCAACAACCAACCAATCATAAGCTGACCGTCAGTATGAAAACCTTCTCATGGGCTTGGAGACCTGTTCTCTGGGGGTGTGCTGACAAAAGAGGAGGGACTCTTGTGGAAATTTTATTATATGGACTCATGTGGACATTTTATTCTAGGATGTGTGTTTTATAGATTGTCATCTGTCTCCCTGTGTCTGATTTAACCGAGGAGTACTCTAGCAGAGCGCACTTGGGTTGAATTGGGACCAGAGGTAAAACTGTCAGTATGAAAACCTTATGTTCACTCTGTGTGTGTGGGCCTTTGCCGGTTTGTAAGTATCAAGCGCAATGTGCTGGGCTTCTTGCCTTCAAATGTCTCTGCACATTAGAGTGACGTCTGCATAGCGAGAGAAACATATTATATCTCTGTTGTGGCTACACTATCCCTTTTGGATACATATCTGCTTTTATAAGAGGACATTGATATCTGCCTTGTTGGTATACTTGTACCGTATATTGACAACAGCAGTAGCAATGTCCCCGCAGATCTTCTAAAACCTGTAAGAACAAGTAGAATGATCTTACTAGATACTGGTTACTCTGAGAAGTATTGAATAGGTTCCATGCTGACCAAGATGGTGTCTGTGCGTGCATGTGGCTGGGCCGGGGGCAGTGTACATGTCTCAAGTGGGTGGGACATGTGCACTCCCCCCCACTCCTGTGGATGCCCTCCCCTTTACTGTTGTCATTTCCTGTGTTGTTATTTCCTGTGTTGTCATTTCCTGTGATGTCACTTTGCATGGAGGAAGGGTTTGGCTGTTGGGGCTATGACTTCCTGTTTGTCATTCCTTTTGTTGCCAATAAATAAAAACAAAGTGCCTGTGTGCTTGTGAGGGCAGACAGTCAAGCTGTGGAGCTAAGGATGTAAGAATGGTGGTCATGTCTGTGTTACTTGGGAAGATATGGGAAACAGGGTCATACTAAGATGCATTATACCAAAAGACAGAAAGTGACATGGATTATGCCCAGCGTATAGCGAAATTGGCAGCCGCCCCTTATGACGTCACAGTCCTGGGGCATGCTGGGACTGTGACGTCATCAGGGGTGGGGTCACCGGGTAACATCACCCGGTGACCACGCCCCATGCCTATATAAGTCGTTGCGCACCATGCACACAACATTACAACGGGAGAGAGCGTTGTGTCAACATCGGAAGAAGAGAAGAGGGAACAAGACAATGGAGGAGACCGGGCCAACTCTAGCAAGAGAGCAGCAAAAGAGCAGAAGATAGCAGAGGAGCCCAGCAGAAGAACCGGAGAGCAGGAGAAGAACCGGACACCAGGAGAAGAGGCCGGAGAGCGGGAGAAGAGGCCGGAGAGAGCGGAGAAGTCGGAAGAGACCCCCAAGTCGGAAGAAGATCCCCCGGAGCTGCCTAATAAATTGCTTTAAAAACCTGTCTAGTGTGTTTTTTTATTGACACTTTTCCCCCAGGTGAATAGGTAGGGGTACGATGTACCCCATACTCATACACATAGGGTGGGGGGCCAGGATCTGGGGGCCCCCTTATTAAAGGGGGCTCCCGGATTCTGATAAGCCCCCCGCCCGCAGACCCCAACAGCCAATGGCCAGGGTTGTCAGGAAGAAGCCCTTGTCCTCATCAACATGGGGACAAGGTGCTTTGGGGTGGGGGGGCTGCAGTGCTTTGGGGTGGGGGGGCTGCAGGGCGCCCCCCTTCCCCAAAGCACCCACCCCCCATGTTGAGGGCATGCGGCCTGGTAGGGTTCAGGAGGGGGGGGCGCTCGCTCGTCCCCACCACCTTTCCTGACCGGCCGGGCTGCGTGCTCGGATAAGGGTCTGGTATGGATCTTGGGGGGACCCGCACGCCGTTTTTTTGGTGTAGGGGGTACCCCGTAAAATCCATACCAGACCTAAGGGGCATTGTCACCTCCCTCTCGCGCTCGCTGCAATAGGAAAATGTGTTTTTCCTATTGCAGCGAGCATGAGATGTACAGTACCCTGTCGCCGAGAACCAGCGCGATAGGATCGTGCTGGAAACATTCTCGCGGGCAGGTGCTGTAGCTGCCCTTGCATCGTATTTGGTCCGTCGGACCAGCATACAGACGAACAGATTTCCTGATAGGAACTGGTTCCGGCGGAGTTCCGGCGAGAAGATTTGAAACATGTTTCAAATCTAAAGTCCGTCTGATTTTCGACCAAAAAGGTCCGTCGGAAGTCCGATGAAGCCCACACACGGTCGGATTGTCCGACGGATTCGTTCCGGCGGACAAGTTTGGTCGAAAAGTCCACCCGTGTGTACAGGGCATTAGAGTCTGCAAAAGACTTAATACTGGGGTGGAGGTTCACTTTCCAGCAGGACAACAACCCTAAACATACAGCCAGAACTACAATAGAATGGTTTAGATCAAAGCATATTCATGTGTTAAGGGCCATACACACGATCGGACTTTTTGACAACAAACACGTAAATTAGCTGTTTTGGAGCAACATCCGACCGTGTGTACGCTCCATCGGACAAACTTTTTCAGTTTCCATCGGACTTTTGTTGGCTGTGCAAACGGACAAACTTTCCGGCAACTAAAGTCCGATGTAGCAAAGTCCGATCATGTGTACACAAAGCCATCGGACGTTTGTACAAACTACAGTACGCAGCCGCGAGAATGTTTCCCGGCGGCAGGGTACTGTACATCTCGCGCTAGCTGCAATAGGAAAAACACATTTTCCTACTGCGGCGGGGGCGAGAGGGAATTCCCCTCTGGGGAATACCAAACCCTTCGGTCTGGTATGGATTTTAAGAGGAACCCCCTACGCCGAAAAAACGGTGTGGGGGTCCCCCAAAATCCATACCAGACCCTTATCCGAGCACGCAGCCTGGCCGGTCAGGAAAGGCGGTGGGGACGAGCGAGCGCCCCCCCGCCTCCTGAGCCGTACCAGGCTGCATGCCCTCAACATGGCGGGTGGGTGCTTTGGGGGAAGGGGGCGCCCTGCGGGCCCCTCACCCCAAAGCACCTTGTCCCCATATTGATGAGGACAAGGGCCTCTTCCCGACAACTCTGGCCGTTGGTTGTCGGGGTCTGCGGGCGGGGCGCTTATCAGAATCCGGGAGCCCCCTTTAATAAGGGGGCCCCCAGATCCCGGCCCCCCACCCTATGTGAATGAGTATGGGGTACATCGCACCCCTACCCATTCACCTAGGGAAAAGTGTCAATAAAAAACACAGTACACAGGTTTTTAAAGTATGAGGCAGCTCCGGGATCTTCTTCGGACTTCTGGATCGTCTTCTTCCCTCTTCTCTTCCAGAGATGTTGACACGACGCTCTCTCCAGCCGGAATGGTCTCTGTGCGCTCCGCACGGACTTATATAGGCGGTGACCCCGCCCCCCTATGACATCACAGTCCCGAGGCATGCTGGGACTGTGAGGTCATAAGGGGGCGTGGTCATATGATGACATGACCACACCCCCTTATGAGGGGGGTTCCTCTTAATATCCATACCAGACCTAAGGGCCTGGTATGCCCCTGGAGGGGAACCCATGCCGGTTTTTTATTTAAAATTTGGCGTGGAGTTCCCCCTCAAGATTCATACCAAACACAGTGCCTGGCATTGGCGGGGATCCAAGTCGGATCCCCGCACCAGTGTCAACCCGGCTCGCAAGGTGTCAATCTCGCCAAAAAAAAGTGGCGAGATTGACACAATATCAGACAACAATACACAAGTTGACCAAAGGGTGGTGGTAAAGAGCTGAAAAATCACATGATATGATGAAAGTTGGCTGGAAAAGTCCTGTCGTCTGTATGCAAGACAAACTTTTGGGCAACGCCCTTTGTACGAAAATCCAAGGGAAAGTTTATACAAAGTCCTATCGTGTGTATGGGGCTTTAGAATGGCCCAGTCAAGATCCAGACCTAAATCCAAAGAGAATCAGTGGCAAGACTTGAAAATTGCTGTTCACAGATGCTCTCCATCCAATCTGACAGAGCTTGAGCTATTTTGCAAAGAAAAATGGGCAAAAAGTTCACTCTCTAGATGTAGATGAGCAAAGCTGGTAGAGACATCCCCAAAAAGACTTGCAGCTGTAATTGCAGTGAAAGGCGGTTCTACAAAGTATTGACTGAATGCAAATGCCCCCCACATTTTTCACATATTTATTTTTAAAAAAATTTGACAACCATTTATCATTTTCCTTCCCCTTCACTATTATGTGTCACTTTGTGTTGGTCTATCACATAAAACCCCAATAAAATACATTCATGATTTTGGTTGCAACATGACAAAATGTGGAAAATTTCAAGGGGTATGAATATTTTTTCAAGGCACTATAAACAAAAAAAGACCAAAAATTTTGAAAAAAAAAAAATATATTTTTTACTTTCTGCTAAAAAACATATCCAATAAAAAAATAGAAAAAAATCAAATTTCTTCATCAATTTAGGCCAATATGTATTCTGAAACATATTTTTGGTCAAAAAAATCAAAATAAGCGTATATTGATTGGTTTGCGCAAGAGTTATAGCGACTACAAACTATGAGATTTTTTTTTTACTAGTAATGATGGAAATCAGCAACTCATAGTGGGACTGCAATATTGTGGTGGACATTCTGACACTAAGTGACACTTTTGACACTTTTTGGAAACCAGTGACAATAATACAGTGATCAGTGCTAAAAATATGCACTTACCGTACTAATGACACTGGATGGGAAGGGGTAAAACATCACGCACAATCAAAGGGTTAACTGTGTGCCTAGACAGTGTTTTGCTGTACTGTGGGAGGTGGTTTTACTAGGGACAGGGATGTAATTTATTCCTTGCTTTGCAGGGACACAAATACCACCCCTTCCTTCCTGCCAGAACTGTGATCTGCATTGTTTACATAGGCAGATTGCATTTCTATGTCTTTTCCTTCCAATCAGCGTTACCCATCATGCAGCTCCCTTGTGTATAATCACAGCAGGAGCGAGCCACCTGTGGCACGCATGCACGCCCCCTACCTGGAAAAGTCTAATCACATATATATACGTTATCCGGTGCACATGGGGCTGCCCTGTAGCAGTAAAACTGCTATAGGGTGGACCTGAACTGGTTAACTTGCCTAAATCAAATTCATACATACACAAACTAGGGCCAATTTAGACAAGAGCCAATTAACCTAGCAGCATGTCTTTGGAGTGTGGGAGAAAACCAGAGTGCCTGGAGAGGGAGAACGTGCAAACTTTGTGCAGGTAGTGCCATGGTTGGGCTTCAAACCAATGACCCTAGTATTACTACTGCTATTATACAGTATCTTAGTTAGGAAAGCCAGTAAGGATTGCCAGTCTGTCCCATAGAAGTGGGAGTAGTTTGATCTGGAATACCCTGAATGGGGTACAAGCCAAAGTGAAATAACAACCCAAGGTGAGTGGATAGAATGAGTTATATGGGAGCCTTATACTAGACCAGGAGTTTGGCACAATATGGCAAAGGTTTTCATCTACCAGGAAGTGGATTGTTGCCCTATCGAAGAAGAAGCAGGGCATGGACTCAAGTAGTTTGGCACCAACAACCAATCAATCATAAGCTGACCGTCAGTATGAAAACCTTCTCATGGGCTTGGAGACCTGTTCTCTGGGGGTGTGCTGACAAAAGAGGAGGGACTCTTGTGGAAATTTTATTATATGGACTCATGTGGACATTTTATTCTAGGATGTGTGTTTTATAGATTGTCATCTGTCTCCCTGTGTCTGATTTAACCGAGGAGTACTCTAGCAGAGCGCACTTGGGTTGAATTGGGACCAGAGGTAAAACTGTCAGTATGAAAACCTTATGTTCACTCTGTGTGTGTGGGCCTTTGCCGGTTTGTAAGTATCAAGCGCAATGTGCTGGGCTTCTTGCCTTCAAATGTCTCTGCACATTAGAGTGACGTCTGCATAGCGAGAGAAACATATTATATCTCTGTTGTGGCTACACTATCCCTTTTGGATACATATCTGCTTTTATAAGAGGACATTGATATCTGCCTTGTTGGTATACTTGTACCGTATATTGACAACAGCAGTAGCAATGTCCCCGCAGATCTTCTAAAACCTGTAAGAACAAGTAGAATGATCTTACTAGATACTGGTTACTCTGAGAAGTATTGAATAGGTTCCATGCTGACCAAGATGGTGTCTGTGCGTGCATGTGGCTGGGCCGGGGGCAGTGTACATGTCTCAAGTGGGTGGGACATGTGCACTCCCCCCCACTCCTGTGGATGCCCTCCCCTTTACTGTTGTCATTTCCTGTGTTGTTATTTCCTGTGTTGTCATTTCCTGTGATGTCACTTTGCATGGAGGAAGGGTTTGGCTGTTGGGGCTATGACTTCCTGTTTGTCATTCCTTTTGTTGCCAATAAATAAAAACAAAGTGCCTGTGTGCTTGTGAGGGCAGACAGTCAAGCTGTGGAGCTAAGGATGTAAGAATGGTGGTCATGTCTGTGTTGCTTGGGAAGATATGGGAAACAGGGTCATACTAAGATGCATTATACCAAAAGACAGAAAGTGACATGGATTATGCCCAGCGTATAGCGAAATTGGCAGCCGCCCCTTATGACGTCACAGTCCTGGGGCATGCTGGGACTGTGACGTCATCAGGGGTGGGGTCACCGGGTAACATCACCCGGTGACCACGCCCCATGCCTATATAAGTCGTTGCGCACCATGCACACAACATTACAACGGGAGAGAGCGTTGTGTCAACATCGGAAGAAGAGAAGAGGGAACAAGACAATGGAGGAGACCGGGCCAACACTAGCAAGAGAGCAGCAAAAGAGCAGAAGATAGCAGAGGAGCCCAGCAGAAGAACCGGAGAGCAGGAGAAGAACCGGACACCAGGAGAAGAGGCCGGAGAGCGGGAGAAGAGGCCGGAGAGAGCGGAGAAGTCGGAAGAGACCCCCAAGTCGGAAGAAGATCCCCCGGAGCTGCCTAATAAATTGCTTTAAAAACTTGTCTAGTGTGTTTTTTTATTGACACTTTTCCCCCAGGTGAATAGGTAGGGGTACGATGTACCCCATACTCATACACATAGGGTGGGGGGCCAGGATCTGGGGGCCCCCTTATTGAAGGGGGCTCCCGGATTCTGATAAGCCCCCCGCCCGCAGACCCCAACAGCCAATGGCCAGGGTTGTCAGGAAGAAGCCCTTGTCCTCATCAACATGGGGACAAGGTGCTTTGGGGTGGGGGGGCTGCAGTGCTTTGGGGTGGGGGGGCTGCAGGGCGCCCCCCTTCCCCAAAGCACCCACCCCCCATGTTGAGGGCATGCGGCCTGGTAGGGTTCAGGAGGGGGGGCGCTCGCTCGTCCCCACCACCTTTCCTGACCGGCCGGGCTGCGTGCTCGGATAAGGGTCTGGTATGGATCTTGGGGGGACCCGAACGCCGTTTTTTTGGTGTAGGGGGTACCCCGTAAAATCCATACCAGACCTAAGGGGCATTGTCACCTCCCTCTCGCGCTCGCTGCAATAGGAAAATGTGTTTTTCCTATTGCAGCGAGCACGAGATGTACAGTACCCTGTCGCCGAGAACCAGCGCGATAGGATCGTGCTGGAAACATTCTCGCGGGCAGGTGCTGTAGCTGCCCTTGCATCGTATTTGGTCCGTCGGACCAGCATACAGACGAACAGATTTCCTGATAGGAACTGGTTCCGGCGGAGTTCCGGCGAGAAGATTTGAAACATGTTTCAAATCTAAAGTCCGTCTGATTTTCGACCAAAAAGGTCCGTCGGAAGTCCGATGAAGCCCACACACGGTCGGATTGTCCGACGGATTCGTTCCGGCGGACAAGTTTGGTCGAAAAGTCCACCCGTGTGTACAGGGCATTAGAGTCTGCAAAAGACTTAATACTGGGGTGGAGGTTCACTTTCCAGCAGGACAACAACCCTAAACATACAGCCAGAACTACAATAGAATGGTTTAGATCAAAGCATATTCATGTGTTAAGGGCCATACACACGATCGGACTTTTTGACAACAAACACGTAAATTAGCTGTTTTGGAGCAACATCCGACCGTGTGTACGCTCCATCGGACAAACTTTTTCAGTTTCCATCGGACTTTTGTTGGCTGTGCAAACGGACAAACTTTCCGGCAACTAAAGTCCGATGTAGCAAAGTCCGATCATGTGTACACAAAGCCATCGGACGTTTGTACAAACTACAGTACGCAGCCGCGAGAATGTTTCCCGGCGGCAGGGTACTGTACATCTCGCGCTAGCTGCAATAGGAAAAACACATTTTCCTACTGCGGCGGGCGCGAGAGGGAATTCCCCTCTGGGGAATACCAAACCCTTCGGTCTGGTATGGATTTTAAGAGGAACCCCCTACGCCGAAAAAACGGTGTGGGGGTCCCCCAAAATCCATACCAGACCCTTATCCGAGCACGCAGCCTGGCCGGTCAGGAAAGGGGGTGGGGACGAGCGAGCGCCCCCCCCCGCCTCCTGAGCCGTACCAGGCTGCATGCCCTCAACATGGCGGGTGGGTGCTTTGGGGGAAGGGGGCGCCCTGCGGGCCCCTCACCCCAAAGCACCTTGTCCCCATATTGATGAGGACAAGGGCCTCTTCCCGACAACTCTGGCCGTTGGTTGTCGGGGTCTGCGGGCGGGGCGCTTATCAGAATCCGGGAGCCCCCTTTAATAAGGGGGCCCCCAGATCCCGGCCCCCCACCCTATGTGAATGAGTATGGGGTACATCGCACCCCTACCCATTCACCTAGGGAAAAGTGTCAATAAAAAACACAGTACACAGGTTTTTAAAGTATGAGGCAGCTCCGGGATCTTCTTCGGACTTCTGGATCGTCTTCTTCCCTCTTCTCTTCCAGAGATGTTGACACGACGCTCTCTCCAGCCGGAATGGTCTCTGTGCGCTCCGCACGGACTTATATAGGCGGTGACCCCGCCCCCCTATGACATCACAGTCCCGAGGCATGCTGGGACTGTGAGGTCATAAGGGGGCGTGGTCATATGATGACATGACCACACCCCCTTATGAGGGGGGTTCCTCTTAATATCCATACCAGACCTAAGGGCCTGGTATGCCCCTGGAGGGGAACCCATGCCGGTTTTTTATTTAAAATTTGGCGTGGAGTTCCCCCTCAAGATTCATACCAAACACAGTGCCTGGCATTGGCGGGGATCCAAGTCGGATCCCCGCACCAGTGTCAACCCGGCTCGCAAGGTGTCAATCTCGCCAAAAAAAAGTGGCGAGATTGACACAATATCAGACAACAATACACAAGTTGACCAAAGGGTGGTGGTAAAGAGCTGAAAAATCACATGATATGATGAAAGTTGGCTGGAAAAGTCCTGTCGTCTGTATGCAAGACAAACTTTTGGGCAACGCCCTTTGTACAAAAATCCAAGGGAAAGTTTATACAAAGTCCTATCGTGTGTATGGGGCTTTAGAATGGCCCAGTCAAGATCCAGACCTAAATCCAAAGAGAATCAGTGGCAAGACTTGAAAATTGCTGTTCACAGATGCTCTCCATCCAATCTGACAGAGCTTGAGCTATTTTGCAAAGAAAAATGGGCAAAAAGTTCACTCTCTAGATGTAGATGAGCAAAGCTGGTAGAGACATCCCCAAAAAGACTTGCAGCTGTAATTGCAGTGAAAGGCGGTTCTACAAAGTATTGACTGAATGCAAATGCCCCCCACATTTTTCACATATTTATTTTTAAAAAAATTTGACAACCATTTATCATTTTCCTTCCCCTTCACTATTATGTGTCACTTTGTGTTGGTCTATCACATAAAACCCCAATAAAATACATTCATGATTTTGGTTGCAACATGACAAAATGTGGAAAATTTCAAGGGGTATGAATATTTTTTCAAGGCACTATAAACAAAAAAAGACCAAAAATTTTGAAAAAAAAAATATATATTTTTTACTTTCTGCTAAAAAACATATCCAATAAAAAAATAGAAAAAAATCTAATTTCTTCATCAATTTAGGCCGATATGTATTCTGAAACATATTTTTGGTCAAAAAAATCAAAATAAGCGTATATTGATTGGTTTGCGCAAGAGTTATAGCGACTACAAACTATGAGATTTTTTTTTTACTAGTAATGATGGAAATCAGCAACTCATAGTGGGACTGCAATATTGTGGTGGACATTCTGACACTAAGTGACACTTTTGACACTTTTTGGAAACCAGTGACAATAATACAGTGATCAGTGCTAAAAATATGCACTTACCGTACTAATGACACTGGATGGGAAGGGGTAAAACATCACGCACAATCAAAGGGTTAACTGTGTGCCTAGACAGTGTTTTGCTGTACTGTGGGAGGTGGTTTTACTAGGGACAGGGATGTAATTTATTCCTTGCTTTGCAGGGACACAAATACCACCCCTTCCTTCCTGCCAGAACTGTGATCTGCATTGTTTACATAGGCAGATTGCATTTCTATGTCTTTTCCTTCCAATCAGCGTTACCCATCATGCAGCTCCCTTGTGTATAATCACAGCAGGAGCGAGCCACCTGTGGCACGCATGCACGCCCCCTACCTGGAAAAGTCTAATCACATATATATACGTTATCCGGTGCACATGGGGCTGCCCTGTAGCAGTAAAACTGCTATAGGGTGGACCTGAACTGGTTAACTTGCCTAAATCAAATTCATACATACACAAACTAGGGCCAATTTAGACAAGAGCCAATTAACCTAGCAGCATGTCTTTGGAGTGTGGGAGAAAACCAGAGTGCCTGGAGAGGGAGAACGTGCAAACTTTGTGCAGGTAGTGCCATGGTTGGGCTTCAAACCAATGACCCTAGTATTACTACTGCTATTATACAGTATCTTAGTTAGGAAAGCCAGTATGGATTGCCAGTCTGTCCCATAGAAGTGGGAGTAGTTTGATCTGGAATACCCTGAATGGGGTACAAGCCAAAGTGAAATAACAACCCAAGGTGAGTGGATAGAATGAGTTATATGGGAGCCTTATACTAGACCAGGAGTTTGGCACAATATGGCAAAGGTTTTCATCTACCAGGAAGTGGATTGTTGCCCTATCGAAGAAGAAGCAGGGCATGGACTCAAGTAGTTTGGCACCAACAACCAACCAATCATAAGCTGACCTTGTGAGAAGCTAAGCACTGATTTGTTCATTGTGCCTCAGGGACATTGCAGCCTACCCCTCATTTATCAATGTTGCAGGGGAAGCCAGTAGAGCACTGACTGTACCAAGGCAGACATTCGTTGAAATGGTGAGTTGCCTTTGGGCACCCTCTTGTGTGTTGAACTTTGCTCACACCTGTTTGGGCCTATCGCATTTTCTGAAGCTTTCCTAAAGTGGATCATCCCATCCATTTGCTGTCAGTTGTTTTGTGACACTTTGCGAACATAAAATTACCTTTATGGATTATGAATATTTTCACTTGAATGTTTAGCATTACACCATTAAGTTTAAATATTTCCGTGCCCAGTATTAAATAATTGTGTGGATATTATATAGCTAATCACAATATTGTAAAATAAGGTATAAACATCTAAAACGCCTGGGTACCTCTATGAGCAGAAAGATGCAGTATAGCTTTTTGGTTATATTTAAGCACTTCATTAAATTCTACTGTATGAATTAGCACATTTGTACACAGGAAGAGAGAAGATTTTTTTTAGTATGATTATGCCACACTCATTTTATCTTGTGTTCTTTAACACATTACCACTTCACTGCTTCTCGCTGTTTTAATAAACTTGAATCATCACAAAAGTGGTAAAAATCATGAAAGTTCAACTGAGGATACAAATTACAATAAGAAAAGTTGGGAGAAAGTTCATATACCGGTAATTGTATTCTATTAAAGAAATAGATGTAGTTGCTCAATGATATAATCATGTTCTTTCTTGTTCCTTCTAATAATTATTTTTTTTTTGCAGGAAGAGATTTAGATTTATGTGAAATCCAGGATTCTTTGCAAACATTCAACTCCTTCAACAAAATTTGAATTTTTCTCTCAACAGTCACCAAGATGAATAGAGAGGATAACTCTCTTCTGTAGGTGTGGGTATCTAACCCCTCACCACTTTATTGAAATTAGTAAAGTTTTGTTAGAGCTTAGCTGCCTGAGAGAACAACTTAAATGACTTTAGGGCTTCTTCTATGCAAATTGAGGACGAATTGCTCCAGAGTGCCTGTACAGAGTTCCTACAGAGGTCAATGAGGGAGTGCTTGAAGTAAATTTACTGATCGTTAACAATAAGTAATACTTGAATTCCCAATGCTTGACCACAGGTTCACTTTAAAATCAATTCTAATGTGTATCATTAAGTAGCATGCACCTTGTGTAGATGTTATCAATATAGTGATGCTGTGAACAAAATTATAATTGGCGTTGCAAGTGAATAAAGTTTACAGCCACTGTCCCTATTGTCTGCAACTAAGGCACCTGTGATTTATGGATACTGGGGATGAAGTTCAAGTTTCGTCAGCACAAATTTTGTCTGTTCACCATTTGCCAAACGAAATAAGTAGCCTGTTCACTGCAGGAAGTATACAATTAGTGAGAGTATTACTACTGCCACTAAATGTGACAGCTTTCTGCTCAGGGCCATGCATCTGCCCCCCCCAGCACCTGCATCTTAACATGCAATGATGTCATTGGTTGCATGCACAAAAAAAGCTACTAAAATACTGCATGAGTTATTTTATGAAGTCATGCGGTAGTTAATAGTGAAAACATGCAGTAATGTAACTCCTGGCGGTAGCTGGTGTATTTATTTACAGTAGAAAATACGGCATTGTTAAGGAGTGGGTGGCCGCCAGTGTCCTTCGCAACCACTAACTGTTATGTTTGTTAAGGAGCGGGCAGCCGCTGCGTCCTTAACCACTTCAATACAGGGCACTTATACACCTTCCTGCCCAGACCAATTTTCAGCTTTCAGTGCTGTCGCAGTTTGAATGACAATTGCACGGTCATCCAACACTGTTGGATGCCCCATGAGTCTGAGCATGCGCAATATGTGAGCAGTGTTGTAGATGTTGAGCGTTCTTGCAGGTTGTGTGTTTAATGCTGATATGTACATTTTGGCCTCCATACTCCAGTTGTAATTTAATATGAAACGTGTTAAGAGCGTCCTGGGGTGATTGTCATTGCTTGTTGTCACTGGGATGTGTCCGAAGGATGAGAATTATTCACTTAAAGCGACTGTATCACGCTATGGATTGTCCTTTTGTTTTTGAATCCTGAGATATCATCTGTCGCTTACTGGTACCTTATGCTGAGGTTGTGGGGAGCCCCAAATTTTCCCTGTGCCGTCATCGGGATCTGGTAAGCACATCTGAAATTCCACCTTGGGTGTGAGGAACCATAGAAGATTTCCCCTACTGCATCCTCATCTTTTTTGTGGCACTTTCTGGCACTTTTTTCCTATTTTATCACGGATTTTCTTTTTTGGTTTTGGACTTTATTTATTTACTTATCCACGTATATGTATTTAATTCATTCACAATAATTTCTGGGACATTAGTGTATGTCATTGTTTATACTCATCTTGCACTGTTATTATCATTTATTTATATGGTTATTTCATGACAATTCATTTTAATAGCTTATAATTATGTTTTAGCGCCGCATCTTTTTTGCATTATTATCTATGATGGGATTTGGAGACTAATGCCGCGTACACACGAGCGGACTTTACGGCGGACTTTGCCCGGCGGACTGGATTTCGTCGGACAATTCGATGTGTGTGGGCTCCAGCGGACTTTGTTTTCTAAAAAGTTGGACGGAATTAGATTTGAAACTTGTTTAAAATTTATCCGACGGACTCTTCTTTCTAGCGGACAAACCGATCGTCTGTGTGCTAGTCCGACGAACTCAAACTGACGCATGCTCTGAAGCAATTACAAGACGGAAGCGCTCGGTCTGGTAAAACTAGCCTTCGTCTTGAAGCTAGCACATTCCTCTTCTGTCGTCTTTTAATACAGCCTTTTTTTAGGATTGATAATGCGAGAGGAATGAAGTTGTTTTTCTGCTTTATATTCACACAGAGTTCTCACAAACTTCTTTCTTCGTGATTTATCCTCCTGCCATGACTAATATAATATTTTGTAACAGCCAGATCTCCATAAATTTTTAATTGTAAAATATAATTTTTTTTTTTTTGTTTTTTTTTATTTCAACACTTTAGCTATTTTACAATGTGTGTTAAATGCTAACCACATTTTTGGTGTGTATTTTCAAGTTACCACAATTAACATTCATATTTTGTGTTGTTTTAAAGAACCTTAATGAGGTTGTTGTCCCTTGTTCATTAGACATAGGGGGGTGTTTTTAACAAATGCAAAATCATTTTTCACTCCAATTGCTAATTATACATATAATTCCACATAAAGAGCATTTTGAAGTGTGTTCGCTGTGGATCCGAGGGGCACATGCAAGGAAGCCCAAACCAAAACAATTAATTTTTTTTTTACATGTTTTTCAGAAAAAATCAGCAGAGCTTCCCCCGAGCTTGTTTTTGACAAAAGGCTTAAATCATTTAAGAATATCAAGTGAAACGTTCACTTGAGAAATTGCACACCAAGTGCACTTGTTGGAAGTGCAGTCGCATAAAAACTGAGGGCAAGAGCTTAAATTCGGGGAAGCTCTGCTGATTGATTCCTAAAATCATGTAAAATCAAAATACATTCTTTTTATTTGACAAAAACACACATAGGGGTTGCTTTCCTAAAGGTAAAAAGGCTGTGCATTTTAGAAATTGCATTTGCCCTCTGCAAGAGCAGTTGCTCCCAAGCTTTATTAAATGTGAAGCAGCTCTGCTGACTTCCATCATCCAATCATGTGCAAGCAAAAAGGTTTTTTTTTTGGTTTTACTTGCACAGGATTGGGTACTCTTTGCAAAGTCAAGCTTTTAACTAATTTCTGATGCTCTGGAGCAATTGCACTTGCAGAGGGCAACTGCCCTCTGCAAAGTGCACAGACTATTTGCTTTTGTAAAATCAACCCCATAGTCTTTTCGACCTGTACCTGCCTACTCCCAAACAAAATGGCGTCTTTTAATCCAAACACATAGGCAAGAATGTAAGGTAAACACAAAATTTTTATTTTAATAAACACAAAAATTAGGAAGGCAACACTGGACACACTTTTAGAATCTGGGAAGCCTTTCGTCCCCCAGGACACACATCAAGTTTCAGGACAAGAAAATAGGTATCTTGCGACTATAGGGAGCACAGGGAGCACAGTCAGAACAGACAGAAACCAGGCAATCACTTTCGACTCTTCCGTGTAGCCTTCCCTCCACGCTTCTCTGCAGCCTTCCCTCCACGCTTCTCTGCAGCCTTCCTCGGAGGTTGTGCCTCTGGTGGTGTACTTGGGGCAGGAGGAGGAGGAGGAGGAGGAGTGGCTTCATCTGCTATATATGTGTTAGCAGTAAGCTCCCCTCTCAAGCCCTTCTGGTAAGCCTGGAAAAATAGACCCTCACAGAGGAGGCGTTGGCCCTTTTCCAACTCCTGTAATCTGCCGGCTAGATAGGTGCCATACGCCTCCTCTACATTGGGAGGTTTACTCAGGATCCGGCTTGCTTCCCGTATGAGCTCTAGGGATTCCTGCTCTGTTGCAGTCATCCTCCTGGGCCTTTGGTGGAGAATGCGGAGGGGAGGCACCTGACACTCTATGTGGCTTCTACTTGGCCCAGCCACAGCCTCCTCCTCTCTCCCACTGGGCAAGGCCTCCTCCTCTCTCCCACTGGGCAAGGCCTCCTCCTGGCTGAGGTCATCCTGTGTAAAAAAAAGGGACATAGTTGTAATTTTCTGTTATGCAATCACACACAATTTTCAGCTCCTTAACTTTCAAAGATAATTACACAAAATAGTAAAGGCTATCTATTTGACCACACCATTATTTCAGATGATCAACAAGATCTGAAGTTACGTATATATTTGGCCACTACTGTCTAGTGATATGTCTACATATTACTCTTTGTGCAGAAGTGATTTTTGATGAAGCACTTTCAAAATTAACACCTTAACATCATTAATAACATTTACACAATCCCAAAATGTTCCAAAAAAGTATACCTGGCTGAAGCTGGGCGCATCCACTTCATCTATGGTGAAAAGGCCCAGTTCATCCTGGGACTCCTCAGCTGGGGTGGAGGTGGATGGAAGGCTGGAGGGAAGGGTGGAGGGAAGGCTGGAGGGAAGGGTGGAAAGGGATTGCCTGGCTTCGGTCTGCTCATCCAGGAATCGCAGTTTGTGGTAATACCACAACTTGGGTACATAAACTTGGTCAGCTGCTGCCCCGGATCTCAGCGACTCCTGGATTTTTCTGTGTTCCCGCTTATACATATTACGCAAGATACCTATTTTCCTGTCCACAAACTTGAGGTCTGCCTGGGGGAGTCGAGTCTTCACAAACTCTAAAAGTGTGCCCAGTGTTGCCTTCCTAACATCACGATTATAATATTGGTGGTGTTTGACCTCCCAGAGGTTTTTCTTCTGCTCATAGAGATCAAAGAAATGTGTCAAAAACTCTTCCTCTTTAAAGGGATTCATTATTTCTGCAAGACAAGACACAAGATCAAAACTTAAATGTCAGTCCCAAATCTCAGGATTAGTTTGTGTTGTAATCTAGGGGACACACACGGGGACACACACAAACACACACACACACACACTTTAATCTTACCTTCGTTTGTTCCGCTCGCTACTTCCGCACGGACATACATAGGCCATCGTACTAGCTTTATATACACTGCGCATGTGTCATGCTCCGCCTGCGTCGCCCGCCCCTGACGTTCGTAAGTACGATTTGGCCCCGCCCCTTCACTCTTCGTTGCGCAGTGGGAGTAGATAGCAAAAGATGGCGGAGCGATTAAGTGAGAGTAGCGCGGAGGAAAGCCCGGAGCCCCAAACATCCACATCCCGGAGGAGATATAAGGCCACCAACATGACTTTTGGAGAGATGGTGGAGATGGTGTCCATATTAAGAAGGGACGACTACGATGGGAAAAAAGGACCGTACACACGACCCAATCTGAGAAAGGACAAAATAATGTCCTCAGTGGTCACCGCTCTGGAAGAGAAATTTGGGACAAAACGTTCGAAAGAACAATTGCGGAAGCGGTGGTCTGACATAAAAAGTCGTGAGCCAGAGCAATATTTGCGAATAAAGAAGCTGCTGAAAAAAAGTAAGTACTTGTGTTTTACTATTGAGATACAGAACTTGCATGCTGATCCTTATTTTTGGCGGTTTTTCTGCATCGTTCGTAAATACCGTTCTTTGGAATAGATCATATACTTTAGAAAGTGACGTTATTTTTTCGCCAAATACGATGGGACAGGGTTGGATATACATTTATGGCTTGATAATTTTGCGAATTCCCACAATGAGTTGATGTGGTGTAGATGTGTTTGAAAATATAATGCTTCATCCAAAATGATTCAGTGTAATGTAGGGACAGGACACAGCAGCTGTTTCCACATCTGGACTCACGAGCACTATAGTTGTTGGGAATGATTTAGCAGTCCCACTATTGTTCTTCGATTTTATTTGTGTCTAAATTTTTAGACTTTTCTTCCGTACGTTTTTTGGCTCTGCGTAACTTCTGCATACTTTCAGCTATTAAAACCATTCAACTATTAAAATGTTCGTCTCTTTTAGCTGATGTGTGGTCATTTTAAAATTTGGTAATAACATTTATACTTTCTTAAATATTAATTTTTTATTAACTTTTTTCAACATTGAATTCAATGGGAGCATGCTTGAAATCCTCAAATTCTTCTTCCGCTCCCAAAAGTTTCCGGTCCTTCATACTTTCACCCAGAGACACCAAACCAACTTTACAATGTTCACTAAATATTCATCTATCTGGCTATATCCTTTCTGTTTGATATTTTTTTTCATTTTGGAGAAAAACCTTTTTGTTTAGAGGTCATTTCGTGACATTTTAGACATTAATCAGAGTGTACTGTGTTTGTTTTGTTGCCATGGTTACCCAAGCTTCTGTTATACACAGGGGGGAGGTGGCTGGAGCATCTCAGCTCTGATTACAGAGCCCGGGGGAGGGGACAGACACACCATGTACTGATTTATAATATAGGAATATGATGGGGCAGTTTTGATGGCGGCCATTTTAGCCATGTAGCTATTCTGCTTTCCCACGCATTTTGCGAAGGAAATGCATTTTCTAGTGTACTATGTGACCATAACGAAATTTTTGAGGGGTAATACACATAGGAGATCATTGAGGTGTCAGCATCTGTGTAAATTTCCAAAAAATATTAAACAACGTTCTACTTTATTTATTAAAACATAAAAGATCAGTGTTTTTTTACTATATACCTTTTTTTCGAATCTCATAGGGGAGAAAAGACTCAGACAACAGTCCAAGGATCTCAGGACCCCCCCAAGTCACCAGCCTGAGGCCGAACCTACCCCAAGCCCCAGCCCAAGACCACGCCCACCCGACGACCTTGAGGAAGGAGAGGTGGAGGAAGTGTGCGAGGTTTCAAGCCCACCAAGTGAGTGACTGACACCCCAGCTTCAGTTTTACTGTATTTTGGCGTGCATATTGTAAACCTTGTTTTTATTCACTCGTTTTAGGTGAGTTTCTGGTTGTGGAAGGCCAAGCGGCAGAGCACTTCACCACAGACAGTGCGCAAAGATTAATTGGCCAGATTATGCTGTGGAATGGCCACATAGATCAAATGCGTGAACAAATTCACAGCATGAAACTTCGCCTGGACTCCATGCAACAGGAAATGAAGAACATGATTGATGTTTTGGGCCGAATATAATCACGTTTGGCCTAAAAACATCAATCATGTTCTTCATTTCCTTGTGAAGTTATTTTGTTAACACAAAGTTTTTGAAGTTTTTGGGGGTATACCCAAATTTAAAGTGTGTGATGCACACGGTGTGTCATCATGTGCTATCTTCCATCATGGGTTAGCAATGTACTTGTTTTGTGTTTGCAAACCCTTCATCCTGAAAATTCTTTGGTGGTGAGAGGAACCAAAAATGGGTTTGCACACACAAAACACGTACATTGCTCTCCCATGATAGGAGATAGCACATGTTGACTTGACCCTTTCTTAAAGCTCAATTTTGAGCATCTTATAAATGAACAATTTCCAAGGGTGACATTACATGCACCGTTCTCGAAATATTGTTGAACTTTGTAAGTTCATTTATATTCTAATTTTTGTTTCTAAAAACACTGTTGTGTATGTAAATCTTGTTAGATAAAGGTCTATATTTTAGAGAAAAAATGGCTTTAATAATTTAAGAAAATAGTATTTTTTTACACAACGTAAAATATTTTTGAAATAAAATTATAAAAAAAAAAAAATAAAAACATATGGTAAAAAATGCACCTTTCAATGTGCACCAAGTAAAATTTTTTACCCTATACAATGTGTGTGGCTGTTTCTTGAAGTCAAAATTTAGGGGTTGTTTTTGTGGGCCTGATTAACTAAAGCGAAACGCACTTGACACTACTACAAGTGCACTAGGAGACAGACATAACTTAAAGGTAAACAACAAGAAAAACAAGATATTTAGATAAAACAATTTTCGTTTTTATTTATGATCTAAACTTACAGCTGTTGCTGAATAGCAATGGCCCCCCGACCATTAAAATAATTGACATAACGGTCACGCACTTGACGTGCGGTTCGGGGGGCCAAGCCAATACGCCCAATTTCTAGGCCTGTTAAAGTGCTAGTAGACTCTTCCAGTCTGGGCTCAGGCCCAACAGAGGATAGATATGTAGCTGAATGTCTCCTTAAAAAGTTATGCAAGATGCAGCAAGCAAGGATGACATGGTTGATTTTATAGTCCGCCAAATTAATAGCCGTAAGGAAGATACGGAACCGGCTGGCCAGAATACCAAAGGCATTCTCCACAACCCTTCTTGCTCTGGCCAGCCGATAATTAAATACCCTCCTCTCAGGGGTGAGTGTCCTTTGGGGGAACGGCCTCATCAAGTTCTCACAGAGAGCAAATGCTTCATCAGCAATAAAAACTGAGGGGAGTCCATCAACATTATCGTCATCAGGTGGCAATTCCAGGCCACCGGTCTGGAGACGATGGCACAGCTCGGTCTGTGCAAAGACTCCTCCATCAGACATCCGGCCGTTCTTCCCCACATCCACAAACATAAACTCCAAATGTGCCGAGACCACCGCCATCAAAACTACACTATGGAACCCCTTGTAGTTAAAGAAATAAGACCCCGAATGCGGTGGTGGCACAATCCGGACATGTTTCCCGTCAATCGCCCCGACACAGTTGGGAAAGTCCCAACGGTCAGCGAACTGGGAGGCCACAGTCTGCCATTCCTGTGGACTTGTAGGAAACTGTGGAGTGCAAAAAAAAAAGATAAGGACTTTAATAACAAAAATTTTCGTTCAGATTACACCAAAACATTAGTAAACAACAGCAGTC
This sequence comes from Lithobates clamitans, assembly GCA_037952925.1. Taxonomy (NCBI): domain Eukaryota; kingdom Metazoa; phylum Chordata; class Amphibia; order Anura; family Ranidae; genus Lithobates; species Lithobates clamitans. The sequence continues at coordinate 361,530 of JBBGZY010001357.1, read as the reverse complement.
AAATATTATGAATATGTGTGTTTGTAATTGAAATGTTGAAAAACATAAGGCACACTTATTAAGATTAATCACCCCCTATGATGGCCCATTGATACATTTCAATGTGGGGGAGGGGTTCTAATTAGGTTAACAAACACACCTGACTGGATGAAACATTAGTGGGGTGGGGGAGGGGTTCTAATTAGGTTAACAAACACACCTGACTGGATGAAACATTAGTGGGGTGGGGGAGGGGTTCTAATTAGGTTAACAAACACACCTGACTGGATGAAACATTAGTGGGGTGGGGGAGGGGTTCTAATTAGGTTAACAAACACACCTGACTGGATGAAACATTAGTGGGGTGGGGGAGGGACAAACAAGACAATGGAGCAGACAATATACATTGTTCAATGGACTATAGTCTAGAGATAAAAATGCACCCAGCATTGCATGGTGGGGAGGTTAATGAAATAAATTAGGCATGTATAGGGCAATAAATTATTAAAATAGGCATTCACAAAGAGAAAGGGGACATTCACAGCAGATTGAAAGCATGGCAATTAGGTAAAGAGGACAGTTCTACAATACATCCAAAAACAGTTAATACATATCATGTAATGTTAAAGGATTAAACTTACCTTCATATATTCCTTCTGCAGGACCTGAATAATAGCAGAACAGGTCTCTGGGATTATGATCCCCAGAGCCTGGGGGGAGATGCCTGTCGAGAACTTTAAGTCCTGAAGACTTCTCCCTGTCGCCAAATAACGTAACGTGGCAACTAGCCTCTGCTCCGCACTGATGGCTTGCCTCATGCAGGTATCCTGCCTGCTGATATAGGGGGTCAGCATAGCCAGCAGACGCTCAAAGATGGGGTCCGTCATCCTGAGAAAATTCCTGAAATCATCAGGATTGTTCTCACGGAGCTCACGGAGCAAAGGCATATGACAGAACTGGTCACGCTGGCGCAACCAATTCTTGGTCCATGAACTCCTCCTCGCCCTGTTCATGGACTGGACTCGGGTCAAAGTATTAACCCCAACACCAAGTCCCCACAAAGCACGAACTCGAGAACGAGAACGTCCACTCGACATGGCTTCAAAACGGTCGGCTGCTCAAACAAACAAACTTATAACAAATGCACTGAAGAACAGCAAGGCCTATGAAGAACGACCTGAAAATCAGGAACGAGCGGAGCAGAACGGCCTGCAAGGCAGGTTACGAACTGACCAACACGCACTGAAAAGCAGATACAAACCTCACAAGCACAAACTGAACCGCAGAAAACGAACGAAATAAGCTGAAGTGTGAAAAGCACGAATCGTCTCTAACCAAACTTCTACTAACACGAGATTAGCAGAAGGAGCCCAAAGGGTGCCGGAGTGGGGCTTGGACTTCCTTTTTCTAGTCCCGTCGTACGTGCTATACGTCACCGCGTTCAAAACCAGCGGACTTTTGCAGTGACCGTGTGTGGCCAAGTCCGTTCGTTTTTAAGTCCGGCGCAAGGAGCAAACAAAGTCCGACGAAAAGTCCGCCGGGCAAAGTCCGCCGTAAAGTCCGCTCGTGTGTACGCGGCATAGATCTCGGTGCAGGCTGCTTTGATTTCACTACACTTTCCATTTTACTTCTCACCTTGAGCGCAACTTTTACCTTCTGTTTTTGTCATCCAACACTGTACCCAAACTAAATTTTTATCATTTTGTTCCCACAAATAGAGCTTTCTTTTGGTGGTATTTGATCACCTTTGCGGATTTTTGCTAAACAAATAAAAAAAGATCAAAAATTTTGAAAAAAATGAAAGTTTTGCTTTTGTTTCTGTTAAAAAATTTTGTAAATAAGTAAGTTTTCGCTTTTACTGATGGGCACTGATAAGGTGGCACCAATGAGCGGGCAATGACAGGCACTGACGATGGGCACTGGTAGGCGGCACTGATGGGTGGCACTGATATGCAGCACTGATGGGTATTGATAGGCGGCACTGATGGGCACTCATGGGTGGCACTGGTGGGCACTGATAGGTGACACTGATGGGCTCTGAAAGGCTGCAAATATGGGTTCTTATGGGCACTGATAGGCGGCACTGATGGGCACTGATATGCGGCAGTGATACGCGGCACTGATAGGCATCCCTGGTGGCACTGGCAGTGGTAGGCATTGTGAGTGGGCACTGACTGGCAGCTGCCTGGGCATTGGTTGGCAGCTGCCTGTGCACAGATTAGTATTTCTCTGGGGTCTAGGGGGCATGCCTGGTGGTCCAGTGTGGACGGGTTCCGGGGTGGGATCCAAGGGGGGGCTGTACTGATAAACAATCAGCACAGACCCCCCCTTGTCAGGAGAGCAGCCGATCGGCTCTCCTCTACTCGCGTCTGTCAGATGCGAGTGAGGAAAAGCCGATCACCGGCTCCTCCTATTTACATCGTGATCAGCCGTTAATGGACACAGCTGATCATGTGGTAAAGAGTCTCCGTCAGAGACTCTTTACCTGGATCGGTGTTGCGGGGTGACTGACACCCCACAGCAACGATCGCCGCAATGCGCGCCCCCGGGGGCGTGCAGCGGCTCAATATCCTGCTGACGTCATATGACGCCCAGTCAGGGTATTGAAACCACTTTGCTGCCGTCATTCTGCTGTATGGCGGGCGGCAAGTGGTTAACAACCGATGAGTCATCAGCTGTCAGTGGGCTTCCCCTCTGACAGATGAACGTAAAAAAAAAGAATTGTTGGCAAGAAAAAAATAAGAAAAAAATGGTGTGGGGTCACCCCAATCTATACCAGGCCCTTCGGCGGTGCCACCCGTAAAGTCAGCAGGCGGTCCCGCACCCTCATGTGACATCACTGATCGGGGGCATGCTGGGTTAGTGACATCACACGGGGCAGGGCCGCCTGGTGATGTCACCGGGCGGCACCGGCCTTTAATTATTTAAGAACTGGCAGACAGTGGGAACCTTCATCAGAAACTGAGCTTTTTTTTTCAAGTCGGCGGTGGCGTCGGGCATCGTGATTGGTGATGGATCTACACTAGGTTACATTTCTTTTTAGTTTTGTTTTTTTAATAAAAGACTTGTCAAGAATTGTCTACCAGTGGTGGCTGGTGAAGTTTTAGGATGGTGGGACGCCAGACCCCGCCCTTGCTTTTCGTCCCCTCCCACTTCTCATAAGCCCCACCCCTTATATAATCCACCCACTTTGTCCCCTGTATTCCACTTGCTTTCACCCATAGTGTCAGGAGTATACAGCTCAGCATCACAGGACAGAGTATACAACCCAAGAATCACAGAACAAGAGTATACAGCCCCAGCATCACAGGACAGATTATACTGCCCCAGCATCACAGATCATGGTATATAGCTCAGCCTCACAGATCAGGGTATATAGATCAGGGTATATAGCTCAGCATTACAGATCAGGGTATACAGCTCAGAATTAAAAATCAGGGTTATAGCTCAGCATTACAGATCGGGGTATATGGCTTAGCATTACAGATCAGGGTATATAGCTCAGCCTCACAGATCATGATATATAGCTTAGCCTCACAGATCAGGTTATGGAGGTATACATCATCTGTCCTGTATACAGCTAGCTGGTAGTAGTAGTAGTAGTGATGATGGTGGTAGTAGTAGGGATGATGGTGGTAGTAGTAGTAGTTATGATGGTGGTGGTAGCAGTAGTGATGATGGTGGCAGTAGTAGTGATGATGATGGTGGTAGTAGTAGTAGTGATGATGGTGGTAGTAGTAGTGATGATGACTAGTAGTAGTAGTAGTGAGTCAGTGACACCTCCTGATTGGACAAATTTAGCACTGGCAGAAATCCCCAAAATGTCACCCACCCTCATGCTCCAGTCCAGCCACGCGATCATCCGCTCTGGCCTGGGCTCAGCCTGAGTGGAGAATGACTGAGAAGCTCAGGGAAGTGTGTGCGCCGCCACTCAATCCACTGCACCCTTTCCCGCATGCACAGTCAACTCCACTCCACACACAGCACAGTGAGTGGTGGCAGGGAAACCAAAAGTGACGCTGCAGTGACGCAAAAAGCACTATGTACCCCTACTCATTCACATAGGAGGGGGCAGGATCTGAGGGCCCCCTTGTTAAAGGGGTCTTCCAGATTTCAATAAGCCCCCCCACAGAACGCAATGGTATAGTGAATTGACAGTTTCATGATCGCATGTGGTATTTAGGGAAAATGTGTTAGGACACCTACATACCAGATGTGAGATGCTTTTGTAAATGGACCCCAATATTTGGTCAATAATGTCACCTTAGACACCCCACCTGGCAAGTTACCCTCTCATTGCTGAGAACATGTGGCCTAGTATGGTTCAAGAGAGGGTATGCATACACGCTCCCCCCCTCTTGTAGCCAGGATGCATGCTCGAATGAGGGTTTGTTTTGTGGACTTTTTGCCTTATTTGTGAGGCATCCCTTTACTTCATACCAAACCCTCATATAGAATAAGGGTCTGATATAAATGTTAAGGGGAGTTCCTTCTACTTTGTTTACAAGCAATACAAAGCAGCTGGAAAATATACTTTAGCAGCAATTTAAATCTTATGTTTTTAGTTTGAAAATGTCACTTTTGCTTTGGAACATTGTACAGGTGCACCACTTTATATGTCAGCTTTTATTCATATATATAAACCTTTAGCCCAAAAGGAAAAGGAAAAAAAGGTTGGTGTACCTGTTTAAAGTGGTTGTAAACCCTTACATAAACCCAGTGATGTAATTAGCCTCAAGTGATACACAGAGATAAAACCAATGCTCCTTTATAATCTGTATGTTTATCTGCAGTCATTTGTCCTGTGGATGGCTCTAAAACACACTGATCAAAGGATGTTTCTCAACCTTAGGAAGCAGGGTGCAGGTATCCAATGTCATACACACTGCAACAGCTCCATTAAATCTGATAACTGATTAGAAGGAAGGGACACATCCCTCTAACAGGCTCATAAAGAAAAACTTCCGGGGGTGCTGTTGAGTTTGCTTAGTGTTCTATCAATGAGTGACTCATGCAGATAACAGAGAGAGGAGAGATCACAGAATAATCACAGTCACTGCTTTAGAATCAGGGTAGCACATACTATAGTTGGATGTGCTTTGTTCACTTTTCATGTCTGAGATTTACAATCACTTTAAAAAGTGGTAGCTGGAGTTAAACGTTAATTTGTTTGTCAAGTCCATCCGAATCTGCTATTTCATCTAACACTGCCCTCTCCCTGGGTTGACAGTGCTGCTGTATAAAAGTGCCATTGCTCATCCATAAAGAGTAGAGACACCCTAAAGCCCCATACACACTATCAGATTTTCTGCTGATTTTTGTCTTCAGATTTACCAAAACCATGTAGTGCAAGGGCCTGCCTGATTGCATACAAATTGAAACTCCTAAGGTTTGCCCTCATATTATATGGTTTTGGTAAATCTGAAGACAAAAATCAGCAGAAAATCTGATAGTGTGTATGGGGCTTAAGGCAGGAATCGTGTTACCAGCCAGATCATCAAGTAAAATTAAAGGAAAAAAAGCCTAAAAAAAGAAAATGAATGCAGCCACCACAATTGAGGAACCATATATAACCTTTTTGCTTTTGGATTTAATACCCCTTTAAGGCATCCTCTACGAATGCAAGAAAATTTTGTATTTTTTAAGATTACCCTTTACATATTTAAGCCTTATGAAAAGAGTTGCTTTCTGCCAAATTGTTTTTTTGTTTTTTTGTATTTGTATATGTTCCCCAGGGCAATGTCCAGCCCCCCAGGACTTTTTTTTTTACCACCTCTTGCCTATTAGCTTTAAAAATTACTTGTAGACATTTCTTCATGCTATTTCTTCAGTTGGGTAATGTTATGCTTTTTTATGACCATGAGAAATATAACCCATACCTTTAGCTCATCCTCAGTATTTTATCTGTGAATGAAAGCAGTTTGTATAGTAAGCATTTCAATAACCCATTAGTCAAAAGATATCCTTTAGTCACTCTATAGTAGCAAAACTAACTGTAAGTAAGCCCATTTAGCCTATTTATATATGTTGTACTTAACATTCTTCAGATAACTAATGTCACAAGGTGGTCTGCTCACACATTTGCCTTTCCTTTTTTTTTTTGTTAGGAATGTAAGTTCTTGACATCAGTGCATAAGTATGACATCTCACACAGAAAAACGATTTACCTCGGGGCTTTTGTGTTAGCATTTGGGAATTCCCAAGCTTTGGCTTTCACGCTAGGTGGCTTGCATTTATGTTTACTAACTGGGATGTAAGAATATGCTTTTTTTTATAGGAACAATGTGTAACATTTCAGCAGTCATGCCAAGACATGTTGTTTTAATAGAGTTGACAATGTTTAATTGAATAATGTATTCAATGGATTGTGTCCTTACTTGTCCTCCTTCACCTGATCAAAGTAAACTTTGCAGATTACACAGGTACCATATACATTCCAGGCATAGCACAGCCATAATTAGAAGATTACCGAAGATGAAAAAGCAAATGTAAACTTTTGGGATCACTTTGCATTTTACTCTGATTATCTGATTGTTTCTCAGGCTGGATTCACACCTATGCAGTTTTAGTGCTTTTTGCATTTTGCAGATTTGCACTACAGTCCATTTAACATGGTTTCCTATGGAACATGTTCTATAGTGAAAATCTGCAAAATGCAAAAGGCACTAAAACTGCATAAGTGTGAATCCAGCCTTATACAGTAATACCACTATGAAGTGACTTGATGTTGCCCTCATTAAGTACCTCTCATTAGTGTCCACTTGTGTCATAGGCGGAGACCTCAAGATTCTCCCATTTAGAAGAGTGTATTGCTCTCATGGTTCAGTGAAGCAGGATCTCCCAAATCTATGGATAGTGTAGGACCCACTAATCATGGGGTACTTTGTCGCAGTAAGTGGGCTTAGCACCGTATAGCAATATGGTGTGACCAAATCCCCATATTTTTGATAATGTCTTTTTGAAAATGTTTAGGTGTTTTTAAATTAGCCTTGCTGGAGATAAATGTTTGTGTGTGCTGTAAAATTTTCTTCTACTGTATGGTCTTATGGCTGCACCATCTTTAATGAGAGGGTGTGCCCCCCAAATATCTTGTTTGTTTATTGTATGGATTCTGACAAAATCTTTTTGGGATAGGAGCACCCCACTCCCTCATTAAGTACCTCTCATTAGTGTCCACTTGTGTCATAGGTGGAGACCTCAAGTTTCTCCCATTTAGAAGAGTGTATTGCTCTCATGGTTCAGAGAAGCAGGATCTCCCAAATCTATGGATAGTGTAGGACCCACTAATCATGGGGTACTTTGTCGCAGTAAGTGGGCTTAGCACCATATAGCAATATGGTGTGACCAAATCTCCATATTTTTGATAATGTCTTTTTGAAAATGTTTAGGTGTTTTTAAACTAGCCTTGCTGGAGGTAAATGTTTGTGTGCGCTGAAAAATTTTATTCTACTGTATGGTCTTATGGCTGCACCATCTTTAATGAGGGGTGTGCCCCCCAAATATCTTGTTTGATGTTGCCCTGTTCACTTAATTATGATCTTATATCACCTTTGGTATTGAAGTGGTCCAAAAGTGCACTTTCACAGCAAAAGTAGTAAAAAAAAATTTTTTTACAACTTTTTTAATGTAGGCGGGTGCTGGGCTACATCAATGTGCAAAAGGAAACATTACTACTACTACTACTGTGATATTAATGTTATGTTGCGCCATCCTCCTTCGACCAGGAAGGAGAGAGCTAAAGTCAAGCAAGCCCATAGACTTCTATGCAGAGTGCTGAGAATCCTGGGAGTCACTACAGATCCCAATATGTGCTGTGCATAGAAAGAATGGAGAGATGATTTTTATTAAACCATCCAAGAAAGTTCTTCCTCTTGGCACCAAGGAAGTTAGAGAGCGAGAGCATCTCTGTCTGGATATATGCCTGCCAGCAGAAGACCATACCAACAGAGATCTGAGCCTGAGGCTAAGATTCAGCATACCCAGAGGCAACGCAGCACTGTCCACATCACTGCTCCAGGGAGACTGAAGCATTTACTCACCCTCTGCTTCCCACCACTCATCACTGGAGGCTTTCAGGGAGAGACCGAGTGGGTCCCTCGTCTACAGTGCGAGGTCACCGCATCATCCTGGGGACTGGTGAAAGGGCTATTTACCTAAAATGCCTATCATATGTTGCCCATTATGCTGTCTCAGTCAGCTTATTATTCTTTGTAGAGCTACTGGTTGCCATGTCCTTATCAATTTTACCTGATTACCCAAGTTACTATGTAGTATGAAGCCCCCTACAGGTCCAGCGAGGCCGTAGGTCCTGCAGGAAATACGTTTGTATTATTTTTAACCAATACCCCATGTGGTGAACTAGGATATTTTTTGTGGCTTTTCCATGAGAAACCAATCCTTATTGTTACTATCTTACCTACTGTTACCATTGTTACTAGTGTTACATGTATGTATGTATTGTGCTATATGCCATGATGCATCATGTATGTTACCTTATACCTTTTATTACTGGAATCATGTATGGCTACAATTTAGCTCTTAATAAACTATTAACACAACATCCTTTATGCTCACCCAATTACTTTTCTTGCTGCTACGTGCTTCACACAAAGTCCCACCCTCCTTGTTAATTAACTCTTTGTTAATTAACTCCTTCCTCTAGATATCACTTATACAGACCGATGACATTGTACTGCATTGACATCCAGTGACTAAAACTTACAGATAAAGGCTTCTTTCAGACAGGTGGCAATGCGTACCACTCCCTGAAAAGTGATCTGCTGTATAGCAGGGGTTGACAAGCGTTGATTTCTGATTGTCTAAATGCCTGATAATTTTTTCAGTCCCAAAGGGGATTTTGTAAAAAAAACTTTGTACAGCAACTGCAAGTCAAATCTTTGGCTCTTGGTTGCAACTTGCAGTGCACTCCCATTGAACTCAATTGGTGAGTTACGCAGACGGTGCCGCCTGTCAAACTCTGCAGCTCAAATTTAAAATGCCATGGCCACGAAGTAAAGCATCACACCCATGGTGTATACACTGCCCTTTCACACTGTAATGTTAATATTTGCGTGGGGGTAGTAAAATTATGGCTCAGCCACCTGTTTTTAACACCCTCTGACTGTCTCTCTAAAAGGGCCTTTCACTGTGACAGATGTACACACCTTGTCAGTGATGCAAGAACAAGCATTCTAGGTGAACTTTATACTATGCACCCCAATCATACTACTGAGCCCAATACACTCTCAGACTCCAGTTTGACCTCTAATATAGTAAAAATGAATCTCAATCCGCAAAAAGTTCTCAACAGTTTAATATGTTTTCATGTATTTAATATACTGTATATGATTGTAGTCATCAATGTGGAGCGTAAACTAACTATTAATAAGACTTATTTTGATCATTTATAATAGGAAGACAAGAAAGCAATGGGTCAAATTCTAAAGTTTCTTGATATAACTTGTAAGTTGTGACAATATGTAAAAGCATCAGTGATCTGGAAAACCTTTAGAATGCATTGTTGATGCACTTGAAAAAAAGTCCAGAAGGTTCAGTAAAGCGCCAAATGTAGCTAACATTCGTCAGATCTGTGTTTATAAAGGCATTACATAATCATAAGTTGGTGTTTTAAAGGCAGACAAAGGTCTGTTATTCATTCAGCATTACCTACAAAAACCAGAGTGTGAGAGAAGTAATTTGGGAAAGTCCTTATCAGTTTATGTCATGCATGTTTATTTTTTTAGAACTGAGGGGACCCAAGCCACCTGGCACATGATACATTAAGGGGAAGATCTTCTCACACCACCAGGGGGGCGACCACTTACTCTACCCACCACCAGCTCCTAGTCCAATCAGTTTTTCACTTTACTCTTTAAGTATGTCTTCAACTCTGCACTGTACTTGCCTTGCACTCTGCTGCACCTCACAATTCCTTTAACTTAGCTTCTCTTGCATGCATGGACAATAATGAAGCATTGTAGTGGCTTTTCATAAACATAGCTGAACATAGCCAAGCTGTTCACAAACATTCAATTGCATAGTGTACATAGAGTCATGTCGTTGGCATTGTAGTTCTGATGCAACTAGCAGTAATAGTTCCAAACACTGGCAGCCCGGAGTCCGGATAACATGGTATCATTTTCCAAAATATGTAACAATTTATTAAAGTACCACTAATGCTAATTAGGAGGGGTTGCTGTGTGGTGCTTACTTAATAAATCCTATGGTCATGTCCTCTCCAGGCCTTAGGCCTAATAGCATCTCTTTCTTCAAAGTGGAAAAATTCTCCCAATCTAGACTTTAAACCTGTTGTTCTCTCTTTGCACATGGACCCAGAGTAAGTCCTCCTACCATCTCTCCTCAGGGCCAGACTACTGAGAAGCACACACCTAAAGGGGGAAGTAGCCATACTACATATGTTTGGTGCGTTGCCATGCATTGCAGAAACACATGTATTACCACAACAAACCGTAACTAATAGGTGTTAATGGGCCCTGAGAGCATCCACATTGTCAAAATTTGGCAGAGGCCAAATTTTGTTACAAAGTCAAAAGCCACACAGCTGATCCCTACTTTACATCATTGCATACAGTACAGAGTACATTTGTTCTATTCAAAGTCTCTCTAATCTTGTAATGTCTTTTAAGTGAGAGATGGTTGGCCTGGTACAGAATGTTGTGAATGCTTATTCAAGAGGTGCATTTAGTGGGATTCCATGAAAAAAATGCATGTTCTGTATAGCTGAAAAGGTGTGAGGAGGGAGAGAGACGTTCAGCGACTTAGATTTTAGTGGCTTGACTTTTAGGTGGGAGATGTGAGAGCACCAAATTCTCATAGCTGCATAAGGTTGGGAAGGGACATAATAGGGTTGGAGAGGCAGGGTGGGGACATTATATACGAATAAGCAGAGTCTGTGGGGATTTCCAGCCACCGCCACTCCACTAATATTGGGGAAAATCGAATTGGGTGGGCCAGAAATTCTATGTAAAGGACAAATAGGAGAGGGCATAGTGGGCAGCCCTGCCTGGTGCCTTGACTTATGGAGAGTAGTTCAGATTGGTGGCTGCAGGTTTTAAGGAAGTTTAGTTCCCACTGACCTTGCAGAATATAGAAGGCTTACATTAATCAGTAATATAACTCTGAAAACATGGTAGGCCTATAACAATGCACATTTGAAAAATAGACACAATACAGAATATTTCAGTTCATGGTAGACATGAAAACTTATTTCTGTGAGAATATTTGTTAGTTGTGCAGTAAATAGTAGAGAGTATTAGCCACAACTGTTATTTAGGGCAGATTTAGATGTTCACCTCAAGAACTCTACAAATTGAAAATCTGTCTCCAAATTCCACTCTTCCTCTGTGGCCATAGCACAAACATAGTAGTTCTGACAGATTATTGAACCAAGTACAAAGATCAAATTTTATTTCCTATCATTTAGCTCAATTTCTGGAAAATTAATTCTGAAAGGCCATGGCCTAGGACAGCACTGGAATTAAGGGGCTCCGAATTTGGAGGGTGTTCATCCCGCCATATGCCCAGCGATGCGCTGCACAGTGCATTTTGTGCCCTGATTGGGAAAGCTTTGCCCGATCAGGGCGCAGTATAAGCTGGCTGTTAAGGAGCAGGGCTGGCAAGCCAGCCGTGGCATCCTTAACAACTGATGAGACATCAGCTGTCAATGGGTTTCCCCGCTGACAGCTAAATTTAAAAAAATGCCAAGAAAAAAACGAAAAAAAAAAACGGCCAAAATAAAAATAAAAAAACGGCATGGGGTTCCCACCCAAGCTCAATACCAGACCCTTATCAAGGCATGCAGCCTAGCAAGTCAGGGTCTGTGGGTGGGGGGCTTATCAGAATCTGGTAGCCCTATTTAACAAGTGGGTGCTCAGATCCCCCCCCCCCCCCAAATGATTGAAAAAAAAGTGTCCTCCAATGTAAATTCCCTGCCCCAGTATGTCCGATCAGTCCCTACCCTGTCCACCTTTTAGGAGATCCCTGAAAACTCATTTATTCAGGGATGCCTATCCCACACCCACATAACTGTCCCTGAGCCATCCCCCATCAAATCATTCTTTGCAGCTATTACCTTTTGTACCACCACCCCCTCCCTTTAGAATGTAAGCTCTACGAGCAGGGCCCTCCTGTACCTTTTTGTATTGAACTGTACTGTAATTGTGTTGTCCCCCTTATACATTGTAAAGCAATGCGTAAACTGTTGGCGCTATATAAATCTCGTATAATAATAATAATAATAATAATGTAAATCCATTGTCAATCATGCAGCACACCGCACCCGAAAAAGAAAAAACAAAACCACTCCCACTGTCTATGAAGGCTGGCCGCCTTAGCCCCGCCTTACCCCCGCCTTAGCCCCTCTGACGTTTGACTGTTCTTTTATAGGCAAGGGGCGGAGCCATCTGGTGACATTACCTGGTGGCACTGCCCCTTCTGATGTCATTGACCCAGCATGCACCAGTCTGTGACATCCCAAGAGGGGTGGTGCCACCAGCTGATGAAGCCAGGTGGCCCGTTCAATACCAATATAAGAACTGTCAAAAGGTGGAGTCTGCAGTAGGCATCCAGCCTTCATGGATGGTGGGAGTGGGGTTTTTTTTGGGTGCAGCAGGTGGAATGATTGACAATGGATTTACTTTAGGGGACACTGTTTTTAAATTTTTTAATAAAGGAATTGTCAAAAACTGTCTCTGTGTTTTTATTACTTTTTGACACTTTTTTTGGTGAGTGAGTAGGGGTACTACGTACCCCAAACTCATTCACATGGGGGGTGGGATCCGGGGGTCCCTTTGTTAAAGGGGGCTTCCAGATTCTGTTAAGCCCCCCTGCCTTCAGACCCCACAAACACCGACCACGGTTGTGGTAATGAGGCCCTTGTGCCCATCAACATGAGAACAAGGTGCTTTGGGGTGGGTGGGGGGTCTGTGGCCTGGTATAGTTCAGGGGGGGTACTCATTTGCTGACCTAGCAGTCTGCATGCCCGGATAAGGGGCTGGTATATATTTTGGGAAGGACACCACAACGTTCTTTTTTTTACATTTTGGCATGGAGTTCCCCTTAAAATTTGTACCAGACCCGAAGTATGGACAGGGGGGCGGCCATGTCACTTTTTTTCTTTATTTTTTCTTTAATAGCCGGTAATTGCAACCGTGAGTCATTTTAAATGTGATTTAACTCATTTTTTCTTTAGAAATGTCATTTTTGCTACAGCAAGTTCTATTCATGCTACAGATGTGCCACATCTTTTCTTTTCATTTTTATTGTTGCACTTTAAGCATCATTAAAATCACTGCTCTTAAAAATGATTTTGCATTGATATATGTGCCCCAGGGCAATACCCGGACCCCCATACCCATTTTACTGCCAATTACTTGCATATAAACCTTCTAAATGGGCACTTTTGATTTTTGGCTCCCATAGACTTCAAAGGGATTCAGCGGATTAGAACTTTCTGCTTCAAACCGAACAGGGGGAGCTCGGCCTATCCCTAATGACAAGGAAGTTTCCCTGCTGTTCCCCCCCGTGGACAGAAAAATAACACGATAGGTCAGAGCCACAGCTTCAGTTAGAGGTCCACAGTGGCCTTAGCAGCAGCAGACTGGCATGCTGGGGGAGGGGATCAATCCTGCTTTTTCTTCCCCAGTTTCTAAAAATCCCTCCCCCTGAGTGCTTAAACTATTCATATACCCACGGGGTCCAGCATCAAGAAGGAAGCCTCTATAGGTACCCTCCAGGACCTCATGCAGTGCCACACACCTCTGCTCCCAGTGTGAGGCCTGGGAGGAATTTCTGTCACCAGTGGGAACCACGTATGGACGAGATACATGTTACTCACTTTGCAGCTAGCACAGCTGTTGAGGACAGGAGCAAAGGGTCAGCCCAGTAAAAGGCAGTGGCAAGGGTTTAGCCCCCTCTGCTGCCCTAAAAGAGACTGCAGGCCAGAGATCCAGTGGACACAGTGATTGGATGTCACCCACCCCTCCAGCTGTCCCGTACCTTGGCCAATGAATCTTGCAATTTCTAATCCGGCCAGGGATTAGAAAGAAGCCCAGTATTGGAAGAGATCCGCTTCCTCAGTGCAAATGACCAGCAAAAAATCCAGCAGCAGATTGATGGCTACAAAGGGGGGCCTGTGGCAGCTATCTGCAGCTATCCAATGGCCAGCAACATGGTTGGGGCAATTGAGGGGGGGGGTACCCTGGGCCAACCTCTACACAGTGCAGGACACAAGCAAAGAAAGTCATCCTATGAATCTGGTGAGCTCATCAGCGATGACAGCGTTAACCTTCAGAGGTGCCCACCACCATGCAGAGCCGACTGGGGCTCAGACATCCAGCTGATCATCATGGAAGCAGCCTGGTAAAATCCCTTCTTTTATTATTTCTCAGGGGCAAGGAGTCAGGTTAGCTCACAGGGAACTGACAGGAGCCTGGGAGGAATGCAGAGCAGCAGGGCTCTACTGGTTTGCAGGTTAAAACCAGGGCATGAGGCCAGGGACCCTCATGGTATACCTGGTTTAGCAAACTGTTTTTTTTTGTTTCAGGGTCTTGTAGGCAAGTTGGGGTCGGGTCTTGTTGGCAAGTTTTGTCTAGGCTGGGACTTCCCAATCCATGGTGGGGCCAGTGGGAGCATGGGTACCTGCTGTCACTGCATTGGGCAGTTGACTATACAGACTCATGGGGAAGATAAAATGATGTGGCAGTAGAGACAGATGCAGTAGCAGAACAAACTTCTGCTACAACTTTTGTGTCAGCATCACAGAATGAGAAGACAAATAGCTCAGAATCTCACAAGAGGAAGGAGACTGAGGAAGATAGGGTCTGCCTGGCAGATTCAGACAAATGTAAGGTATCTGTGTGCTTTGAGGTCCCCCTAGAGCAGGGATCTTCAAATTATGGCCCTCCAGAAATACACGTCCCATGAGACATTGTAGAACTCTGTCATTCACAGACATGACTAGGCATGATGGGAATTGTAGTTCCTGAACAACTGGAGGGCCATAGTTTGAAGACCCCTGCCCTAGAGGGTTCACCATAAGTAAGAAGTTAGGGAAAATGTTAAAAAATGTAACATAAAGAAAGGGAAAGTAGTCGAAGTCTATAGGCTTTGCAGAGGCTACATACTGTTTCAATGCAACCTGTTGCTTCTACTATGAGTTCTCTGGTTGTGGAGGTTCACATAGTTTTGCAAGATGCTTTCAAAAAAGTCACAATCCTGTGACTCAGCTTCAACAAGGGAATAAAATGACATGCAATTTGGAGAGGAAACAGCAGATTTTTTAGATGGCTTTGCCAACGTCCTTGGAATTGCTTGTTTCTTATACTCAAATGAGTTTTCGTTGCCTAAGAATTTGAAATTCACGCTTCAGTTTTGCTAGGTTGTTTCTCAAAAATTGGTTAAGGAGGTAGAACTTGGTAGAATCACAGGCCCTTTTGATAAAATTCCAATTTTGTAACCATTGAACCAAGAACCTAACAAATTCAGGTTGATCAATCGTCTGCCATATCCAAAAGGGGTTATGCAATTGTCCAGGATTTAACTTTGGTGTCCTATGTGTCTTTCAATACAGCAGCCACTTGGGTACAGTGTTATAGCCAAATTTCAAAAAAGTAAGAACATGTGAGTTCATAATGTCTTCATGCAAGTTAGGGCTGGGCTTAGGACATGGGCAAATCTAATAATAAATTGTGCCTTTAAGGACACCCAAAGATGCCCTCCTAGTTGCATTGTCCAAATTGTTTATTGTTTATGTTAATGTTATGTTATTTATTTCATGTTGTAAATAAAATGGCTGCTGTGGCCAATTAACCCTTTTACTCCCACTGCCGTAAAACAGACTGTTGACTTTCGAATGAATGCGCTCTGGAGGTTGCACACCCAGAGTGTGCCCCTCAGAGTGACCCCCCACCCATCCTTCCTGGGTTCCGGTGTCCCATCTGTGGGCCCCACATTGTGGGAATTGCTAGATGGAGGGGTGGGAGACCAGCAAACATCTATTTGCTGCTCTCTACTAGATTGAATGAACCCCTCAAGCAGCATGTAAAAAGACCCAAATGGCTTCAAACATGCTTGGGACAAACCTAGATCTATAGTCGGACAATAAAGTTAACGGAAAAAAAAACAAAGCAAAAAAACCCAAAAAAACAAAGAACAAAAAAAAAGGGCAGACTCGATAGACTACTCGGTCTTCTTCTGTCGTCGATTTTCTATGTTCCTATACCCCTGATTTCTCATTAAAGAGAACCTGTCTTCAAAATATATCACATTAGGGGACTTTTTGCTACACACACGTAGACATGTGCAGAATGAAAAAAAACTGTTTTGTTTTGTTTCGTTTCATTATTTACATAAATTTCTTTACTTTAATTCGTTTAATCAGTTTAATTCTTTTCGGAACTAGTTTTGTTTATTCGTATTCAAATGTTCCAAATTCGAATAGTTTTCAAATTAATTTCAAATAGTTTTCGAAATTGAATCGTTTTCAAATTCGAATTCGAAAAGTGTTTGAATTCAAATAGTTTTCGATTTGTTTTCCAATTTCCAAAGAGAATAAAATAAAATAAAGGAATAGAATAGAAAAAAATATAATAGAATAGAAAATAATATAACAGAAAATGAAAGAATAGAATATAAAAGAATAGAATAAAACAATAATAGAATAAAATAGAAAGAATATAACCATCTTCTACATTTTTGAATAGAAAAGAATAGCATACAAAAGAATACAATTAAAAAAGCGATCGAATAGAATAGAAAGGCTATAACCATTTCCCAAAATTGAAATTGAATCAATTCAAATTTGAATAGAATAGAGAAGAATAGAATAGAATATAAAATAACAGAATAGTATAGAAAAAAACAGAATAGATAGAATATAACCATCTCCCTAGTCTAATCTATTCTTTTCTATTCAAATTTGAATTTTGGGAAATGGATATATTCATTCTATTCTATTGTTTTTTGAATTATATTTGTTAATTATATTATATTCTATTCTTTTCTATTCTATTCTTTTCTATTCCAAATTTAAATGCATTCTATTTGAAGTTTGAATTTCGAAAGATGGTTATATTCTTTCTATTCTGTTGTTTTTTTCTATACTATTCTGTTATTTTCTATTCTATTCTAATCTTTTTTTTCTATTCTTTTCACATTCAAATTGATTCTATTTGAATTTTGGGAAATGGATATGTCCTTTCTATTCTATTCTATTCTTTTTTCTATTCTATTCTTTTCTTATGTATTCAAATTTATTCTATTTGAAATTTGAATTACAAAAGATTGTTATATACTTTCTATTTTATTATTTTCTTTTTTTATTAGATTGTGTTCTATTTGTTGCTCTATTCTGTTCTTTTATTTTCTAGTCTATTTTGTTCTGTTTTACCCTATTATATTCTATTCTTTTATTTTCTGTTATATTGCTTTCTATCCTATTATATTTTTTTCTATTATATTCCTTTATTTTCTATTGTATTTTATTCTCTTTGTAAGTTGGAAAACAAATCGAAAACTATTTGAATTCAAAAACTTTTTCATTTGAAAACTATTCAAATAGATTTGAATTCAAATTTCATCTAATTTTTTATTTTTTTTTCGTTATTTCAGATTCATTTAAATTCTATACTATTGTAATTCGGACATTCAGAAACATCAAAAAATTTGTCCAAATTTCAATTTGGAACGAAATGAACAGCACATGTCTACACACACAAGCACTCAACCTCGTCTTTTATATTTTACAAAAAAATGGGTAACTTATTGTGTTTTTGTGCCCTAAAATTAACTTTTTTTGGGACTACCATCATTTTATTCTACAAGGTATCTGCTTTCAGACAATATATAATGTTTGAGGGTTTTAAGTAATCTTCAGGTCTAAATTTATTTTTTAAACGTGTGCAAACAAACACAAAATGGCTCTGGCAGCTAAAAGGTTAAAACCATGTCACAAAGTTTAAGGGTTAGTAGAAGGACCGAGGTTGACATATCCTTTAGTTATGTGTAATTTGGTACATTGATTTTGAACCACTATCTTATTGACTGTCTTGTATGAAACTCGTTGTGCAATCTTGTTTAATATAGTAGATTTATTTTAACCTATAACCATTAAACTTTAACTAAAGGCAAAACTTTTTTTGGGGTTATGCATAGTTGCCAACATTGCAAAAAAATTATTCGGGACACTTTTTTTGCATGTAGGCGGAGCCTTGCTATAATTAGGGGCACGGCTTTCTTTTGTAGGTGGGGCATTCCATAACAGAAAAATGGTATGGTTTGAGCTGAATAGTGGGCGTGTCCTGAATGGGCGTGGCTCGGAAGGGGTGTGGTATGAGATGAATGAGGGGTGGAGGGAGAAAGAAAGAGAGGGAGAGAAAGAAAAAGAGAGAAAGAAAGAGGGCATTGCCAGCGGAGTCGCCCCTTACATCAGGCATTGCTAGCGGAGTCCCCCCTTACATCAGACATTGCCAGCCGGGTCCCCCCTTACATCAGACATTGCCAGCGGGGTCCCCCCTTACATCAGACATTGCCAGCGGGGTCCCCCCTTACATCAGACATTGCCAGTGGGGTCCCCCCTTACGTCAGACATTGCCAGTGGGGTCCCCCTTACGTCAGACATTGCCAGTGGGGTCCCCCCTTACATCAGACATTGCCAGCGGAGTCCTCCCTTACATCAGGCATTG
The DNA here is from genome assembly GCA_037952925.1 of Lithobates clamitans. Lineage (NCBI taxonomy): Eukaryota > Metazoa > Chordata > Amphibia > Anura > Ranidae > Lithobates > Lithobates clamitans. The sequence continues at coordinate 342,850 of JBBGZY010001357.1, read as the reverse complement.
CAGCGGAGTTCCCTCTTATATCAGGCATTGCCAGCAGAGTCCTGTCCTTCCACTAGGCATCCCCCCAAAGGAGCCCCCCCTTTTTTTACATCAGGCTTCCTCCAATGGAGCCCCCCCTTTTCTTACATCAGGCATCCCCCAATGGAGCCCCCCCTTTCATTACATCAGGCATTCCCCAATGGAGCCCCCCCTTTCATTACATCAGGAATTCCCAGCAGTGGAGACTCTCTCCGCCTCTATTACTAAACAGAATGGGACAAAATACTTAGCCCGGTGGCTGCCAATAGCAATTGAGCTGCGGCGCCGCCCACTCCCGCCCCTTCCTGCCCCTTCCCACATCAGGTCACAGACAGACGGCAGCGGGGCAGGAGGTGGGCGATGCCACAGCTCAAATTCTATTGGCAGCCACCCGGCCATTACTAAACAGTAATTGCTTGTTTTGGTCTTCGGGAAAATGGCGGCCGATGGAGACATTTTCTCTGTCAGCCACGGACCCCTAGCGGAGGTGGTGGCGGAAAAAATAAAAAATCAGTAAAATAAGAATTTCCCGGGACATTTCCTGGGAATGGCTAAATTTGGCAAAAGGGTCTAAATCCTGTGAATGTCCCAGGAAATTCAAGACAGTTGGTAAGTATGGTTATGGATAAAGTGGAGAGGGATTAGAAGACCTGTCAGTTTGTCTTCTTTACTATTTTCATTGAAAGTTAAAGAAAATCCCAAATTTTAGGTTGGTGTCAGAACAGAATAGAAGGGAAAATCTTCCAATGGGGATGCTAGTCCTGGTGACCCTGGTGACACACCTTTGGAGGGATTTCCTCTCATTTCTTCTTTTGGCTATGAAATAGGGAGTGAAGAAAAATCTCCCCATAGGACACAGATGGCAAAAAAAGCTCCCTTACTCTATTCAAAAAAAGTTTTTCCTTTAGTTACACTTTAAAGCTAAATCTATGTTATCGAGATAGATTTACCATCCTGTTGTCTTGTTAGGTCAAAGATTTGATATTATCTTCATGACTCTGGTTTGCCTTAGTGGTCTTAGGGGTCTGTTTATACAAAATTTGCGTTCCAAATGTGTCAACTAGAGATGGGCGAACGGTTCGGCCCGAGCATAAGTTCGGGCCGAACTTTGGTTGTTCGGTCGTTCGGCGAACACCGAACAATATGTGGTGATTGGGGCAAATTCGAAAGCCGCGGAACACCATTAAAGTCAATGGGACACTAACATAAAAAAAAACAAAAGTGCTTATTTTAAAGGCTTATATGCAAGTAATTGTCATTAAAAGTGCTAGGGGACCCGGGTCCTGCCCCAGGGGACATCAATGCAAAAAATGCTTAAAGTGCAACAATAAAAATTAAATATTCCTTTAAATATCGTGCCTGAGGGGTGCGCTTAGTATGCCTTTAAAGTAGCGCTTCCCTGTGGCGTCAGGGGAATCGGGGTCACCCGTTTACGTCACCGGGTGGCCCCACACTCAGCTATATAACAGCTGTCATCAAGAAGAAGCGTCACTCAGTGGGAGCCTCCCATGGAGGCGGAACTGTTGCGGCTTTTTTTTTTTCCCGGTCCGTCGGGCAGCGTGGATTTACATCGCTGGACTTTTTTTTTTTTTTTTTAATGAAGAACATTTCCCAAGCTGTCTCTTGTCTTTTTTACCATTTTTGACACTTTTTTTTTTTGTGAAATGGTACCCCGTTACCAATTCACATAGGGGGGTGGTATCTGGGGGTCCCCTTGTTAAAGGGGGCTTCCAGATTCCGATAAGCGCCACACCCGCAGACCCCCACAACCACCCGGCAAGGTTTGTAGGGATGAAGCCCTTGTCCCCATCAACATGGCAACATGACTCCAAAGCATCTCCCCCATGTTGAGGGCATGTAGCCTGGTATGGTTCAGGAGGGGGGCACTCTCTTGCCCCCCTTCTTTTCCTGTGGCCTGCTAGGTTGTGTGCTCAGATAGGGGTCTGGTTTGGATTTTGGGGGGACCCCTACGCCATTTTTTTAAATTTAGGTGCAGCGTTCCCCTTAATTTCCATATCAGACCTGAAGGGCCTGGTATGTATTCTGGGGGGGCCCCACACATTTTTTTTATTAAATTTTGGTTTGGGGTTCCCCTTAATATTCATACCAGACCCAAAGGGCCTGGTAATGGACTGGGGGGACCCATGCCATTTTTTTCAATGAGTTTTATCTATATTGCCGAGACCCAACAATTCATTAAAGCCACGTTCAGTTTTAAGTGACTTTTTTTTTCTTTAGAAATGTCATTTTGCTGTGGTACTGTTCTAAACTTCTAAACACGGGAAAACTGCGCCATACTATAGACACCCCCCCCCCTGGGCACAACATTTAAAGGAATATTTAATTTTTATTGTTTCACTTTAAGCTTTATTAAAATCACTGCTCCTGAAAAACCGTCAGTTTTTAAAACTTTTTTTGCATTGATACATGTCCCCTGGGGCAGGACCCGGGTCCCCAAACACTTTTTATGACAATAACTTGCCTTTAAAATGAGCACTTTTGATTTGTCATGTTCGTGACCCATAGACTTTAACAGTGTTCGTGTGTTCTTCCGAATTTTTTGCCTGTTCAGATTTTCTGGTGTGAACCGAACCGGGGGGGTGTTTGGCTCATCCTTAGTGTCAACATTCATGCAAGCATAACAAATAATACCTGTAATGTCTGTATTATATGTGTAATAGTCAGTGGTGTAGCTAGCACATCTGGACATTTTTTTTTTGCACCCCCCCTCAAGAAAAATGGTATGTGGCAATATAGCAGCACCATGCCAAAACTGTGGGTGTGGTCAGATTGCATCAACAGTGGGAGGGGCTTAAAGGGCCATATGCATTAATGAATGTGCCACAAGCGAGTATGTAGCAGACAGTACAAACCTCAGTATACTTAGTATACTTATACTTTCAGCTTAAAGCAAGGTTCCACACAAAAATTGAACTTCTGCTTTTCGGAACCCTCCCCCCCTCCGGTGTCACATTTGGCACCTTTCAGGGGGGAGGGGGGTGCAGATACCTGTCTAAGACAGGTATTTGCACCCACTTCCGGCATAGACTCCCATGGGAGCCTATGCCTCTTCCCGTCCCCACCTCGCTGTCTGCTGGGAACACACAGCTCCCAGGAGAGAGCGGGGACCACTTGGGACGCGCAGCGTGACTCGCGCATGCGCAGTAGGGAACTGGGAAGTGAAGCCACAACGCTTCACTTCCTGATTCCCTTACCTAGGATGGCGGCGGCAGCTGCCGAGAACCGGGCGGGTTCTCGGCGTCGCCTGCCGACATCGCTGGACCCTGGGACAGGTAAGTGGCCATGTATTAAAAGTCAGCAGCTGCAGTATTTGTAGCTGCTGGCTTTTAATATTTTTTTTTTTGGCGGTGTGGGTGGACCCCCGCTTTAAGCCCGCTCTCAGCTGAAAATGGGTCACAGGAGAACAAAACAAGCTGCACTGATGTGATCAACAGGAGAAGTACAACTAAATAGCCTTTGGCTGTACTTCTCCTTTAATAAATTTATCACACAACCAGTCTCTCTGCTACTGTTTGGCATTACTTGCAACAATTGATAAATTACCCCATTTATATTGTGAACGCACCCTCCAGGGCCCAGGCAGGCTCTTCCTCAGTCGAGGCTTTAAATCCAGGCTCTTTCTCCCTGAAGCTGGAAGGTCCTTCAGGCACCCTCTTTCCTAGTCCAGAGGGCCTCCACGATTCCCCTCTCATAGTCCAGGGCCTTCAGACACCTGCTGCCCTAGTCCAGGGCCTTCAAACACCCCCTCTCCTACTCTGGAACGTCCAGGCACCCCCTCACCTAGTCCAGTATCTCCCTTGTATGCCCTCATCCAGGGGCCTTTGCCACACCAACCACTATTTCCTAGTCAATGGCCTCCTCTGCGTTCCTCTCCCAGTCCAAGGTCCCCTTTACAGCCCACCCCAACTTATGAGCCTCCTCTGCAACCTGCTCTCTGAATCCAGATCCTTTATCAACCCCACTTTTCAAGTCCAGGGTACCTCTACACCCCTCAGTCCAGGGCCTCCGGTGTACTCCCCTCCTAGTCCAGGGCCTCCTCTGCATCCCCCAGTCCAGGGCCTCCTCTGTCCCCCAGTCAAAGACCTCCAGTGTACTCCCCTCCTAGTCCAGGGCCTCCTTTGCACACCCCCACTCCAGCAGCTCCCTCTGCATCCCCCCAGTCCAGGGCCTCCTCTGCACCCCCAGCCCAGGACCTCCTCTGCATTCCCCAAGTCCAGGGTCTGCTCTGCACCTCCCAGTTTAGGGCTCCTCTGCTCCCCCCCTCCCAGCCGCGGTCCTCCTCTGCATCCCCCAAGTCCAGGGTCTCCTCTGCGCCCCCCCAGGTCAGGGCCTCCTCTGCATCCCCCAGCCCAGGGACTCCTCCACACTACCCAGCCCAAAGCCTCCTCCGCATCCCTATCAGCTCAGGGCCTCCGCTGCACCCTCCAGTCCAGGGCCTCCACTAACCCCCTCCTCCCAGTCCGGGGCCTCCCCTGCACCCCCAGCCCAGGGCTTTCGCTGCACCCCCAGTCCAGGGCCTCCTCCGCACCCCCTCCCAAACCAGGGCCTCCTCGGCCTCCCCCCAGTCCAGGGCCTTCTTTGAAGCCTCCTCTGGGATGCCTCACGCAGAAAAGACATAGACTGTTTGGGCACTGGGCAGGATTAGGAGGAAGACCTGCCTGTCCATTACACTTGATCGGGTGGCAGTGACACCCTTAGAGCAGCGGTTCCCATTGCAGGTTGGGGGCACTCCTGGCAGATGCGTCATCTGGGGCAGGTGCCCCCTCCCCCCCCTAGTTTCAGCCCTGGTAATAGTTTCTATGTTGTCTTACGCAAATCAACCATGAGAGTTCACATTCACCAGTAGAGAAAAGATCTCCTCTCACAGTTAGAAATAGCAGTAAGGCAGGGCAATGTTGTCATCATATGGGACTTTAATTGCTCAGTTACTGACTGGGCTGAGGGAACTACTCACTAATCTAATGCCGCATACACACGAGCGGACTTTTCGACCGGACTGGTCCGACGGACTTTCCGACGGACTTTCCCAATGAACGGACTTGCCTACACACGATCACACCAAAGTCCGACGGATTCGTACGTGATGACGTATGACTGAACTAAAATAAGGACATTCATAGCCAGTAGCCAATAATTGCCCTAGCGTCAGTTTTCGTCCATCGGACTAGCATACAGGCGAGAGGATTTTTCGATAGGAACTGGGTCCAGCGGAGTTCCGACATAAAGATTTGAAACATGTTCCAAATCTAGAGTCCGTCAGATTTTCAACCGAAAAAGTCCGCTGCAGGTCCGCTGAAGCCCACACACGGTCGAATTGTCCGCCGGACTCCATTTTGAATCCATAGACAAAAAGAAAAAACGAGAGTCATAAATATAATGAAACAAAGGGGAGATTTCAGTGAACAAAAAAGTCCAGTTAAGAGTGCTCTTAAAAGTGATTTACAGACACTGGTGCTTCACAAGGTGCTCTCTCCCACAGACAGTGTTCATGTGAGGACGCTCCTTCATGGTAAGAAGACTGCTTTACTCAGATATAGCTCTTATATATCCCCGGTATCTGTGTGGGTCATCCCAGTATGGATGTTCTCCAGCATAAGGGATTAAGAAGGAAGAAGGTTCATGGTGTAGTACTATAAATCACCAGTTATTAAAAAGTATCTATTGCACTTACATGTAAAAAAAGTTAGAAGACAAACAAACACCCAGCCACGGACCTCACCTGCAGGCTGGTACTTGGCGATAACACAGAATTCGGCTCCACCCAACGCATTTCCCATAAGAGGCATCAACTGAGAATGGAGGACAAAAACATTACATTTCAAGAGAGCTAACTTTACTAAACTGCACTCCATACTTCACAAAATAAATAGGACGATATTCTAGAAACAAAAAACAGGGAGGAAAAGTGGAAGAACTTTAAGAAAATTTGAAATAATGGCATTAACCAGTGCATTTCAATGGGCAACAAATATAAAGGAACTAGGGTTAAGCCTGGGTGGCTAAATTTTAGCATAAAAAGGCATATTAAAGAGTAAAAAAATGTCCTTTAAAAAATATAAGGCCAAGGGGATATCATCAGCATTCCAACACTACAAATGGAAAATGTAAATGCATGATCAAGGCAACGAAAACAGACCACAAGAGACACATAGATATAGTAGAACTTTAGTCAAAACATTATTTTGGACTTCCGGTTCCGGCGCCACATGAGGAGGAGGTAGGAACCCTCAGCTCCCGCTACACTCTCTACTAAACCGGCATAAAAGCCCAGCGAAAGCCTCGGGGAGACCCCCCCCTACACTGTCACTCGGAGGGGACACAGATGTGGAGCGATCATACGCCCGAGCGGCGTCCGCCTCACTGACACAGGCAGAGGGGACAGAGACAGGCGCAGCTAAAATGGCGGCCGTGATTTCTCCAGCCGAACAGCTGCAGCCGCCTCCACAGCCTCCACAACCGCCTGCCTTACATCCCTCAGCCTCAGTAACCATGGCTGCTGACCCTGCCTCACCTGAAGGCATAGCCCAGGCAGTTGTAGCACTGCTGGGACTTACTCTGGCAGCCACAGTAGACACAGCAGTAAGCAGAGGGCTAGAGCTGCTCCATATAGAAGTGCAGGCACAAGCACAGAGGATTTCACACACAGAGGAACGGATCTCCTCACTGGAAGATGAAGCTACTGCTACATCTGCTGCAGTAGCACATATGAGCATTACACACAGAGAGATCTGGGAAAAACTCGACGATCTCGAGAATCGTTCGAGACGAAACAATCTAAGGATAATAGGACTCCCTGAATCAATCACCACTCAACAACTAACAAATATATGTGCAAAGATCATCCCCGAACAACTGGGCCTCCGCATACCGTGCATAATAGAAAGAGCGCATCGCATTGGGCAATACACGGAAACCCGCATGAAACCCCGACATGTTATTGTCAAATATTTGAACTACGCAGATAAGAATGCCATTATGCAAAAGTTCCGTCGCTCCCGCTCACTAACGGTAGATGGCGCGAAACTGCTACTGTTCGCGGACTATTCTGTTGAGGTCATGAATAAACGCAAGGCTTTTTCTCCAATATGCACCATTTTATACAACCATCAGCTCAGATTTTCCTTGGTATATCTGGCAACCCTTCGAGTTCAAACTCATGATGGAGAACAACTCACTTTCACCACGCTTGACGAAGCGGAAAAATTTGTCTCTACCCTGGACACAGAAATGGAACATAACAACTCAACAGAGGAATATGCTACAACATCGGGGACCCCCCCATCCTCGTCTGCTAAACCCCAACGTAGCCCAACCAAACCCCCATACAAGCGTCTTCGTGCTGCACAGAAAGAGGATCGTTCAGGGCACCGCTGATGACCTACAAGGACCAGATGTTGCTCCACCTATCTGGGAGACGGGTAGTATTACTCCTCTCACATGCTCCCCTTCATCTTTCCTCACCTTGTTTCTACACCTTTTATACCATATATGCCTAAATGCATAGCCGCAGTTAATATTGCAACATGCTGCTATACTTGGGCACGGTTTTGTTTGTTCAGTATTCGTTTGGTTAACCATAGTGGTATTACTTTAAAAAACTTGCGTTGTTTACGGGCTAAGCTGTTTAACCACCACTGAGGCTTCAATTGCAGATCCGCTCCTCTGATTCCCCTTATTCCTAGTGCTACTTTATAAAATTAGTCCTTCAAGGACGCTGCCCTCCTAGGTGAGGACTTGCTATGCCCCATGTAAATCCTCAGTCCCCAGGACTTCCAATTTACCCACATCTCCTCCCCCATGCCCTTATACCCCCCTCCCTCTGGCTCAACACCTGCAGCCGAGAGTGGCATGGGAGATTGATGGAGCCATGAAAAGTGAACGAACCTCATGTGGAAAAAAGTGAAGCCCATAATAAATGTTAAAGGTTTTTCCCATTTAATTTCTGCCAAGCTGTTCTTTTCTATTATCAGTAGCTATGTTTACTTTTCGAATCTAGTCACATGCTCAGTACTTATAACCTCAGGAAACTTGAGTGACCTTCTGATTGCAGATGCATTGTCTGATTGGAGACCTTATTTCATATCCTTAACCCAATATACTCCTCAACATCGGACATGGCCTCTTCAACCGGTGAGAACCACTTAAAGTTTACTTCATGGAATGTCAAGGGACTCCGCTCTCCATGTAAGCGGATGGCTATCCTTAGACATCTGAAACGTCTTCAGACGGATGTGGCCCTGCTACAGGAAACGCACCTGTCTGCAGACGATCTAACCCGCCTACGTAAATTATGGGTGGGTACAGTATATGGATCGCCTGCACTAGGGCGCAAAGCGGGTGTGGCCATATTAATACATAAAAACCTAAAACACACATTAAGAGACGTTAGGATTGACTCATCAGGCCGCAAAATGACCCTACACCTGACAATAGACAACAAACAAGTGGCTATCACTAACATTTATGCTCCTAACCCACCAGACACCTCCTTCTTCCAAGACATGGTGCAATGGATACTCTCCGCTCCTGAAACATTACACTTGGTAGGTGGAGATTTTAACTCGGTCATGTCCACACTAGCAGACCGCACAAGGGATTTAACCTACTGAACACATAATCCCACATCACGTGCGCCTGAATCTACCCTACTGGCACAAACGATTGCTTCCATGCAATATGTTGATACTTGGCGTTTGTACCACCCGGCAGATAGGGAATACACTTTCTTCTCACCCCCGCACAACTCGTTCTCACGCATCGATTACTTCTTTGCCTCCCCTGCACTAATCAACACCCTATGCGAATCAGAGATTTTAGACGCTAGGATATCAGATCATAGCCCTATATCTATACACATGACACAAATGGCACCTGCATCTCCTTCGCCCATATGGCGCTTTCCATCCTACTTGATGGACAACCAAGATTTTCAACACACGCTAAAGACAGCATGGAACGATTATGTCTCCACCAATGGAGCCCATATCACCGAACCTAATCTCTTCTGGGAAGCTGGCAAAGCCTTCCTCCGGGGGACGATCATTTCATATACCACACAATTCAAAAAACACTCTAAACAACAATACCGGCAAGCTAGTGAAGCGCTCCGTACAGCCCATGACTGCTTGACTTTAAATCGTACACCCGATAATATCCGAACGTGGAGACAAGCTAAGTGCACGTTTGATCTTTGGGCGGAACAACAGGAGGCGGCTAAGATGGCATACTCTAAATTGCATTTTCACAGGTATGGCAACAAAGCTGGCAAGCTACTGGCTAAACTATGTGCAGGAACAAGACGACCCACCCGCATCTCTACCTTGAGAAATGCGGATGGATCCCTAATTGCATCTACTGATGAAATCAGTAATGTAATCACAAAATATTACACAGATTTATATGCTGCTGACCAAATGGATCCAGCCACTACGGAAGCCCTCCTATCCAAAGTACATCTACCCAGACTTCAAAATGCACAACTAGAGGCACTTAATGCACCTATCACAACTGACGATATCCGACGAACGATCAAAAATATGTCTTCTAATAAAGCCCCTGGTCCTGACGGATACACGACTGAATTTTATAAAATGACCAAAGACTTCATCCCGGACACCCTAAAACACGTATACGCAGCCATGTGGGATGGGGGACCATATCTCCCTACAGGGACACAAGCCCACATCAAACTGATAGCTAAAAAAGGAAAAGACCCCCAACTGCCAGGTTCCTATCGCCCAATATCCCTCATAAACGTAGATGTCAAAATCCTCTCTAAAATTGTTGCGTCGCGCTTAGCACATCTTCTCCCTTCATTACTACACCCAGCTCAATCGGGATTTGTTTCGGGTCGATCAGCCACTTTAAATATACGAAAAGTACTAATGGCGTTACACTACGCTACAACTCACCCAGACCAAGATGTCGCTATTATATCACTAGATGCCGAGAAAGCTTTCGACAACCTTAGTTTGTCTTGGCTGTTTCGAGTACTACAACAATTCGGCTTCACGGGTCCTATCTTGAGTTTCCTTCAACAAATGTATGCATCCCCGACAGCTCGACTTGTCACTCCCGATTTCATGTCGCCCTCGATCCCTCTGACTAAGGGAACGAGACAGGGCTGCCCACTCTCCCCCTTACTTTTTAACTTGGCCATAGAACCACTTTCCAGACTACTCAACGCACAGGATGGGGTCAGCGGAATCGCAATAGGGGACCAAGTTCTCAGATCCGCTTTATTCGCAGACGACATACTGTTGTTCTCCACTAATCCTCTTTCAGACTTTGAAAAACTGCGAGAACTATTTGCGGCTTTTCAACTGAGCTCAGGCTTTAGAATTAACCTCGATAAAAGCGAGATCTTACCACTACACCCACGATTGTCAACTAAGTGGAAACATCTATCACCATTTACAGTGGCATCCCGATATATCACATATCTAGGCATACACATAGGACGTGAACCCTCCTCTCTCTATGTACTTAACTACCCACCTCTAATAACTAAGATTGTGCAGGAGTTGGAAGCTTGGGCGGCCCTCCCCCTCTCGCTCTTTGGGAGATGTCACCTATTCAAAATGGTGTCGTTTGCGCGCCTGCTATACCCAATGCAGACCATACCCCTATTACTAAAACACTCAGATGTGCAGAAAATACATAAAGCATTAATTACTTTTATTTGGTCTCGCAAAAAACCACGTATTGCGCTACAAAAATTATGTCTCCCGAAGTCCGAGGGTGGGGCGGGTCTGCCCAATTTACGTTTTTATAATCTGTCATGTTTGCTTAGGCAAGGTTTGGATTGGCTGAACGGAAAGTCGAAATATTGCAATACCTCTCTTGAAGGTGCCATGACCTCACCTCACACGTTATCAGCCATCCTCCATTCTAACCTCAACACTCTCCCACCTCACCTCAAGTCAAATACACTTATCAGAGACACTATAATTGCCTGGAGAGAAGTACGAAAATTACTGGGGCTTCCCTCAAATATCTCCAGGCATTTAATCATTCAAGGAAACCCTATGTTTCTCCCATCCACGATGCACAAAGCGTTTGACCAATGGAGATCCAATGGCCTCACGAAAGTAGTCTCCATATACCAAGGCTCCTCGGGGCGCTTCAAGCCTTTCCAATCACTGGCTAGCGAATTCTCCATACCATCAAAACACATGTTCTTCTATTTTCAATTAATCAACTATTTGAAGTCTTGTTATGGGCCCACATCTGATCCCTTCCAGAAATCCTTCATAGACACAGTATTACAGCAAAATGACTACTCCATCACCAATCTCTACTCCTACCTCATCCAACATCAGTCTGCAAAATACCACCACAAACCGTTTCATAAATGGTCTGTTATCTTAGGAGATGATGATCTGTCAGAAAAAATACTTGAAGGATACAGACAAGTCCGCAAACTAACGATATCTGAAACGTGGCGGGAAACCCAATTCAAAATTATACACAGAGCATACTACCCTTTTTACTTCACCAAAGACAACCCAAGTCAAATGAACTGCCCCTGGTGCTCGAAACCACGCCCCACCCTACTGCACCGTCTTTGGGACTGCACAGCCATAACTACATTTTGGAACTCTGTCTTAGATCACATTAACAGGATCAATAAAGCACAAATCCCAAGAGATCAACTATTGTGCCTATTTGGATACACGCCCCAAACAGCTCCTCCAACAACCAGAGGACCTACGACTATTCCCCAATGGGCACATCTACTCCTTCTAGTAGCCCGCAGAACGATAATGAAACACTGGATTTCAACAACGCCACCTGCATTATCTGAAGTTAAAAAAGCTATGACGTCACTTTTCTACATGGAACGGCTCGACACCATTTCACTGAACTTTCGCTCTACTTCGCGCTTCTTCCTGAGATGGCGTAAATATATAGAAGCCACGGTCACTAAGACGGCTCTACAAGATGTCATGCGCCCATTCCGATACACTGATTGGTACCTGAAAAGAGATATCTCCAATTCTCTGGGCAACCTTAAACTTAAGTATCCTAATCAGACAGACCCCCCCAGTTTCCATACACCATAATTCTTTACAAAGTCATCACAACCTCTTGACTTCCATGTTCCTCATATCTCTGACATTAGTTTATCTCACAGCCTACATCGTTATTACCTAAACATAATGCATCTTTATAAGACATTGTTGTCTACACTATGCTTCCACTCCTGAGGTTGTATTGTAATATACTGTAATACACCCATCATAATGGGTGTTATGTTGGTCAGCTCATAGTCTTTAAGAAGAATAATCCGCTTGGCAGATCCCCCTTCCCTCCCCCCCCCTCCCATTATTATAAAAGAGTTTTGCTTTGTTCTCGCCTTATCTATGCTCAATCATATGCATCTATTTGTATGTATTCGAGGTAACCTGCATTGATATTACTGCACTGTACCTGTTTATACTTTGTAAACCTCAATAAAAAAATTTTCAAAAAAAAAAAAAATTTTCCCAAAAAAAAAAAAAAACATTATTTTGATTTTGGATAGAGTAAGAGGGGGTTATAACCCCTCTCAGATTTTTTTTTTATTTGCCATTTATGTCCCATTAAGGAGATTCCTCTCCACTTCCTATCCTACAGCCAAAACAGAAAGTGACAGCAATCTCTGCAAATTAAGGGAATCCCTCGCCCACCCCCCCCCCCCACCACCCCCCCAGTCACCAGAACTAGCGCCTCCATCGGAAGATTTTCCCTCTATTACCTTTCTGGGACCCAAAATTTGGGATTTTCTTTTGCTTTCACTTTCAATGATAATGATAAACAGGACAAATATAGAGGTGAATCTTACTAATGGGGGCACAGACAACAATAAAAACTTAATAGGTGTTTTATTCTCTCTTCACTCTATACAAAACAAAGAAAAAATATGTTTTGTCTTTAGTTATATTTTAATAGTAAAAAGCAAAGTCAGAGCATATTGGTCCCATAAAGGATAATGAATGGAAGCTGGTTACAAAATATAGGGAGAAGGCAACTGTGTTAAATGCATTCTTCTCCTCAGTCTTTACTATAGAAAATGAAGGGTATAATAGACAAGACAATATTGTTATATCATCTTTATAAATAAAATAAATACAAAAAGAGAAAAAATAAAGAGTAAGCTGCCAGGATTTTTGTTGCCCTACCTTGCCCCCCAGTGTGTGCTGAAACCCCCCTGGTTTACAACCACTTGAAAATTAACAGAAAATCAGCATGCAGTATTTTCACATACATTTGCATGCATGAAGATGTGTGAATGTTGAACCAGGTGGAAATTGTGAAAGAAGCCCAAAGAAGAAAACAAATCCACATAGAATTGCAAACTTTTTTTTTATAATTAAAATTTTTATATTGGGCCAAAAATGACTTGAGTCATGATTTTGCCACATCTGCCATTTTTTTATGCCACACTACACATTCTCAGTTTAGGATTTTATAAATGGCCAATAAGACTCAGGAAGAATGGTGATAGTGAGACAAAGTATGGCAAAGTGAAAACTACTATTTAGTCAACTTTTATAAATAGGGCTTTTAGACTTAGTATACCTTTATCTAGCCATCCCTAACAAAAGTGCTGAGATGAGTCTAGTTAGCAGAAGCATAAGTACAGAGTACCCCGGTCATGAAGACTTTTTCTTAAATAGCAATTTGCTGGAGCTGATAGCAGGCAGCTGTTACCCAGAGCATACTGTACTTAGATATATTTGAAGAATATTTTGAGCATATTATGGTCTTTCAATTTCCCTTGTAAGTAAGACTGAACAACCTAGGCATTTGCAGTCGGATATCTTGCTTTGACAGTTAAATATATTTTATTTGCTAGATAACATCTTCCAGGGGCAATATGTACCGCAATGAAAAAAATGTAATTGCATGTAATAAAATCCTGTTTTCCAGGGATTTGATGCCAAAATTACAATACTGCAGTAAGGCTGCTCATATAACTCTTGTTCATGTCAGCATGACCCAAGTATTCTGAAACATTTACAGCTTTGGAAAATTCCTTCCAATTTCTACAGATCTTCTGTCTTCGGCACAGTTTATTTTTACTTACAAAAGAAATGATACATTTTCTAAAATGAAGTGGTATTCATAATCCATACATTTTGCATATGCATTTTATCTATCCATATCAATTAGTGAGAATTAATTTTTACTATTATATTAAATAAAGAGTCATTTTTCTTATGTACTAATTATCAAGTAACAACCACCCAGCATCCATCTTCTATGGCTATGACTGATTGGTTAATTCCACTTGACACTGGCACTTAAAGCGACTCTGCCATCTATTTGAAAAAAATAAAGAAACTTTTTGCAGCTAAGTTCCAGGAGGTGAAGTGAAAATCTGGACTCCTACTGCCCCTAGAGGATTTTAAGTGAAATAAAATGAATGTTTTTCAAGTTATTTTAAAAGGGAAACTGCATTGTCTTTACAGGCCTGATATTTTTTATTTGCAGAGTAAGAGCTGCAAAAGTAACACAAATGTTCTCCACTCACATTCAAAACCTGCAGGCTTTGATATTAGGAAGGAATATTGTATCATCAAATACAGCACATAACCAAATATAGGAGCATGCTTGAGGGTTCCCAAGCACAGAGCAGGCACAGTATTTAATTCTGCTGACCATACTGCCCATTTGGTAAGAGGAAAATAAGTGACAAATGGTGGTGGTAGGAACAAGCCAATTGTTTGCCCACCATTTGCAGAGGTAAGCAGAAGTGAATTCAATGACATAGGTGCAGAACTCAGGGGAAAACTTGGTGGAGTTATTGCAAATGGATAATGGCAGCAGCAGTAGATGACACCTTTTCTATACTGTCCCATGGCACTATCCAAAGGGACCATTTTGCAGTCTGATCGATTGAATATCTATCTTCCAGCATATAGGCAGGTTGATGTGTGTATGGTTTAGTGAGCCAGTGGCCGGCTTAGGCTGGGGAAACGGCTAAGCGCTTCTATCTCGGTTCCAGGGCTTTTGGTCCTAGCAAGTCCACCTGTGCTATAAAGAGGGGATTGCTTAAGTCTGATAAAAAGAAGCGGGTTTTCGGTGGTTGCAGTGAGTTCCAGTATAACCTGTGAACACAATCGTTGGCGCTACTGAAGAAACCGGGGTTTGTGAAGGACATCCAAGCAATGGACATTACAATTATGAACTCTCACCTCATGAAGGCATGCCTAGGCCACTACATTATTCTAGTCAGGATTAGGGAAAGGACATTGTTCATACTGAACTTTTATCTCTCCAGTAAAGTTACATTAACTATTCTGAACCTGGTCTATAGTTATTCAATGGGATACATGTGGGCTCTGGCCTTTCAAAAAAACTTGGATCTGTAAGTACACTACAAGATATGAAGTAACACTGCTATAACAGGTTAACTTGGCAAGTCAAGAAGAGGAGAGTAGTTGTTATGGGTTACTAAGTGAAGGAACAATTAACTAGATGAAAAACCCAGCTGCCAAAACTAAAAATTGTGATGTGTTAACTCAATATGTATGTAAATACATAATACATATAAATAAACACAGATCTGGAAATGTGATCAAAAACATGTATAGTCTAATCAGTCCCACTGTGACCATGTCCTTTGTGATCATACAACAAGTAAGGAAGTGCTCGTGCTCCTTTACACATGAGACAAGTGCCAGACTTTTATCACAAGGATGTTCCCGATGTCTCTATATAGACTTACACTCACCAGAATGTTTTGACCTACTATCTCTAGTTAGGTCACACTGCGCCTTAGGGTCAGAAACCCTCAATGCTGTGGGTTACCCAAGCGGCCCAGGGATTCAGCTTTCAAATCCTCCTCTTATTATGTACCACCACTCAGGAGAAATAACACCACCGCTCAGGAGAAATAATATCCAAAAGGAGACTTTCATTGCACTGACCATCTGATTTTATTAAATATAACTAGGCATATTAAAAAATTGACCAATTTGGAACCCAGAAGCGACATGTGTACCAGTGGCAGAAAGTGATGTAGCAACCAAGGGATCATGCCTCAGTGCGTTTCATCCTGATTGGACATCTTCAGGAAGCTGAACCAACAATTGAACAAGATTTTCTGTCACATATGTTGTGAGAATAATGGTAAAAAAGGTACCACCATTCTATCACTGACACACGTGTTTTGTTGACCTCATGGGACTCTGTGTGCAAAAATACTTTGTTGGTGAGGGAAGCCAAAAGAGGATGTTTATATTTGTTCAAGCTGACAGGTAGTCCACAAGTGCCTAAATAAACATTCTTTACAACAGTGATATGCAGAAAGGCCTCTGAACGCACAACATTTTGCAGCTTGTAGAGGATGGGCTCCAACAGCATGTTTTTTTTTTCCTGCTAAGAACAAAAAAATTAGGCTACACTAGGCACAATATCACCAAAATATTGTGTGCACTGAGAAATCTTCATTTCTGGGGCAACGTGCAGATGCAGGGTCAGAATATGACAAACATCAGCATAAAATCTTTGCAATGAGATTAAGCTGAAGTTTTGAAGCATAAGCAGACAAGTGTAAAGAAACTGCAAGGTGCTATCAAGTCAGCGTAGGCTTATATCCATATCAAATTTCTAGAAACTTCATGCCACAAAGAATGTTGTTCCTAATTCAATTACATGCTCCTGTACTTTATACAAAAAAATAAAGGTTTGCCATATCCCAATTATCTAGAATGCAAAATATTCCGAAAAGGAAAAAGGGGAACATGGGACTTTTTAAGGCCCTCAATAATGTAGCATAATTCTAAAAAGTTACACTTTGTTTGTTTTTGTTTTTTGTTTTTTTGCATTAGCTAAAAAAAAGCCCCATATAAATTTGAGGCTTATGATACATTTTATATTCCTTTTCTCCTCGTGTGGAATATTAATATGAGGTCTTATTTTGTTTTGTCATGCTCTTAGCCTTTAATGATATTTTAGTAATGTATTATAAGCCTCAAATTCATATGGGGCTTTTTTTTACCTAATGTAAAATAATATTTGTAACTGTTTAGAATTATGCTAAATTATTCAGTGCCTTAAAAAGTTCCATGTTCCCCCTTTTTTTTTTTTTTTGGAAATTTTTGAATGTTGTTCCTATATGGCCCAATGCTGCTGTTGTGTTACTTCCATTCTTAGGAGACAAATCTTAAAGAATTCCTATTTCTAATTGCTATGCTTCTACTAATACATGAATGCTAGTAAAAAAAATGTTTACAGGTTCACAAAGGAAGGAGTGTGTATTACTGAGGAGGTTAAGAAGTAAATCTTTTCTGCCCCTTTCCCCCAGCAAACAAAAATACATCTTTAAACATTTCCCATTTACATTCTGTATATTAACACTTTCCAGAATTATGCCGCTTCTATGGATACATTTATAAGCTTCCTTCCTTTAAAAGCCACCATCCCACATTTGCGTAGCTGGTTGCTCCTAATTCTGGCTAGCTTTGACAATTTTTTTTTCATTTGTCAGTCTATGGTAAAAAAAAAGGCTTTGTAGCACCACAAACACTATTTATTTCAATTTTAATATTCAGAGCAAACTCACCCATCCATCCATGTCCCCATGATTTATTTTGCTGCAAAATCACTTTGAAAAACAAAACACTGCCCTAATATTTTTGACCGTGGCCATCTTGAGTAAGGGCAGATGATTCATGTAGCATTTACTTTCTGGAATTAATCTGCCCTTAGTTCAGGTATTCAGGCAGCAGGGTGTGCTTAGATGAGAAAGCCCCTCCTCCTCTCCTGAAGACTTCTGGGATGAATGGCATAATTTGCCTAGGCCTGGAAATGAGGAAGTAACTAAATAAATGTAAAAGAAAAGTTGAAAGCAAGTAAATATAGTTTACTTTCCTATCTATTTACTAATGCTAGAAGCATAAGGATTAAAAATAGTCAATGTTCATTGAGAGAGTGTGGTTCTGTATTAAAAAAATATATAAAATCTATTTACAAATTAACCATACTATCATTGTCAATTTAACTCTTGCTTGCTGAATCTGCTAAATTTTGCTTGGGTATCTAGGCATCAATAGCCTCTGGCCACTAAAGGGTTACAACTCATGTTTTTTCTACATTGTTTTCTTTCACCTAAAATAGTTTATATGGTCATTTGACTTTTTATGTTTGGATACCTTTTTAATTGTTATTGCTTTGAAAGTAAAAATTAGCTTTATCATTTATCATGACAGTGTAGATTGGCTTTGTTTATGATTTATGTGGATGTGTCCAATTGGATTATATTGCAGGGCAGTAAAGTTTTAATAGAGAAGACTAGCACACTACACTCTCAATAAGATAAGGTTTTGTGTCCCTATATAACCTTATTGATTTTCTTTATGCAAGTGAATAATCAGGTTCAAGGTTATTTCAACTTAAAAATTCTCTCCGCACATGCTCCACATTTCCTAGTTGATCTTTTAATCCTAAATGCCAAGTTGAACTCTTTGTTCTTCTATTACCCATCTTTTATCTTTTCCTGAAGACTGTGTTAAATCTCGAGAGTGTCTCCCAGTCTTTGTTATGACTCCAGCAGTGCTTAACCTTTAACTTTACAGTACAAGCTTGTACCTACTGCAGCAATGTTAACAATTCTAAGTCCTACATTTATTGTAATTTACAAAAAAAAGAAAAGTTTATGTCTTATTCAACCAGTCTGAAAGCTTTAAATAGGAACGGGTTAAGTTGCAGTCCACATACCCATGCTCAACAAAATTGGTTTAAAGTATAACTTAAGTAAAAACTGTTTTCATTTTAGAAAGAGTAGAGTGGGGTTAGAATGTCTGTGATATTTTTAGTGCTGTCTGTGCCCCTATCAGGGGGATTCACCCTCTCTATTTGTCTTTTTTTACCATTAACACAGAGTGGAAAAAAAAATCCTAATTGTAGATTGTCACCAGAACAGGAAAGAAAGGAAGTCTGTCAATGAGAACACTAGTTCTGATGCCCTTGGTGACAACCAGGTATTTCCTCACTATGGAGGGATTTCATCTCACTTTCTGTTTTGGGGCTGAAAGTGAGGAGAAATCTCTCCAATGGCAAACAAATTACAAAAAAACCTGACAGGGGTCATAACCCTCCCTTACTCTATTTAACATGAAAAAAGTTTTGCCTTTTAGTTCAGTTTAGTTCTAAACCTGGGGTCGATGAACCCTTAAGTGGTCCATGTAAGGGATGCCGTCTGGGGCCGAGCCGCACTGTCTGCGTCTGTGATTGTAGGCAACATGTCTCGAGATCGAGCCCGCATGTGTGCCACCATAGGAAGCAGCTTCCTATGGTGGCACGCGGAGAAGAGGAGAAGCCAGGAGTTCCAGGGACTTGAAACACCTGCAATGGGAGTCTAGCAGGTTCTTGGTGTTCCTGCATTGCTGGACAATGTGATTGATGATGGATTTACACTGTGGGATATGCTTTTTGTGTTTTTTTTTTTATTTGAATTAATTTGTCAAATGTGTCTGTGTTTATTTACTTGTACTTTTGTTTGTGAATGAATAACATAAGGTGCTCTGTAAAGTGGAAAGAAAATTATTTTACCATAAACCAGCCACAACCAGGTGCTCCTCGCAAGATTTCTGACAGAGGAGTGAAAATAATTATCAGAGCCAAGGATCACTTGGAGAGCTACAGAAAGTTAAAAAAGTAATGCACACTACCGCCATGAACTGTGTGCACGCTCATCACCCAAGACTCCATTGCTGAAGAAAAAGCATGTTGAAGCCCGTTTAAGGTTTGCTGCACAACATTTAGACAAGCCTGTGAAATAGAGTTGGAGAACAGTTTGAGCCGAGCAAAAGTTCATCCTGAACATAGTCTGTTGCCCGTTCTGTGAACACCTGAATCGTTCTCTTCATTCCTCCCAAGACCCCCTGATCTCTAGCTCCCTCATCACCTCATTCAATGCTCGCCTCCAGGACTTTTCCAGAGTCTCTCCCATCCTGTGGAACTCCTTACCCCAATCTGTCTGATTATCTCCTACTCTGTTTGCTTTTAGACCATCCCTGAAAACCCTCCTCTACAGAGAAGCCTATCCTGCCCAAACCTAACAACTGTACTTTTATTTTCTCCATCAGATCATCCCCCACATTTATTACCTTTTGCATCACTTGACCCTCCCTCCTAGATTGTAAGCTCTAACGAGCAGGGCTCTCTGATCCCTCCTGCATTAAATTGTATTGTAATTGTACTGTCTGCCCTCATGTTGTAAAGCACTGCGCAAACTGTTGCTGCTATATAAATCCTGTATAATAATAATAGTAATAAAATAATCTATGGAAAGAACTAAAGACCAGAGTTCATAGAAGAGGCCCACGGAACCGTCAAGATTTGAAGATTGTTTGTGTGGAAGAATGGGCCAAAATCACACCTGAGCAATGCATGCGACTAGTTTCTCCATATAGGAGGTGTCTTAAAGCTGTCATTACCAACAAAGGATTTTGTATGAAGTATTAAATACATTTCAGTTAGCGTGTTCCCTGTGTCATTTCATTTTATTGCACATAACTTAATTTCTGAACTTATTTGTTTTGGTTTCTTTGCATATATGGATTACATGGGTTGTTACTGACGTGGTGAGAATTTCATGTCAAAAGCACCTTTAGAAATATATTTACATTGAATAATGTTGACATGTTCAATACTTATTTTACGCTCTGTATATTGCAATATATGAATCCAAAATACTGTTTAGAAATACGTAAGGGTGTCTATCAGTGTGCAAAGGGTTTTATTTTTAATCAGAATTTTTAGTATTTTAAAGGAGAAGTCCAGCCTGAGCTTGTTTGGTTGGGCTTCTCCTATGGGTCACATGATTGCAATTCATTTTGCACTCCTGTGACCCGTTTTCAGCAGAGAGGGGTCTGAAGTCCACTCTCCGCTAATGTCACTGGAATCAGTCCAGGCACCACGTCATCGCGGCAATAAAGTCTGGATCCGCCAGGTGCCTGGGCTGATGCCTATCTCAGCCTCTCAGTGTGCCGCTGAGAGACTGAGATGGCCGCTCCCCGCCCCTCCACAGCTCAGTGCTCCAATGAGCGTGGAGGAGCAGAGAGGAGAGTTGCTGATTGACTGGCAGCAGCTCTCCACTCAGAGAGCTGAGAGAACCAAGCCATCAGTGGTGTTCAATGGCTCAGTGGCGGGGGACAGATGCAGCATCAGTTCGATGCTGCATCCACCTAGGTAAGTATAATTAAATTAAAAAAAAAAAACATACATTTTTTTAGATCACTGTTTTTCAAAATCTGAAGCCTACAAATGTGCTCTTCTACCTTTATAAACTGCCTGTTCAAGATAAGCCAGCCTATTCTAAAAATTATGAAATGGAGCTACACATTACACTAGCTTCTGGTGAGTGGGACAAAGCCTTTACTTTGTCTCATAAACTATCTCTAGCAGATTGCAGGAACATAACTGTAAGATCATTGCCTGTTGATATTGATGTCTCAGAGATATTCATTTTTTAGATGCTACTATTGCTAATACTTGCTGAATGAAATAGAAGAAGGTCACATGTCTCATAATTGGGGTTAATGTTCCCAAATCCTCTCTATCTACAGTATCTCACAAAAGTGAGTACACCCCTCACATTTTTGTAAATAATTTATTATATCTTTTCATGTGACAACACTGAAGAAATGACACTTTGCTACAATGTAAAGTAGTGAGTGTACAGCTTGTATAACAGTATAAATTTATTGTTCCCTCAAAATAACTCAACACACAGCCATTAATGTCTAAACTGCTGGCAACAAAAGTGAGTACACCCCTAAATAAAAATGTCCAAATTGGGCCCAATTAGCCATTTTCCCTCCCCAGTGTCATGTCACTCGTTAGTGTTACAAGATCTCAGGTCTGAATGGGGAGCAGGTGTGTTAAATTTGGTGTTATTGCTCTCACTCTCTCATACTGGTCACTGGAAGTTCAACATGGCACCTAATGACAAAAAACTCTCTGAGGATCTGAAAAAAATAATTTTTGCTCTACATAAAGATGGCCTAGGCTATAAGAAGATTACCAAGACCCTAAAACAGAGCTGCAGGACCGTGACCAAGACCATACAGCAGTTTAACAGGACAGGTTCCACTCAGGCCTCGCCTCGCCATGGTCGACCAAAGAAGTTGAGTGCACATGCTCAGCGTCATATCCAGAGGTTGTCTTTGGGAAATAGACATATGAATGCTGCTAGTGGTGGGGGGGGTCAGCCTGTCAGTGCTCAGACCATACGTCGCACACATCATCAAATTGGGCTGCATGGGTGTCGTCCCAGAAGGAAGCATCTTCTAAAGATGATGCAAACAGTTTGCTGAAGAAGCAGACTAAGGACATGGATTACTGGAACTAGGTCTTGTGGTCTGATGAGACCAAGATAAACTTATTTGGTTCAGATGGTGTCAAGCGTGTGTGACAGCAACCAGGTGAGGAGTACAAAGACAAGATTGACTTGCCTATTCAAGCATGGTGGTGGGTGGTGGACATATGAATGCTGCTAGTGGTGGGGGGGGTCAGCCTGTCAGTGCTCAGACCATACGTCGCACACATCATCAAATTGGGCTGCATGGGTGTCGTCCCAGAAGGAAGCATCTTCTAAAGATGATGCAAACAGTTTGCTGAAGAAGCAGACTAAGGACATGGATTACTGGAACTAGGTCTTGTGGTCTGATGAGACCAAGATAAACTTATTTGGTTCAGATGGTGTCAAGCGTGTGTGACAGCAACCAGGTGAGGAGTACAAAGACAAGATTGACTTGCCTATTCAAGCATGGTGGTGGGAGTGTCATGGTCTGGGGCTGCATGAGTGCTGCCGGCACTGAGGAGCTACAGTTCATTGAGTGAACATGAATGCCAACATGTACTGTGACATACTGAAGCAGAGCATGATCCCCTCCCTTCAGAGACTGGGCCGCAGGGTGGTATTCCAACATGATAATGACCCCAAGCACACCTCCAAGAAAACTGCTGCCTTGCTAAAGAAGCTGAGGGTAAAGGTGATGGACTGGCCAAGCATTTCTCCAGACCTAAACCCTATTGAGCATCTGTGGAGCATCCTCAAGCGGAAGGTGGAGGAGCGTAAGGTCTCTAACATCCACCAGCTCCGTGATGTCATCATGGAGGAGTGGAAGAGGACTCTAGTGGCAACCTGTGAAGCTCTGGTGAACTCCATGCTCAAGAGGGTTAAGGCAGTGCTGGAAAATAATGGTGGAAACACAAAATATTGACACCTTGGGCCCAATTTGGACATTTTCACTTAGGGATGTACTCACTTTTGTTGCCAGCGGTTTAGACATTAATGGCTGTGTGTTGAGTTATTTTAAGGGGACAGCAAAATTACACTGTTATAGAAGCTGTGCAATCACTACTTTACAATGTAGCAAAGTGTCATTTCTTCAGTGTTATCACATGAAAAGATATAATATAATATTTTCAAAAATTTGAGGTGTGTACTCATTCACTTTTGTGAGATACTGCATATTCAAATAACAGATATTAAAATAAAAAATGATCCATTCATTATTTTTCATCATACTGAGATCATATAAACAAACGAGGGTTCTTCAAAAAGTTTCTCCCACTTTTTTAATAAGTTTTACAGCCATCTTCACTACAACTCTTATGTCACGTACAGACGATTGGAATTTCCGACAACCAAACCATGGATTTTTTTCCAACAGATGTTGGCTGAAACTTGTCTTGTATACACACAGTCAAACAAATGTTGTCAGAAATTCTGATCGCCAAGAACGCGCTGACGTACAACACGTACGATGAGCCGAGAAAAATAAAGTTCAATAGCCAGTGCGGCTCTTCTGCTTAATTCCGAGCATGTGTGGAATTTTGTGCTTGGGAATCGTCTACACACGCTCGGAATTTACAACAACGGATTTTCTTGTTGAAAAATTTGAGATCCAGCTCTCAAACATCTGTTGTAGGAAATTCGGACAGCAAATGTCCGATGGAACCCACACACGGTCGGAGTTTCCGACAACAAGCTCACATCGAACATTTGTTGTCGGAAATTCCGATCGTGTGTATGCAGCATAATACTAAACTGCAAGGTCAGCTGGTTTGCCAGACAGACTTGTCACTTGACACTCTCATACATGACCATTTAACTCCTTCCGTTCTCACCGTTGCCAATGAAAATATAAAAGTGTGGAAACTTTTTGAAGACCCCTCATATAAAGGTTGGTTTATTACATCACTTTTAAGCTGCAGCATTAACCACTTTCTCCAGACATTTGAGGTCATCAGAGTACCCTTCAGTGGCAGAGTGAAATTAACTCAATTGCACAGTTCAAAAGGATAGATAAATTTATTTTCCTACCTGTAGGCCACTTGCTCCCCCCCCCCCTCGAAACCATGGCTGAAAAACTCCCAATCAGCTTATCCCTAGCATTACAAGAGCAAAGTTTAGCTAATCATTGAGTATGGATGAACAGCCTTTCCTATGCTTTATCAAGTCCCAGGAATGCCACATTTACTTTGTGCTTTAAAAATTGATTTATTTTAACATTTTTATTTTATAAACTGAAGGCCTGTCTAAGGGGGTGTATACTTATGAAATCAAGACTCTTCAGTGTCTATTTGTAAAACAAGATTTTTAACTTCAGCATTATGCAGTATTCCTATAACAGTATATTCATTTAATAAAAGTTTCCATATATTTTTAAAAGTTTAATTAAATACATTTTTTTTTCCATGTAGTATATAGTGATCCATTTTACTTCTAATACACTGTAATTTATATAGTCCATTGTTGCTAAAAAAAAAAAACACTTTAATCTGGTAGATAGATAATGACAACCATTTTAGGCATCCCGGTCCACACTTAAGCCAAGGTAAGTACAAAATGTCAAAGTAATCGAAACTGAATGTGGAAAACCAGGCAGCAAATTCACCAACAGCCACAGTGTTATGAAACAGCAATAACAAACAAAAGGATAAATAGTTGGAGGTTAATCTGTCTATAATTATATGAATCTGAAGTGTCAAAGCCTTCAAGAAACTTTAAAAAAAAAAAAAGGCCCACACAAACAGTAAATAAATTTATAGTACACTATAAAGAGCAATTGTGTTTATAACATATTAATGCAATCCTCTTGTTTTCACCCTAAGATGTTGACTTTCTCATTTTAAAAAAGTTTAAATATTACTGTTTTAAAATGTTGCATCTGTATTATGTTATTATCAATCAGTGCTAATAAAAAAAATAGCAATTTAGAGTAATACAAATCAATAATAATTTCTGTTGGCAAAAGCGAGACAGAAAAACACAAAACATTGCCCACTAGATGGTGCTGCTGCTTTAATTTTTCTGCTCCATCTTTAAAATACTGAAAAGATTCTGTATCTGTACATTTTCAAATAAATACACTTTTCCAAAAATTCACTGTGATATATTTATTAAGTAGCAAATGATTAATATAATGTTGCAAATTGTTGATTCATTGCCAATCCATCAGATCTTTTGCTGTAGTTAGAAAGCTCAATTAATCTTCTCTATGATTGCCTGCATTTTCATTGAATAGACTCTCATTCATCACCTTTCACTTCCTATATGAATTTCCCATTCTTCAACATTAAATCCAAGTTTACTATTTATTTGCCTTTCATATTTTAACCCCCCCCCCCCCGACTCCCAGAGGCATGGTGGTACCCCCAGAGACAGGGCGGGCTAACATTTCACCTCAGGGTGTAGGTCTCTAATAATGTGAAATGTGAACAGATGGGCACCAGTCACTTTAAGGTGTTTAAGGTGAAAACAAAAAAGCTTATTATCCAACACCTAATTTACAGGGAGAAAGGTGTAAGCATTTCAGAACACCCATTACTACCCTGCAGACTCAATAGCATACCAATAGACTCCAGTACAGAAAAAGGGCCTTTAAGCTGAAATCTAGCACCTGTAGCCTTTTAGTAGAAGACATCTGCAAAAGTAATTATATCTTTCCCAGTAGCAACAGCCTTGATGATCCCAGCTCTATGCTTTCCTAGGCTATCCACAAGTTTTTCACCCAGGCAGGGGCGGACTGACAACATCCAGGGCCCCCGTACCAAATTATGCAAGGGCCCCCAGTCAGGCCCTGCCCATGACCTGTCCCTGGCCCCGCTGCTTCATTTTGCATAAAGTACAACTTTTGCCTTTTAAAAAAAAAAAAACACTGTTTTACAGAGTCTAATGGGACCTTGAGGGAGGTCTTGCCCTGACAGTGTCCATTGGACAGTCTGTTAGAAAGTGTCCCCTCCAGGCCCCATTAGAGACTGCAACAGAGTCTAATGGGACCTGGAGGGGGGTCTCTTTCTAACAGTGTGCATTAGAAAGTCTCTTTTAGAGAGAGACCCCCCCCCCTCCAGGACCCATTGGAGACTTCAAAAGAGTCTAATGGGACCTGGAGGGGGGTCTCTCTAACAGAAGCCCTTTCAGTGTCCATTGTAGAATCTGTTAGCGTCCTCCCTTTAGGTCCAATTATAGACTGAAAAGGAGTATAATAAGACCTGGAGGGGGGCCTGTTTCTAACAGAGTGTATAGTGAACACCTTTATTCACTCTGGTCCTCACGGGGCCCCTCCTTGTGCCATGACTCTCACCCCTGCCCTGCCCAAACCTCTCACAAATAAAGAAATACAGTAAAATTGGCACTGTGTAGCACTCCTCTTACCTGAACTATGGCTACTGTATAGGGATGAGCTTCATGTTGGAGTCGAACCCATGTCCAATTTGAACAGCTTCTGTGAAAATCGTCTCGAATTGCGAATGATATGGGCCGTTCTCGCCAAATTCATGTGGCGCGTCACGGCCCATAATTCACTTCGGCATCGCAGTGCATTGCTGGCTGATGATTGGCCAAGCATGCACTATGACCCGCATGCTTGGCCAATCACAGCGCCGTCAGTAGAGAGAGCTGTAATTGGCCAAAGCCAGGGTGGCTTTAGCCAATTAGGGCTCAGGGGGTTTAGAACACGCCCCACACTATATAAGACCGCCTGCACGGCGGCCCTGTGTAGTGTGTTCCGGCGTGCTGAGAGATATATATATCCCAGCTTAGTGCAGCTACAGGCCATTAGTATGTCTGGAAGGCCAACAAGGAGAGGCAGACAGTCATAAGCCAATAAAAGAGGGCAAGCAGGCTCTGTGTCTAGAGGCAATGGTGCTGGTCGTGGAGATGATGCATCCTCATCAGCACGTGGCCGTGGGACATGCTTGGCCTTTTTTTTCGGCAGCTGGCTGTGTTGAGCCGCAACATGCGGAAGACTTGGTCGAGTGGATGACCAAGCCGTCCTCATTCTCCTCATCCTCCCTCACCCATGCTCAGGGTACTATGTCTGGCAAAGCAGCTGCCAACGAGGCCTCTTCCCTCGGCTCAATGGCATCAGTGACTCCCTCCCTAGCCCCACCATGTCCTCCTGAGGAGTCCCTCAAAATGTTTGACCTCAGTGTTGGGTACATGCTCCAGGAGGATGCCCAGCGTTTAGAAGGCTCTGATGATGATACTGAGCTAGATGAAGGCAGTAACGTGAGCACGGACAGAGGGGGTGCCCAAGAAGGACAGCAATCTGGCAGTCATGCTCCCCCTGCTGCAGCATACTGCCAGGTTTGCACCAGTGATGAGGAGGGAGGGGATGATGAGGTCACTGACTTAACGTGGGTGCCTAATAGGAGAGAGGAGGAGGAGGAGGAGGCACATCACCAACGAGGCAGGATGCCCTCCAGGGGCCAGCCTAAGGGCAGCACACTGACTGCATCACACCGCAAAGCTCTGCATGTGCAGGACGCTGCTGTCTCTGCGCGTTATTCCAAAAGTTCTTTGGTGTGGGCCTTTTTTGAGACGAGTGCATCAGATCGCACCGCTGCTATTTGCAACATATGTCTCGAGCGTATCTCGCGTGGCCAAAAACATCTCCCGCTTGGGCACCACATGCTTGACCAGACATATGTTGACCTGCCATGCAGTTCGTTGGCAAGCATATCTAAATACCCACACCAAAGAATAAAGAGTACCTCTCCTTGCTCCTCATCAGCTGAGATCTTCAACCCCACTATACCTTCAGTCCTCTCTGAGACCTGCACTGAGAGGAATGAAGGTGTAGAATTAGGTGTGTCACAGCCAAGTACTTGTGGGCAATCTCCTTTCAGTACACCGACGTCAGATTGTACCAGGCAAATTTCCCTGCCCCAGATGCTGCACCGCCGAAAGAAGTTCACTCCCAGCCATCCACATGCCCAGCGGTTGAATGCTAGCTTGGCAAAATTGCTAGCACTTCAACTGCTACCTTTTCAGTTGGTAGACTCTGCCCCCTTCCGTGAGTTTGTGCAATGTGCGGTTCCTCAGTGGAAGGTACCCAAACGCCACTTTTTCTCACGGAAGGCGATTCCGGCTCTCTACTGGCATGTGGAAGGCAATGTCTTGGCCTCGCTGGACAGGGCGGTCAGCAGTAAGGTGCATATTACCGCTGACTCATGGTCCAGCAGTCATGGACAGGGTCATTACCTAAGTTTCACGGCGCATTGGGTCACTCTGCTGGCAGCTGGGAAGGATGCAGGACAAGGTGCAGTAGTGTTGGAGGTTGTTCTGCTACCACGCCTCCAAAATGCCACTACTAATGATTGTGACACACCTCTCTCCTCCACCTCCACCTCCTCTTCTTCTTCCTCCATGGCCTCTTCCTGTGCTTTTGTCCTCTGAACCAGCGGTGCTCCATAGGCATTCGAGGGGCTACGGAAGTACGCAGGCCAAAAGATGCCATGCGGTGCTTGAGCTGGTGTGCTTGGGGGACAGGAGCCACACTGGGGCAGAGGTTCTGTCAGCTCTGCAGGGGCAGGTTCAGAGGTGGTTAACGCCACGCCAACTTAAGGCAGAAATGGTGGTTTGCGACAATGACACCAACCTCCTCTCTGCCCTCCGACAGTTTGGCTCACATCCTTAACTTGGTGGTGCAGCAGTTCTTGGGCAGGTACCCGGGCTTACAGGATGTCCTGAGGCAGGCCAGGAAAGTCTGTGTGCATTTCCGCCGGTCATATAATGCCAGTGCTCGGCTGGCAGACCTCCAAAAGGAGTTTAACCTGCCCAAGAACCGCCTAATCTGTGACATGCCCACCAGGTGGAACTCAACGTTGGCCATGCTGCAACGGCTGCACACGCAGCAGAGGGCCATCAATGAGTACCTGTGTGACTATGGCACCAGGACAGGGTCAGGGGAGCTTGTTTTTTTTTCCCCACGCCAGTGGGCCATGATCAGGGATGCATGCACTGTCCTGTCACCATTTGAGGAGGCCACGAGGATGGTGAGCAGTGACAGTGCATGCATCAGTGACACTGTCGCCCTTGTCCACCTGTTGGAGCACACGCTGTGTGGAATAATGGACAGGGCACTTGAGGCAGAACAGAGGCAGGAAGAGGAGGACTTCCTTAGCTCTCAAGGCCCCCTTTATCCAGACAGTGTTCCTGCGTGCCCGCCGATCACACAGGAAGAGGATGAGGAGGAGGAGGACGAGGAGGAGGATTGTGTCAGTATGGAGGTGGAGCCTGGCACTAAGCATCAGCAGCCATCTTTAAGGGATCAGTCCCAAGAAACACATGGACTTGTACGTGGCTGGGAGGAGGTGGCTGCGGACCATGTCATCCTTAGTGACCCAGAAGACTCCAGACCGAATGCCTCAGCAAACCTACGCTGCATGGCCTCCCTGATCCTGCAAAGCCTGCGTAAGGATCCTCGTATTCGTGGTATCAAGGAGAAGGACCAATACTGGCTGGCAACCCTCCTTGATCCACGTTACAAGGGTAAGGTTGCGGACCTTATCTTGCCGTCGCAGAGGGAGCAGAGGATAAAACATCTTCGGGAGGCCTTGCAGAAAGGTCTGTGCAACACATTCCCAGAGACTGGGAGGTTACAAACTCCTGTTTCTGGACAACGTGTTGCTGAGGCTCAGTCAAAGAAGGAGCGGTGGAGAAGGTGGTCGTCTGACCGATGCGTTCAGACAATTTTTTAGACCGCAGCCCCAAGGTATGATCGGTTCCAGCAACCATCGCCAGCGTCTGTTTTACATGGTGCAGGAATACCTATGGGCAAGATCTGACTTGGACACCTTTCCCACCGAAAATCCTCTGGGTTACTGGGTCTTGAGGATGGATCACTGGCCAGAGCTTGCACAGTATGCAATTGAGCTACTGGCCTGTCCTGCATCAAGCGTTCTTTCGGAACGCACATTCAGTGCTGCTGGAGGCTTTGTAACCGATCACAGGGTGCGTCTGTCCACCGACTTGGTCGATCGACTGAACTTAATAAAAATTAATCAGTCTTGGATCACCACCAGCTACCAAGCACCTGATGCTGATGTAACCGAATAATTTTTTTTGAAATGTCAGATCCCTTCAAAGACTGCCTATGCTGATGCTGAGTGACTATCCTGTTATGCTGAGTAATTATCCTCTTCCTCCTCAATGATCATGCTGATAGCTTGTAAGAACATTTTTGGTTCTGGGCGCCGCCACCAGTGCCTAAGGCCCAATTTTTAAGCCCCTGTTTAACAAGGGCATGTAATTACAATTTTTGATGCAATTCTTTGCAGCAGGGCTAGTTCCTGTGCTCCAACTAGAGTATCTGTGAGGGGTTGCAGTGTTGTGGCACCAGCACCAGTGCCTAAGGCCCAATTTTTCAGCCCCTGTTTAACAGGGGCGTGTAATTACAATTTTTGATGCAATTCTTTTGCAGCAGTGCTCGTTCCTGCGTTCCAACTAGAGAATCTGTGAGGGGTTGCAGTTTTGTGACACCAGCACCAGTGCCTAATTTTTCAGCCCCTGTTCAACAGGAATATGTAATTAGAATTCTTGATCCAATATTTCACAGAAGGGCCCGTTTCCGCGCTCACCACGATTAACTGTGAGGACTTACAGTGTTGTGCCACCAGCACCACCACCACCAAAGGCCCAATTTTTCTGGCCCTGTTCAACAGGGGCATGTAATTACAATTGTTGATTGAATATTTCACAGCAGGGCACGTTTCTGCGCCCACGAAGATTATTTGTGAGGAATTACAGTGTTGTGGCACCAGCACCAACACCACCACCAAAGGTCCAATTTTTCAGCCCCTGTTCAACAGGGGCATGTAATTACAATTCGTGATTTAATATTTCATAGCAGGGCCCGTTCCAGAGCCCACTAAGAGTAACTGTGAGGACTTAAAGTGTTGTGGCACCAGCACCACCATCACCAAAGGCCCAATTTTTCTGGCCGTGTTGAACAGGGGCATGTAATTACAATTCTTGATCTAATATTTCACAGCAGGGCCCTGTGAGGGCTTACAGTGTTGAGGCCACAACAACACCTAAGGCCCAAATTTCTGCTGAGTATATAGGGCAGGCCCCTAGTTTCAAACATCCAACTTACAAACGAGTCCTACTTGCAAACGGAAGGAGACAACAGGATGTGAGATGAAATCTACCCCATAGGAAGGGAAATTCTCTCCTGTAAGAGTTAATATGGGGAAAACTTTTCTCCACTGATGCTTTATCACCAATCCTTGTTTCACTAAAAACCCCAAATTTTCAAAAAACATTTGTCATTGGGACAAAAAGTGAGGTGAAATCTTCTGAAGAGGAGCACAGGCAGCAAAAACAAATGTCACAGGGGTGATAACCCTTCCCTATGTTTTCCAAAAAGCTTAAAAACAGATTTTTTGGCTGGAGCTACACTTTAAAAATGTACCAGTTCAAAATTACAACCAGATTCTACTTAACAAAAAACCTACAGTCCCTGTCTTGTTTGCACCACCTGTAAACTGCTGTTCAGAGTATATAGGGCCTGGGGGCCCCACGCCTTTCCTTTTTTTAATTTGGGTGCGGGATTCCCCTTAATATCCATACAGGACCCAAAGGGCCTGGTTTTTGCACTGGAGGGTACCCATGCCGTTTGTCTCACTGATTTTCATCCATATTGCCAGGACCCGACATAACATTAAAGCCGCAAGCAGTTTTAAATTACTTTTTTTCCTTTAAAAATGTCATTTTGTGCAGGGACTGTTCTAAGCACGGGAAACATGCGCCACTTTACAGGATTACCATAGACACCCCCAGGTACGATATTTAAAGGAATATTTCACTTTTTTTTACTTTAAGCATCATTAAAATCACTGCTCCCGAAAAAACGACCGTTTTTTAAAAGTTTTTTTGCATTGATACATGTCCCCTGGGGCAGGACCCGGGTCCCCAAACCCTTTTTAGGATAATACCATGCAAATTAGCCTTTAAAATGAGCACTTTTGATTTTGAACGTTCGAGTCCCATAGACGTCAATGGGGTTCTAAAGTTCGTGCAAATTTTCGTCCGTTTGCAGGTTCTGGTGCGAACTGAACCGGGGGGTGTTTGGCTCACACCTAGTACTGTAGCTGTGGCTGGCTCCCACGTCCTCTGTGGGTGGCTGGCTCCTGCATCCTCTGTGGCTGGCTCCTGTGGGTGGCTGGCTGGCACCTGTTGGTGGCTGGCCAGAACCCTGCTGTGCCTGGCTGGCTCCCTGGTGTGGGTGGGTCACCGTGTGTGGCTGGCTGGCATCCTGCTGTGGATGGTCACCATGGCCGGTTGGCTCCTGTGGGTGGCTGGCTAGCTCCCTGCCATGGGTGGGTCACCATGACTGGCTGGCTCCTGTGGGTGGCTGGCTGACACCCTGTTGTGGCTGGCTGGTTTCCTGATGTGGGTGGGTCTCCGTGGGTGGCTGGCTGGCACCCTGGCCCTGCTGTAGGTGGGCCACCATGGGTGGCTGGCACCCTGGCCCTGCTGTGGGTGGGTCACCGTGGGTAGCTGGCCTCTGTGGGTTGCTGCCTGGCTCCCTGCTGTGGGCCAGTGGGTGGGTGGCTGGCTGGCATGGTGCACCCTGCTGTGGGTAGCTGGTCTGTCTCCCTGCTGTGGGTGGGTGGAAGGCAGGCACTGTGCATCCTGCTGCAGGTGGCTGGCCTGGCTCCCTGCAGTGGGTGGGTGGCTGGCTGGTTTCCTGGTGTGGGTGGGTCAACGTGGGTGGCTGGCAGGCACCCTGGCCCTGCTGTGGGTGGGACACCATGGGTGGCTGGCACCCTGGCCCTGCTGTGGGTGGGTCACCGTGGGTAGCTGGCTTCTGTGGGTGGCTGCCTGGCTCCCTGCTGTGGGCCAGTCGGTGGTTGGCTGGCATGGTGCACCCTGCTGTGGGGTAGCTGGCCTGGCTCCCTGCTGTTTGGCTGGCTGGCAGGCATTGTGCATCCTGCTGCAGGAGGATGGCCTGGCTCCCTGCAGTGGGTCAGTAGGTGGGTGTCTGACATGGTGCACCCTGCTGTGGGTAGCTGGCCTGGCTCCCTGCTGTGGGTGGGTGGCTGGCTGGCAGGCACTGTGCATCCTGCTGCAGGTGGCTGGCCTGGCTCCCTGCAGTGGGTCAGTGGGTGGGTGGTCGACATGGTGCACTCTGCTGCAGGTGGCTGGCCTGGCTCCTTGCTGTGGGTCAGTGGGTGGGTGGCTGTCATGGTGCACCCTGCTGTGACTGACAGAGAGGGTTGGGCAGACAGAAAGGTGGGGCAGACAGAGGGGGGGTGGACAGAGAGAGGGGTGCTGACAGAGAGGGGGGGCTGACAGAGAGAAGGGCTGACAGAGAGGGGTGGACTGACAGAGAGGGGGGCTGACAGAGGGGGAGGGGGGCTAACAGAGAGGGGTGGATTGACAGAGGAGGGGAGGCTGACAGAAAGGGGTGGACTGATGGGGGCTGACAGAGGGGGAGGTGGACAGAGAGAGGAGGGGGGCTGACAGAGAGGGGTGGGCTGACATAGGGGGGCTGACAGAGGAGGAGGCGGACAGAGAGAGGAGGGGGGCTGACAGAGAGGGGGCAGACAGAGAGAGGGGGGCTGACAGAGGAGGGGGCTGAGAGAGAGGGGTGGGCTGAGAGAGAGGGGTGGGCTAACAGAGGGGGGTGGGCTAACAGAGGGGGGTTGGCTGACAGAGAGGGTGGGTTGACAGAGGGGGGTGGGCTGACAGAGGGGAGTGGGCAAACAGAAGGGGATGGGCTGACAGAGGGGGGAGGGCTAACAGAGGGGGGTGGGCTAACAGAGGGGGGTGGGCAAACAGAGGGGGGTGGGCAAACAGAGGGGGCTGGGCTAAAAGAGGGGGGTGGGCTGACAGAGGGGGGTGGGCTAACAGAGGTGGGTTGGCTGACAAGGGGGGTGGGTTGACAGAGGGGGGGTGGGCTGACAGAGGGGGGTTGGCTGACAGAGGGGGGTGGGTTGACAGGGGGGCTGACAGAGGGGGGGTGGGATTACAGAGGGGAGTGGGCTGACAGAGGAGGGGGACTGACAGAGAGGGGTAGGCTAACAGAGGGGGGTGGGCTGACAGAGGGGGGTGGGCTAACAGAGGAGGGGGGCTGACAGAGAGGGGGGCTAACAGAGGGGTCGCGGCTGACAGAGGGGGTAGATGAGAGAGACCTCAGAAAACACACAGCGCGCCAGACAGAGAGGCGGGACTCTGGCAGCAAATGGTCGTGATCACCCACAGATCAGCTCCGGCTGGCCGCATCCACATGTGATCAGCTCAGAAGAGCCAATTGCAGGGCGCTCGCATGGACTACAAGTCCCAAAATGCCACAGCGTGCGGCCACACATGACCCCGTCCGGCCAATCACATGATGTCTGCGTGGACTACAAGTCCCAGAATGCCACCACATGCGCCCAGTCGACGCGGCCGTGCCCCTGGCCGACTTCCTCAAAGAAAAAAAAACTAATCGGCAGCGAGTTGACTGAGCCTCTTGGGGCCCCCTGACTACGGGCAGTCGGTCAGTGCTCAAGTGACCAAATGGTTAGTCCGCCCCTGCACCCAGGACATTAAGCGGCAGAATGACCTTTGGTACTTCATCTTGGACATCATCTTTTCCAATCACATGCACAGGCCTAAGGTTCCAGGCCTAATCTCCCAGCTACTCCTTGCTCATCCTTCCAGGCAGCAGCACAGTGGGAAGAGAAAGAAATATTTATATTCTCCTCCAATATGCACCAGTGGCCAGGAAACTACTGGAGTTGGACTTATCCATAAGTCAGTTTGACTCTAGCTTTTTACGCTATTGTCAATGGTACCAGTGACACCTACAAGCAGAAGGGAGAAACCATAGCTCCACTGGGTTTGGGGGAAAACCAGCAAATAGACCAGGGGTAGGCAACCGCTGTAGTTTTATGTAAAAGGTAACTATGATGCCCCTACTTTTCTGTATGAGGATCTTTTAACTGATGTAATGTGTACTGCTTACTGCCTTTTTTCTGTAACCTTTGATTTCCTAATAAAAAATGTTAATTATAAAAACGAGAGTTGGAGATCTACTTGACCAACATGAAAGAGATCAAAGGTCTCTTCGTCGCCCCATTTTTTTAAAATTCATTAGCATGGCTTAATTAAATAGTCAGGAAAACTTAGAAAAATATGATAAAACAAATGTCACTGTAAAAATATAGACTTAGCCTACCTTAAAAGTGGACAGTGTCAGTCAGTAGAAGAGTGGACAGTTTCCATAGGGCAGTGGACGGTGTCTGGACAGTGTCAGTAGGGCAGAGGATTGCATCAGTACGGCAGTGGATGGTGTCAATAGGGCAGAGGATGCTGTCAGTAGATCAGTGAACAGTGTCAGTAGAGCTGTGGATGATGTCAAAAGAGCACTGGACAGTGTCAGTAGGGCAGTGGAAAGTGTCAGTATAGTACTGGATGTGTCAGTAGGGCAAAGCATTGTATAAGTAGGGCAGTGGGTAGTGTCAGTAGAAGTGTGGACAGTGTCAGTAGGGCAATGGACTTTGTCAGTAGGGCAGAGGAGGGTATCAGTGGAGCAGTGGATGGTGTCAGTAGGTCAGGGGTTGGTGTCGCATGCCAAAGTCGGATCAGTTCAGACCGCGACCTGACTTTTATCCAACCTCAGTGATATTCAATGGGCTGAAGTAGGATCAAAGTCAGACCAAAGTAGTGCAGGGAGCATTTTCAAAGCCAGACCAGCTTGTGTCAGACCAGCTGAGACGGCTCTCATAGGGAAACATTGATTTTCATACGTCATGCCAATGCGCTCCCAATGTTGAAGCGTTTGTCATACCAGTGTGAACCTGGCCTTAGGCCTCATGCACACTGGACATTAAAATTAACATTATAAAAACGCCAGT
The DNA here is from genome assembly GCA_037952925.1 of Lithobates clamitans. Lineage (NCBI taxonomy): Eukaryota > Metazoa > Chordata > Amphibia > Anura > Ranidae > Lithobates > Lithobates clamitans. The sequence continues at coordinate 306,676 of JBBGZY010001357.1, read as the reverse complement.
AGCTTTGCAGTGAGTTTTTCAATGTTTCTAAACATTTTTGCAATAGCGTTTTTAACATTTAATAGCTTTTTTGAGCGTTTTTTGCGCTTTAGCTTTTTTAGCTTTTTTTTTTTTAATGGATCAAAAACGCAAAAAAATAGCTGGTGAGCCACGTTTTTGAGCGTTTATTGGTGTCTATCAATGAGCTCCCAATGTTGAAGCGTTTGTCGTACCAGTGTGAACCTGGCCTTAGGCCTCATGCACACTGGACATTAAAATTAACATTATAAAAACGCCAGTAGCTTTGCAGTGAGTTTTTCAATGTTTCTAAACATTTTTGCAATAGCGTTTTTAACATTTAATAGCTTTTTTGAGCGTTTTTTGCGCTTTAGCTTTTTTAGCTTTTTTTTTTTTAATGGATCAAAAACGCAAAAAAATAGCTGGTGAGCCACGTTTTTGAGCGTTTATTGGTGTCTATCAGCGTTTTTTGACATAGAGCATTTTTACAGCTAAAAAACTTCTCTCAGAACCCAATAGTTTTGGGTTTTATTTAAAGCCAAAAAACACCCCAGCCAAAAACTGCATGGACACATAGGATAACATGATGGGGAGTTTATTGACTGTGAAAAAAAATGTCTGAAGCCAAAAACAGCTGCTGTAAAAATGTCCAAAAACATCCAGTGTTCATGAGGCCTAAAGAAATAATAATAATTAGTTTGTGGCAAGGTGTCATCTGCTCTTAAAAAGAAATTCCGTGCTCAGAAAATTTCATGATCAAATATGGTACCCAATATGTCTTCTGACTGGATGATGGAAGATATGATATTGAGAATGTCCATGGTATTTTTAAGATAAGCTGGCATTTTCACTACATATTTTTGTAAATATACAGTCAGGTCCATAAATATTGGGACATTGACACAACTCTAATCTTTTTGGCTATATACGCCACCACAATGGATTTGAACTGAAATGAACAAGATGTGCTTTAACTGCAGACTTTTAGCTTTAATTTGAGGGTATATACACCCAAATCAGGTGAACGTTGTAGGAATTAAAACAGTTTGTATATTTGCCTTCCATTTTTTAAGGGACCAAAAGTAATGGGACAATTGGCTGCTCAGCTGTTCCATGGCCAGGTGTGTGCTATTCCCTCATTTACCCATTTACAAGGAGCAGATAAAAGGTAAATAGTTAATTTCAAGTGTGCTATTTGCATTTGGAATCTGTTGCTGTCAACTCTCAAAATGAGATCCAAAGAGCTGTCACTATTAGTGAAGCAAGCCATTATTAGGCTGAAATAACGAAACAAACCTATCAGAGAGATAGAAAAAACATTAGGTGTGGCCAAATCAACTGTTTGGAACATCCTTAAAAAGAAAGAACGCACCGGTGAGCTCAGCAACACCAAAAGACCCGGAAGACCACGGAAAACAACTGTGGTGGATGACCGAAGAATTCTTTCCCTGGTGAAAAAAAACACCTTTCACAACAGTTGGCCAGATCAAGAACACTCTCCAGGAGGTAGATGTATGTGTGTCAAAGTCAACAATCAAGAGAAGACTTCACCAGAGTGAATACAGAGGGTTCACCACAAGATGTAAACCATTGGTGAGCCTCAAAAACAGGAAGGCCAGATTAGAGTTTGCCAAACAACATCTAAAAAAGCCTTCACAGTTCTGGAACAACATCCTATGGACAGATGAAACCAAAATCAACTTGTACCAGAGTGATGGGAAGAGAAGAGTATGGAGAAGGAAAGAAACTGCTCATGATCCAAAGCATACCACCTCATCAGTGAAGTATGGTGGTGGTAGTGTCATGGCGTGGGCATGTAGGGCTGCCAATGGAACTGGTTCTCTTGCATTTATTGATGATGTGACTGCTGACAAAAGTAGCAGGATGAATTCAGTGTTTTAGGCAATATTATCTGCTCATATTCAGCAAAATGCTTCTGAACTCATTGGAGGGCGCTTCACAGTGCAGATGCACAATGACCCAAAGCATACTGCGAAAGCAACCAAAGAGTTTTTAAGGGAAAGAAGTGGAATGTTATGCAATGGCCAAGTCAATCACCTGACCTGAATCTGATTGAGCATGCATTTCACTTGCTGAAAATGGAAGGGAAAATGCCCCAAAAACAAGCAGGAACTGAAGACAGTTGCAGTAGAGGCCTGGCAGAGCATCACTAGGGATGAAACCCAGCATCTGGTGATGTCTATGCGTTCCAGACTTTAGGCTGTAATTGACTGCAAAGGATTTGCAACCAAGTATTAAAAAGTGAAAGTTTGATGGATACTTGTTAATCTGTCCCAATACTTTTGATCCCTTAAAAAGTGGGAGGCACATATAACTGTTGTAATTCCTACACCGTTCACCTGATTTGGATGTAAATACCCTCAAATTGAAGCTGAAAGTCTGCAGTTAAAGCACATCTTGTTTGTTTCATTTCAAATCCATTGTGGTGGTATATAGAGCCAAAAAGATTAGAATTGTGTCGATGTCCCAATATTTATGGACCTGACTGTACATCAATGAAATGGGATAAGTTTGGTTAGGGAGGCTATACCAGCAACAGTAGAGCAGCCAGGGGGATTTGCAATATATTTATGTAATTTTGGGAGGTATTAAAATACTGTGATCTTTGGTGTTTTATTATAAATAAACTGATCTTTTTTTTAATCAACACTCCCAACTCTTCTTGCAATAATACAATTAATTCCTTAATGTATTTGTCAGTGGGTTCAAGCTTAATGTTTTACAGTATTCTCATCACCCGGTAACCTGTCAGGAGTGCCTAGTGCTCCTGCTCTTCATTCCAACATCAGGGGTTTGGTTGCGGCATTCTCCTTGTCTGTCCACCTGCAAGGTGATTCATGTGGCCAGTCTCTGGGTGGAGACCAGACTTGATTTAAGCCAGCCAAACCTTTAGTCTTGTGCTTGTGCTAGAGTGCGATTACGTGTGTAATATCTGATCAAGCTCCCTGTCTGTCTGCCCTGCTCAGCTAGATGGGATTTCCCTGTGTGGAATGGATAATGACTATTCTTTGAACTCTACCCGCCTTTTACCTGGACTGTCATTGAACCACTCTGCCTGTCTGACAACCGTAAGTATCTGTTTGCTTTGCTCAGTTTGTGGCTGCTCAGGCGTGGTAGCCAGGCACCATAGCATTGTGTATAAGTCCTGGGGGCAACCGAGTACTGGTAGGCCTGCTTGCCTTATGGGAAAGGGGGCTGCTATAGGTAAAGAATACACTAGCCAGCTATAGTGTCTGACCACCTGCGTTTGGGGTAACCGTGACATAACCTTTGTTGTTTACATTGCCTGGGCATGGAATAGCTGCAAATGTTGAGATACCAAGCAGGATTTACCAACTTTAGAAGTATGACAAGTAAGGTGCAGCTGTAGAACAATTATGTGCCACTTTTACAATGCCAGTGCACCGCAATAGGTAGTAAACATTGATAGACAATGCTGGATTTACTTCTGTTTCCAGCTTCTTTTATCTTCAGCCACTGATAATGTAACTTTTGCTACATGTGGTCTAGAGTTACATTATCCTGGCACCTGGCTCCACTTTTGAAAACTTATAGATGCCAGGGATGGGTATGTACACTGCATCGCACAGTGGCAGAACTGTACACTGCATAGCACAGTCGGATAGTACAGAGTACAGGTAACAAATGTTGATGGCAGACAAGACTTATTGATGCAGTAATTAACCCAAAAGAAAACATTCATTATATTTCAGCTTATCAACTCTTAGATGCAATGGCTGTATTAGTTTCTCTTTTTAAGCTTTCATTCTTCTATTTTCATCATAATAATGATATACACTTCCTGCGCATAAGTGTGGTTGACTACGATCAATTCAAATGTGCCTCCTTTTAGAACAGCATCAAGGGAAGTCCCAGGCCTTGCTGTTCTCTAACGACTGAGGTTGTCTGATAACAACTGCAAGAAAACAAGCAACAGAGGGCACACCAGCCTAGTACATTATCCCAGGGGTACAAACTGTTGGCTCTGATGAAGAGGGTTCACCCTCGAAACACGTAAGTTGTTTTTGGATCCCAGATGGCATCTTCTTGTAGTTGGACTACTCTGGGTCCCACTATCCACTGTGCTACAAGATGGTGGCTTGACATGCTGTACATCTTTACTGTTTGTATGTTTTTTAGCTCTATTTAATAAAGTACCCTTGGGATAATAAGCCAGCCAGCAAGTCTATTGTTTTTCAACAGAAAAGCTCTCTTGCAGTTACAGGGATGAGACAGACCATTAAATACTGACAGGGGTGCTTAAAATGATCAGCTTTTATTTATTTATGTTAAACATTTATCCCAAAAGGGAAAAAAAAACTGTGTGCTGTAACTGAATATAAAGTATTAGCTGAAGTTCAGCTTTAATTTGTTACTGTATTTAAATATACTAGTGCTTCTAATGCCGCATACACACGACCGGACTTTCCGGCAGAAAAGGTCTGACGGAATCATTCCTTCGGACATTCCGATCATGTGTGGGCTTTTTCTTTCTAAAATTCTGACAGACCTAGAAATAGAACATGTTTCAAATCTTTCCAACGGACTCAATTGTTATCGGGAAAACCATTCGTCTGTATGCCAATCCAACGGACAAAAAACAACGCAAGGGCAGCTATTGGCTACTGGCTATTGAACTTCCTTTTCCTAGTCCCGTCGTACGTCATCGCGTTCTAAACGAACGGATTTTGGTGTGATCGAGTTTAGGCAAGTCCGTTTCAGCGGAACTCCGTCGGAACTTCGACGGAAAGACCGTCAGAGTCTACTCTAACGGAAAGTCTGGTCGTGTGTACGTGGCATTACACTCCCCTCTCCCCAAACTGACAATGCTGTTGTCCAAATCTGCCCCCTTTGCTCCTTCATCTAGAATGGTGTCTGTATAATACAGGAGGTGTGTTACTGGCCAAATCACCAGGGGAAAACAGAAGGAAAAAAGCCTAAAAAAGACACCTAATGCAGACACTATATCTAATGTTTGGTAAGCTGCAATATATAACATTTTGGCTTAGGGTTTATTACTGCTTTAGGTCTCTTTTACTAAAAACTCTACCTGCAAGCAAATTTTTGTTTGTCAAGTTTAATTGCACTTAAAAATGGAAAATTGTATACTCACCTTTCCGCAATTTTCCTTTCCTGACCCATCTTCATGGCAGCACACACTGGGTTGTGACTCCACCCCCACAACCTGACAGAATTGGTTAACTATAAAATTGAAAGAGAGGCACTCCGCTTCATTCTCTGTATCTATCATCTAAAGAATGGGCGGGATGCTGTGTGCTGCCATGAAGATGCGTCAGAAAAGGAAAATTACAGAAAGGTGAGTATACAATTTTCCATTTTCCTGACGCATCATGGCAGCACACACTGGGAAATAACTTGCCAGTCGGGTGGGTGCAAGAAAATAATATTTATTCCGCATAATGCTGAAGAATTAGCTCTAATAATGTTTCTCCCAAAATCTACCATTGCCAACTGAGCAGATTCTACTCTATAGTATTATATATTATCTATATGATATTTTGTGAGGGCTGAAGGTTGCTTTTCTCCCAAATGACTAACCAGCCAAAGTTCTGAAGAGTCGTGAACAATATTATCTGATGTTGGAGCAAGGTTTTCTGACTTTCTGCTAAAATCAGAATGTCGTCTGGATAATGGTATATCCTTAATCCCTTTTTTCTGAGGAATACGATTAGGGGTAGAAGAAACTTGGTAAAGGTTCTGGGGGCAGAATGAGAGGCACTGCAACTGGAAGTGATGGTGGTTGACTGAGAAACGGTTAAATTTTTGAAAAGCAGGATGTATTTGGGATGTGTAGATAAGCGTCCAATAAATCTACGGACAGCATCCAATCTTTTAGGTTTACTGCCATCAGTATCGACTGTAGGCTTTCCATCTTTGAAGGCTTTGATCTTTATTTTTTGGTTGAGATTCTTTAAATCCAATACTGGTCGTAGATCTTCTGTTTTCTTTTTTACTAGGAATAGAGAATAAAATCCTCTTCCCTTTTGACATGTTGAGCCAGAATCGCCCCCTTTTGTCTTAGCTCCGTTACATACTTCAGCAGTAATTTTCTCCTGTCTGAGGAAGATGGGAGTCTGGTTGGCTGAAAGTGGTTTCTGGACAGTCTGCCTATGAACCTCCATCTGTGACCGAACCTTATTGTGGAAAGAGTCCAGGAATCTTCAATATGTTTCGTTCAAACCTGTATAAACCTCTTGAACCTGTACAGGATGGACGGGCACACTTTCAAAAGGACTTCTGCTGTTCCCCGGTCGGAGTGGTCTTGGATTCTTGCATTCTCAAAAAGGATAACTGTGTTTCTTTTAAATTCTCTTCCTGGTCTATAGGTCTTTGCCTCCCTGTACCTCTCAGGAAGGTTGCATCTATAGGAAGGACCTATTTATGGCTTCGGTCTTCTGTCGGAGGGAATCAAGCCTGACTTGCCTCCTGTTACTTTAGAAATGGCCTAGTCCAATTTGGAACTGAAGAGGTTTGACCTATCATATGTAATTTTGCACCAGTTCATATTTGATGCAGCGTCGGCTACCCAAGGTTTTAGCCATAATGCCCGTCTTGCCATTACCGAGGCTAACATCGCTCGGGTAGATGACCTGATGATGTCCACGGAGACCTCTGCTACAAAATCGCCTGCCAATTTTAGTTCCTAGAGGGAACTTCTCCTGGTCGGCTCCTTCCCGCAAAGAATGTTCTATATTGGTGGTCCATCCAGAGATGGCTCTACCAATGGCTGCCGTGGTAATTGCTGGTCTACAAGCATCACCTGCCATGGAATATGCTTTTTTTAAATCTAGATCAATCTTTCGGTCCAGTATGTCCCGAAAGGTAACTGCATCCTCTATTTGTAGAGTGACATGTCTGGCAAGTTGCATTAAAGAGGCATCAATGACTGGAGCGTAAATAAGGAGGTTTACCCTGGGTTCTTTTAAGGGGTACAGCTTCGCTAGCCTGTTATTAAGGCTGGATTTTTTAGAAGATCTTTCCCACCTGTCCTTAATAAGATCTTTTAACTCCTCAATGAAAGGAAAGGATTCTGATTCTTTCTTTAAGTTCGGGCTGTCTGTCTCAGGTGCTGATGTCTCCAGTATGGATTCCACACTGAATCCCTGATGAGGTCAGTAACCTCTCTGGCATCTAATTCCCTTTTCTTTGTTGCCTCATTGAAGCATGTATGGCATACTAATTTTTCTGGCAAAGCTGGATCACCACACACCTAGCAAGCATTTGCTGCTGGACGGGTGTGATAACTCCTATTGTGATGGGATAAGGGTGACCTCCTATGGTGTGATCAGCTATGATGTGAGTGGCTATGGCGTGAGTGGCTATGGCGTTAGTGGCGATGACGGGATGAGGATCTTGATCGGCTTCTTCTAGATCTTCTGCGGCTTGAGGCATGGCTTGATTGGTCCTTATGCCTGGAGTTTGCGGATCTTGACCTGGTAGGGCTGCCAGAAATTGCAGCGTTAGTGCTTATGCTCTCTTTTTTCCTCTCTTCAATACTTACCCATAAAAGGTGGACAGCCTCTTACCTTATCTGCTGAGGGTGGGCTGCGTGGGCAGTGGTCTCCATGAGCAGTGGCAGAGAGGAAAAGGTAGCCTGAAATACGATGGTAAAAGAAAGATTAGCCATTAAGCAAACAGGTAATCAGAGGCTATATACAGGGAGAGTTCAATAAGGAGGAAGGCACCTGTATAAAGTAGAAATGCCAGCCTCCTGTGCAGTAGAAGCACCTAGAGAACACTGACAGGCAATTTGGCCATTTAAATCTGCCGCCGCCATCACGGCAGAAGTGACGCCATTACGCATGCGCAGAAGTGTTCTGGCCACACCCGCGCCATCTTGGAACAGGGCAAAGATGATGGTTGGCTACATCACTTCCTCCCGCATATGCGCAGAGAGCGGTGACAGACACGACGGCCATGTTTGCCCTAATCCCACTGCCCGGAGGACTACAAGGCTCAGAAAGCCTGTAAAAAAGGAGAAATAAAAAAGAATGGGAAAAATGAGCAACACCCGTGCAGGGGGGAAGTTAGGAGACCACTGCGAGGTATGAAGCTTCTTTAAAGCTTGTCAAAATGCCAGAAAATGTTCCTAATGCCCCTGAGACCACCAGATCGGGGCTCCCTCCATAAAAGCTTCCTTAGAGACTGTACAGGAGAGACCTCCAAACAGGAGAGGCCTAGAACTGACATCACTGGACTGAATAGAAGACCCTTGGGGGGTAAAGTGTAATATCTGTCAGGAAAGTCCCTTAGGAAAAGACAGTCATGGAAAGTCAGGTCACAATAACACAATTAAAGAATATGTAAATCCAACATTTTATGTGCCTGCTGTACCATGTACTTGTATGAAAACGTATTCTGTCTCTATCTATTGCTTTCTTTGTATTAAATCCCTGGTTATCCTGGCAGTTTCTTTGCCTTTCTATTAAAAACTGACCACACTAGGCATGAGAGCACAATGTGGTCAGTGGTCTAGCTGTTCTGGGTGCTAATCCAATGATAAGACTTGTGCTGGGATGCCCCACCCCCCGCCAGCCGAAGACAGTGAATATTGTTAGCGGCTATACAGTGGGAAAAAAAATTATTTGATCCCCTGCAGGTTTTGTAAGTTTGTCCACTTCCAAAAAAATGAAGGGTCTATAATTGTTATCATAGGTGTATTTTAAATGATAGAGAATATCAACCAAAACTCTAGAAAAAAAGCGATACAAAGGTTATAAATCCAGTTGCGGTTCAGTGAGTAAAATAAGTATTTGGCCCCCTACCAACCAACAATAATTCTAGCTCCCACAGACTGGCTACAGTATGTGTTCAAGTGGTACACAGATTAGGCCTGTCAACTTAAGAAGGTGCTTCTAACGGCAACTCGTTATGTATGTAAAAGACACCTGTCCACAGAATCTCTTTCTTCCATTCAAACCTTTCCATCATGGGCAAGGCCAAAGAGCTGTCAAAGGATGTCAGGAACAAGATTGTGAACCTGCACAAGGCTATAATGGGCTACAAGACCATCAGTAAGAATCTTGGTGCGAAGGAGACAACTGTTGGAGCGATTATTCGCAAATGGAAGAAATACAAAATAACCATCAATCGCCCTTGGTCTGGAGCTCCATGCAAGTTTTCGCCTCATGGGGTAAGAATGATCATGAGAAAAGTGCGGGTTCAGCCCAGAACTTACTGGAGGAGCTTGTGAATGATCTCAAGGCTGTTGATACCACTGTCACCAAACAAACCATTGGCTAACACAATACGCTGCCATGGATTGAAATCCTACAGCGCCCGCAAGGTCCCCTCCTCAAGAAGGCACATGTACAGGCCCATCTGAAGTTTGTCAATGAACATGTAAATGATTCAGAGACGGAGTAGGAGAAATTGCTGTGGTCAAACGAGACCAAAATTGAGCTCTTTGGCATTAACTCCACTGTGTTTGGACAAAGAAAAATGCTGACTATGACCCTAAAAACACAATCCCTACAGTGACAGAGGTGGGAACATTATACTTTGGGGTTGTTTTTCTGCTAAAGGTTCAGGCCAACTTTGCCGCATAGAGGTACCAATGACGGGGTCATGTATTGTAAAATTTTGGGTCGTGGATGGGTCATCCAGCATCACAATGACCCAAAACATACTGCCAAGGCAACAAAGGAGTGGCTCAAGAAAAAGCACATTAAGGTCATGGAGTGGCCTAGCCAGTCTCCAGACCTTAATCCTTTAGAAAATTTATGGAGGGAGCTCAAACTCTGAGTTGCCAAGCGACAGCACTGAAACCTTAGGATTTAGAGGAGATCTGTAAAGAAGAGTGGACCAAAACGTTTTCTCCACCAAGTACTAAGTCATGTTTTGCTTGGGTATCAAATACTTATTTTATTCACTGAACTGCACCTCAATTTATAACATTTATATCATGTGTTTTTTCTGGATTTTTGGTTGATATTCTGTCTTCATCATTTAAAATACACCTATGATAAAAATTATAGACCCTTTATTTTTTTGTAAATGGGAGAACTTAAAAAATCTGCAGGGGATCAAATAATTATTTTACCCACGATAACAGCTGCTAGCAATAATCACGTGTAAAATCCTACAGGCTGGTTGCACCTAAGTTGATCAATCAACTTGGGTACATTCAGCCTGCCCATACATGGTTCGAATCTCAGCTGGTTCCTGCTTGACCGGCCGAAATTCAAACTATTTATGGCTGGCTTAAGGACTGTCACGCTGTTATGGATTACATTTTTATATTTAGATTTGGATATCCTTTTATGTTGTAGCACAATTTAACTTTACAGTATGGTCATAATTTTATTGGTGTAACAACTGATATCAATTTTACATATGCTAAACTTGTCAAACAGAAAAGCCAACAAGATAAACATACGTTAAACTATTGCTTTTATTTCCACTGGAACACAAATAAATAAGCAGATAATTATTATAAAATATTTTCAATGCACAAAGGAAAGCAAGATTAGAATCTGAAACAATTTTGAAATGTTACTACCATAGTATCAAATCCATTTAAATACATGGTACCTTAAAAAAAGTAATGTTAAAAAAGGAAAATCCCATTGAACTATTTTGTATGCAAAAATGGCTCATGACAGATAAATTAATTGTCCGATTTTGCACTTATTTCAAAAACACCTGAAATGGTTAAAAGACCACTATACCATCCACCAAAATATTCAATGTGTAAAAGTGCTGCTGACATCCACAGCTATGTATGTAAAAGTTCCCGATAGCTTTACAGGGATTAAAAAAAGTTTGCAGCCCACTGTCCAATGTATACTGCCAATGGAGGCAAAAAGGGGCATGAAGAAAGACAAATACTAGTTTTCCCATATCAGATTAGCAGTCATAAAGTCATGTGTGTATTTGAAAATATTGCTCCCCGCGTGTCCGCCTTTCTTTTCAGAATCTTCAGTTCTGACCATTTTCTGAAACTTTTACATATCTTCCATGAATGTAATTAAAACCTTTCCTATGCCAGTTCAGGAAAATGATGGCATTTGGTTATAGTGGCCCTTTACTGAGAGGAAATAAATAAAAATAACATGATGACATTCAGTTTTAGGATCAGTAAACAAATTACACTGAACATATATACTGTTTCTTCTTAAAAACCATGTTACAGTATTTAAAAATGTTGTGCCATAGTACACTAAAAACATACTGTTTTATATTACTTTACATTGTATATAATTGTCAATAGGCAATAAAGAAAACATACATTGCTAATATACACATGTATAAATATAGCTACTTGTATACATATAGATATATTTATACAAAACAACATTTTAGTGCAAGGGTAACAAGACCAGAATGTGATTTGTCTGTGCTTCTTTGAAATCACAGTACACTTCACACAAAATGCTACTCTATAGTTAAATCTATCAGCAGTTAAAAGAAGTGCATATTGAATAACTGTGCGCATAGATGGGGACATAGTAAATGATTAGTGCGATGCTCCTGAATTCAAAATATTTGCCTTGGCTAACTCTCGTTGCAGTTTGCTAAAATGGTTTGATTTCAAGGGGGTTTCCAAAAAGTGACCTTTACTACAGAACCCTCTGTAAAATACATTTAAGGGTCCCTTAAACCCCCCTTTAAATTGACAGTGCTTCCATACCAGGTTTTACCAGCTGGAAGCTGGTTAAATTTGAATCTGCAAGATCCAGACCTGGTAAAACAATTCGAAAGAAAGTGGATCTTCTTCATCTCTCCAGCAAGTGTCCTGTCTTAGATTATACTAAACATGCCCCTTTGTCATACAAACTAATGATGACTTTATAGTTGCAAAAAAAAAAAAAACAATTCAACAAATGAACACACTGCAACTGCCTTCCATTACCATTCTAGTAATCGACATCTTTAAAACATCTCTAGTCTGGAGTTTTGAAAAGTGAACAGCTGTTGACCAGTGACATCTTGGGTTCAACAGGATTGCTTATGTTTTAGCTAATAAGGGCATTAGAAGTCACCGTAATATTTCAGTCTTACACTAATGTAATGGATACCTGGTTCATGCCTGCATTATGTGAAAACTATGCTGGCTATACACAAAACAATACAATTGGTCAAAATCTTTTACAGACTATGCTACCTGGTGTGATAAGAATAATTGGGCCTAAAATTATATTCAGGGCTTAATTACATTTGCATTGCACTCCAAGTTCAGATCACTCTTTAAAGAGCATTTGACAGGTGGCAAGGAGGAGTTGTATCTCCTCCTCACTGCCAGCTTTACCCCCTTGAACCCTGCACTAGGGCACCGGGGCAGTTGCAGAAACGTCTCATTCACTTGAATGATTCAAATTATGTTTGTGGTAGCATGTGTACACCCCCTGATGCTGCCTCTACAGCTAAAGGTGGAAGCAGTTGGGGGAATGATAGAAACTCGGCTCAACCACAGGGTTTTACCACAAACCCTAGTATGAATGAACTCAAAGCCTCATTCTGAAAAATGTATTAAAGAAGAATATGTTACTCCTAACTCTCACCTGAATTATCATTTAAGGTTCTTTTACTTCCTGCTACATTTCAGTGACTTTTAATATCCTTAAGTTTAAATTAAGTATTACATAAAAAATAATTTCTATAATATATTAATAGCTAAATAAGAAAATGTCCATATTGCTGTTAACATGAATCGTACCTGTTAAAGTGTTAAACATTAATTCCTAGTCTACTTATTAGAAGAGTTCATTATTATAGTCATAGAAATACAGTAAAGTGCTCTTGTTCTTCATTTGGGATTGATATGTTTTCTCGTCCCTAGATAAACACAAGACAACAGACATAGCTATAACCTCTAATTTCCCCTTTACATTAACCTCACTCCACTGTGACACAAGCTTCTTAATCACAACTAAACACAATCGGTAGTGCACCAACTAACAGTGCTGATCAGCCCATATATATCTGATATTTCAACATAAAATTCACTAAAGGAAGATAATCAACGGTTTTGTTTATGAGTGTTGATCTAATATGCCTCTGATTTGCAGGCAGTTCAGCCAAACACATTAAAATATTTTGGATTCAGAAGGCATTGAATTCAATGCAAACAAATTCTGGTGCTTTTGTTTGGGTCTCTGGAGGGCAACTACAGCAGCCAAATGCAAAAAATGGTGTGGGAAGCCCACAAAATGTCTGGAAACTTGTTGCTATTTATAAAAAAAAAGAGGCAAACTGTGTACAGCTCTGGGAAAGGGGGGGGGGGGTGCATTATATGTGGCTTCAGTATGGCATAGAAAGGAAGCAAATTCTTGAATTTACAGCTTGGGTAAGTCCCTTGATGCGGTACAAGCACAATCACTAAGGATCAGTTCTGGAGCTCTCAACAGGACAACCGTGCGCTGACAACATATACTTTGTATATCTCAGCAAACACCTTTCCTTCTACACAGCATCAGTAGCACCCCAAAAACATTTTTAAAGAAATGTCAGTCAATGTAATTAATGTGTTAAAAAACTATTTTATGGTACTATGAACTGCCTCAATTGGTGTCAGTTTAGCAATCAGTATTAGGCGTGCATTGGTCAGCTCCCAAAAAAACCTTATTTTAACATTGCCAATAGACAAAAAGGTTTTTCTACTTAGTGGTTGTACGAAGGATAGCAAGCTGAAAGCAAAAATGTACTTCACAGGAGGCATATCTCAAGGTAGCCACAAAATTATAGCTTTGGCCCTCTGAGTTTGAAGGTCAAAACTATGCTAACACTGTAAAGTTTAGTAGTCCAGCTGCCTGCCTGATATAAATGATACAGGATAAGCTCCAGAACGCACAGCAGTGAACAGTTACAGCAGTTTACAGCACAGCTATACTGTGCTGATCATGCAGCACTGGTGCTCAATGCCTGTTCTTATATGCTTCTATTGCAAGTTCAGTAGAATAAGCCCCACAGTATAAAGCAATGGGTAGTTGGAGTGCTTGACAATGCAGCTATATGGTACTAGTCAAATGTTCTGAAAATGCTGCCACATATTCTATAAACAGCAGTAGAACCCCCCTAAAGTCCTAATTATTTTTATTTTAGCACAGCACTGATCTAACTAGTTGGACCTCCAGGCTACTAATGTCTGGGTGATGTAAAATGGCTTGTATTTAAAGGCCTTGGGTGGGCCATATACCAGGTTATATTAGGTGCCCATTGGGCACCTGTCAGCCCAAACATGGTGTCTGTAGTTCATGTGGGGATACATGTTCTCCCAACAAAGGATTACATGTCTTTACTCATCCTTGGCCACTGATTGGCTGCGGTGGAGGCCCATGGCAATAGCCAGCCCAATTCTCCCTAAAATATTGCACTTTTTTGATTTGAGCATTCCAGAATAGAATACAAGATATTGGGAGAGAATTTCACTTTTACCTTATCGTAAACAGCAATACTACTGTCTATGGGAGAGTTATAATGTTCAAAAACTACTCATTATCTAGTCTCAAATTAAGATTGGTAAAAAATGGTACAGTCTCATCAAAACATAATTCAGAGACCCTAAAGCTTTGTACCTTTTTAAGTTAAAACTTCTCTTAGATAATTCTATTCAATATAATGTCCGAGCAATTTCATAATTTTTCAGTATGGAAAAACTTAATTACTATAGCGTGTTGGTTCAATCACTTTGGTGTCTAAGAATAAGTTAACAGATACAACAAATAAGAGATTTAGGCAAGTGCTAGTGCATTTTCTATATAAATATGTGCTGAATGATACACTTAAAAGGCATAAACTTTAAGTAGACTTGACCAACCAGTTAACACCAACACCAATTTAGTAAATGTATACATTCTTTAGCAAATTATATACCTAATCTGGTGTAATGCTCATTGACTTCTATTTCCAATCAAGTGTCGCCTCTACTAATATAACATTATATGAATGACTAATGTTATATGCAAATGGACAATGCCATGCACTTTACTGGGAAACACATACAGTATGTGTATTTCATTAACATTTAACTGAAACAATTTAAACACTTGCCTTTTTTTTCTTTTCAGATGTATTCTCCTTACTATACTGCTGTAAGTGGAACATTTTAAGACTTAGGCTAATATTCTAATTAACCCAAAAGCACCAGCAAATTTTTAGCATTTCATAGAAAAATAGAAAAAAAAAACATAAAACTGTCTACAAGTCAAAAAAGAAAAAAACAAAACAAGTAAACATAATTAAAACATACAGTATTTCCTCATACATAAAAATGAATAATTAAATTACAATTAGGGCCTGATTTAATAAAGTCACGCTTTCACTGTCACAAAGCATGAACAGTGTTTAACTTCTCATGTATGCCTGCTCAAGGGTGGGTGCATTCAGGTGAGTAAGCACTGCCTCACTTTGCAGTCAATCTTTGGGAGGCCCACTATGGGAGATCAATTAAAGTATTCTGATTTTCAAATTACTTTTTTTTTTTTTTTTTTATGGAAACCAACATTTTAAAATTTTGTGAGTATGTTCAAAGCCTTCTCCACTGATCTCAGTAGAGGAAACCTGTTTAGACTGTGGATCTCTACATGCATATTTTTCCCCCCAAGCGATCGTTGGACCAAGACATACTTTCCCAATGATTTAATAAAGCACCTAGCAGCAATGGCTAGAGGTCCTTGGGAGCACACGCATATTACAACACCAGATTGACTGCATGCATTGACAGTGTTATCAATGACCATGAATTTTAATGTGTCCTTTATTTTATACTATACAAAGTAAATAGCACATGTTGTTTAAAAATACATAAGTGACACAGATATGCATTTTTTTTAGTTTATTGTAAAAAAACATATCTAAGTCTAATAAAATTGCAGCAAACATGAAAAATTTACAGTTGTTAAATTTGCACTAAACAATATAAAATAATTGTCTTGACATTTAAAATCTCTGTCTGCTTGCTTTTTTGTGGCTAGGGAATGAACATAATCTGTTACAATTATAAACCTATGCACTTGATCCGTGAATGTGTTTGTGCATAGAAAACAAAAAAATCTTATTGTATTGCACAATGGGGCAACCCAAGTAAATTGGCGTATGACTTTAGCTAATCAGGCCCTTAAAACATAAATACTATTACCAATAAATCACAATTTAAAACATAGGTACAATATTATATAAATTTCGCTCTATTCCTGCTTCCAAATAATCTATACATCACACCTTTAAAATTTTAAATATCCATACCTTGATGACCATTTCCCTGCATTTCCGTTCATTTTATGTTGTAAATGTCCCTTTGGACAAAGTAGAGTGTAGCTTGCATTGTCAGTAATGTAGCCACTGAAATTAACTCAGCCCTTGATCTGTATTACATTTCTAGTAATAATGTAATAGATAACGAATATACAAAGGAGTTGATTTATTTAAATTAGCCTATTTGTATTAGCCAGTGCCATGTGAAACTAGTGAAACTATAATAAAACACAAGAGACCACTAACCAACAGGAAATCAATTGGCCATTGGTTATGTTACTGATTATTAGCTTTTGGCTGATACCTGGATCTACAAACAGAAAATACTAATATTGGCTATACACAATTTTGGTAGTCAATATTTCAGTGAAGATAGTTCACAGAATTGTCGGAGAATGAAATGATATCCCAGGCACACCGTTATCACTGATGGCCAATTCAAACAGGAGACATCATTAAAATGATTTTTCAGCTTTTTCCCGGTGATACAGTTATTAACAGTTTTAACTATTTGGAGTTTTAGACCTAATACAATTCAAAAGTTATTCTGGCCCTGGTATCTCTTGATAGTGTACTACACAACATTTGTGTGGGTTGCTAAAAGAGGCAGTTCTGTACCTAATTAAGATGTAAGTATGGCTAACCTAAATTATAAAGGTTATATGTACTATTCTGTGTTTTTTATTACCACTCAGAGGTCAAGTAATGTGTTATGTGTGTTATACATAAAAAAGCAACTAACATTTTATGGGCTTTTGTTTTGAAATGGCCTTAAGACCAAGTTATTGTTATACATTTCAATGAAAATCTAGTTATTAGTCTGATACGAGTGCCACAGTAAATAAAACATGACAATTAATGACTAGTGAAGGTTAATTTTGCGTTGTTAGTAATTCAAAAATAGCACAAGCAATACATAAGAAAATCCACCTTAACAAGTTAAAAGGCATTAAACACCCATGTTCTTGCATAGTCTTTGGGAGGCACCATCAAGATGTTCCAAGCTTGTCAACAATGGTAATAATGCCCTAGACTTTGTTGTGGGTATATTTATTTACCTCTGCTCAGAAATGCATTGCAATTCTACAAAAAACTTTGGATGTAGGAACTATATAAATAATCTATAAAAAAAATCCATGGTTAATGCATTTTAATTTTTTTTTTAAGTCAGACACAGAAAGTGAGAATAAGCATTAGTCAAAAAACTGCAATAAACATAGAAGGACTTTGACTTTTTAAATGAAGGACCGCACATGTTTAAAGTGACTTGTGCCATTCCTCATGCTATATAATATGTGCACAGAAGCTACTGTATGGTCCTTATTGCTTTCTCTTTTATGTTACAGTTCTCTTACTATCCTTAGATAGCAGCTGTGAAACTTGGTTTAAAACTCAACCTTACTACTTTTACTTTATCATCCTACATTGCTACTTTATCCTACTGACAGAGTTTATGTCTATTGGATGACCCAAGCCAAAAGAAAAATAACAATTCCAGCCAATAGGAAACAGGAAACATAGGAGGGATGATGTCCCACAGCTACTACGCACAGTCACCCATAGACAGCAGTTAGAAGATGTGGCTTTATGGGGTGTGCACTAGGGGTGTTGTACAGCACATCCATGTGCATAGACATATGCTCCAAATGCAGACTGTCTGCACATAGAGCATATACCTATGCACTGCTTTACGAAACCCCCTGGTGCTTACTCGTGTAAAGCTACATCTTCTAATTGCTATCTATCGGTGGCTGTATACAGCAGCTTTGGGTTTTGGTAAAATTCCTTATGAAGGACCTGAGCTCTTTACAGACCCCTTACAGCTGTGTGCATGAGCCCTTATAGGCACAGTTGATTTTTATGCAGAGTTTTTACTGCCGCCATCTAAAGACTACTTGAGAAATGTGATTGAAAAGAGGTAGCAATACAAATCTCACAAGAGTCTCTGTCAACATGTATTGTTAGATGGGATTAAGGAAGAAATGACATGAATCAGTCACTTTAAGTATTTATTTACTGTGCAGAAGTCCTTACTCATGTCAGTTATGTTACACTATGAGATTACACTGATAGAGCAGTTAGCACTAATGTCTTTTAGCCCTGTGGTCCACGGTTCAAATCTTTGGCTTGATCCAATCTACATGAAGCTTACGTTTTTCTATTTTTTTGTGTGTGTGTGTTTCCTCCATGTGCTATATCTTCTCTCGACAGAATAAAAAATTCCATTATACTGTTTCCTTTATGCCTAAACTGGTCCTAGAGTTATCTTACTATCTATATTTCCCCGCTAGGAACATTACATTGTAAGATCCACTGGGAAACAGATTCATTTGAATGATTCTATGTACTCTGGATATTATATGATGATACGGTAATAATTGATCCTAAGTTAAATAGTAAACTAAATTTAAAAAAATAGTTTATGTAGCCTCTATAAGTGGTTATTAAAGAAATTCTGTACTGATTACATCTATCTCTAAGAATAAGGTCTCATGCATATTGGACGTTAAAACTGTCACTTTTAAGGGAGTTTACCTTTTTTGTCTCCTTCTAAATGCCCCTCCATGTTAGCCTATGTGTCCATGCACACATAGGCATTCACAGGTGTTTAGAGGCAGGTGTGTTTAAAAGCAGAAAAAAAATCACTTGCACATTTGGGAGAGGAGCAGTTTTCAGAGAACTACCAGGGCACTGATTAGCGCTCTAGGTAGTTCATTGGGCTTCCTTTCATTCGGTAACTGCCTGCCTGTATCAGAGGAACAAGAAGACAGCTACACTAACAGGAGCCTGGCATTACATCCATGACCTGCTGATCATGGGTGCAATGCTTTACAGGCTCCTAAAAAATAATAAATACAATTTTTTTTTACCTACAAAAGATAGTTTTTTTTTGTTTTTTTTTTTAGTAAAGGTGAACTTACCATCTGTATGCACACAACTATGCAAGATAATTAAGCCACTTACTACTAACTTTGAGTCTAAAAACACTGCCTAATTTAAACAGGGCATTCTTTAAAAAATATGAGCCGCTTTCAAATTTAACAGGGTAGAGATAAATGTCAAACATGTTTTGCCAAATATTCTGAAGAAGTCTGTAATGCTAATCTAGGCACTTCATAAGATAGAAGAAATCAGATAATATTTCATTTCATCAAAGTTTAAAACAGTTGTGCCGAACATCAGTTAAGAGAGAGGCACAAGTAACATTACAAATACAGTAGCTGAGGGCCATATTTGCTTTCTGGGCAATTGGTTGTGTATCTTTATTGATGAATAATAGTTATTAAAATTATTAAGACACTACAGCAGTGGTATACGTACTTCAGGAAGACAAAGTCATTTACATCAAATTTTGATTATCTATAACCCCGATAAAGATGATACAATGCTATTCTAGAGATACCTAACCAAAGATTCCATGGTTTGCCTAATTCTGTCACTGTTGTCTCTTTATCTTTACTTAAAAAGTGGAACATTGCGGGAGCTTGCCGCTCCAAATGCCCATGATTATTTGCCTTGGCTCATGCAGAATGCCTTGCATCAGATTTTTTGTCTTGTATCACAGTGAACAATGGTCTCCTAGTTAAATGTATATTGAGGGAATAGTCAAGAGTACAAAACAAACACCCTTAAACTATTCTTTATGCTAGAAACTGTCAGTAAATGTTAGTATCTGACCCAGTTGCTACTTACTTTCCGCAGCTAGTGCATAAACTGACCACTAAAAGTGGGATTACATTAAAATGTGTGGACCCTGGCTTAAGAAAATATCTGATGTGCTGACCATAAAAGCGAATGATCATTTTGTTTCACTGGCCACAGGTTTGTTTTAAAGGGTAAGCCATTTTCTTTCTGGTGCCTGCATGTCTCTCTACAGGAGGGTAATAAATCCATGGAAGTCTATGGGCTCTACTAGGTCATGGCCTGGCCAGCCAGAGAGAGAAATTGGAGCCAGATGCAGCTGGACAGGGTACAAGACCTAGTTAAATATAAAGCATTAAAGGAGAGGGGGAAGGGGGGAATCAGTTCAGTGGGTAACTTTCAGAAAAATGTTTAGAAACATGACATTAACCTTTAAAGTAACTCATTCAATTTATGGGTCTACTGGCAGTTTTATGTCATTATTAAATTGTGTAACTGGGCTATATTGTTTTTATGACATTTTGTCCCAGGGAATAATCCCTCTCCTTATTTACTTATAATAGCAATAAAAGATACTTAGTATCAATCTGCAATGACCAAGGGCTGAGCAGAAAAATTACGCCACACAACATACTGTAGGTAGTATATCTTATAAGATTGTTCCTCACGTTAAGTAACATTTAAAATATATTGTTGGACAATTTAATATATCTCTGTCATCCTTCTGTTTCCTGTTATGTAAATAACACATATAGGTAATTATAGGACAATATGAAGAAGGGAAACAAAAGGCATGCCTCAGAAGTAAATTCAACGTAAGAATCAGATGAAACAAGAAAATATTACATAAAATAGTAAACAACATTACATTTAGTACATTACACAAAATATCAAAATTATTCGTAAAATTTTAATAATTTATTTTCTACCAATGTACTTTCTTTTTCTCATAAACGGATTCATTATTTACATTTAGCATTGTTGTATATATCTTTTAAAAAAATCTTGATAAATATATGTGATGTGAAGTAGGTAGGTCAATCTTCTTGGAGCTGCAATAGGTGAACAGTGACATTGAGTACATGGATGTCCCCTATGCATGAAATGCAACTGCCCTATTAAGTGAACATTGCTACCTGTGCAATTCAAACCTTAGATTCATGTGACATAGTCTTTAAACTATGTCTGCGTCATATAGCTGTGTCCCAGAAGACAGTCTGTTGTTTGGAATAGGGAGGAGGGCTGTACTTCTTTGACCCGTTGGTCTTCTTCCAGCTGGGTAGGATAGGCATGCTCTCTTGCTTACAGAGTCCCTTTTCTGTTTTTTGTCTTGCTTTAATCTCTTTGCACAGAGTACGCTTTTTCTCAATCATTTCCATCATTTTGTGGTCACCATATAGCCACTGCATAGGGGGCATCTGTCAAATAGAGTCACATGAGATATTGTTTAATAATAAAACTCTGAAGGTAAATAAATAAAAATGGGAGAGGCTAAAAAAATTGTTTTGTTTTTTATTCTATTTTATTTAATAAAAAAAAAAGCTAGGATGACTCCGCTTGCAGTTGTCAGAGGAGATATAGGTTAAGTGTATGTGATGTGTGAGGCCTTATTGCTATGTGCAATTGGCGCTCGTCATGTCATGCTGCATGTTTATCTTATGCATGTGAAAGCTGGCCCAAGGGAGCCACTGACGTAAGCAAGAAGAGTGGTGAAGAGGTGATGCATATTCATTTTTACTGTTGTTCAAATAAATTCTACTAAATGACACTAGGGAACATCCCCTTAGGGTGAGAGGCTTGTTGCAAGTGTTCGTCTATAAGGAGTGTTACAGTATAACTGCATTTATATTAAACATTACTTGTCCCTTACTTGTCACAGAAGCCCCTGAAAATGCCAGTGTGTTGCCTTTGTTGAACAGATATTCTGTTTTTTTCAATAATGCCTGCAGCTTCCTGGTACTGAGCACATCCTCCTGTGCTCTGCAGGGGCTGCTCTCAAGAGACAATTTGATCATTCTTCTATCTACAAACAGCACCCTCTAGTGGCAGCCAGGAGCACCTCAATTACCACAAAGATGGATGCTAGCACACGAGAATTAATCAAAACTAGTTTCCACAATCTATAAGAGTGAGCATATACTGTACTATATACACAGAGTAAAAATTATAAGCTCAACTCTTTTGTGTTTGCCACTATTTATCATGAGATGAAAGCAAAGATCTATGACTTTTTCTATGTACATAAAAGGCCTAATTCTCTCAAATATTGTTCTAAAAATCTGTCCAGATCTGTGTTAGTGAGCACTTCTCCTTTGGCGAGTTAATCCATCCACCTCACAGGTGTGGCATATCAAGATGCTGATTAGACAGCATGATTATCAGCACGTGTGCCTTAGGCTGGCCACAATAAAAGGCCACTCTAAAATGTGCAGTTTTATCACATAGCACAATGCCACAGATGTCACAAGTTTTGAGGGAGGGTGCAATTGGCATGCTGACTGCAGGAATGTCCACCAAAGCTGTTGCCCTTAAATTGAATATTAATTTCTCAGCCATAAGCCATCTCTGAAGGTGTTTCAGAGAATTTGGCAGTACATCCAACCGGCCTCACAACTGCAGACAACGTGTAACCACACCAGCCCAGGACCTCTAAATCCAGCATCTTCACCTCCAAGACCATCTGAGACCAGCCACCCAGACAGCTGCTGCAACAATTGATTTGCATAACCAAAGAATTTCTGCACAAACTGTCAGAAACTACTGTCTCAGGGAAGCTCATTTGCATGCTCGTCGTCCTCATCGGGGTCTCGACCTGACTGCAGTTCGTCGTCGTAACCAATTTGAGTGGGCAAATGCTCACATTCGATGGCGTGTGGCACTTTGGAGAGGTGTTCTCTTCATGGATGAATCCCGATTTTCACTGTACAAGGCAGATGGCAGACAGCGTGTATGGCATTGTGTGGGTGAGTGGTTTGCTGATGTCAATGTTGTGGATCTAGTGGCTCATGGTGGCGGTGGAGTTATGGTTTGGGAAGGTGTATGCTATGGACAACGAACACAGGTGCATTTTATTGATGGCATTTTGAATACACAGAGATACGGTGACGAGATCCTGAGGCCTATTGTTGTGCCATTCATCCACGACCATCGCCTCATGTTGCAGCATGATAATGCACAAACCCATGTTGCAAGGATCTGTACACAATTCCTGGAAGCTGAAAACATCCCAGTTCTTGCATGGCCAGCATACTCACCGGACATGTCACCCATTGAGCATGTTTGGGATGCTCTGGATCTGTGTTCCAGTTTCTGTCAATCTTCAGCAACTTTGCACAGCCATTGAAGAGGAATGGACCAACATTCCACAGGCCACAATCAACATCCTGATCAACTCTATGCGAAGGAGATGTGCTGCACTGCGTGAGGAAAATGGTGGTCACATCCCCAGATACTGACTGGTTTTCGGACCCCCCAACCCCCCCAATACAGTAAAACTGCACATTTTAGAGTGACCTTTTATTGTGGCCATCCTGAGGCACACCTGTGCAATAATTATGCTGTCTAATCAGCATCTTGATATGCCACACCTGTGAGGTGGATGGATTATCTCTGCAAAGGAGAAGTGCTCACTAATACAGATTTAGAAAGATTTGTGAACAATATTTGAGAGAAATGGGCCTTTTGTGTACATAGACAAAGTCGTAGATCTTTGCGTTCAGCAAACACAAAAAAGTGTTGCGGTTATAATTTTCTCAGTGTATATTGTTTAGAGTTATAGAGTTCTATTATATTATATTAATATTAGAGTTATAGGCACTACAACTTAAAATACATCTCCCCTAAGTAAAAATTATATTTTAAAGTAAAAAGCAATCACATCAGAAAATATACATGGCAAAGCATCCTATATACTGTATATAGCCACAAGGCAATTTTCAAATAAAATACACCAAATGGTTTCTTGTAGACATGTGCAATTAGTTTTGGTCCGAATACAAATTCGAACAAATTTTTGCTTATTCGAAGATGCAAATGTTTCCGAATCTTCGAATAAAATAGTAATGAATAGTAACGAATTTTGTTGAAATTCATTAAAATTTGTTTAGTTTATTTGCTTTCTAACAAATTCCAAATTTTCAGAACGATTAGAATTTGCATCAGCAGAAAAATAATCGACCGATTCTGTGTGAAGAATAGCTGGTTGTTAAGCAGCGGGCCTGGAAGCCGAGCGCCCGTGTCCTTAACAACTGATGAGTCATCAGCTGTCAGCTGGCTTCCCCACTGACAGCGGAAATGTAAACAAAACAATGCCGGCAACAGAAAATTCAGGAAAGAAATGGGGTGGAGTCCCCCTCCCCCCCTTGTCCTAACCAGGTTCTTTGGGGGACATTGTTTTTTATTCTTTAACCCCTTCACACTGATGTAATGCAAATCACCCCTGTACTGTTTTTTAGAGCCGACGATCGGCCTTCTTGTGATAATAACTGATGCAGCTAGGAAGCCGCTTGGCTGTTATCCCAACCAGCAGGAGGGGACCTCCCCTCCCACCACCTTCCACGGCCTGCCCAGGCTCTCCCGTTCCACCGCCAGCTGGCCTGGAGACCCGAACAAAGCCAGAATCGGCTTTGATCGGGTCTCGGATCTAGTAACCCCAAAGCAATGCCATGACATCACTTCCTGGTTAACGGAAAACTTAATGTAGCCAAATTTTTAAAAATGGCAGTATTCAAAACTGCCAAATTTGGAGTTTTGAATGCTTTTAAGTGTAAAGGAGGGATTTGACCCCATAAAGCAGGGGTAGGCAACCTGGGGCCCTCCAGCTGTTGTGGAACTGCATTTCCCATGAGGCATTGCAAGGCTGATAGTTACAATTACTCCCAGAGACATGATGGGACTTGTAGTTCTGCAACAGCTGGAGGCCCCCAGGTTGCCTACCCCTGCCATAAAGAGTACTTGTCACTGCCTATTACTGTCAAAAGGGATGTTTACATTCCTTGTGACAGCAATACAAGTGATCAGAATTATTTTTTTTAAAGGGACAGTGTAAAAGTAAATAAATAAATAAATAAAATAAATAAGAGAAAAAATTAAAAGTGCCCCATCACAGAAGCGAACGCATACGTAAGTCAAGTCCGCAAATGTAAACAGGGTTCAAACCACACATGTGTGGTACAGTATTGCTGTGATCGTCAGAGTGAGAGCAATAATTCTGCCACAAGACCTTTTCTGTAACTCTAAACTGGTAACCTGTAGAAATGTTGAAAGAGTTGCCTATGGAGATTTTTAAGTACCGTAGTTTTGTTGCCATTCCATGAGTGTGCGCAATTTTCAAAGCATGATATGTTAGGTATCTATTTACTCAGCATAACATCATCTTTCACATTGTATGAAAAAACTGGCCTAACTTTACTGTTTTTTTTTAATTCATGAAAGTGTATTTCTAACAAAAATATTCAATTTGAAAGACCGATGCACAAATACAGTGTGACATAAAGTAATGTACCGATCGCCATTTTATTCTCTAGGGTCTCTGCCAGAAAATATATATAATTTTTGGGGGTTCTAAGTAATTTTCTAGCAAAAAATATGGGATTTTAACTTGTAAGTAAAAATATCAGAAAAAGGCTTAGGCATGGGGTTAACCTCCCTGGCGATATGATTATTTCAGATTTTTGCGTCTCAAAGCGGTACAATTATTTTGCATAGAAATTTGGCGTTTTATATTGTAGGTCTGTATTTCTTAGCAATAACAACCTAGATCTGTCCACCAAGAGTCTAGTAGATATCCCGGGTATGATGAAGTTTGAAACACAAAATCATAAATTATAATATAATAAATATAAATAATTAAAAAAAAAATATATATAATAATAATAAAATTAATTTCCCCATGATTCATTATCGCTCAATTCTGCAATTGTTCTAATTTGCTATCACTGTTTTCTAGCTGGTCTAAAGCCACTTTTGATGTAAAGGGACACTTTTTGGTTGCTATGGACAATCTCAAGTTTCCAGGCAGAAAGAACAGTATATATGATATAAAACTTTGGGCCAAAGCATTGGGGACAAAAGGGATGTGAAATGATTTCATACAGTAATGTAATCTGTAAGATTACATTACTGTATGTGTTATGATTTTTACATTTTTTGAATTTGCCACCAGAGAACGGAGCCTGGCACAGAGAGGCTTCGGGCAGAGGACGGAGCCCGCAGACACTGCGGGGGGACATCGCAGGATCTTGGGGACAAGGTAAGTAATCTGCACCAGGATCCTAAAATGTAATCCCGAGTGTGGCTCGGGGTTACCGCTAATGGTGCTGAAATTTAACTCCGAGCCACACTCAGAAATACCGCCATGGAGGCTACTAAAGAAATTGTCAAAAACTCGTTTACTGTCTTTATTCACTTTTTACACATTTTTAGTGAATGGGTAGGGGTACCCCATACTCATTTACATGGGGGGGTCTGGGGGCCCCCTGCCCCAAAGCACCCACCCCCCCATGTTGAGGGCATGTGGCCTGGTATGGTTTAGGAAGGGGGGGGGGTGCTTGCTCATCCCCACCCTTTCCTGACCTGCCGGGCTGCATGCTCAGATAAGGGTCTAGTAATGGATCTTAAGGGGGACCCCACGCTGTTTTTTTTTTTTAATTTTAGCATGGGGTTCCCCTTAGAACCCATACCAGACCGGAAGGGCCCGGTATGAACTGGGGGGGAGACCCCATGCCGTTTTTTATTCTGAATTTTTTATTGCCGGCATTGTTTTGTTTATATAATTTTTCCACTGATCCAAATTTGAATCATTCTAAAAATGTGGAATTTGTTTGAAAATTATTAAACGAAAAACAAATTTACCGAATTCTGAAAGTCACACTAAACGAATTCCAAAACGAAAATAAATTAGTAATGCCCTGTATACATGGACGGATTTTCCGACGGAAAATGTGTGATAGGACTTTGTTGTCGGAAATTCTGACCGTGTGTGGGCTCCATCACACATTTTCCATCAGAATTTCCGACACACAAAGTTTGAGAGCTTGCTATAAAATTTTCTGACAACAAAATCCGTTGTCGAAAATTCCGATCGTGTGTACACAAATCCAACGCACAAAGTGCCAAGCATGCTCAGAATAAATTAAGAAACGAAAGCTATTGGCTACTGCCCCGTTTATAGTCCCGACGTATGTGTTATACGTCACTGCGTTTAGAACGATCGGATTTTCGGACAACTTTGTGTGACCGTGTGTATGCAAGACAAGTTTGAGCCAACATCCGTCGGAAAAATCCAAGGATTTTGTTGTCGGAATGTCCGATTAATGTCCGACCGTGTGTACAAGGCATAACAGAACGAATATATATGAAATAAAAGAAAAAACATTTTCTGTTCTGCAAATGTCTAGTTTTTTGAATACAGGTACAATCAGCACAGACATATAATAAACATATCCTCATTCGAGCTGGGTTCACACCTATGTGTATTGGATGTGGGTTTCCCCGCATCCAATTCGCATGACAGGAGATTGTGACCGACTCTCTATGGAGCCGGTTCACATATCTCATCTGCGGCTGCGGTTCTGCTTGCACAGAAACGCTGTGCATTTTTGGCTCAGTTTCAGGGCCAAATTCAGGCAAACATTTGTCCCTGATTCGTCCCTGAAACGAAGAACAGGGACGCACTGGACCCCTGCTGCGAGCTGCAACTGTCGGAGGTGTGAACCCAGCCTAAAAGGTCACCCATCATGTTGTAAAAATACATAATGTTTAGTTAAGATGCAATTATACTTTATACTGAATCACCTTTGTGCCCCCATCCTGCCCACTGAAGTGGTAAACTCCTGCACCATGCAAGCCTTTTTGGGACCTGCCATGTTCCAGTCAGGTTAGTTTATGAAAACTAAAAGAAAGTCACGCAGAATTTTGTACAAGGAAGCCCACTCATCATGCCTCCCCCCTTTTGAACCCCCACCTCTTTATTGTGCAAACTGACACCAACTTTGCTAGGCAGTCCCAAACCTTACTGAGCTCCCTTTTAGATTGTACCTCCTAGCTGCTCCCCTTTTACTGTGCACTCTCCCAGCTTCCCCATTGCCTTTAATGTAAATTGCCCCTCTGCTTGCCCCTATTTACTGTGTGCCTCCCTTCCCCAAAAAGCCCCTCTTTACATTTTAACAAAACTCACCCACAATGAAACCCACACCTCTTGCACAAGTAATTTACATGGATGGAGGAGCATGCATTCTTCCCCATAAATCACATGACCAAATATATATTTGAACACATGGGAAGTATCACTGTACTTGACTTGGACCCCCCAGCTTACCCAAACAGCTCTGCTGTGAATGTTCTTCAGATAACTTGTGTCTCATCATTGTGCAAATTCTGCTTAACTCCATAATGTTTTGTGGCAAAGAAAATGGACAGGGGGAGGGTAGAACCATTGTTACCCTTGTATCTGTTCCACTGATGATCATTGATGATTAAAGAAAATGATGTATCATTTATCCCACTTTCTTCTAGTGAAAAGCCACTCGAAAATAACTATTTAAAAGTAAATATTTTCCTTTATCCTATTTTTGAATTAAGCAATGCATTTCAATATATTACCACTAGATGGTACTCAAGGCACATCTAAAATATTTTTAATCTATATATATATTTTTTTTTGGTCAAGAGGCAGTAGACAAATGTTAGGTTGATGGTGCACAAATCCTTTATGAAATTCTAAAACAGACAATTATGATGTATATTTGCAGATATACAGTACATAGTGTAATTTAAAAGTCATTTGATCACTCCTCTTCTCAGTCCCTGTGTTTCGTACCATTCTTTATAGATACAACACAAGCTGGCTTTTGAGCCTTGTAGTTTCTTTGCAGTAGACTATACATAAATGACCTATGTACACCTCTCACATACCCTGTTTCCCCGAAAATAAGACCTAGCGTGATTGTCGGTGATGGCTGCAATATAAGCCCTACCCTCCAAATAAGCCCTAGTTAAAGTCCTTGTAGGTCTTATTTTCAGGGTAGGGCTTATTTTCAGGGAAACGGGGTAGGGCTTATTTGGAGGGTAGGGCTTATATTGCAGCCATCACCGACAATCGCGCTAGGTCTTATTTTCGGGGGAAACAGGGTATAACTCCAATTCCAAAAAAGTTGATATGCTGTGTAAAATCTACTTAAAAACAGAATGCAAGAATTTGCAAATCTCAAAAGCTCATATTGTATTCACAATAGAAGATAGAAAACATGTCAAATGTACCATTTTGACATTATTGGCAGCAACATGTCTGAAAAGAAGTTGAGACAGGGCAACAAAAAGCTGGCAAAGAAGGTGGTACTAAAAAAAAATGAATTAAATAAATTTGCAACAGGTCAGTAACATGATTGGGTAAAAAAAGAGCATCTTAGAGAGCCTGAGTGTCTTACGACTGGACTGTGGTTCACCAATCTGTGAAAATTGTTGAACAATTTCTGAACAATGTTCCTTAATGTAAAATTGAAAAGGCTTTAAATATATCATTATCTACAGTACATTATAACAAAAGATTATGAGAATCTAAAGAAATCTCTGTGCGCAAGGTACAAGGGAGAAATGCAATTTTTGATGCCCATGCGTTTCAGGTCCTCGTTTGGCACTGCATTAAAAACAGACAGGATTTTGTGATGGACTGCATGGGCTCAGAAATACTTCCAAAAGTTCAGTGTCTGTGAACACAGTTCGCTGTGCCATCCATACAAGCAAGGAAAAGCTCTATCATGTAAAGAAAAGCCATATCTGAACATGATCAAGGAATGTCGCTGTCTTCCCTGGGCCAAATTTCATTTAAAATGGTCTGTTGCAAAATCTAAAACTGAATTATGATCAAGGAATGTCGCTGTCTTCTCTGGGCCAAATTTCATTTAAAATGGTCTGTTGCAAAATCTAAAACTGTTCTGTGGTCAGACAATTTGGAATTTGACATTGTTTTGGGCAACCATGGATGCCACGTCTTCCAAACTAAAGAGGAGAGGGATCTTCCAGCTTATCA
The DNA here is from genome assembly GCA_037952925.1 of Lithobates clamitans. Classification (NCBI taxonomy): domain Eukaryota; kingdom Metazoa; phylum Chordata; class Amphibia; order Anura; family Ranidae; genus Lithobates; species Lithobates clamitans. The sequence goes on along the minus strand of JBBGZY010001357.1, from coordinate 276,774 downwards.
GTGCTTTGTTCAAAAATCTGCTCTCTGATGTTATGGGTTTGCATTAGTGCCTATGGAATGGGCAGTTTGAACATCTGAAAAGGCACCATCAATGCTGTAAGATATATCCAGGTTTTAGAGCAACATATGCTCCCATCCAATGTCTTTCTCTGGGAAGGTCTTGCATATTTCAGCAGGACAATGCTAAACCACAGACTGCATCTATGTGAACAGCATGGCTTCATAGTATAAGAGTTCCAATGCTTAAATTGGCCTGCCTGCAGTCCAGACCTTTCACTGACTGAAAATATGTGCCGCATCTTAAAATGAAAACATATAACAAAGAAGGCCCAGGACTATTGAGCAGTTAGAATCCAATATCAGGCAAGAATGGGTCAAAATTCCTCCCAAAACTCCATCAACTGGTCTCCTCAGATCCCAGAAGTGTACAAAGTGTTGTTAAAAGAAGAGGGGGTGCTACATCGTGGTAAACATGGCCATGTACCAACTTTTTTGAGACATGTTGCTGCCATCATTTTCCAATTTACCTTATTTTTTCCCAAAATTTGTGTGTTTTCTCAGTTTAAACATTTGATATGTTTTCTATTTTATATGGAGAATAAAATATGGGTTTATGAGATTTGCAGATCTGTTTTTATGTGGATTTTACACAGCGTCCCAACTTTTTTGGAACTAGGGTTCTAGTAGATACGATGGTGTGGTATACAGTATCACTACTTGAAAGAGGCTGCATGACCAGAGAGAGGGTCTTGTGACTTGTCTCTGCAGCTGCTTCACTCTATCACCTTTATTACACTTGATGGTATTAGCTACAATTGTCCAATTAGGACAGAAGATGGAAAACAAAAAACAACTGGCTAGGGGATTTAAAGCAAGAAACTGTTAGTTGCTGTTACAGGCACAAGGTCACAAAAAAAGTTTTCGATCAACCTTCATGGACACAATATGCTGTGGATTTATGTGCAGGGCTGTACACCCAACCACATACAGGGACAATGCTATCAATTAATGTCCTGAGTAAAAAATTATTAACCCACACTATACAACATTCATTGCTCGTCAGACTAGCACCTAATAGCCAGTAATTGGAATTGGAATTGGAACATGTTAACATTTTCCAACCCACTGAAATTCTGTTTATGTGAAATTCGGTTGAAGTTCTCAGTTTTAGTATTATTCAGTATTATTTGTACTCCATGCATTAAGTGGTTGTTATACTCTTAGGTATGAACTTTTTGGAAATTCCTCCATAAACATCCAGTGTAAAACTTCACACAAATGAAGGGAAGACTGCTGCATGTTCTTCAAACTAACTGAGAATTTCACAACATTTAGTTTACCAACCAATACAATGTTAAGGCAATTGGCCACTGAGCACAATAGCTCAATAAGGTGTTTCTTTTTTTTGCTGTGCCACACATTTTGATGTTTCAGAGAATCATAATCTGACAGGGTTCCCCAAGTAGCCCTGCGACTATCAGAACAAGAATCTGTGCATTACAAATATAGAGGATCTGCTAAATGTCCTATTAAATATATTCCAGGACAAAATTATTGAATTAGGACATATCTTCAATTTCTAGATGTACAGTTGTAATATCTTTACCTTACTGTTTACTTGCTTAATGACTAATACATTGTTCAGCCATCCATTCCTATGGTTTACACATTTCTGCCATGCTGCATAAAGAGCAATAATGGCAAATGTCAGCCTTTTTTTTTTTGAACAAGTTTTTATTTCTGTCTGTACCCTTATTGGGGATATTTACCCTCACTACTTGTGATAGTGACACAAGGACAGCAATGATGGGACATATCTCTGATTAGGACAGAAACTGCACAGCAAGGACATTTATTTATAAATCAGGGGAAAGTTAGAATCTTTGTCAGTTTTTCTGTGATTTCCATGTCTTCCTGTTCTAGTGTAACCAGGAAAATAGGTGAGGGGAAATATCCCCTACAGGATTTCTGTCAAAATCTGATAGAAATTCTGACTCTTACCCACACTGTCAAACAATAAAAGAATAAAACATTTCGGCTGCAGTTAAGACTTACAAAAAAGTATGATATACTGTACTTCTAATATGTGGACAAATAAAAAATGTTTCAATCTATTAGGTTAAAGCCGGACCCAAGAGCTGTAGCCCCCTCTCACTAACCTAAAGCCTTAACTGAATCCTTTAAATTCTAAAAAAGCATACACTTACCAGAACCTAGGAACAGAGGGAGAGAACTATGAGCAGCAAACATCCTATAGGCTTCTCAGCCTTTGGGCTAAGATCAATGTAGTATGTGTTCTTATTAGTGTCCAGTAGGGGTGCTGTGCAGCTATTCTGGCCTTTTGGCAGGAATGGCTGGCTGTATAGTGTCCCTGCGGGTGTGACGGAGGCTTTGAAGGCTAGTACTGGCTGAAACAGAAACTGGAAACTGGAGTGTCCACGGGATGTGGGGCATGGGAGTAATTCCCCAGAGACTGGAGGTGCCAAGTGCCTCCTTTAATGGGTCTACCTTGTCTGGCCATATGCTGAGAAAGCTGAGTATCCGCAGTGCTGTGCCCCCTGGGAGTTGGTCGCCGCAGGGGTGCTCTTAGAATCATTTGGGCGTGGGAAACCCACTGTGAGAAGGCGCACATGGCCATGGTACTAAAGCTTTTTCTGCACTGCGCCTATTTGGGCAAGGCCTTTTGGCTAAGTCCAGGGCAATTTTTGTTACCCGGCCTCAGGGCCTAGCCTATGCACTAGCATGGGCACTTTTTTTTTTTAAATGATTTTTTTCTTCACATTTGTTACTGCACTTTTGTCTGTGTTTCTTTGTCTCACTAGGATAGAGGGTGTGGGTCCTCGGGCCTACCCTAAAGGAGGATGTGTGTCTATCAGGTTCCTTCCTCCCCTGTACCTGGGGGTGGTTGGGTTCCATTTTTGGGAGAGCCCCTCACCTAGCTTCGGCCGACCATGAGAAGAGGGGTCTGCCAGGCCTTTTATCTAGTTGGACCAAGTTGAGCCTTGCCCATGTAAGGAGCCTTGCGTCCCAGGAGGTCAAGGTAAGGTCCTACTCCTTCAAGGGGTGGACAAGAGACACACCATTGAGTGCACTTTTTTGAGTGTTTTTCACATGCACTTTTTTGTACTCTTATGTTTACCACCACAGATTAAAAAAGGCTGTGTGCCTAAAATATCTCTGTGATTAAAGATCCTCAAACCTACAAAGAAAAAGTACCAGGTTTTGGCAAGTGTATTTGGCAGGAGTGACAAATGTGTAGTGGATTGCAAGTGCTGGTCCCTTTTACTTTTGAGGTTTGGTCACAGTTGCCTACACTACTTATTTTATTCCAAGTGATTTGTTTATATCTCATTGGAAGTGAAAAAAAAACATGAACAGTTTCACATTATTATTTCTTAAGATTTGCAGTTCAAATAAAAGACACCCAATGCACAGTACGGGAAATATATCAGTACACCACAACTGAGTTAAAGTATTTAGATACTGCTTTTATTCATATTTTAAAGATGATAATATAGGTAGGAATTTTCATGCACAAACACTTACAAGTCACCATTATCATTTTTGGCAAAAGAAAGGGCTCAGCTTAACCCCCAAACTGCCAGGGGTATCTCCTAAATGACACCATACTCTGGCACATGTAGGGATAATGATATTGAACAGTGTATAGCATAGACAGTCTATGTTTATTTATTTATTTGTTTATTTTTTATTATTTTATGTCACAAGACTTACATTTGGGTAGCTGCCATTTCTATGGATGGGAATGATGGCTGTGCAAGTATTCTGTATAGATCGTGAACTTTAGTGTGTATCATAAACATGCACCAGGAACCAAGTAAATGTAAAAACAGTCACACATTTTACAATATACTGGGGGGAATTTGAAAAGATATGTACAAATTAACAATGCATTTACCACAGTAGGCAAGACATTCATCTCTACACGAAAAACACAAGGTTGTGAAATTTATCAAAACATGATAAATTTTTCTCTCAACAGTAAAAATGTGCACACCATGTAAAAAAATAAAATAATTAAGAAAGTACAAATAGTAAAATGTTACAATCGAATTACAGAATGAGTTAAGTCTGAGTCAACACAGGAATTGAAGAAACAGAAAGACAAAGCTCCTCCGTGGACAGAGCAGTGGATGACTTTGTTGACTAATGGCAGACACAGAGTAGACTGTACGAGGACAGACACACAGAGCGGACGGCAACAGATGACAGACAGAGAAGTGGAAAGTATTTGGCATGTAGAATCAGATGACGTCATTCACTACTGGGTAACGGTGGTACCTGGCTCTGTAGTTGTTCATGGGCTTGCCTGAGGGGGGTTACTGAAGGAAGAGGCACACCTGACGTGGAGGCTGATCGACCTAATTTGCAGCTGATTTTCATTTCTGTGAAAGTAAAATATAAGCAGGTAGACAGTATCATTGACATTAGAAAGTCTGTAAAGTGCAAATCCTTGTCAATAATAAATGATAAGATATATCTGTATATATATATCTTAAGCATAAGCGATTTGTCAACACACCGACACACAGCAATACAACATAGTCGAATGGGGTTGATTTACTAAAGGCAAATAGGCTGCTCACTTTGCAAGGGACGTTTCCCCAGATCTTATTTAATGTGGTAGGATTTCCAATATCCAACAATGTTCAAGGGAAAACAACATTTTGCTTGCACATGATTTGAATAGGGAAGTCAACAGAGCTTTGCCTCATTCACCAACCTCTAGGGCATTTCTTTCCAAAGTAAACAGTCTCTTTGCCTTTATTAAATTAATCTATATGGGTTTAACTGCTAATAGGTCTATAAGGTCAGGGGATGTAATTATAACTGTCATACCCTTATCACTCACCTTCTGTAGGCATTAACTGAAACCCATACTTAGTGTAACAGACCTTTATTACAAACTTTCTCTGCTTTGTTAACTTTTGTTTAAGTGTCTGGAAGGCTGATAAGGACTGAGGTATAGAGTATATAATAGAGATGTGTTTTTCCCAGCCCCTGCTGTTTGTTTTTACATTTGTGCCACCCTTGGAACATAATGCTCAGGGCTTGTTGTATTTGAATTACCTGGCAGTCACTCAGTTGTCAGGGGTGTGGTGCAGGGCATCTTGCTTGTCTTGTCAGCTGGCCAAACCTTAGATAGCTTGTGATCGGTAAGTTGGACCAGGCTTTGAAAAAACAGCTGAGACCTGTTCGGGAAGGATGCTAATTCTCGGTTCACACTGGGGCGGCTTCAAATCTGCTTGACTCTAAAGCCGCCCCACACAGCGCGACTTCAGCATGGCTTGCAAACAACTTCTGTAATAGAAGTCAAAGCAAGCCGCTCTGAAGTGGTCCCCAAGTAGTACAGGAACCTTTTTCTAAGTCGGCGCGACTTGAGTCGCTCTGATTAAAAAGGTTCTATTGCACTGAATGGAGTGCGACTTGTCAGGCGACTAAGTCACAGGTCGCCCCAGTATAAACCAAGCCTTAGACTATACTTACACCATCAATCTTCTAATTCCTGCTGCGGCTGTGAACGACTAGGTCACAGGTGGCCGCAGCTATTTACAGCTCCCCACACAGCCAATGATTACCTTCGTTAATCACCGTAGGTAATTGCTGGCTGTGTAGACAGCGGCAAACAGCTGCAGCTGCTGGCAACATGTCATTATGGTGAATGGGACCAGTGGTCTCACATAGCTGCTCATAGCCACAGCAGGAATCAGAAGATTATTGCCACTGCAATTTGCACTGGCTTTAATCACCAGTGTATAGGTAGCCTTTGTAAACCCTCCCTTTTAGAGATAGGCTGCCTTCAAGCTTCTCTCTGTAGAGGATAAAGGTCCTAAGCTAAATGGAGTCTCCCCTGTGAGCAGGCCTAGTGCTTGCTGTGAAAGGCCCCAGGATTGGAACCCAGGTTTAGGGGTGTGTACTTATTTGAGCAAGCTATGTGCTTGGAGGCCATGCTAGGGTAATCTGTTTTTTGGTAGATTTATCACTAGAATGGAAAAACAGTAGATTCTCCAGTTTTGTGGCTGCTGTTATGTGTGATGCTTCTAAATACTGTGCCACCCAGCAACTTCTAGCTTGAGAAGCTGTCAAAGCCTGTCCTGTAATCTGTCAAATTCATAATTAAGAAGTTAAATTGCTTTTAGGACTGGATCTGAGCTTCTTTGGCTACAGAATGTGTATGTGTGATTGGGAAAAAGTTACCCTAGGAGGAAGATCCCCTTATCTTAATATGCCCCCTTATGGGTGGAGGCATTTAAGATTTATGAATTCAGGAGATAGTGCCTTAAGCTCCCACCTAGCATAGGCTGAGGATCCGGAGGATCCCCTTGGGATCTCACATGACCCCCTTCCCCCTTAAACAGAGGTACAGAAGACTCCGTATAGTTCAGTAAAGATGATGACATTTCCTTCCTCATTTTTTAGCCTGTATATTTAGAAAGTAGCTGTGAATATAAATCATAAAGCATACATGCACTATAGCATATCCTAGCATTCATGTTTACTAAAATAATGGCATGAGTTCAGATGTTCTTAGGGCAGCATGATTTCTAAATAGGCTCCTGGCCTCTGAGATGAGGCATATGACCCTAAAACTTTTGGTATCTTTGTCTCTGTTTTATATAGCATGGTGCAGGACAGGCTACTCTACCACAATAACCCTGTCATGAATCCAATTCGAAAGTGTCTGCAGCTGATATGCAGGGTGGTTAGGGGTACAGGTCAGAGGCGTTTCATTCTATGCAGGTTCAATTAAGGATGCAGAAGCTCACAATGGTTGGATTCTGTGTTGCCTGGTCAAACTTAATGAATTAATTATTTTCCACATTTGAGTATTTTATAATCAATTTCTAGATCTGTTTTTAAACAAAACAGCCACCCTAGGCAACAAATCAATTAAGCAAATAGCAACTGATATCTAAGTAGCATTGCAATTGTGCAGTCAGAAATTCTGCTAGCTTGGCATTCCATCAAAGTTTAGTTTGGTACAGTTTAACCAGAATCACCTGGCTTTTTATCATTAGCACATAAGTGTTTACTGTAATTTTGGAAACTTTATGAGATTACATTTAATTTAGAACTTCAATCTATAGCTGAACTCTGGTATATATATATAAAACACAAGTAGTGTAAGTATCTGAATTAGCCTCTTGCAGTCCACTGTATAACAGAGCCTAGACTAGGGGAGGGTAAAGCAGCACATGGAGCCTATTAGTTGTGCTGCAGTGCAAGTAGCATGTTCATAGGAAAAGGGAGCAAAGTGATGGGGTCTGGTAAGGACTTTAAGGGGAACCCCACACCAAAATGTTAAAGAAGAAAATTGCGTGCCCCCCCAATAACCATACCAGATCCTTTCCGAGGATGCAGCCTGGCAGGCACCCACCTATACCAGGCCACATGCTCTCAACATGGGGGAGTGGGTGCTTTGGGGGGGGCTCTGCTCTGACACTTTTTTGGTGAATGGGTAGGGGTATGATGTACCCGATACCCATTCACACGGGGGGGAATCTGGGGACCCCTTTGTTAAAGGGGCTTCCAGATTCCGATAAGCCCCCTGCCCACAGACCCCAACAACCACAGCCCAGGGTTATCGGGGCTCCTGCCCCGAAGCCCCACCCCCCATGTTGAGGGAATGTGGCCTAGTATGGTTAAGGAGGGAGGATGTGCTTGCTCGTCCCCTCCTCTTTCCTGACCTGCCAGGCTGCATGCTCGGATAAGAGTCTGGTATGGATTTTGGCGGGGACCCCATTTTTTTTATTTTACATTTTGGCATGGAGTTCCCCCTAAAATCCATAGCAGACCTGAAGGGCCTGTTATGGACTGGGGGCGGGGGGGGGGGGGCAGCACACTGTTTGTTTCTTTTTTTTTTTTCAATAGCTGGGTACTGGCAATTGTAAATGCAAGTCATTTTAAATGGGATTTGACAGGCACTATATTTAAAGGAATTTTTCTTTTTTATTGTGGCACTTTAAGCATAATTCAAATCAGTGCTCCTGAAAAAACTATTGTTAAAAAAAAATGTTGGTTGATACATGTCCCCTAGGGCAGTACCCAGAACCCCATTCCCCTTTTATGGCCAATTACCTGCATATAAGCCTTCAAAATGGGCACTTTTGACTTTTCCTGTTCGGCTCCCATAGACTTCAATGGGGTTTGCCGTTCGGATTAGAACATTTCCTCTGTTTGGGAGTTCTGCTGCGAACCGAACAGGGGGGTGTTTGGCCCATTCTTAATGCTCATCAGTCTGCTGCTTCTCCTTTTACTGTCCAGTCACAGGGTGGGGATGGGAAGGAGACCTGTAAGTGTTACTGAACTTTAGCAAAAAAAATCAGGTCTCATTACCTGCCAGTGTAAATGTTGGGTGGGCAAAAATACAAATAATTTGGCAGGTAAAACAGCACCCATATTGTATCTCATTTGTGTATTTAGCCATTTTCCTGTGGTTCAGTTTTAATTTTCTTATAGGTATTGTCCTATATAGTTACCAATGCATGTACACTGCTGTAAAGCACTAGAGATTATGATGGCACTTCATATGTAATTATTTGTAACAATATAAATTAAAATATATTATATTTCCTGATGCATGAAAATAGAATATCTTTTGCTAGAAAGTACATTTCTTACCAGAGCTATTGCTTCCTGCTAACATGGTTGGACTGACAGACGATCTTCCAAGTCTGCTGGAAACATGATTTGGGCCCGGAGTTCCATCCCATTCCTGAGCTTTCATCGTCTCTCTGGAGGATGGTGAGGCATGGTGACTAGATCGTTCTTTGTTTTCCAGCTTTGGTAAGGGTTCTGTGCTATGACTCCTGACCTTCATTTCATCTGGTGGTTCTAAAAAAGTGAATAATAAGGGCACACAATAAACACACTAAGGCCAGGTGTAAATATAATCTGGAAAAATATTTCCTTAAAGCAGAACTTAATCCAGGCAGTGGAGTTTTTACCAATAGAGACTTTCCTTGTTTCTTATGCCAAAACAATTATCACCCCCTTTACCAATTTTTGTTTTGTGTACAGTGCCTATGGCATATGTGAAGTTCAGTGTAAGCTCCCAACCCACATATACAGGAGTTACATTATTTGTAGCCACCAAAAATATACAGTATCTCACATAAGTGAGTACACCCCTCACATTTTTGTAAATATTTTATTATATCTTTTCATGTGACAACACTGAAGAAATGACACTTTGCTACAATGTAAAGTATTGAGTGTACAGCTTGCATAACTGTAAATTTGCTGTCCCCTTAAAATAACTTGCTAAAGAAGCTGAGGATAAAGGTGATGGACTGGCCAAGCATGTCTCCAGACGTAAACCATATTGAGCATCTGTAGGGCATCCTCAAACGGAAGGTGGATGAGCGCAAGGTCTCTAACATCCACCAACTCCATGATGGAGGAGTGGAAGAAGACTCCAGTGGCAACCTGTGAAGCTCTGGTGAACTCCATGCCCAAGAGATTAAGGCAGCGCTGGAAAATAATGGTGGCCACACAAAATATTGACACTTTGGGCCCAATTTGGACATTTTCACTTAGGGGTGTATTCATTTTTTTGCCAGCACTTTAGACATTAATGGCTGTGTGTTGAGTTATTTTGAGGGGACAGCAAATTTACACTGTTATACAAGCTGTACACTCACTACATTACATTGTAGCAAAGAGTCATTTCTTCGGTGTTGTCACATGAAAAGATATAATAAAATATTTACAAAAATGTGAAGGGTGTACTCAATTTTGTGAGCTACTGTATATACTGTATATTGTAACACTTGTATATGTAACACTTGTATAATCCATAGAAAGGAAACGAGAGCCGCTCACATAAAAGCAAACTAGCAAACTTAGGTTTATTGAATTTATTCAAAGACGATCCCCCAACATCCACTTGATGCCCAAGCAGCGTTTCACTTCTCTAAGGAGCTGAATTAGATATTATGAGATAACAATCATAATTTCTAAATTCACCAACCACACCTGTAACAGGCTATTTATCTCAATGAACTGAATGGACAATCTCCTGGGTTTCCCATCTCAAACAAATATAAGTGGGCAAGCACTGTAAAACAATTAGTTTCTGCTGCATTGCACAACAGTGTCATCCTAACATAGCATCAAGAGAATGTAACACCATTGTAGTCTCACTCTCCTGGCTATGCAGCAATGAAGGACTGTGTAAATCATATAATTAGCTGAACAGAATAACAAATATTTCAGGCGGTAGAATAGTAAATGCCTGCCTATTTAAAAAACATATTTCGATGTTTGACCCAAGTTAAGCTTTACAGAGGTTCTGTCATTGAACAACTAACAGAGGCACTGAAATGAGTGTAGACAAATTGGCCGCACACCCCAAAATTGCAAAAAAAATTATACGAGAACCCCCTAAGGGGGCTTTAAAGCAGCCAGGAAAATACAATGTTTGTAGTTGAAGAAATTCGATTTTATTGATACAAAAAATATCCAAATAACATATTATAAAAAGATCACTGGGAATAGGTACAGACTAATCGAGTCATGACATGATCTGAGTATGGCATACCATTATAATGGACAAAGCATACAATTAAACCAAAAACTAGGCGCAATACATAAAATGGCGACCAAAAATAACTTTAAAGTGAGTTCTTAAAAACAATGGCAACACATATTGCCTATGATACCATGCATGTGTGTGGGGTAACAGAAGTTGTATACGTTAATTCTGACGCGTTTCGACCCTTCCCGGGTCCTCTTCAGAGGATAGTTGCCCCCTATTGTGGAAATTGTGACATTTTCACATGCAGTTTAGGTATTGTAGGTTGTTATGTTTTTAGATGACGCAATTTTTCCTTGGTTCCCCCGTCTCCCCCACGTCAGAGTAGCTCCCAGGAAAACTGGCGGTGGACCAGGTGTGTCTTACGAGGGATCACATCTAATAGCCCCCATGTAGGACGGGGGAATAGGGGGGGAGGAGGGGCAGTGAACAACCCGAAGGGTACCTAGTTAGGCTGAGCTGAATAAAAAAGAAAGTTCTGAATGCAGTGTTTGCTGTCAGTCTGTGTGACCTGTCTTCAATTTGAAAGACGTCCAATGGTTCTGTCATTATTCAAACAACGTATTTATCAAATTAGTATGAAACTAGAGTGTTTTTTTTATATACTTTACAAGGTGTTTCTTCAGTCAAACAAACATGCTGATTCTCGGTTGAAAGTCTGATCTACAGTCTAGCATTAGAAGATCCCACCATGGACCTGCAAAACATGCCACATATTGGCACTAAGGTGCAGAATAGAGTTAAGTAGAAGTTCAGCCTTGTTACAAATTACCCCCAGCCACCCTCTCTAGTCCCCTCAATACATTTAACTGTCCTGCCTGTGCACTAAACTCCCATAGACTTGAAAGAGCCAAAACCTGTATTGAAGGTGGACTGTCCAATTAATAACTATGGGACATTAGAGCACACTTTGGGGCAGTCCAGCACAAGAGTTTCACTAATAGGGCTGCAGAAAGTGTAGGAGGTCGCAATCATTATAGGGGTAAATTTCAACTGATGGTGAGTTTATTGAGGAGGCTAGGGAGAGGTGCTGAGGGGATTTTGTACTTTAATCACAATCTGATTTTCTTTTTTTTTCTACTCTTTTGATTTGCATGCCAACCCACTTTAGCTTTGTCTGTGCAAAGCTGACCTTAACTGGTAGCCGAGGTGCCTGTATTTAGAAAAAGCATTTAATAATTTACAGGTCATAAGGAAAACATTTTAGCCTGTTTTGCTAAAAAGAAAAAAAAAAGGAAAATCCTGCTTATCTTATTTTCATGCATGTACCAAGATGACTACAATTTCAGGAAATTTTTAAAGTGAAATCCATGCAGAATAGGTACAAATGTTATTCAAGATCCTTAAAACAAGTTCAACATTGGGAAGTCACAATAGCATGAGAGTACAGGAATTTAAATATAATGCTGACCATACTGTATATGAGGAAATATTTTCTGCCTTTATTTATTTTTTACAAAGGTTTAAGTAATATACATTATATGACAATTCATTAATTTGTCAATTTATCTGAATATGCCAGGTATATTTGTCCAAAACAAAAATCATGTATCCTGCTAACAGATAAACAAATTCTGTCCTAAGGGCTGGTTCACACCAGGAATCACACAGGAAAGAGCTGAACCATGCCAAAAGTAGTGCATGCACTACTGTAAAAAATGCAATGCAACTGGATCACATGCCACAGCGATCCAGTGCAGGCAAACACACTGCGCTTGGGGTGTCATTAACCTAACACTGACAACCCCCAGATTGCTACTGCAGTGCTTTTTTAACACAATGTGGGAAAGAGGTGACACAAGTTTGCTGCAGGTCACAATACAGCTCATCCTATTAAAGCGGCACCATAGCCAAGAAAAATATGGGAATAAAAGCTGAACTTGCAAAAAAAAAACAAAAAAACAAACATCCAGCACTGCTTTAATGAAGAGAAACTGTCCTCTTACATAGTTACATACCGTAGTTACACAGTTGGTTAAGCGAGAGAGAATGATGTGGTCCAAGGCACCATAAGTAATTGGCCTCCATCACAAATTTGAACAAAAAGAGAGAAGATTTGGTCGGCGGGACTTGAAATGAGGCCAACCACTATATAGGGTAAGCATGTGGGATATAAAACACAGTATTGCTTATATGGGTTCCGACAAAAAGAGGGGGGCAGTCCCGCCGACCAAACCTTCTCTCTTTTTTTTTTTTACACAGTTGGTTAAGGTTGATAAAAGACACCAGTCCATCCAGTTCAACCTGTGGTGTGTGTGAGTGTGCTTGTATTTATGTCAATAGTATACTGTATATCCCTGTATGTTGTGATCGTTAAGGTGCCCATCTAATAGTTTTTGAAACTATCGATGCTCCCCGCTGATACCACTGCTTGTGAAAGAGAATTCCACATCCTTACCGCTCTGGCAGTAAAGAACCCTCTATGCAGTTTAAGGTTAAACTGCTTCTCATCCAATTTCAGTGAATTTGAAAGTTTTTTCCCCTATGCTAGGGTCACCAGTACAGTATTTGTACATCACTATTATATCCCCTCTCAAGCGTCTCCTCTCCAGGGAGAATAAGTTTAATGCTTGTAGTCTTTCCCCATAGCTGAGATCCTCTAGTCCCTTTATTAGCTTTGTTGCCCTTCTCTGGACTCTCTCCAGTTCCAGCCGGAGGACTGGTGCCCAGAACTGGTCGGCATAGTCAAGATGCGGCCAGACCAGAGTCTTGTAGAGTGGGAGAATTATCATTTTATCTCAGGAGTGAATCCCCTTTTTAATGCATGCAGATATTCTGTTGGATTTGTTAGCAGCAGCTTGGCTTTGCATGCCATTGCTGAGCCTGTCATCTACTAGGACCCCCAGGTCCTTTTCCATCCTAGAATCCCCCAGAGCTTCTCCCCCTAGTGAGTAACTTACATTTTTGGCACCCAAATGCATTACTTTACATTTATCAACATTAAACCTCATTTGTCATGTAGTTGCCCACCCCATCATTTTATTTAGGTCTTCTTGTACAGTTTCCACATCCCACGTAGAAGTCATTGCCCTGTATCATCTGCAAATATTGAGATTGAGTCATTTATCCCATCCTCTATATCGTTTATGAATAAATTAAACAGAATTGGTCCCAGGACAGATCCTTGGGGGACCCGCTTACCACACCAGACCATTCTGAGTATTTGCTATTTATCACCACTCTTTGGACCCGCCCCTGTAGCCAGTTTTCAATCCAGGTACTGACCCTATGGTTCCACAGGCCTTCCTTTACCTAGATGGCAGCTCACTTCTTCATAGAATGTTAATAGATCGGTTTGGCAAGAACGATTCTTCATGAATCCATGCCGATTATCACTAATGATGCTGTTTTTATTACTAAAATCTTGGATATAGTCCTTTATCATCCCCTCCATTAGCTTACATACTATCAATGTTAGGCTGACTGTTCTGTAATTTCCAGGGATATCTTAGCCCTTTTTTAAATATTGGTACCACGTTGGCTTTTCTCAAATCAGCTGGTACCATTCCAGTCAGTAAGCTGTCCATAAAAATTAGGAACAATGGTCTATCTTGTTTTTTTGTTTTTTTTACTCTCCTCCGCTATGTGCCTTTTGTAGTCTATTTTAGCTGCCCTAATTATGCTCTTACATTTCTTATTGCATTCTTTGTATCGTTGGAATGCTGACAATGACCCCTCAGCCTTGTATTTTTAAAGGCATTTTCTCTTGCTTTTATGTGCATTTTATGTTGGAGTTTAGCCACTCAGGATTCATTTTAGCTCCTTTAAACTTATTTCCCCTTGGAATGCACTGGCCAATAACTTTTATTTAGCATGCTCTTAAAGCACTCCCATTTTTCCTCTGCGTTCTTTGTTCCCAGGATATTATCCCATTTAATACCATCTAGCAAAGAATGCTGTTTAGGGAAGTTGGCTCTTTTGAAGTTCAGTGTCCTTGTAATACCCTTGTGCTTCTTATTTCTGTGATTTATACTGTTTCCTGTGTTACCCTGTATTTCCACATCCACTATCAGGTCTGTATTGTTTGTAATCAGTAGGTCCAGTTCTCTTGTTGGTGCATTCACCAACTGACCTATGAAAGGATCCTGCAAGACATTTAGGAAATGGCGAACCTTAGACAAATGTGCGATTCCTTCTGCCCAGTCTATAATATCTGAACAATTACAGTTGTGCTCATAAGTTTACATACCCTGGCAGAATTTATGATTTCTTGGCCATTTTTCAGAGAATATGAATAACAAAAAAACTTTTCTTTTACTAATGGTTAGTGTTTGGCTGAAGCCATTTATTATTAATCAACTGTGTTTACTCTTTTTAAATCATAATCACAACAGAAACTACCCAAATGATACTGATCAAAAGTTTACATACCCTTGTGATTTTGGCCTGATAACATGCACACAAGTTGACACAAAGGGGGTTGAATGGCTATTAAAGGTAACCATCATCACCTGTGATCTGTTTGCTTGTAATTAGTGTGTGTGTGTGTATAAAAGGTCAATGAGTTTCTGGACTCTTGACAGACCTTTGCATCTTTCATCCAGTACTGCACTAACGTTTCTGGATTCTGTATAAAACAGGAAAGGGATATAAAAAGATATCCAAGGAATTTAGCATGCCAATCAGCAGTGTTCAAACTCTAATCAAGAAGTGGAAAATGAGGGGTTCTGTTGAAACCAAACCACGGTCAGGTAGACCAACTAAAATTTCAGCCACAACTGCCAGGAAAATTGTTCAGGATGCAAAGAAAAACCCAGAGTCACAGGAAATCTGGTCAAAATTGTTGGCAAGATGAATGCAGTATGTTATCAAAAAATACTGGAGGAACATTTGCATTCATCAGCCAGGAAGCTGCACATGGATGTACTTGGACATTCCAACAAGACAATGATCCAAAACACAAGGCCAAGTCAACCTGTCATTGGCCACAGCAGAATAAAGTGAAGGTTCTGGAGTGGCCATCTCAGTCTCCTGACCTCAATATCATTGAGCCACTCTGGGGAGATCTCAAATGTGCAGCTCATGCAAGACAGCCCAAGAATTTACAGGAACTGGAGGCTTTTTGCCAAGAGGAAGGGGCAGCTTTACCATCTGAGAAGATAAAGAGCCTCATCCACAAATACCACAAAAGACTTCAAGCTGTCATTGCTGTTAAAGGGGGCAATACACTGTATTAATAACTGGGGTATGTAAACTTTTGATCAGGGTCATTTGGGTAGTTTCTGTTGTCACTTGCCATTATGATTTAATAAGAGTAAACACAGTTGATTGATAATAAATGGCTTCAGCCAAACACTAACCATGAGAGAAAGAAAAGTTTTTGTGTTATTCATATTCTCTGAAAAATGGCCAAGAAATCCTAAATTCTGCCAGGGTATGCAAACTTATCTGCACAACTGTACATATATATATATATATATATATATATATATATATATATATATATATATATATATATATATATATATATATATATATATACACAGATGAGCTTGTGCTTCTTGATCTCTCAAGAGCTCTCTCTTTAGGACTATATGTACTACAGACTTCGCTGCACACCCGAGCCCATTTTCTTTCTGATAAATGTGCAGTGGCATTTATATATATAAAATATATATATATATATATAATAAATATATATATATTTATATATTTTCTTTCTTTCTGATAAATGTGCAGTGGCACCACTGAATTTTATACATATTTGGGTACATGCTTATAATTTTTGCTTTCTTATTTTTCATAAACAAATTGATTTAAAAAAACCCTGAAACCACAATTTCTCAGGAATACCTAAAATTCCTTTCACATAAGTGCCCTAAAAAGAGGAAAGGTGAGAAGGACCTGGAGGTCAGAAGGTTTGTTTACTCCCATATTCGAATAACTGCACTAACTTTTGTAATGCCATTAACATTGATTTCAAATTTGTAAGATTTAAGAATCATTTCACACAAAACTGAGATCCTATATGTAGGAAGACCACCCTGGATATGTACCAACTGGTCCCAGATGTCTTAGAGGGGAAGACTCAAGCCTGTTATGCCGCGTACACACGGTCGGACTTTTCGTCTACAAAAGTCCAACGGACGCTGACGGACTAAAGCTGGCTGGTAATCCGATCGTGTGTGGGCTTCTTCGGACTTTCAACGTACTTTTTTAGCCTCAAATCCGACGTACTTTAGATTTGAAACATGCTTCAAATCTTTACGTCGTAACTACGACGGACCCCGAAGTCCGCTCGTCTGTATGCTAGTCCTACGGACAAAAAAATGATGCATGCTCATAAGCAAAAACTAAACGGAAGCACTCGGTCTAGTAAAACTAGTGTTCGTATTGTAGGTAGCACATTCATCACGCTGCAAAATCTGTGATCGTTGAATGCAGCGCATTTTATTTCTTCTTTACGAATGCTCTAAAGAACGAAGGTGTTTTGCTGTTCATAATCAGAGTTCTCCCAAACTGATTTCTGAATTATTTTTCTCTTTGATCTCATGAATGATATAGTATGCTTTTTATAAACAATGTTTCCATACTAATAATACTTTTTCCCTTATTTTTTTTTTTTTTTTTTAGGTTTGTAAAGTTACCACAAAGAACCCATTATTCTTTTTTTTTTTTTTCTAGTGATTATTTTTTATTTTTTAGATAAAGTTAACCCAAAGCACCGTTTTTGTTTATGTATATTTTTTTTTTTTCAAGACTTACCACTTGAACATTCTTAACATTAGTAATGTATTTTTGGTGTGTTTTTTTAAAACTCAATGAGATTGTTGTCCCTTGTTAATTTAACATTGTGTGTAAAATCAATGATTTAAAAGAAAACACATAAAGTCTTTTGCTAAACTCAAAAAAGATCCATTTATTCATGGTCAAAATAAAATAAAGAGGAAGTCAACGCTGGAAAAAGTCGGTGTACAAGAAAATTGGGATCTTGAGGAGTCCATATAAGAGGGAGCACAATCTGGTCCAAGAATCCCAGAGATCAACAGCACCAGCAGATGATCTAGATGTCCCCAGACTGTGGTCCTACAACAGCCTGCGTCTTCTGTCAGACCAGACTGAACCCAGGTCATCACTTTCTTCTCTTCCCTGCAGCCTTTCCTCCACGCTGCCCTGCAGCCTTCCCTGCAGCCTTCCCTGCAGCCTTCCCTGTAGCCTTCTTTTGAGGCTGTGGCTCTGGTGTTTCAGTTGTGGCAGGAGGAGGAGGAGGAGGAGGAGGAGGAGGGGGGGGGGCTGCCTCATGTAGTTGGGTGTTTTTTGTTAGCGTGCCCTGCAGCCCCTTATGGATTGTTTCCCCAAATAGGCGCTCACAAATGAGGCGCTGCTCCCAATCCATCTGAAGAAGCCTGCTGGCTAAGTAGCAGCCATAGGCTTCTTCCGCTTCGGGGGGCTTGTTAAAAAACGGGTGGCCTGTTGCATGAGGCGCAGGGACGCGTCCTGTGTGACCATCCCCTTCCTGGCCCTTTTTTTGGGAAGGTGGAGGGGAGGCACTTGGGATTGGGTGAGGCTCCTACTGGGCCCAGCCACCTCACTTGGCCCAGCCACCTCACTTGGCCCAGCCACCTCACTGGGAGCAGCCACCTCCTGCCTGACACTGGGCCCAGCCTCCTCCAGGATGATGGTGAATCCGGCCTCCTCCAGGCTGTCCATGGGCCCGGTCTCCTCCTGCCTGCCACTTTCCCCACATTCCTCCTGGATGGACTCATCCTGTGTATAAAAAAAGGACAATAGTTTTAGTTTCTTTTTTTGGGTTCATCAATGACACACAGTTTGCTTCTCATGACTAGCAAATTCAATGTGAATACATCTCTTTAATAAAAGAGTCTAATCAGACACCCTAATTATTTCAAGCAGGTGCCAAACATATTTAGTCACTACTATCATTTGATATGTATACACAATTTGGAGTGCTAAATTATTTGAGACAATTATAACATCCAGTTAACATCATTAATATTAGTACAGTAAATATTTGTTAAAATAATTTACCTGACTCCAGATGGTCATATCCGGTTCATCCAGGATGGAAGACCCAGCTTGCTCCTCATCAGCCTCTGCTGGGGTGGAGGGAAGGGTGGAGGGAAGGGTGGAGGGAAGGGTTGAAAGTGATGCCCTGGCTTCATTCTGGTCATCAAGAAAACGGAGTTGATTGTAGTACCACAGCCTGGGTACATAAACATCATCTGCTGATGCTCCTGATCTCCTTGATTCCTGGATCTTCCTATGCTCCCTTTTATACATGTTCCTCAAGACCCCAATTTTCTTGAGCACTGTCTCCATTGTTGCTCCCGGGATGGTCTCCTGGACAAAGGACAGAAGTCTCTCCAGCGTTGACTTCCTCACATGCTTGGCATAATACTGAGGGTGTTTCACCTCCCACAAATTCCTCATCTCTCGATATTTTGAAATAAAAGAAGTAAGGAACTCTGGATCCTTCAATAGGGGATTCATTATATCTGGAAAAGAGAAAGTCACAAGACCAAAAACACTTATTATATGTTTCTGCTAACCCCTCATCATCTTCTCCCTATGTAGGCCTCATCAATCTATCAAGCCATATAGGCCGCTTGCTACAAAGTCATGACCATAAACCCCCCCAAAAAAAAAAAATATATATCTCAAATTACCTTCGTTTTGGAACGTCCTGGTCCACTATCACCTACGCACAGAACGTACGTACGACACGCGCGAAAGGCCCTCCTTTATACACTACGCA